>OY757013.1:96762008-97362008 GCA_963580285.1 Lucinisca nassula
TATTTTTTAAATCGGCTCATTTGCCCACTAGATGTTGATTAACGGGTTTTTAACTCTGATGCCAATTTTCATCTGCGGAGCCGACCGATTTTAGTTATATTGGTTTTCTGTGGAATATAGTTTGCAAAGGAAGGGGTTGTCGTGAACAGCAGGATAAGGATTAAAATCTGTCCATTGGAGCTGATGTCGCATAACGTTTTTTGTTTTGTTTTTTCTTTTTTTTTTTTTTTGTTCGCTCTGGTGGCCATTTTGTTAAGAAGAGCGAAATAGTTTTAAAAAAATGTAAACGGTCATATGATGACATTTCTGTGAAATAATTTTGACATCGGGCCATATTTCTAACAGGAGATGCCGTTTACATGCTCTTCCTATTTTTAGCTCTGGTGGACATTTTGTTCAGCCCAGCGGAACGATATTAATCGTTTTGATAAAGGACTTTTGGATGAATATTTCTATAAATTATTTTGAAATCGGACCTTTTGCCTAGGAGGAGATGTCGTTTGAAAGTTTTTCTATTTTAAGCTCTTGTGGTCATTTTGATGAGCGGAGCGACACAATTTTGGCAATTATGGAAACGGGGGTCATGTGAGGAACATTTCTGTGAAATTATTTTGAAATCGGGATATTTCCCGAGGAGAAGATGTCGTTTAAATGTTTTTTCTCTATTTTTATCCATGGCGGTCATTGTGTTTAGCGAAACCATTTTAGCGATTTATGTAGAGAAGAGGGCCACCCAAGGAGTATCCCTGTGAATCTATTTGGAAATCCAACCGCCGGTTTAGAATAAAGCCGACGTACGATGGACATAGACGCATCACGAAAACACGCCTATATAATTTTGACCCCCTTGAACCCCACTTTTATATAGAAAACTGGGGTCTCCGGGGGTATACCTTATTTTTCTTATTTCTGCTCTAAAATATAGATTGTGGGTACTCGTTAGAACCGCCTCGATGAGGCGGTTCTAACGAGTGCCTACGATTTATATTTGGAGCAAAACTAACAAAAAAATAACACAATTTTTCATCATAAAATTTTTCATTTTTTCGGCGATAAAAGTGGCAATGTATTTGTATAGGCGAGTTTGCGTAATGTATCACGAAAGCTCACAATGAGTACCTCGTGCTCAGGCGAGCTAAAACAATTATAAACAACTTCCACTTTTTCTCATTGGTTTGCTTGTATTGGGGTTAACGGCCCAATCAACACTATCTAGGTAATTTTGGAGCCGGTCAGTTTACTTATCCACACTTTTCTTGGGTAGGCTTATACGTAAGCGGTTAACCAGTACAGTGCACATTATTTCGCCAGAAATTGACAACTGCCCTTCTTGAATCAGCGGAAGGGAGATAATGTCCGTTGAAAAGATTTCATGATCAATCTCCCCGAAAGAATGTTGCCGACCCCGGCAGGTGTTGAACACGCGTCCTCATGATCACCAGTCAGACGCGCATCCGACTGCGCTACCGAGGCCGGCTTACCACTTTTTCTCATACAAACCTTAACAAACCCACATACAACCAATTTCGATCCGCATGTAAAATGAGCCAATGTCCAGCCAGAGCTAGAAAAAAAAATCAAAACTGTGATTTTGTTTGAAACATTTGAAAATTTGTAGATGCAGTTAACCAAATGAGACAAAAAGAATACGCTGGGTCATCATTTGAGCAAACTATGATTGCCTCGAGTCCCCAATGCTGCATAAGAAGTTTCGTCACAATTGGCCAACTGGTTCTGGAGAAAATGATTTTGAAGGGTTCAGGCCTAATATTGGCATGTTGGCCATCTTGGTAACTGTACTTGGGCCCCACAAACAAACCTTCGTTCCGTTATCCCACTAAGGCTCAACAGCAAATTTAGCTATGTTTGGTCCAGCGGACATGGAGAAGAGGCTCTTTGAAAATGGGAGTCGAATGACGGATGGACAATCATTTGGGCATCGTTTTGCACAATTGATAGTACTTTAGTACCAGATGGTACATGTCAAATTTCAAGGCAATTGGTCCAGTGGTTCTAGAAAAGAAGATTTTATGGTTGTTGCCATATATGAGCAAGGTGGCCATCTTTGTCATGTGAGCAAGACCCTATGAACAAACTGTCGATCCATCAACCCCTTGAGCGTTTACAATGTTTATGGTATAAAAGGGAATTTGAAAATAGTTGAAGGACGACGGACAAACGGACACGTCTCTTTTCAATATCAAGATAGGGAGGGGGTGTAGATCGTTGCCAAAGAATTTTAGGCCAGAAACGCATCCGCTCACCCCTACTTTCTGCGACAAAATGGACTCAAAATGTAAGAACCTACAACTCCACATAAACTGAAAGTTGGCTATAGAACACGGGAACATTTTTACCTCTAAGGTTGAGCCACACCATGACTGGACTGTCATTTTCTCCAGCAACGAAAAGATTTTCCATTATGGTCCTAAGCCTGCTGCTTTCATTGACAAGAACTCTCACTGGTATGTTGTCTTTGAAGTTGTATTCTTCTGATAAACTTTCATTGCATTGTATTTGTGTTCTCGAACTATCCGGCTCTCCACTGAGAATAGCAGATGAACACAAACTCCCGCTTCCCGTTTCGCTATGCGCGCGCATCATGCGCACATCGATAAAGGTTACAGTAACCTCATCGCCATCGGTAATCGTTGTGTCACAAATGCACGAGGTTGGCTGTGTCAAAGTATTTATTGATTGATCAAAGATCACGTTCATTTCGCTTCCCCCTAATTCTTGAGGTTCACACATATTAATGACTGTTTCATCTGAAATAATATGAAATAGATGCTACCTAGATGCGTGCAAAAGCGGAATATGTAAAAGATCTGAGAATCTCCCAGCCGGCAAAGGTCGCAAGGGCAACGTCAAATCAACGTTGCACCGACATGGTTGTGAAGTTGCATAAACGTCATGACTTTGTACCGACGTTAATGTGACGTCATAATTACGTTAATTATGTGTCTGCTGGGTCTGTTGTATTGCGAACCCGTGCCGATATTGCAATAATGCGGTTTGCAAGGATACCAAAGATGAAGGTGCTTTCAATCGTGTCAGCGTGTCGGTGAACTGTCGTGTTGGTGATGAAGAATACACTCACGTGCTTAGTACGAGAAAATGTGTTGTTGAGAAGCTAAGTTACCTTTTATTTTGTTCACCTTTTTTGTCCGAAAGATGGGCTTCAAAAATTACGAGGAAATAAATGTTAAATAAGGATGTTGTAAGTCAATTTCGCCGAAGGAGATTTCTTAGGATGAAATTTCACCTCGGTTCAATTTTACCTCCCTTTTCGAGAATGTCTAAAAGCCGGGAAACATCCGATCTTTGTCGGCGCCATTTTAGACAAAGATTTTTTGAAGTGAAGGCATCAGGGGACAGTTAATCGCAGCACTTTTTTGTCCGCGCCACACAAAGTTTTTGAATCGTTATCGACAACTCCTGGAGAAAGGGATAACTTCTGTTTTTGTTTCAAAGTGCTCCAGACATGCATAAAATCAAAACAGAATACCAAAGAAACGCTTCACTTTTGGCATAGGCTGACAGCAGCACCTTTCCACGTACCCCATCAACTTTTTACATACAAAAAAGCATGACTCCACCTTATTTTGACAGATCCTGTAAATTTACTACAAAAAGACCAGTAATTGGAATCTGTTGAAATGTCATGTACACTCAGTCACATGCAAAGAAATAGGCAGAAAAGTATACCACAACCAGAAAACTTTTCCAGGAATCCTCTTTGAACAAAAAAAGATATGGCAAGTGACTCGATTGTGATTGCATTTATCCATTTCGGAAAGTAAAAGGCAGTGATATCTCATTATTAAAGCCGTCCAGTTATAAACTTATAACTAGAATTACATGATCAGTGAATTTGCAGTATCAGATGCCGGTTGTACGTTTTCTTCTGTTGAATTCCATAGATTGAATATCTAAATTGACGTATAAACCGGTGTTGAATTCAACAATGTATATTTCACAGAGTTGAATTCGACCATGATTGATCAGCGAGCACATGTACAGCCTTAGCGGATTAAAAACCGACATGCACAATCAGCAAAAAGTCTAGCCTTCTTCATACTTAACATCCTCCTTTCCAATATCAAGAACAAAACATTATTATTATTATTATTATTATTATTTTTATATTATTATTATTATTATTATTTGTTACCATTATTATTAATGTTAAATGTTCTTTCCTACAAGCAATATTAGCTATTTTTTAGTGTTTATCCACTTTATTTTCATCACATAAATAATTATTTTCGTTATTATATGTGGTATCATCAGTTTTAGTGGTTTCATTGTTTGTACATGTATTGAGATTTTGTTCCCGACACCATCAATTTGTGAGACGTTAACCCGACATTGAAATGAAATGGCATCTCAAGCGCTGCCGCCCAAACAAACCAAAAGGGTTTAAACAGGGATGGTCCGACTCAGATCACTTTGCCTACGCAAGCTAAGACCTCCTAAGCAGTTTACCCCGTACTCCTATGCAGTCAGTTTCAGCTCTGCGTGGAAGCATCTTGCAGCCCAATTTATTTCTTCAAGCCCCTATCGGCGGGGGCCCAATGATAGAAGCAGTAGAGTAAAAAGTAGTAACTGTATAATATTTATCATCGTTTTATTATTAAAATTATTATTATCAGTAGTAGTAGTTGTAGTAGTAGTAGTGGTAGTAGTAGACGTAGCAGTAGTACTTATATTATTATTATTATTATTATTATTATTATTATTATTATTATTATTTATGTATATTCCAACAGACCATATTGGCTAGTTTTATCCAATTTTATTTTCATCACGTTAACATTCTTATGTTAGTACCCTTATGTCAAGAAAAAAATGTTTATATTTCAACCCGCAATTTCCTTAGAGAAATGATATTTACACAGACTAATTATGGGTGAATAGCAAATTGTTTTCAGTCTTTTTCAGTTTACTGTTATAAACTTCATTTTAAACAAATAACTAAAAATTTTACAAGAAACATCATAAAAACGATATCTTGTGGTCAGCTATATATTATCTTTGTGACTAAAGTGCTACATCTTATAAGTTAGCATATTGTATCGCTTCCCTCCAAAGTCAGGGCACAGCAAAATGCACATGTTGGCAGGTTTGAAACACAACTTCCCATACAAAAATGCCAATGGTACTGAGTCCACTCTCTCATAATATCCGTCAAATGATTTTTTAATATTCTATCCAAAATAATCAGACCCAATTATTTTTTTTTTCACAAAGTGTCTGGAAAAACTTTTAATTGCTGTCAATAAATGTGACATATAAATCCTTTTCTCTTACTGAAGTGCAAGGAAAATGCAGAGTTCAACTAATATATCGTGTAAGCAACTCGTGTTAGAATAATGTGTCGAAGTATTGAAGAACAATATTAGTGACTATAAAGAGTTAGGTAGTTTACAGCCCGAGTCACAAAAAGCAGCCACTTTTTATTGCCAAAACTATCTTCGTGAATTCAGATAATATGCCGCTGCACCTTGAACTTGCATAGCATCCAGAAAGCTGGAGTGTTAGTTTCGTTTTCCATTTATCCACATATCACAATTTCTTTGAGCAACCATGCCATTATTGACGCTACTTGAAAAACGTTCACCCTCAAATGCGAAACTGTCCCCTGATGTCTGAAGGTGAGATTGGTTTTCTCTTTGTGGAAAGTATATTTTTATGGTGCATGTAATCTATAGGTGTGCTCGCTCGCGATGCTTTTGCATGTAGCCTATTAAACAACCTTTTCAACCTAACCTGTCAAGCACTGTAGAAAATAACTGAGCAGACGGCAACTTTTTTTTTTCATTATTTATCATCAAAAATTAGGCTCGACATTATATGCGAACCGACTTCCCAGCAGACGATTCACACGTTATGTCAAGTCTTTTCTCGCAACAAATACTTGGAAAACGTGCTTATCGCTCGCAGGGTTAGTACTGTTCACTGTAAATACATGTGCGTACAGAGTGGAATTTATTTATATGAATGAACTCAAAAAAGTACCTTCCATTAGAACTAATTGTTTGTACTGGGGTTTAACGGCCCAGTCAACACTATTTTAGGTCATTTTTGAGCCGGTCAGTTAACCTATCTACACTTTTCCTGGGCAGGTCATTCTTTCGCCAGAAACGGACAACTACCCTTCTTGAATCAGCGGAAGGGAGAGAATGACAGTAGAAAAGATTTCATGATCAATCTCCACGAAAGAATGTTGCCGACTCCGGCAGGTATCGAATCCGCGTCCTCCTGATCACCAATCAGACGCGCATTCGACTGAGCTGCCGAGGCCGGCACCGTTAGAACAGTCGTCTTGCAAAACACATATATTTAAATGTACCTACCGTTTATACATTCATATTGCAGATAGACATAACTTGACTGATTATCGCCACACGCCGCCAAAATATTATTTGGAGCTGGCAAGAGGCCACAGTGGGTTCGCCCCGAACACTCCCGCATCAGGTTGTACAGGTGAAGTGCGTTGAATGACTCCGAGCAGTCTCCGTCTACGTACGTACAACAACCAGAAGGTCTAAAGCCAGAAAAAGACCCTGTATTACTAGCTGCAACATATCTACATCAAAGATGATGGATAGTTGGGTATGAGTTACATTCAACCCTCTTTATACCGACATTCGTTATAACGGCAAAGATTAGATTAGATTAAACATATTTTATTGCATAAACATACAAAGGGATTGGACACAAGTTATGACAACATTAGATAGTCCTTTCCCTAAACATAACAACAAATCATGTCAATGGTACAACGGTGGATGCAATTTAACATGCGATTTATACCGGCTCAGGTTTAATACACGCAAGTGCAAGAATAGCACGTCTCATGCACGCGCACGCACACACACACATCATTTCACACATAAAACCTCACCCGCTGTGGTCTATTAGTAATGTCGCAATAGTTTTGAGATCCTGTTGTCAGGATCTCAACATTATCATCTTGAAGATTCAATAAAGTTTGTGAATTATGCATAAGAACGTTTCGTTGATTTGTGTATAGCTGACATTCGAAGAAATAGTGTTCAGGACTTTCGCTTGGAGCACCACAACTGCATGCTGGACTCGGAATAATATTTACATGGAAAAGATCAGCTTTTAAACTGCTGCTTCTGTTTCTGATACGAGCAAGTATTATGCTGTACTTTCGCTCTCTTATATGTGTATAATCAGCTATTTTGTCTGTTGTGGACTGAATATTAGACTTAAATTGTGAAAGAGTTGGGAGTAATCGAATCTGTGTGTCAAGTTCATTCCATAATTTTAAGGTGAAGGGAAGTATGAACTTTCATAAGAACAAAGCCTAGAAAAAAAGAATTTCAAAATTGGACTTAAGCCAGCGAGGTAAGATGGAGCATCGCCAATGACAATTTTGTACATCAAAGTTATTTATTTACGCTCCCTTCTATTCGCCAAGGTTTACCAACCCGTTTCATAATAAAGAGAACGTAACGATGCAAACACTGGTAGACCTGTAACAATTCGTGCTGCATTATGTTGTATTTGCTCCAAGCGATTGGCATCGTTCATCGTACAGCAAACGGCAAAACACTTTATAACGACAATTTCAATGGAATGAATTCTAGGTTCAATGCTTAACCTCGATTCCGAGCGACGTGGGCTTCCCTCGGGTTGGAAATGCCCAAAATCGAATCCATAGTCATGAAAGATTCTTGATATTTAATACTCCAAGAAACATATGTTATAGATATTTGTTAGAATCGCCTCGGTGATATCTATAACATTTGTTTCTTGGAGTAATGCTGTGGAAAAGACCTTTTATAACCTATCATACTCCTAACTGGGATTCTATATGACGGCAAATTCATGATAACGACACAATAAAAGGGAATAGAAACACTGTCGTTATAACGCGGGTCCTCTGTACTTCAAACATTGTGGTGAACATAGAGGATCTTACATGAGTGTTCATGTATAATTGAATTTTTTAAACAAGTTTAGGAAAAGGGATAAAATGCGAGGCTTTGCCGAGCATTTAATCCCTTTTCCTCAACGAGTTTAATGAATTCAATAATGCAAGATTCTATTTATCATATGACATTTAAAACGCATTTTATTCACGATTGTTTACAAAAATGTCAATATTCCGCTGTTAGTAAACGCGACGTCGTTAAGGATGTCGTTCATGTAACGTTAAGAGACGTATCTAGCTAATTTGCATATTTAATCCACTAGTGGATTATCGAAAATATTACATGCCGTTATTACACTCTCAGACACGACGTCATGTGATAAATCATAATTCAACTTTTCAGGAAGGATGAACAATGATACATCATGAAAACACGCCTATATAATTTTGACCCACTTTTATATAGAAAAACTGGAGTTAACAGGGGTAAACCTTATTTTTCTTATTTCTGCTCTAAAATATAGATCGTGGGTACTCGTTAGAACCGCCTCGGTGAAATAAGATATATTGGGTTGAGTTAATAGCCTTCCCCAGGATAAGTAAAATGACTGGCTACTAAATGATCTAAATAGTGTTGAATGGGACGTTAAACTCTAAATCAATCAATCTAACAAACAAACAAAATATAATAAAATGCCGTTATTCTCTACCTTCCCCCGTTCTTATATTTCGTTTCGGTAAGGGTGGATGGGACGGGAATATTCGGTTATTATATATAGACTACATCCTATGCTATAAAATGACAAGTATTTTCTATTTTTGAGTGATTTGGACCGTTCAATGCATATAAGCTGGTCGGCAGGCCGGGTAAAAGTTCCAGAAAATTTGGAAGCAGCGCCCCCAATATGAGCTTATTATTCGTGGGGGACGATAAACCTCAATTCAAACTTTGTGTTGGTGAGGGGGGTGGGGGGCTCATCGGAGCCTGCTGATTATGATAGTTCTTGGGAGTACCCACAGACTACGTAGGAATATGTTATTTTGGACTGAGTTGATAGCTTACGTATAAGCCGGCCCAGGAAAAGTGTGGATAGGTAAACTGACTGGCTCATAAATGATCTAAATAGTGTTGAATGGGAAGCTATACTCCAAATCAATAAATCAAACAAACAAACAAAATATAATATAATATAATGCCGTAATTCTCTACCTCCCCACGTTCTTATATTTCGTTTCGGTAAGGATGGATGGGACGGGAATATTCGGTTATTATATATAGACTACATACTATGCTATAAAATGTTTAATTATCACTTTACATATGTGCTTTTCTTTTTCGTATGTCAGTATTTATTGTTTTCATTCTGTTATGACATGTATAACTTTTCATATTGGCGGAATTAAGATATCGGACGAGTCTGTGTGAAGCTTTGCTAAAGACCCTTTAAAGAAAGGTATTTAGTATTGTATATTAGTCTAATATTGAAGCACCTCTCCGAAACCATAACATAAATATGTTATTGTTATTAATGTATATATATATATGTATTCGCTATTTGCTGCTTGCTATCCTGTATATGAAAGTTATTGTGTATGTATATATGCTCATGGGCCTTAATGGCTTTTTGCATTAATAAAGTATTGCTTTATCAGCGAAACATCACATCTTAATCCTTGACCTGCTGAATATTCATATATGCCACACCCACTACCGATTATCAACCAATCAGATAATCTGTAGCAAATTATTATAACAAATTCACAATCTGAATGACAAACAATGTAGATCCTGATCAGATGGCATCTTCAGAAGCCATCTGATCTGAATATACATTGTTTCAAAGAAAAGGTATATCCGGGCTCAGCAGAACAAGGGCTAAGAGAAAAGAAGGCCGGGTAATAATTGGCCGCCAAAAGTATTACAACTTCATACACACGGCAGCTACAATTTATGACCTGAAAAATGTGGTGTCAAATTATCATATCCCTTATTAAATGACATTGGACTGCCAGCCAGTCTGTGTAATACTGGAATAGTTAAACTGTCAATCGATGTGCACTTCTGATAAAGAAATAAAATCATTGAAATTGACATAACATGGTGCAGTCTCTCTTCGACTGAGCCCATCCCAAATGCATCTGTCAAGAGAAATACAATGTCTATAGAAACAAGATGTGTTTGTGAAACACTGATGCCCCCGGACAGCGCATGTTATATATGAAATCAGTATCACTAAGCAATCGAAAGGTATGGCCAATGTTCAAGTCTTATAAAAGTAGGTCAAGGTCAAAGGTAAAAAATTATGGAATCGTTGGAAAGGTCATGTGACAAGAATACACATATGAAATATGAAAGCCCTATCACTTACCAATCGTAAGTTATGGCCAATGTTAAACTTTTTTAAAAGTAGGTCAAAGGTCAAGGTCACAAGGTCAAACATTATGATACCACTAGAAAGGTCTTGTGACAAGGAATGCACATGTGAAATATGAAAGTCATACCACTTACCAATCGAAAGTTATGGCCAATGTAAGTTTTTTAAAAAGTAGGTCAAATGTCAAGGTCAAGGTCACGTGGTCAAACATTATGGTACCACTAGAAAAGTCTTGTAAAAAAGAATGCACATGTGAAATATTAAAGCCCTATCACTTACCAATAGTAAGTTATGGACTATTTTGAAGTTTTTAAAAAAGTTGGTCCATGTTGTATGTTACCAGTGACCAAAACACGAAACGTTTTGCAGGGGAAAATAATTTTCTGATGAAAATTATTTTAATTTTAAAGTCTCCTTGTGAGAAGTGGGGTGGGTACAATCAAGAAACCACAATCTTTGGTTTTGAGCAGAAATAAGACAACATGTGTCCAGATAGAAAGAGATTGCAGAGAATGGAAGCTCTCTACTATCGATCCTCATGCTAGTCAAGCCTGGAGATCTGGTGTAAGATCTGTCATGCGTGCAGCAAGCCAGCTACCTGGAACGAAGCCCACTTATGTGGACGTTGCCCCTGTACCTGCACGTTACGGTTAATCATAGATGATGATGTGTAATACCTTTACCTCTGCGAATCTCATTTTTTAAACAAACAAGTGGAGCACGTGGTCTCTAATACTCACTTATGCTTAAAAGTAGGTCAAGATCACTCATTGTCTATACAATTCACTAATCTGAATGACATAATTCTTAACATTTCGATGTCACCCTAAAGAAAATCCAACCAAACCCAATGGGGCTATGCAGCAAAGAAGATAAATTATAGGTAGCGTTAGCAGTCAATAGGACGTAATTCCATGTGACAGGCTATTTTGTCATTTTTCAAACCTTTTCAAAATCGAACTCTTGATACCCAGCAATATCCAATCACCCTATAGGCTTTTCAGCTGTCAAGGACTATGTGCAAAGTGTCAAAGGTTGACTAGGTTATCAATCTATGTTGTTTCAGCATGCAAACTAGTCAAAGGTGCTATAAGAGGATGGACTGCTGGACGAGCATATAAACACATGGCCAGTTTACAACACCCCTTGTCACAGTCCGCCTTCTCTGCAAGTTCCATAAAGAACTGATCAAAACTAAAGAAGTCATTCTGATAAAAAGATGGATAAGAAGCTACTTCAGCAAGCAGTGTACAATAAAATCGAACCGGGTTTTCAACTTGTTTAAGGTTTTGTCCATGTTCATCTTACGTGCCAGTTTCAGACTGATCCAATCAAAGATAATGGTAAGGCAAAAACAGGCACTTTCACCAACGCAGAAGACATCATAACCCAAACTAACAGGCCGACCAAGTTTCAGGAAGATGTGATCAAAACTGAAAAAGGCATTTTTCTCAATGAAGGGGACATCACTCTTTGACTAATTAGTTGTAGGTCAAGCAAGCGATCGGTCACATTTGACCATTACTCGCAGGTGTACATTACATACACTCCAGGTTTGCAGGAATGAAAGTGTAATATCTTTGTGTTATTAATAAATAATAACCAAAGTCCAAACTCAAATTCTGTTTATAAGTTTAATAACTACAACTAAGAGCATACAAATACACAACCATACAGTGTTAAAAGCCTAGCGCCAATGATGCTATCAGAGAGGCAAGTAAACCTATCATGTGACTGCTGCTGAGTCAGCTGATATATATATATATTAGGTAAAATTCTTCACATCCCCCTTTTCAAAGAAAAATGAAAATTTTATTTCATTTTAAAACCAAACCATTTTTAATAAAAACAGCATGCATTAATTTGCGCACATAATGTTAAATAAACGCAGATACAACGTTGAGGTCTCTGCAGTACAGTATTAAAATCCATTAATCATGTCTAACTTTAATTCAGTTAAATATTACAGGGGAACCCCTATCTAGTTTCTATAAATTCTGTCAGCAGCAATTAGATCACAAGTCAATGTTTTGTAATTCATGTTAACAGGTGTAACTGTTCTTATCTAAACAATTAGAAATATATCAAGTCACTGTGTCTGGATTTTGTCTGTGTTGTGTGTGGCCAATTAAGACCTAGTCTGAAAAATAAATGTATTGTAACCCAATATTATTCAGGAATGCAGTTTCAGTACCGTAGTATTCCAAATAATCATGGATGTATTTTATGAATAAATTTTGCACATTTTCATGAATTTTAAAACACTGATTAATCCAACTGAATTATGAATATTAATCCAATTTAGAATACTGAAAATCAGAGAGAATAACACTATTATCCAAAATGCTGCACTTTGAGAATCAATGCACAATATGCTGCAATGAAATGAAATGCACTTTCATTCAAACACTTTTACTCACATATTTACATGACACAATCCTTATATTTTGCTGGCATGACGACTGCGCGACCCGATCTGGTTATATACGGGCCAGACGACGTTGATATTGCTGAATGTGTCGTTGTCGCTGTGTCGCTGTTTGTTGATGCTCGAGCGCTGGGATCTGTGATATTATTAGATTCCCGAGTTGACGTTAATGGTGACGTTGTTTCAACGTTTGACCTATTTTCCGGTTGCAGATCAGTAGGGAAGTTCGCAGACGTAGATCTTAGGTGCCTACGATTTCTCCTGTATTGTTGTCCATACTGATTTTCAACAATATATGAACGAGGCGTATTATGTTCTTCCTTAACGGTGGCTGATGTCCATGTGTTTTTCCCTTGCATGAGAACATTTTCGCCAGGTTTTAGCGGTTTCAATGGTTTGCTTCCTCTATCATAGTAGTGTTTCTGTCTTTGCTGACGTTTCCTGAAACGTTTCTTTAGACTTTTGGGCTGTCCTGTTGGTTCCAGGAGCGGCGCTGACGTAGGTAAGGTCGTTTTCAACTTTCGGCCAAACATTATCTCAGCCGGCGACAGCATTATGTCAGTGTCAATTACAGAATTCCTGTATGCTAGCATAGCTAAATATGGATCCTGTGCTTTCTTCAGTAAGTTTTTCACAGTTCTTACAGCCCTTTCAGCAAGCCCGTTTGACTGTGCATAGGTTGGGCTTGACGTTACACAATCAAATCCATATTCTTTCGCAAAGTCACGAAATTCCGAGCTTACGAACGTACTCTGATTGTCACTGTAAAACTGATCTATAATTCCATATCTGGAAAATTGACTTTTCAAATGTTTTATGACGCATCTAGTGGTCATATTTTCCAACAAATTCAGCTCTACCCATTTTGAATAACTGTCAACAATGACAAGATAATGACGTTTTTTAAATTCCATGATATCTGCTGAGACATGCGACCATGGTCGATCAGGAACTTCTCCCGGTATCAATGGTTCTTTAATATTGGCACATTGATTTTGAGCGCATATTGTACAGTTTCGTACTGTCTGTTCAATATCTGATACCATACCTATCCAAAATAATGATTCTCTGGCTCGCGATGTGCATTTATTTATTCCCAAATGTGATGAATGTATGACATCCAACATTTTTTTCCTAAGGGATTTTGGCACTATCAGTTTTTTGCCTTTAAATAACATTTCTTCCACGAAAGTTATTTCATCGCGAAAATTCCAGTATGGCTTGATTTCTGGTGGACATTCATCTTTTCTCTGAGGCCAACCTTCAAGAACGGTTGCTCGTAATGTCTGCATTTCAGAGTCTTGTTTTGTCGCGTGTTGAATTTTCAACTGATTGTCTTTGGATACAGGTAAGAATGTCAGATAATTAACACTTATTTCTGAGTCACTAATCAAGTCTTCCTTTGATTCATGCAGGTAAGCTCTGCTAAGATGATCAGCCAAATATAATGTGCTTCCTGGTTTATAAATGACTTTTAGGTCGTATTTCTGAAGGTCAAGTAATAGTTTTTGAAGTCTCAATGGAGTTTGGTACAGTGGTTTTGAAAATATGGCCTGTAAAGGTTTCTGATCACTCTCAACTATTACAGGTCTCCCATACACATATTGATGCATTTTTCGACATCCGAAAGTTATGGCTAATGTTTCTTTTTCTATTTGCGCGTAATTTTGCTGAGATTTTGTCAGTGCACGCGTTGCATACGCGATAGGTTGTCCTTCTTGGAGCAAAACACATCCTAGTCCCTTTGAACTTGTATCAACGCTCATTGTTAATTCCATTTTGGGGTCATAGAAACGTAACACAGGCGCGTTTGATATTTTCTCTTTCAGCAGATCAAATGCATTTTGTTGTGGAATTGTGTTGTATTTTCAAGCAATTGTCTGAGTGGCGCTGTAATTTCCGACATGTTCGGAATAAACTTAGCAAGATAGTTCACGAAACCCATGTAAGTTTGGAGTCCTTTTACATCCGTCGGCGGCGACATTTCTTTTACAGCTCGTACTTTCTCTGGATCTGGTTTGATACCCTGACCTGTCAGAACATGACCAACATAGGAAATACTACTTTTACGAAATTCGCATTTGTCCCTATTTAGTTTCATGTTAAATTCCCGTATTCTGTCAAGCACCTTTCTGAGCCGTCTGTCGTGCTCTTCAGTGTCTTTTCCCCATATCAAAATATCATCAACGATTGCCTCACACCCTTCAATATCCTGAACCATGTTAGAGACTGATCTCTGATACACCTCTCCTGCAGATTTTAACCCGTATGGCAATCTTGTGAATGAATAGCGTCCCAGGGGCGTGTTGAACGTACAGAGTTTCTCTGACTCAACTGTGAGGCGAAGCTGCCAATAACCTGAAACTGCATCTAACTTAGAAAATACTTTGGCTTCCGGTATTTCAGTTAATATGTCCTCGATAGTTTTCATTGGATAATGTTCTCTCAACACAGCTTTGTTGAGATCACGGGGGTCGATACAGATTCGAACCTTTCCGTTACTTTTTGGTACAACGACCATGCTATTTACCCAATCCGTAGGTTGTGTTTGTTTCTTGATTACACCTTCTGCTTCCATACGTTTTAATTCCGACTTCACTTTTTCCTTCATTGATATAGGAATTTTTCTGGGTGGGTGGATGACAGGTTTCACTGACGGATCTATTTTTATTGAATATGTATCTGGCATGCAACCGAGACCTTCAAAAAGATCCTTGTAAGAATGCTCAATGTCTTGTGGCAAGTCTTTTTGCTTAGGCAACTCATTGGTGTGAATATTATATAGTCTTTGAATCAGTCCTACATCTCGGCATGTGGAACCACCAAGTACAGATGGCACAGAAGAGTCAACAATGTAAAAATCAATATTACAATTGTTACCTTGAATTTTGCACGGCAACTGTACTACTCCAGCTGGTTTTAATTTATGTCCACTGAATGATGTCAGTTTTGTAGATGTCTGTTTCAATGGTGTTTTAATTCCGATGGAATAAAATATATCCTGTGACATGACATTGCATCTTGCACCAGTATCGATCTGAAAGTTTATTGATTTGTCATTGATTTTTGAGTTTACACACCACTCATCATTTAATGGATTCACCGAATTTAATGGCAAGTCATTTATCATTCCGGCATAAAGCTCATTGTCACTACTGTCACTGGAATCTTCTACAGCATGAATATGTTTTTTTTTTGGATTTTAAGGAAAATGACAGTTTTGTTTTACACATTTTGTGGAAGTGATTGAAACGTTTGCATTTGGTACACCGCTTTCCGTACGCTGGACATTGTAGTTTTCCGTGTTCATATCCGCATTTACCACAAGTTTGTTTTTCAGGCCTAGCTTCTGTTTTCTGTTTGTCCGATTTACTGTAATGTTCTGATTTGGTGTAATGTTTCTTTTTTAGAGCATTTACGGTTTTATCTTCCATTACACTACACTGTGAATGAGATAACTCATGTGTCCGTGCTATGTCAAGAGTTTTCGCAAGTGTTAGTTTCGAACCCTCATTCAGCAGTTTAGCTCTGATTTTTGAGTTTTTGACACCTGTCACAATTCTGTCTCTGACCATATCATCCCGTTTGTCATACTCACAGTCTTTGACAAGCAGTTGCAATTCCGTAACAAATTGCTCAAATGTTTCATCATGATTCTGCACCCGACTTTGAAACTTGTATCTGTTGTAGATGGTATTTGATGTTGGTTTAACGTAACTTTCAAACCCATCATAGTAGCTCTTAAGTCTTTTCTTATCCTCATCTGATAAATTCCAAGTCTGAAATATGCTCCTTCCTTTTTCTCCAACCCAAAGCATGAGAAAAGCACATTTTTCTTCCTCTTCCTTGGCTTTGAGTGGTCCATCGAACATGTTGTTTGAAACTTTTCCAGCTTTGTTCCAAGTCATGTTTGTCCCAGTCCATGGACGGAAGAGCTCCAGAATTTAAGATATCCATGTTTACTTCTGACACCAAGTAATATCTTTGTGTTATTAATAAATAATAACCAAAGTCCAAACTCAAATTCTGTTTATAAGTTTAATAACTACAACTAAGAGCATACAAATACACAACCATACAGTGTTAAAAGCCTAGCGCCAATGATGCTATCAGAGAGGCAAGTAAACCTATCATGTGACTGCTGCTGAGTCAGCTGATATATATATATATTAGGTAAAATTCTTCACAGAAAGCCTACACAGTAATCATGTAATTACGGTATGGATCTTAAATCTACACAGGGGTTGGTTCTCCCTGCACATTCGTCCCTGCAAATGATGCCAGTGCAGCATGTTCGGACACCGCAGTTTTATTACCGCTGCCGGCAACCATTTTAAGCACAAGTACCACACAAAGTAGAAAATAGTCATTTTCGGTTACTGAAAGGACATATCACTATGACTCAAAGACCATCCTCACCAGTCCTCGAACTCACCCAAGCTACTTATGTGTAGGTTACAGGAATGTCTGATCAAAACTGAAGAACTGAAGAGGCTGCGGTGATGACAAGGTCAATATTGGCGTTTTTCAGAAATCAAGGGTTAAAACTCTATGATTGTGCTCAAACTCATTCCAGCTTTTATCCCCAGCCTACTTATGTATAAGTTTCAGGAAGATCCGATCAAAACTGAAGGGGCTACATTGATGACAAGGTTGATAATAGGAGTTTTAGCATTCAAGGGGACAAAGTTGTATGATTAATCGACCGACTTTGAAAGTTTTCGTTGATTCCCAGACTACATATGTGTTAGTTTCAGGAAAATTCGCTCAAAACTACAGTAGAACTTCGATGGATCGAACACCGATGGCTCGTTTACCACAGCTGAGTCGAACCCGTTCTTGAGTCCCTAGGGAAATCTCCCACATAATAAATAGTGCGGGATAACTGAGGAGATTTTGGAATTGTATCTTGCCAATGTATGCTGTGTGTGCTCATTAGAATCGCCTCGATGAGGCGATTCTAATGAGTACACACAGCATACTTTTTATTATAGAAAATCGAAAGATGTCCCAAAATTCACCTCGATATGCATCCTGACAGTAACCCTCAGTGACTCGAACTACCCCGGTTTCGAACAGATTTTCATGGTCCCAAAGGTGTTCGAGCCATTGAAGGTCGGCTGTATAGAAAGGCAGTGATGACAAGGTCAAAATAGGCATTTTCATCAACTAAGGGGCTGTGATAAATAGACCAATTTCGCCAATTTTCGAATTCATTCGACCTTTTACCATAAACTAACGGTGGTGACAAGCGTTTTCCATTTGTAATTCTGTGGGACATTATGCGTGTTTCTATTCAATTACGATAAAAAGCTTATGCCATTAATCCCCCACCAGAGGCATGCTACAGGTAAGCAATGACTGAGATCAGCCAGTAGGTTGGGATATAACTGGTCAAAGTGCACGACGGACAGAAGCCTATACTATAAGCCCCACCCCCACCCCGACCCCCAACCTTCCGCCGGCCCATGTGAGTGCCGAGGCTACATAGGTAGGGATGGGATAGTTATTTTAATACATGGACTTGCTCACAGGATGCATTATGTAATTTGTGAAATGTTGAACTACATTTATAAGTTTCTTATGTTATGCACAATCATGCAATATGACCATAATATACCCAAGGTTGAACTTATTCTTCACAGAAAACTGTCATTTATTCGATCGAGACTGTTACGCACAGCACCCACTCGGGAAACATGTTTGTGTGCACGGCAGGGCTTGATGTGTCATTTCATCTAAAAGTCGCACAAAATTGAAAGCAACGTCTCCAAAATGACCAAAATGACCTAAATAGTGTTGACGGGGACGTAAAACTACAATTCAAAACTGATAACTAGCTGGTTCGTAATATATTTACTTCATGCATTTGTTCTTCTTCTTTTCACATTCGTAGTCTTTATACCCATACTGTTGACTAAGATGATGTATGCGGCTATTATTATCGCATGTTAACTCAAAATGGTCACAATTATTGACTCCATAGCAGGCCGATGCCTTCTTCACCTCACATCTCGCCAAACAAATGAGTAGTAGAAGTTCTGAAAGAAAAAAAAGCAATAATAATAATAATAATAATAATAAAATGGTTTAGGAACTATAACCACCGCATGTAAAGAGGGACTTGTTTATCACTATCTGGACACCTCGGCGAGGCGGTTCTAACGAGTACCTATAATCTAGTTGAAGCATGCAGAAAAAGAGAAATAATGTATATAAAAGTGGGAGTTTAGGAGGTCAAAATTATATAGGCGTGTCTTCGTGGTGCATTTGTTCTTTCTATTTATTTTTTAAATATGTGTATAATAAATAAATAAATAAATAAATAAATAAATAAATAAATATTTTTACTACTTTTTTTTCATTATTTTCCCCGGTATTATGATATATTCCCTCAGCAATGGAAGCGACTTTTCGTCATTACAACCATAGTGGAGACATAATCAGAGATAAATAAAATTTTGCTTTTTGTGCGATTCGAACCCACGCACAGACGCGGCAACGGCGCCTAGCACTGCAGTGGCCGACGTGTTACTGCGCTACAAAGGCATCCCCCCAAAAACGGATGCTCATATAGAGAATAAAAGGCTATCTGGCACTGCAGTAGGGGGTTTATTTGATACTACTTTTTAATATATGCGCTATATGGGCATCCTTTTTGGGGGGATGCCTCTGTAGCGCAGTAGGCAAGGACGTCGGCCTCTGCAGTGCTAGGCCCGTCGCCGCGTCTGTGCGTCGGTTGGAGTCGCAGAAAATATCCCTGATTATGTCCCCACTATGGATGTAAAGACGAAGGGCGCTTCCATTGCTGAGGGAATAAACCATAATCCCGGAAAAAAGTAGTGTCAAATAAAACCCTATATACAGAGTGTACCGAAGTGTCAGATAGCCTTCTCTTCTGCAACAAGGTCTATCGGAACCCGAATTTTATGGTGACTTAGCATATAAATTCAGAAAAATATATAACCGCAATGACTTCAGCACCCAATTTCGTAAAAACATTCTTCGATATAAAAAGATTGGGTACAACATGGATATTATACGACAGACTGCATGCATGGTAGTTAACCCAATCACGGTTGGCAACTTTGCTTCCCTCTTTAATTGCACGCCGGTGGGTCAGGCCTCAGATTCTATGACGGCTCCAACGTAAAGGCTTATTGAAAATTAGAGAGATAATGTCGGTTGGTGCCTGATGCTCTGTCTCTGGTCGGGCCCATCGGAGTCTAACTGTTGGTTTTCTTTTGCTCCAGCATTTCAGTGGTTTCTTGCTGTCGAGTCCTCACCGTTGTCTCACCTCTGTGGTTCTTTGATTTTTGTGTTCACGGAGATGTTGCACTGATGAGTTAGGAGGCCTTCATGCGGACTGAACAAATTATTTGTCTAAATCGCGACGGAAGTAAGGGCGAGGATTGTGGCCACGTAAAATCGATTTAAGCCCCCCAGTGGAAATCTTCCACTGACCGTTCCAAGGCGGCTCTTCTGTGGCGATTTATTTATGTTGTTGATTGTTACTTACTGTGTGTATCACTTGTGTCTTTTGGTTTTGGATGGCCATATGGCCATTTTGTGGGAAAGTAACTGTCCTTATGGCCTTCCTTTGTTTAGGTTTCCATTATGGTCTGGTCGCTTAATGTTTTTATTTCTTTCCCTTTGGTGTCTTTTATGGGTGGAGTAAGTTAATTGTATCAATTCCTGATCTTTGTTTTACTTCTACTTTTTATATGCGCTATGTGTGCATCCTTTTTTTTTGAGGATGTCGTAAGGACGTCGGCCACTGCAGTGCTAGGCGTCGTCGCCGCGTCTGTGCGTGGGTTCGAATCGCAGAAAAAGTAAATATTTTTATTCAGCCCGTATACCTGTAATTTACATTTCCCGTGAAACATGGAGTTATATGGCGTCTTTCAAAATGCTAGACATCCAAAATCATATATGGCGTTCAATAAAAATAATCGACCTTGTTTATATTAAGAGGGCAACATATCTAGTACTATATAGTACTAATCTTCCACGTGGTCCTCTTTTCCTGGGTGGAAACCAGTACTGAGCAATGTGGATAAAGGATCTTGCTCAAGAAAACAACACTTTGCGCTTGCGGGGATCGAACCGACTACCTCTGGATCTCAAATCCGATGCTTTACCGATGCACATTAGCGCTCCACCTAGCAACAAATAGCGAATTTTCAAAGCTTGACTGAATGAGATTATTATTCAGAAAAAAGCATCTACGATTTTCTTTGTATAGTCCTTAAATTTAGATTAGACTGTGGGTTCTTATTAAAACCTCTTCAGCAGGCGTTCTAACGAGATAACCAAAACCAATGCCTTGAAGCAAAAAAAAAAAAAAAAAAAGGCACACGGACCACTATGCTCACCAGAGCTTAGGTGGGCACTGCCCAATGGCAGCCATGTATTTTAACATGATATCAGTTTAATTTACCAAATGAACCCCCCATATCCAAATGAGCACCATTGTGGACTTAGTATCTGAAACGATAGACATTTTATGAAGTAGAAGGGTGGGGGATGGACCCAATGGAGCCCTGGTTGGTATCACTAAATGCGTCTTATCATAAGGAACAAGAAATATATGGTTTAGCAGTGGGGATCTGTATGGCCGGAGATATAAGGTCTCTTAAGCAGTGGAGGGTTTGGGGCATGCCCTGTCGATCCCAGGAAATATGTTCTAGAAAATGTTATCCTTTGGAAGCAAGGAATACACCACAGAACTGAAAAATATGGCGTGTACATGGGCCAGACTAGCTAGTTTCGGCCAATTAGGCCTCATCCGTGACCCTCAAATATTTCAAAATTCCACAATGGAATCAATTATCCCAAAGGACAAGAAAATATAAACTACACTATGATGTAGGGAAAAGCCCAAGATTGTTGTCCCTAAATGTGTCTTATCGTAAGGACCAAGAATATATATGGCTTATGGTGGAAATCTGAAAAGTTTCTGAGATATGAGACCCTTTTATGAAGTGGAAAGGAGAGGATGGCCCCCAGCGGACCCCCCCCCCCCTCCCACACACACACACATAGAACATGGTTATGGGGTTGCGACTTGAATAGTTTCTGAAAGGTATTGCCTTTTATGAAGGAGAGGGGTGGGGCGGGAAACATTGCCCTGGCACAAAGAGACACCAGGTTGGTGTGATTGAAAGAGTCTAATCATAAGGAACAAGAATATATAAGTTTTAGGGGTGGGGATCTGAACGATTTCTGAGGTATATGGCTTTTAATGAAGTAAAGCGGTGAGTCATGACCCGGGCACCCCCGAGGACTCCAATGCCGGAGTCACTGAATAAGAAAGATGAATATATATGGTTAAGAGAAGGGGCTCTGAACAGTTTATGAGATATAAGGCCTTATGTGATGTGGAGAGATGGGACAGGCATAAAAGCATATAGCTGAGAGAAGTTTACTCAAGGAACATTTCTTTAAAAGTTTTGTCAAAATATCTGCAATGACTTTGCAGTAAATGCCATTTTTTCAATTTTCCCCAATATAAGTCTAAGTTGCCATAGAAACAAAACTAAAGAGCCGATTTTCATAAACACACACACACACACACACACACACACACACACACACACACACACACACACACACAAACTTTCAAGTCACCAGTCCAGGGATACTACAGATGAAATTTGGGCCCAATCTGCCCAGTGGCTTCAGAGAAGATGTCGATTGAAAATGTTGACGCAGACGACAGACGACATACGACGGACCATGGCGGACAACTAATTGCCTATCCTATAAGCTCCCCCCGGAGCTTTCGGCTCAGGTGAGCTAAAACAGAAAAAAGTAAAGCCATTGAAAACGCAATAACTCATAAACACGTCTTATTACCGTTATGATATTTTCATTGTCTTCTAGTCTTCTAATCCTGCTGAATAAATCAATTTTATCACGCCCATTTCTGACTATCAACCAATACAATTACTTATCATATTTACAAACTGAATGATAAACCATATAGCCCCTAACCAGAAGCCATCTGATCTAAATCTACTAGTGCTTATCATGTTCAGAGGGATAGCGGGTTTAAGTCATATTGTCAGAACTCACACAACAAAGAGGAAAGACTTCACGCACGAAAATACGCCTATATAATTTTGGCCCCCTTGATCCCCACTTTTATATAGTAAAACTGGGGTTTGCAGGGATAATTTGTTTTTTCTTATTTCTGCCATTAAATGTAGATTGTGGGTACTCGTTAGAACCGCCTCGATGAGGCGGTTCTAACATGTACCCACAATCTATATTTTGAGCAGAAATAAGAAAAATATAAAAACGTTTCATCTTAAAACTTTGTTGTTGTTTTTTCGGCGATAAAATCTACAATGTATTTGTATGTAACGGGCGTGTTTTCTGAATGAAATGAAAAATAGATAAAAAGTAAGGTATACATATTACCCTTCATAAAGTGAATTTTTAAACATGTTCATAAGATGACAACAATTGCTTTAAAGTTACCTTCGACTGGCGTAGCCAGGAAAATATTATTATACGCAACAAGAAAAAGCCTTAAAAACTTAAAAGAGATAGGAGTGAATAAGGGGAATGGGAACACCTCAGGGAAGGCAACTCCTGCAAAATTATTTTTGTCTCCCATGTCTATAAGGATCAACTCTTAAAGGACACAGGCCTCCTTTTCAATGGGTGAGGGCTTATAGAAAAGCGAACAGGAAGTCTCGAAAGTTTTGTCCCTTTGAAAAATGGCGGGGAAATGTGCCAGGTGTTCCCATTCTCCTTAAGTGAATCCAGAGGCGATTTCTCTTTACGTAAAATGCATATACAACGCCCTTTATTTCATTTTGTTCTGTAGTTCAACCAAAGATCAAGTGTTGTACTTTCAAGAGATATCAGGTCGTAAAGACTCAACCGAATGTTGACCAGTTTTCCATCGTTATCAGTATAATTAAGGGCAATAAATTTCAGATACTCAATGAAAAAGGCGACCGTTGTTAGGGTCAAGGCAAAGTTCGATTTTAACACTTTCCGTCCGAGATCGACCGGTATCTGCTTGGAGCGCTAAAGCATTGAACTGGGAACCAAGAGCCATTGGACTGGGTATTCGATCCCCACGAGCATCAAGTGCTGTTTCCTTGCCCACGATACTTTATCCACATTTCTACACTGGAGGAAAAAGAGGGCCGCATGGAACATTATTGCAAATTTACTAAATGTGTTACCCTCTATAAATAAATATAGGATCTTACATGAGTGCTCATATATTATTGGATTTATTAAACGAGTTGAGGGAAAGGGATAAAATGCGAGGCTTTGCTAAGCATTTTATCCCTTTTCCTCAACGAATTTAATAAATTCAATAATACATGAGCACGAAAGCAAGATTCTATTTATCATATGACATTTAAAACGTATTTTATTCCGACGACTGTTTACAAAAAATGTAAATATTCCGTCATTAGTAAACGCACGTCGTAAAGGACGTCGTACATGTAACGTGACGGGACGTGTCTAGCTAATTTGCATATTTAATCCGCTAGTGGATTATCGAAAATATTATATGGCGTTATTACACTCTCAGACGCGACGTCATGTGATAATTAGAGATTATCACATGGGATTTTGGTTATCGCCCGATGTATCAACCCGAGACCCCATTATCTGCCCGAAGGCTTTAGCATGAGGGCAGATAATGGTCGAGGGTTGATACGGATGGCGATAACCAAAACCCCATGTTATAATTTGTTTATCACATATTCAGATCCTATTGTTACTGTGTTTGACGTTCATAAATTGAAAAAAAAAAATGTGATAAACAGCGTGATTCAAGCAAAAAAAGCGCATAACGTCACGCCTAACTATTCGCGTTACGTCATGTAGTTGGCAACGTCACAATAATGTCATGAGTGGGCTGATAACCGCTGTCCGTTCAAAATACACTGTTTCCGGTTATCAGACCGGGCGGGCTGATAACCGGAAATGGAAACAAGCATTATCACACATGCAAAACATGGGTTATCGTGTTAAAGTCGATTATCACATATTCAGTACAATATTTAACATGATAACCCATGTTTTGCATGTGTGATAATGCTTGTTTCCATTTCCGGTTATCAGCCCGCCCGGTCTGATAACCGGAAACAGTGTATTTTGAACGGACAGCGGTTATCAGCCCACTCATGACGTTATTGTGACGTTGCCAATTACATGACGTAACGCGAATAGTTAGGCGCGACGTTACGCGCTTTTTTGCTTGAATCACGCTTTTTATCACATTTTTTTTTTCAATTTGTGAACGTCAAACACAGTAAGAATATGATCTGAATATGTGATAAACAAATTATAACACGGGGTTTTGGTTATCGCCCTCTGTATCAACCATTGACCATTATCTGCCCTCAGGCTAAAGCCTTCGGGCAGATAATGGGGTCTGGGGCTGATACATCGGGCGATAACCAAAATCCCATGTGATAATCTCTAATTATTATCATTATTATTACCCATACTGTAAAGCCATCTCATCAGGATCTGCTACATGTATGTATGTCAGTCTGGAAATGATGATTGACTAACTCTCCTGTTCACAAGAATGAACATGCCCAAATACAAAGTTGCGAGAGCCTATTAAACAATCTCGAGGATGAAAAGATCCGATTTCATATTGACCAAACTAAAGAGTTGTAAAACAATTTTCCATAAAAATATACACATGGAAACTCACTTTTTATACAGCAATTTCGAAGATTGCTGAAATAAATGACTATATATTTCTGCTAAAAGCAACTCCAATGGCGCAAACAAAGCATCTTTGGGTCCAGACAACGGTAGATAAGGAAACAAGTGATATCTTTTCGAACTCCACTATATTAAAGGCATGCTGTGTTTCTAATTAGAATCGCCTCATCGAGGCGATTCTAATGAGTACATACATCGTAGCTATTCAAAATGAAATAAGAAGAATCTCTCTAAGTATCCATAAAACTTTTTATCACATGACGTCGTTGATAAGCAGTGGATAACGTCGTGTAATAAAAATCGTATGACCACACGTGTAATAACACTTTGGCGGGATTAAGTAACGTCATGACGACGCCCATGTCAACCATGCATTTCTTATTGATAAAATGTCAAATATAAAGGGGATAAAATCCAATTTAAAGTGGTCATATGATAAACAGAATCTTACACTCGTGGTCATTTCATATCAAATTTATGAAACTCGCCGAAGGCTCGTTTCATAAATTTCATATGAATTGACCACTCGTGTAAGATCCTCTATTTATCACATGACGTCGTTGATAAGCAGTGGATAACGTCGTGTAATAAAAATCATATGACCACACGTGTAATAACACTTTGGCGGGATTAAGTAACGTCATGACGAAGTCCATGTCAACAATGTATTTTATGTTGAAAAAATGTCAAATTCAAAGGCGATAAAATCCAATTTTAGGTGGTCATATGATAAACAGAATCTTACACCGAAGGCTCGTTTCATTAATTTCATATGTAATGACCACTCGTGTAAGATCCTCTATTTATCATATGACGTCGCGTCTGAGAGTGTAATAACGTCATGTAATAAATTCCGTTATCCACTAGTGGATTAAATATGAAACCCAGTAACGTTACACGTACCATGTCCTTAACGACGTCGCGTTTGCGAACAACTTTGTAAGCAAATCGTGAATTAAATGCGTTTTAAATGCCATATGATAAATATAATCTTGTATTCGTGTTCATGTATTATTTAATTTGTTTTTTGTTTTTATTATTATTATTATTATTATTATTATTATTATTATTATTATTATTATTTTAGGTTTAACGTCCCTGTCAACACTGTAAATGTCGTTTTGGAGAGGCTGCTTCCAATTTTGTGGGACTTTTACCCGACATTGGGATGAAATGACATCTCAAGCCCTGTCGCCAAATAAAACCAATAGGGTTTATAAGCATGGGCGGTCCGACTCGCACCGTTTTGCCTGGGTAGGCTTAGATCCTCTCAGCTATTTGCCAGTACTCGTGTGCGGGTACGGCTTCAGCTCTGCGCGAGAGCATCATGCAGCCCATCTATTTCTTCGATCCCCAATGGGCGGGGGCCGGTATTATTGAATTTATTAAACTCGTTGTGGAAAAGGGATAAAATGCTCGACAGAGCCTCGCATTTTATCCTTTTTTGTCAACTCGTTTAATAAATTCAATAATAGGTAACACTCATATAAGATCGTCTATGCTATCTTGAGCCAAGGCAAAAATTTCTTCGGTACTCAAGAACGAGTTTGACTCAGCCATGGTCACTGAGTCATCGGTGTTCGAGCCACTAACGTTTCATTTTTACATCGCGGTAATTGAGGCAGAATTTTGTATTACAGTAAAAACTGGAGCAGAACTGTCAAGTCAAGTGGATTACAGTAAAATTCCGCTATTGAGGGCAATGTGTACACCTTCAGGGGAGGCAACTCCTGCAAAAGTATTTTTGTCTCCCATGTCAATAGGGGTCAACTCTTAAAAGAAATAATTTGCTCCTGAGGAGCAAATTCTTTCCTTTAAGAGTAGACCCCTCTTTCATGGAATGGAATGGAAGTAGTTTGTAAGGTAACCGGGCGCTAAAAGCACATAGGGGCTACCCCCAGATCGCCAACTGAGTTTAGTTTACTGGTACTGCTCCTATCCCCTGGCTGCCAATGTGCCGACTCCTGCCAATTCGACAGTTATCGGCTAGCCGTTTGGGAGTGAAGTGACTTCATTCGCGGATGATGTGGGAAGCAGGTCAGTCCCGCTTTCCAATCCCCCCGCTCAGGATGTCTTGGAGGCACAAACGCACCCAATATGAAGCGTTTGTCCTGTTAATTGAGCAGTCCTCTGGCGATGTTTTTGAATTTTGAGTGCAGAAACAGTCCAATAGTCGGGCTCTAGAATGTGATGACATTTGGCCAATTCCGGCTGTAAATGTGTCAGTGCACAGCCCTTTGTCTGGCCGAAGAAAAAAGCTTCGCATGCATTATCGGATGTTCGGCTTCCATTATTCTCTACCCCCACCCCTGACATGGTAGAGAAAACCCTCTTTCAGTGTGACAGTGCTTATAGAAAAAGCGAACAGGAAGTCCCGAAAGTTGTCTCCCTTTGAAAAATGGAAAAAAAATATGCCAGGTGTTCCCATTCCCCTTAAGACCACCTAACTTTCAAACTAAATCTGCTTTTCATATAGGTTTCATTTATACTTCCTTTGTGTTTTCTGCATACAATGTCCTTTGGACAGAGACCACCTTTGGGACTGTTAAAAAGTGGTCTTAAAGACCACTTTTGAACAGACCCAAAGATGGTCTTAATAGAGAAATTTTTCTATTTTGTAATAAGGATAAGCATGTATTTGATTTAGCTTTTTAATACATGCATTGCTTGTTTGTTTGAATTGAGGTTTTACGCAGAGCTTAATCCGGCCCGCACACTAGTACCGGTAAACCGCTTAGAGGATCTAAGCCTGTCCAGGAACCGCGGTGCGAGGCGGACCGTCCATGCTAAAAAACCCTACTGGTTTCATTGGGCGACAGGGCTTGAGAAGTCATTTCATCTCAATGTCGAGAAAAAGTCCCACAAAATTGGAAGCAACGTCTCCAAAATGACCTTTACAGTGTTAGCTGGGACGCTAAACCTCAAATCAAACAAAACAAACAATACGTCCCCGTCAACACAATATAGGTCATGTTGGAGACGTTGCTTCCAATTTTGTGGGACTTTTATCCGACATTGAGTAATATGACATCTCTCCCTCCAATGAAACCGATAGGGTTTATATGCATGGACGGTCCGACTCGCACCACTCTGCCTATAGGCAGGCTTTAACCCTCTAAGCGGTTTACCAGTTCTCATGTGCGAACGGCTTCAGCTCTGCGTGGAAGCCCAATCTCTTTCTCCAAGCCCCGAAGGGTGGGGACTTAAAAATACATGCATTGCCTGTGCTTTTGTTCCGAGTATTCGAAAACTAATAATCTTTAAAGTGTACGATAGCATTTTACAACGGTGGCCAGAAATAAAGAATATTTTACGCACGTAAAATCAAACTGTTTTTGTATGATAAACTCGCATGATTTTTTCAGAACGCAGCATGCTCTCGATGGTGTTTTTTACCCATTTAGTACCAGATACCCCAAAACGGGTAACTGGCAAACAGTGCAGGCCCAGATCAGACGCCGCAGAATGCGGCGTCTGATCAGGGCCTACACTGTTTGCAAAGCGTTCAGCCATTTTCCTAACAAATTTTGAAGAAAACACAACCTGACACCTTTAAATTTTGAAATGGCCTCTAATGTATATAATGTGGAAGATTCCATTTGGTACTAATAGGAGAAACCTCCGTGGTGCAGTGGTTACGCTACTCGCCTTGTAAACCAGGGGTCGCAGGATCGATCCCGGGCTTCTCCAGACTTTTGGATGAGTTTTTAAACCGAGGTCCCGTCTCCGTATGACCTTAGCTGTTGGTTGGACGTAAAACTCAAACACTCAATCACTTGGTACTAAAAGGGTTAATGTTGAGACAATGTTGTCGTTCCTGCTGGGTTAAGAATGCAAACTAATTTATGGTTTGATATTTTAAAAAGAAAAGAAAACTCCAAAGTGCGGCAGATGGTTTCTGATCTTTTTTTTTTTTGGTGGTGGTGGTGGTGGGGGGGGGGGGGGGGGGTTACAGCCCTTTGAAGATTATTTCACTCATATCAAGCCGATCGTTAATCAGAAGTGGGCGAAAACCGGAGTACCCGGAGAAAAACCACATGATCTTCCGTTTCCAGAACTTGGCGTCTCACATGTGACAGCGGTGAGAGACCTAATGATTAAGAGTCAGCGCTCTTATCCACTATAGGCCACGGAGGCCCGTTCGGCAGATGGTTTCCAAACAACGACGAGTGACAGTTTTGAACATATGATATTGCTTGCCAATGAAAACAGTAACATTGATTCCCTATTTGCAAACTTCAGCTCATATCTGTAGCAATGTTTAACTCGGTCATTGCGCGTTCTTGGTTAATAACGTTGCAGAAAGTAAATCCTGGGTAGCAACAAAATCTCTTGGTAAAAGTAGGGAAATAGAGAGAAAGAATGAACCAGTAGCAAATGGAAATGCAGACATTAACCCTTTTTGTAACAAATGGAATATTCCTCCTTACATATAGCAGGAGACCATTTCAAAATTTGGGCCTGCACTGTTTGCCAGGGTACCCGTTTTGGGGTTTCTGGTACTAAATGGGTTAAATAGGGAGATACAAAAATCATTAGATATCACACCACCACAGAGCATCCTAGGTTTCCTAATGACAATGTTTGACATTCTTATTTCGGGAGTGCTGCAAACAAAAATTGTGGGTACCAACAACCTATGTGTTTGTGCAAGAATAAGGAAAAATGACTGCCATTGCAAACCCAGTTTTTCTGAATAAAAAGTGGGTTTTACTGAGACCATCACGTGAACAAGTCCGTGAAATGAACACCTACTTACACCCTACTTTGTATAGAAAAAATTGGGGTTTATGGGGGTAATTTTTATTTTTCTTATTTTTACTTCAAGACATAGATTGTGAGTACTCATTAGAACCGCCTCACTGAGGCGGTTCTAACGAGCACCCTTAACCTATGTTTTGACCATTTATAAGAAAAAATATCAAGGGTTTTCATTAGAACAGTAGCCATTTTGGACATGTGAAAAATGCACTATGTTGCACGGGTATGTTATCGTAATGACTCATTACACGGAATGCGCATTACGGATATGACACATGCGATTAAGATTTGGACAGTATCGGTGTCAAAAAAACAGGATATGCCTGAATATATATCAACAACTAAAGAAAATAATAAAAATTAATTAAAAAACGACATTCAAGCCTGTGGTTTTTAACTTTTTATACTCAGCTCAACAAATCATGAATTTGTCCTGCTCATATCTGAGTCTTCGCTGGCTGCACATGTTTTATGTCCTCTTTATTACGAAAACACGCCCATACAAATACAGTGTAACCGTTATCGCCGTAAAAAATGAAAATTTTAAAATGAAAAATTATGATATTTTTCTTATTTCTGCTCAATATATAGATTGTGGGTACGGTTCTAACGAGTACCCACAATCTATATATTAGAGCAGAAACACGACAAAAAGGTTTACCCCTGTAACGCTCAGTTTTACTATATAAAAGTGGGGTTCAAGGGGGTCAAAACTATATAGGGTGTGTTTTCGTGATTTACTCTGTCCTTGATAACCAGTGCTTCAGCTGAAGTGCACGACCCTCCGGATGCTTTTAGCTTTATGAGTGTTACCATATATGGGTATCGCGGCCATTTCGGTCATGTGACCTGGACCTAAAAAGGTTCCCCCAATAAATGCGCCTTATCGTAAGGAGCAAAAATATATCTTATACTTTAGTACTGTATTCTGAATCGTTTGCAGGATAAAATGCATTCTTACTTTTCCAATACAAAAGCATATGTGTCAAAGTTTGACCTAGGCACAAAGAAGGTCAAGGTCAACCAAGGGTCACCATTTTATCTATTTATGATGGGCCTACGTCCCAGTTTCGTTCGTGGAAATCTGCCCAGTGTTCTGGAGAAGACTATTTTTGAAGGTTTTTTTACCATATATGGCTTGGCGGCCATTTTGGTCATGTGACCTGGACCCCATGAGCAAATTTTGGTTTCGCCCTTCCCATAGAGGCTCCATATGAAATTTGACTTCAATCGGCCCAACGGTTTCCGAGGAGAAGCAGTTCGAAAATTTTCACATTTTTCGCCTCGGCGAGGATATACTAAATGGAATGTAATATTTCGCAAGTTCATTGGTTAGATCTCATTGATATATATCAGTATGCCAAAAATTGTTCAAATATTCCAAGCGGTTAAGTCACTATCACCAATTTTCACAAACGGGTTACGGACGGACAGACAGGCAGACCATATATGGCTTGGCGGCCATTTTGGTCATGTGACCTGGACCCCATTAGCAAATTTTGGTTTCCCCCATCCCATAGAGGCTCCATATGAAATTTGACTTCAATCGGCCCAACGGTCTCCGAGGAGAAGCAGTTCGAAAATTTTCACATTTTTCGCCTCAGCGAAGCTTTACTAAATGGAATGTAATATTTCGCTAGCTCATTGGTTAGATCTCATTGATATCTATCAGTATGCCAAAAATTGTTTAACTATTCCAAGCGGTTAAGTCACTATCACCAATTTTCACAAACGGGTTACGGACGGACAGACTGACAGAATGACAGAATAACACGGTGATTTTAGGGCACTCTTTGAAATCAACCGACTTCAGTCTGTCGCTTTCTGCGGGTCGTGCAATCCGACTTTCCTCCAATAAACAGCCGGGGTTTCCAGTGGGGTCCATTAACGAACCTGTTCTAGTAAAGGTAATAAGTGAGCAAAATAGCAATCATCTTGTGGCACGTATGCTAACCAACACTGGGCAGCCTAGACGGAGTCTGATCAGGGCATTAACTTAAAAAAAAAAAAAAACGGACACAACTGAAAAGTTGGGATATGAATAGTTTTTCAATGCGATTTTACAGCATCTCTTTCATATGAAGTTAAGCAATAAAACGAGCATTCGACACATTTTATGAGAAATGACCTCTGGTGTGAGATACTTTCGGTTTTATGGTGACACTATGCCTCTTAAACAAAGTCATGAAAGAAAGGTCACGACAAATATTCAGAGCACATTTGGAATTATTTAGTTTCGGATCTCATTGTACCCTCTCTAAAGATTCAATGAACTGTACTCCCGACGTTGATTTTCGAGGCTTACTGAGGTGGATGTAAAGATTACCTTTGACCAGACACTATCAAATCTGTATCAATACCATTTCACCGAGGCATCCATTCCATGGATTCGACAAGTCAGGTGACGGCATGCAATGGAACGAAGATTAAAGGCCTTGTCAACTAAGACAATGACTGACAAGAATTCCACCAAAGGCTATGTCCCGTCTCTGGGGGTTTTGTTTGTTTGTTTGATTTGAGGTTTAACGTCCCCGTCAACACTGTAAAGGTCATTTTGGAGACGTTGCTTCCAATTTTGTAGGACTTTTACCCGACATTGAGATGAATTCTAACACAGCGCGCCTATATAGGCAATGGAAAGGAACTGTGAATTATTATGCAACAAATCACACCTCAGAAGAGCGTGATAGGTGACGTCATTAAAAACTCCAAATTTATTACGTCACTTGTCGATTTCCTTGACGTTAGACGGTGTAACGTCATTTTCTCGCATCGAAAACGTTAGAAAAGGATATAAATGCATGTGTTACAGTCGACAATTTTAGCGGGATTTCTTCTAACAATGGCGAAAAGTTGTGAGATTTTGAAGGAAACAACAACATTATTGCCGATTTTCAGCCTGTTAGAATCGAAATAGATCAGCTCTAGGCAGTGATTTGTTGGGTAATAAATCACAGTTTGTCGGTCAGTTGTAAGTAGACAAATCACGCGCGCTACGCGCTTGTGATTTGTCTACTTTACAACTGACCTCCAAACTGTGATTTATTACACAACAAATCACAGCTAGAGCTGATCTATTTCTTAAATGACGTCTCAAGCCCTGTCGCTCAATGAAGCCAATAGGGTTTATTAGCATGGACGGTCCGCCTCGCACCGGGGTTCCTGGACAGGCTTAGATCCTCTAAGTGGTTTACCAGTACTAGTCTGCGGGCCGGATTCAGCTCTGCGTGGAAGCACCATGCAGCCCATATATTTCTTCAAGCCCCTATGGGCGGGGGCGACCCGACTCTGGGGGCCAACCAGGCCTGAACATTAGGGTCGACGCTACTTTTAACGCGAATGCCGACGTCTGGGAGAACAAACGAAACGTACGAATGGAAAACCGGATCACTTTATCACGTAGCGAGACAAAAAAGCATCCATCGATGTATGCACCCATGTTTAGTCAAAAAGACTCATTTCAAGGGAAGGGTTTTCCGAGGTGCTCATTGCCTTGGCTTTGCGAGAAACGTTATACTAGGGCTGTAACGACACAGTCACTCCACGATACGATGCGTATTGCGATACTTGTCTCATGATACGATACTATGCTTAAATCACAGCTCGAAAATTTAAAAACTCTTGGAAAACAGGCTCAAAACTATCTCAGAGTTCAATCTTGTGTAACAAAGCCCATGCACATTTGTCATAGAAGTGATCAGTGTATCCCAGTAACAATTAAGATCTTTGAAATTTGTTATGAAAATGGTCTTGAAATATGTTGATGCTGTAATTTTGGAAATTGTACTTTTCGGCGTATCGTCAAGTATCGCGATGTTAGCCCAACGATACGATATGCGTATCGTCAGCAAAAGTATCACGATACGATATGATTTCAATGAACGTGCGTAATACCATCAACTAATGAATAAACAAAAAAATCAAAATGTCTTACCGACTAAAATAAGAACAGCATCCATCATTGTTAAGTCACAAGACGCATTTCATGGCGACTGTACGTTTAAGGGTATACTAAATATATGTACCGAAAGTGTGATTTTACCCACATATGGCATAGCGAATTTCCTATTTAACAGCTTTGGAAACGTGTCTTCCAATTTTTGGATTATCTAGTGTAGAGGTGGTCAGCTTAAATACAAACTTAACCCCTTGGAAACAGCAAAGACCAGGATCAGAGCATCCCCTGGCATCTGATCTGTCTCTTTAATGGTTGCCGATGTCCCTTAAATTAGACACTAGGCATATATGGGTTATTTAAAACATTAAATTTCACTTGACTTTTCATGCATGAAAGTAACAAAACACAGGTACACACGAATCCAGATATAATAAAATTTAACAATTTTGCTATCCTTTCCTTGTATAAAACTATTTCCTTGGTCCACTTAACGGACACTAGATACATGGGACACTCTGCGAAGTTTAATAAGGAAGTCAACTTTCACGACTTTCAGTGGAGAATTCTTTCCTTTAACCCGTTTTGTACCAAATGGAATCTTCCTCCTTATATATAGCATGAATCCATTTCAAAATTTAGGGGTGTCACGTTTTGTTTTCTTCAAAATTAATCTTGAAAACGGCTGAACTGCGTTCTGCGGCGTCTGATCTGGACCTGCACTGTTTGCCAATTACACGTTTTGGGGTATCTGGTACTAAATCGGTTAAGAGCAGACCCCTGTTAACAAGGGTCCCAAAAGTATCCTTGAAAGAGTCGTTAGCCCTGAAAGTGTGTATAATCCCTTTCAAGCGTGAAATTAGAAATCAGAGGAATCCCTGACATTAATAAGATGACATTATCATCTTCACAGTCATGTATGATGTCCGTTTTTATGATAATATGTATTATAATAATTTTACTGGTACTTTACAGCGTCGAAGTATAGTGTGGGCCTTTGAAATGATTTTAGACTGAACTTGGTGAACAGAGGTTTTTTTTTTGTTTTTGTTTTACGGCCCTTTCAAGATTATTTCACTCATATCGAGCCGATCGTTAGTCAGAGGTGGGCGAAAACCGGAGTACCCGGAGGAAACCACCTGATCTTCCGTTGCAGAACTTGGCGTCTCAATTGTGACCCGAGCGAGGCTCGAACCCACAGCGGTGAGAGACCTAATGATTAAGAGTCGGCGCTCTTATCCACTAGGCCACGGAGGCCCGTGATAAACAGATGTGGGACCTGAGCCAGGGCACGTCAAAACCTCTTTCTATCTATCTATCTATCTATCTATCTATCTATCTATCTATCTATCTATCTATCTATCTATCTATCTATCTATCTATCTATCTAGCTAGCTAGCTGGCTAGCTTGACTGGCTTACATTTGACCATAAGTCGCAGGTGTGCACATTACATTCAGGCCAAATTTGCAGGACAGGGGATGATTTTCCCTGCACAGCGGGGTCACCAGCAAACGTCTGAATCCGAAGGACGGTGCACTTTGTGGCATTCATCCCTGCAAATGATGCCAGTGGAGCATGTTCGGACACCGCAATTTTATTACCGCTGCCGGCAATCGAACCGGGAACCTCTAGCATCAGAGCCAAGTAAGTGTTTGAGTTTTATGTGTCCCCAACAGCTAAGGTCATACGGAGTCGGGACCTCGATTTACAGACTCATCCGAAAGTCTGGAGGAGCCCGAGGTCGATCCTGCGACCCCTGGTTTACAAGGCGGGTAGCATAAACACTATGGGGCGCTGTTTTACTATTTAATCCGTATTTATAGATATCCATAATTATTTATGGATATCCATAATTCGAATTATGGATAGCCATAATTCGAATTATGGATATCCATTATTATTTATGGATATCCATAATTATTTTTGGATATCCATAATTCGAATTATGGATATCCATAAATCGAACTGAATTAATGATATCCATTAATCGAATAATGGATAATGGATATCCATTATTCGATTTATTGATATCCAAAAATCGAATTATTGATATCCATTATTCGGCTAATTTCTGGATATCAATAAATCGAATTATGGATATCGATAAATCAATTTATGGATATCATAAATTTAGATCGAAATATGGATATCCATAAATCGAATTATGGATATCCTTAATTCCAATTATAGATATCCATTATTCTGCTGATTTATGGATATCCATAATTCGAATTATGGATATCCATAAATCGATCTGAATTATGGATATCCATAAATCGAATTATGGATATCAATAATTCGAATTATGGATATCCATTATTCGGCTGATTTATGGATATCCATAAATCGAATTATAGATATCCATAATTCGAATTATGGATATCCATAAATCGAATTATGGATATCCATAAATCGATCTGAATTAATGATATCCATAAATCGAATTATGGATATCCATATTTCGATTTATGGATATCCATAATTCGATTTATGGATATCCATAAATCAGCCGAATAATGGATATCTATAAATCGAATTATTGATATCCATAATTCGATTTATGGATATCTATAAATACGGATTAAATAGTTAAGTGGCGCCCCATACAGAAACCCCAGTTTTACTATATAAAAGTGGGATTGAAGGGGGTCAAAATTATATGATGGAGATCTTGCATGAAACAATTTCAATGTATTATCTACACGTCTGCCAGCAGCAAAGACTCACAGACATATAAATGGGACAATGTGGTAGCGAACCTCTGCTTTTGCATGTCAGCATTGAAATAAGTATCCTTTTCTCTTGATCTGGGTTATTTTCATTACGATAACTCATCCGTAGGGCATAGTCCATTTCTCAAAATCGGACATATTTCTGACGAACGTTATCATATTTTGCTCAGTACAACAGTCCCACAAAATCGGAAGTTTCTTCTTCAAAATGACGTAAATAGTGTTGACAGGGGCGTAAAACCACAACTCAAAACAAACAAACAAAGTACTGTCGATTGTCTCAGAGCGTAACATTGGCGAGGGCTTAAAGACATTTTGGGCTGCATAACACCCTAATGACCGGTTGTAAAAGGAATGCATTCATTTTCTGCTTCTCAAATTTCTTTTTCATCACTTTCTTCTTCTTCTTCTTCTTCTTCTTCTTCTTCTTCTTCTTCTTCTTCTTCTTCTTCTTCTTCTTCTTCTTTGTCATGTGAACTTAGCTGTAGAAAAGAAGACAATATGTGACCCTGTCGTCAATATTCGATATGTCTCTTCTACAAAACAAATACACTCAAGTCATTGTAAATAAATAAACGCACTGTATGTAAGATAAGTAACAGGATAAATTCAACCTTAACTTCCCAAAAGAAGAGAATTACACAACTTCATGCTATCGATGAAAAAAAACAACAACATTAATTTAGCTTTTACTTTTGATAGATGTGTCTTCTGGCATGTACGCACAGCAAAGACTCTAATCAGAGTCCTTCCTGTGCGATTTATTGATGTCTGTTGAACCAAAGTGTCTTCATGCTGTATTCATACTAAGTCGGTTTGAAGGCCGATCTGAGTCTCCACCAGGCGTACATGCTGAATATATACGTCCCTGCAGGCTCAAAACGTTGACTCCACGTTGAACTAACATTGAAACAACGTTCTCAACGTTGTTTCAACGTAAGTTCAACGTTGAGTGCCTGCTGGGACTTTTGCTTGACGCACCTGGTGAGTGCATAGGTGAAACAAATTACGGAGATAAAAATCACCATTTTCTTCCATTTTGAAAGAGAAGGAATGCTCCATGCAGTTAGCAAAGAATGCCGGGCCAACGTCGGGCCGACAACGATACGACGGTGGCAACCTTGTATCACTGTCGGCCGGACGTTGGCCCGCTGACTTGTGCTGGCTGGGGCGTACGGTCGAACTTCAATGGCTGGAACACCTTTGAGACCATTTGCTCGAGGCATGGAAAGTTCAAGCCACTGTTGGACTCAGCCATGGTATACAAGCCATCGGTGTCCGAAACATCGAAGTTCTACTGCACATCGTAAATGTTACCACCGAAAAAAAAAATTATAAAAAAAGATTAAAAATTGTGATTTTTTTTTTCTTATTTCTGCTCAAAATAGAGATAGTACCCACAATCTATATTTTAGAGCAGAAATGAGGTATCTGTAAACCCCAGTTTTACTGTATATAAAGTGGGGTTTAGAGGGGTGTTCATTTCACGGATGTTTATCATATTGAAAATCAAAAAGTCATCCGTAGGACAGACTCACGATCTACAGCTATAGAGATATTCGAGCCATCGAAGATTCTATCTATCTTACACTGAGTCGGTCACGTTTGGCCATTACCTCAGCTCACTGTACCTTTGATAATCTTTTACAGTGTCTAGGAGCCAAAATCCGATTTGGGGAAATTTTTTGAAGTAAATAATACTCCCTCCAATAATTTACACATATATGCTCTTTATTTCCCCTTTGACAGAGACTACAATTAGTGTTTAAGTATAAATACATACACAAATAAACATACACCAATTAATACAAATTACAAAACAACAAATATGGGAATACGGTACGTTATACAACGATTTTATATACATGAGAGGAAAAGATGATGATGATGATGATGATGATGATGATGATGATGATGATGATGATGATGATGATTCAGAAAAAGAAGAAGAAGCCGGTTTGATACCAGCTAGCTCCCCATTGTCCTCTCTCTCTCTCTCTCTCTCTCTCTCTCTCTCTCTCTCTCTCTCTCTCTCTCTCTCTCTCTCTCTCTCTCTCTCTAGAAATGTATATCAATTCTTGGTTAATATTTAATGACACATATTTCATATTTTGCGTCTGTCAAATAAAATTAATGAAATGGCAAACCCAAAACTTTAGGCTGGTTCCTATATTTCGTTTTCGTCTTGGTCTGGCTGGGTACGTGGCAAGATTAGAAAATTACCAACCGCTGAAAAGATGGTTAAGTACAAACAGAACTATGCGCCCCATCAATCGGGGCCTGGAGAATAGATTGGGCTGCACGGTGCTTCCGCGCAGAGCTGAAACCGACCGAACTTGAGAACTGGTAAACAGCTTAGGTCTAAGCCTGCCCAGGAAACGTGATGCGAGTCGGACCGCTGCTCCTTAAACCCTAGCGGTTTCTATATGGGCGGTAGAGCTTGAGATGTCGTTTCATCTCAATGTCGGGTAAAAGTCCAACAAAATCGGTAGCAACGTCTCCAAAATGACCTTAATAGTGTAGAGGCCTCTGTGGTGCAGTGGTTATGCTACTCGCCTGATAAATCAGGTATCTCATGTATTGAATGTTCTGTTTTGTTTGATTTAAGGTTTAACGTCCCAGTCAGCGCTGCATAGGGCATTTTGGAGACGTTGCTTCCAATTTAGTGGGACTTTTACCCGCCATTGAGATGAAATGACATCTCAAGCCCTGTCACCCATTGAAACCAATAGGGTTTATAAGCATGGACGGTCTGACTCGCACCGCTTTGCCTGGGCAGGCTTAGAGCCTCTAAGCGGTTTACCAGTACTCGTGTGCGGGTCGGATTCAGCTCTGCGTGGAAGCATCATGCAGCCCATCTTTTTTCTTCAAGCCCGATAGGCGGGGGCCTGAATGTTTTGGTTTACCTCTTTGGTTAGAGCTAGTATCTAACTTTCCATATCACAGGTCCTGGTGTATGTATGTCATTTGACGTGTCACCAGTAATAATTCTGATTCTGATGTCAGTGTTTAAGTGGCCCACTATATATACGGTCATATACACGCATATTGTTATCGCCATCACATTATATGTATATATTTGTAATAGTATTTTGGAATTCTGAGTAAAACTTCTTCTTCTTCTATAATTTTTAGCTATGATGAGCTATTGTGATCGGTCAATGTCCATCGTGCGTCGTCCGCCGTCAACAATTGCTTTAAAAGACTCCTCCTCCTACACCCTTGGGCCAATTTCATTTAAACTTCATAGGAATGTTGCCGAGATGGCCCTCTACAACAATAGCTAAAACGGTTCCGCTCTGATGCTTAAGATGGCCGTCAGAGCTAAAAATAGAAAAATCTTTAATCGACTTCTCCTCCCATACCCCTCGACCAATTTTATTAAAACTTCATATGAAAGTTGCCTAGGTGACCCTCTACCAAATTAGCTAAAATCGTTCTGCTCCGATGAACAAGATGGTCACCAGAGCTAAAAATAGAAAACTTTAAACGACTACTCCTCCCAAACCCCTGGGCTAATAACATTCAAACTTCACAGGAATGATGCTTAGGTCACCCTCTCCCAAAATAGCTAAAATCGTTCTGCTCCGATGAACAATATGGCCACTAGAGCTAAAAATAGAAAAACATCGTAAATTTGCTTCAAAGGCGAACTCCTCCTAAACCCTTGTGCGAATTTGATTCAAGCTTCACAGGAATGTTGCCCAGCCGACTCCCTACCAAAATAGCTAAAATCGTTCCGCTAAAAATCTTTAAACGACAACTCCTCCTCTACCCTTGGGCCAATTTCATTCAAACTTCACAGGAATGTTGCTTAGGAGACCCTCTACCAAAATAGCTAAACAGTTCTGCTCTGATGAGCAAAATGGCTGCCATAGCCAAAAATGGAAACTATCGTAAATTAGCTTCAAACACAAACTCCTCCCTAACCCTTGGGTCAATTTGATTCAAACTTCATAGGAATGTTATCAGGTGACTCCCTACAAAAACAGCAAAAATCGTTCCGCACTGATGAACAAGATGTCTGCCAGAGCAAAAAATAGAACAAAAAATCTTCAAACGACAACTCTCCTGTACCCTTGGGCCAGTTTCATTCGAATTTCATAGGAATGTTGCTTAGATGACTAAAATAGCTAAAATGATCCCGCTCCGGTGAACAAAATGGCCACCAGAGCTAAAATAGAAAAACGTTAATTTGCTTCAAATGCGAACTTCTCCTAAACCCTTGGGCCAATTTGATTCAAACATCACAGGACGGTTGCCTTTGTGACTCCCTACAAAAATAGCTAAATTCATTCCGCTCTGATGAACAAGATGGTCACCAGAGCTAAAAATAGAAAAATCTTCAAATGACAGCTCCTCCTGTACCCTTTGGCCAATTTCATTGAAACTTCATAGGAATGTTGCATAGATGACCATTTACCAAAATGCTCAATGATCCCACTCCGATGAACATATTATTGTCGCCAGAGATAAAAATAGAGAAATATTGTAAATTTTCTTCAAATGCGAACTCTTCCAAAACCCTTGGGTCAGTTTGATTCAAACTTAACAGGAATGCTGCCTACCAAAATAGTTAAGATCATTGTGCTCTGACGAATAAGATGGCCAGCAGAGCTAAAAATAGAATGTACTGGAGACAATGACATTCATGTGAGCGAATCAGGGTCCTTTGGGCCCTTTTGTTGTTTAAGTAATTTTGAGTAATTTTACGGGTCGATAATCTTCTAACGATATTTAACAACGTGTTAGCTCATATAATATGTTGACGCGTGTCGCATTCGTGTATTGAAATTGTAGAAAATTACGTTCAAATGATATTTTAAACGAACGTATTGATTACGCTTAAGCATTTCGTGACATTAAGAAAATTTACTCGTGAGATACCCCTGTGAACCACATATACTCGTATATAAAGAAAAAATACGATTTTCAAGGGTATACACTCTTTTCTGTATTCTCACTGAAATAGACTGAGCGTACTCTTTAAGGGCATTTATTCTTAGACAGTAGGACACACAGTGTGTTCATAATTGCTTTAATGCCCCCCCCCCCTGTGATATACCATTGAGGTTCCATTGACTGGAAGATCGGCCCCATTCATAAATAATATTGTTGTGACAGCTGCAGGAGTGATCAAGTTACTTCAAGGTTTAAACCCCAGTAAGGCTTCATCCTAGCGTCCTGAATGAACTAGCAAATGAGTTGGGTCCAGTTTTTGCACACTTGTTTCAACAGTCTCTTGATACGGGTGAAATCCCAAAAGAATGGCTCTTAGCAAAAATCTGTCCACTCTTCAAAAAAGGAGATAGGGCTCTTGCCCGTAATTATCGCCCTGTGTCTCTGACTTGTGTTCTGTGTAAATTGCTGGAACATATAGTCTGCTCAAACATCATGGCCCACTTGGACGAACATAAACTTTTTTTGTCAGACAAACAACATGCATTTAGGAAAAGGCTCAGTTGTGAAACTCAGCTAAGCACAGTTATTAATGACTGGGCAAAAATCTTGGACAAAGGGGTACAGGTGGACACATTTATTCTGGACTTCGAGAAGGCTTTTGGCATCCCTCCTCATGAACTACTTAAATCTAAGTTATTTGGTTATGGAATTGGGGGAAAGACCCCCAAATGGATAGATTCCTTTCTTTGCTACAGAAAACAGCGGGTTGTTGTTAATGGTGAATCTTCGGAGTGGGCTCCAGTTTTGTCTGGAGTCCCGCAAGGGACTGTTCTTGGTCCACTTTTGTTCTCCCGGTACATCAATGATATTTCCGCTGACATTGACTCAGAAATAAGACTGTTCGCAGATGACTGTGTTTGTTACCGGGAAATTAGAGATACAGATGACTCGGTGAAACTTCAGGCTGACATGGATAGATTAGGATATTTGGCCCAAAAATGGGGCATGAGATTTCAGCCAGTTAAATGCAATATTATGCAGATAACTAGGAAGAGATCTAATAAAGCTGAGGCTTCTTACGCCTTAGAGGGAACGGTCCTCGAGAATGTGGACTCCATTAAATACCTTGGAGTGACAATCTCACACAACTTGAGATGGAATACTCATATTAGCAACATGTGTACTAAGGCAAATAGAACGCTTGGTTTCCTAAGGCGAAATCTTCATCACTGCCCTCAGGATGTAAAAGAGGCAGCATATAAAGGTCTTGTTCGCCCAATCTTGTAATATGGTAGTTTTATCTGGGACCCCAGTGGAGTGGTCCTTAACGATGAAATGGAGAAAGTTCAGAATAGAGCTGCTAGATTTGTAACAGGCAATTACTGCTTTGAAACTGGGAGCATGACTGGAATACTTGGAAACTTAAAATGGGAGTCTCTCAAGAAAAGGGGAAAAGACAGTAGGCTAATCCTCTTATACAAAGGTCTAAAGGGTGCTGCCAGCATTCCAACAGATGACCTTGTTCCCCCAGCTAGACACTGTAGAAATCACCATTCGTTGGCGTTTCAGACCCTTACTGCAAGAACTGACATTTATAAAGAGTCGTTCTTCCCCAGAACCATTAGAGATTGAAATGCCCTTCCCAATTCGATTATTTCGACAGCTGAAGGTGCTGATGATTGTGTAGCTAAATCTACCTCTTTAGTTAGAGCTAGGGACTAACTTCCAACATCAGGGGTCCTGGTCTATGAATGTCATTTGACGTGTCACCAGTAACAATTCTGATTCTGATTCTGATGGGACTTTATTTCTTACACAAAACCACAGATTGTGGGTACTCGTTAGATTTGTTTGGTCTCGGGTCGTTTTGCCCCTGAGTCGTTTCGCCCCTGAGCCGTTTCGCCCGTGGGTCATTTCGCCCTGGGTCGTTTCGCCCGTGGGTCGTTTCGCCCTGATTAGGTGGGTCGTTTCGCCCTTATTTTTTTCTAGCTCTATTGATTGAGGTTATGTTACTTTTGGTATGTAAAGGGATTGATGGGGGTATTGGGAGTTCCAGAAAACATGGGTTTGCCCTCGTGTGGTGCAGCTGGACGACCTACTGACGGCTTCTACGTCAGATTTGAGCAACTGAGCTACCCCTAAACCCCACCTTATATGAAGAAAACTGGGGTTTACTGGGGTATACATTATTTTTATAATTTCTGCTACAAGACAAAGGTTGTGGGTACTCGTTAGAACCGCCTCAAACTATGTTTGCAGTATAGATAAGAAAAAAGTACCACAGATTTTCATAATAAAATAGTCATTTTAGAGATGTGAAAACATGCATGTCCATGGCTGTGTTATCGTACTCACACTGGTCAATACATGCGCACAGGCTGCGTAGCGGTCGCATAGGCTTCGTATTTTGGACGCATAGGCTTCGATGAAAAATGGCGGATGACAGTTCGTCAATGCAGGTAAGAAACGGTTTTTACGTCAATCTAAATGTTGTATAGCGTTGTCCAATACTGACATCTGCCTTACGGACCACTTTAATAACGTGCGGCTTCGTCTGTTGCAAGAAAAAGTTTGAAAAACGGAATATAGAAAAATAGACCCCAAAGAAATTTGGCATTCAACACAGATTCACCTGTAGTTTCACTTTGGCCCGGTCGCCCTATGTAACTACACGTTTTTGGCTGGTGTTCTGGCCGATAAATTGTGAATAATGATGATGAAATTGAAAAGCTAACATGCAACTTTCGTCACATCTTTTGCGAAAAACAAAAATCTTGATATTTCGATACAACGAACGTAGCTTCGTTACCTATTACAACGCAGAGGCTGCGAACTAAATTTGAAAGCCCTGGATTATGCAGTATAATAACGAATGATATTAAATTAATATCGAGAAATGAGCCAACCAGCGTTAGTTGATGATGCTAAAGACATTCTGCATCATTTATACCAAACACATTTTCATCCTCAGCTATGCAAATACAACATTATGATTCGAATGCCAAAATCTGTCAAGTTACAATTATTTACACTACCGTTCATAAACTTGGTAAGTCTTCGCCAAATCTGCTAAGTATTAAGCCAAATAATATTTGCACTGTATGAATTTCTGTCGTGTTTTTATTACAACGCACGTGGCTTAGGAATTTACGACGTGCCGGTTACAGAGATGGGAAGACGCATCACGAAAACACGCCTATTAAAATACTACTAAAAAGATAAAAACATTCAGATAAAACATCCTGATAGTTTTGATATTTCTGATCGCCCGGGCCAGGCGGTTCTAACGCGTATCCACAATCTGTGTTTCTGAGAATAAATAAGGAAATATAATAAATGCACGAAATCTATCAATGTACACTACCGTTCATAAACTTGGTAAGTCTGTCTTCGTCAAATCTGTTAAAGGAGACAGGAAAGCGATAATCTGTTACAATAAATAGGTAAACCTCAATAAACCCTTTTCTTCTACTGAGACTGCAGGTTTCTACAAATTATTTGTCTAAATCGCGACAGAAGTAAGGACGAGGATTGTGGCCACGTAAAATCGATTTAAGCCCCCCAGTGGAAATCTTCCACTGACCGTTCCAAGGCGGCTCTTCTGTGGCGATTTATTTATGTTGTTGTTTGTTACTTACTGTGTGTATCACTTGTGTCTTTTAATTTTGGATGGCCATATGGCCATTTTGTGGGAAAGTAACTGTCCTTATGGCCTTCCTTTGTTTAGGTTTCCATTATGGTCTGGTCGCTTAATGTTTGTATTTCTTTCCCTTTGGTGTCTTTTATGGATGGAGTAAGTTAATTGTATCAATTCCTGATCTTTGTTTTACTTCTACTTTCTAAGCGGTCTGATAAGGATTTTATCACTGTGTAATCTCCAGCCATTTACTCTGCTAAAGAACTGACCTTGAAAATTTCAATTAACCACAGCCATGCCCTGACGTCATCCATGAGGGATCTAGAAGCTTGATGTGTACTGAATAGGCAGATGTAGCAATGTTGAGGTTTAAAACAGAAGCTTAAAATGGAGCAAAATAAGCAAGAACTGGCCACTCTTTGAGGGGACTTCACTTTAGATATTCAGCCTTATATCTTTGAGTCCAGGGAAACTTGTGATCAGGAAATTAGTGAGGGAAGCAGCAGCTCTGAAGATAGCTATCTTACATGTCAATCACAACAAATGTCGTCTGCATAGTCATCTGCGGCTTTCTTTAAATGTTACCTGAACCAATCTAAGTCTGATCCAGTCTGATCTTGGTCCACATTGTTTGCCTATAAGCGAAAATATTATTAAAAAAAGAAAGAAAAAAAAACTTTAAGAAGATGCAGCAGACAGTATAAACATGGGCCATTTTACAATTCAGGTTTTTCTTACTGTTGATTCGTCCGGTTTTCCACCCATGCGCACTCATGAGCACTCTTAAAATGGATGTAGCAGTCTTCATTTTTGATTGGGTGTTTATGGATTTGCCTAACTGATATAGGAAAATGAAACAGCAACCAAAGTAGCCAAAGCTAGCCATTGGCTCCAGATGAATTCGACCTAGGTTGGTATCCCTAACGAACGGTTGTATGTCAATTCATTATTGGTAGAGAATCCTCTCATGTCACAGCGCATGACTCAGTGGAACCTTTTTGTTTGTGTTGATGTTAACGTCCCCGACAACATCATTCAGGTCATTTTTGAGACATTGTTTCCGAATTTATGGGACTTTTACCCGACACTGAGACGAAATGACATCTCAAACCCTACCGCATATAAAGCATACTTGCAATTGCTAAATATGAATGACCCCTTTACTTTTTGAAAAGGCAAATACTAGATTTTGGGTCGATTATTTATCAATCGTCACAAAGTAAAAAAGTGCAAGTAGCTCTACAGTGCTTAAGTCCACGTGATTATAACTGATTGGTTGGAACTCAAGGGAACTTGTATATATAGAAAACAGCAACGTTTATTTTTCTTCGAAGAGACAGCGTGTTGCGTAATACGGAAATCCATAGATCATTGATTGGGTTTTTTAAACAGTGTATGTCCAGATCTAATGCCGCAGAACGCGGCGTCTAATCAGGGTCTTCACTGGTTGCTCACATTACATGAATTGAAGGGCCAAACGCAGCGTCTTATCAGGGTCTTCACTTTTTGCTTTAAACTGTAGTTTAAGGGTTAAAGGAAGCAGTTTAAATCCGTAAGTAAGCATCCAGCCGACAGAAGGGCCGTAAAGCAAAAACATTTTTTATCTATCTTATCTTATTATATCGAAGAATGATTTCACGAAATGGGTTACTGAAATCATTGCAAGCAAGTATTTTTCTGAATTTATATTCTAAGTCACTATGAAATTCAAATTCTGATAGGCTATGTTCCAGAAGACAGTCTGGTTAGCAAAAAAATTATGATGTAAGGACAGAGATTGAAAATAGATCTGAGATAAAGAAAAGTCTTGTATTTTTTTTTCTTCTTTGATCCTACAAAGGCTAGAATAAGCTTATATGTTTATTGTTTAATGAGCAGATGCTTCTATTTTATCGGAAACGAAGACTGGAATCAGACAGTGCAGGCGCGATTAATGAACCTTTGCTGAAGTTTTGTAGGAGCTGCATGTATTCGATTGAAGCATTTAAATAGAAGTCGGAGAATCACGGAAACATGCCCATATAATTCTGACCCCTTAAATCCAACTTTTATATAGTAAAACTGAGCTTTAAAGGGATATACATTGTTTTCCTTATTTCTTCTCAGAAATACAGATTGTGGATACGCGATAAAACCGCCTGGTCCGGGCGGTTGTAACAAGTTCCCATACACTATGTATTGAGCAGAAATATTAAACCTATCAGAATGTTTTATCTGAAAGTATTTTTTTATCTTTTTTAGTGGTATTTTAATAGGGGTGTTTTCGTAATGCGTCTTCCCATCTCTGTAACCTGCGAAGCCACGAGCTTTGTAAAAACACGTCGAAAATTCATACAGTGCAAATATTATTTGGCTAAATACTTAACAGATTTGACGAGGACTTGCCGAGTTTATGAACGGTGGTGTTAATAATTGAAAATCGACAGATTTTGTGCATTCGCCTCAAAATGTTGTACATGTATTTGCATAGCTGAGACTGAAAATGTTTTCGGTATAAATGATACATAATGTCTTTAGCATCACCAACTATTGCTGGTTGACTGATTCCTCGACATTAATTTAATAGCATTCGCTATTATTCTACATAATACAGGGCTTTCAAATTTAGTTCGCAGCCTCTGCGTTGTAATAAGTAACGAAGCTACGCGCGTTGTATCGAAATATCAAGATTTTTATTTTTCGCATAAGATATGACGAAAGTTGCATATTAGCTTTTCGATTTCATTATCGTTATTCACAATTTATCGGCCAGAACACCAGCCAAAAACGTGTAGTTACATAGGGCGACCGGACCAAAGTGAAAATACAGGTGAATCTGTGTTGACTGCCAAATTTCTTTTGGGGTCTATTTTTCTATATTCCGTTTTTCAAACTTTTTCTTGCAACAGACGAAGCCGCACATTAATAAAGTGGTCCGTAAGGCAGATGTCAGTAATGGGAAATGCAATACAACAGTTAGTTTAACGTTAAAACAGTTTCTTACCTTTATTGACGAACTGTCATCCGCCATTTTTCATCGAAGCCTATGCGTCCAAAATACGAAGCCTATGCGACCACTACGCAGCCTGTGCGTATGTATTGACCAGTGTGGTACTGGTCTGTTTAATAGTTTGCATTACGAAAACATGCTTATTCAAATACTGGAAAATTGTACCACCAAATAAAAAAATCAAAATTGTTATGATCAAAGATTCTTATATTTTTCACATTTCTGCTCGGGTGTTCGTTAGAAACGCCTCGGCGAAGTACTGGTTATCACCCAGGAAATCCTGCTCGTAATGCTCAGATGTGAGCGAGTAGCAGTAATAGGAGAAAAAAGAAAAAAAAAATCACCAACGGTCTGTGTATTTTGGGGCGGAAATATGAAAAACAATGTGTTGCATGTTCGTTGTGTGTCTTGTGGGTTGTACCCATAGTCTGCTATTTCTGCTCCTGGCATGGAATGCGGGTGGTCGTTAGAACCGCCTCGGCAAAGCGATTCTAACGAGTACCCGTATATCACATACTTAACACAATTTGACACTGTTGTTTGGATTTGTGAAGATCACATACACAGTTTATAATGTTTTTTTTTTTTTTTTTTTTTTTTTGTTTTTTCATTTTTTATCTTTCTATCCGAACTCTGAAACGAGCCCGTCCATACATCACCCATCCGTAGGTGTCATTTGACGTGTCACCATGAACAGTTCAGATCCGTTCGTCCGTCCGTCCATCTATACATGCATCACTTCATTCATTCATTCATTTCCGATTGTCCATCTAACAATACTCTCCATTCATTTATTCATTAACTTATCTATATCCGCTATTCAATATGCCGTCCATTCATCCGTACGTCCGTCCATCTACCAACGCACAACTCCATTCACCCATTTATTCATTTATTTATTTATTCATCCATCTGCCCATTTACTCATCCATTCCGTTTGTAACTCCCTTAAAATAGGATTGCGGCGTAACGACCCACGGGCGAAACGACTCACGGGCGAAACGACCCACTAGGTAAGGGCGAAACGACCCACGCCCAAAATCAGGGCGAAACAACTCAGGGCGAAACGATCCGGCGAAACGACCCATATATTTTCTGTCTAGTCCCCTTACAATGAAAGAATCTTTTTCTTGCATACACTCTCCGGGATTTTGGTAGTAGGCCTAAAGTCATTTAGATTGTAGGCATGTAAGATTACTCAATTTTTTTCTGCTGTCTGCCAGGTGCTGTATGTGCCCCCCTAAGCCACCAGATTCTTTTTTATCTTTTAACTATACTAACTTTCTTTTCGCACTGTATAAACTCATTTCACCTACTTTGCTTAGCTTTTATTTCAGCTTACCCCCTTTAGCACTTGGTATACCGGATACCCTTCTGTTGTCCTCTAATGAGGTTTAGAAGTATCGGAAGAAAGAGAAAGAAAGAAAGAAAGACTAGGCCAAGACTATTCCAGGGTAAAATCTAGTATTTCCTAAAGCGGTCAGCATACTTCTAAAGCCAACCTACACTTAATAGCAGAATACATATGACCAAAGACATATAATTCTCTAACTTATGACTAAAATAAAGGTCCGTTCCGGTTATTGGGACCATTCCGGTTAGTAAACCTACCCCTGCTACACAAACTTTTTTAGAGTTTGGGTCCATCAACGTTCAGTCGAGTGCTAGGGAAACAAACCTTACACATTCCGGTCATTTGCCGGACATTAGTGTGCACCGTATTTTTAGGGTTCCCCTTAATAGCGAAAGAACTCCTTTTCGCGAAAAGGAGTCCTTTTCGCGAAAAGGACTTTACCCTAAATAGCGAAAATGACTTTGTTTTCTAAAAGGATCCATATATATTGATATAAATTAATTATTCAATATTTTGTTTAAGATTTTCGGCTTCAGTCTTGCACAAACAATATATTTTTAGGCTTTTGTTTTAGAAAACTTTATTTTTGTGGATTATTTTGCAAAGGAGCAGTCTCTATAAGGCTATTTTCATGGCCACAACCGATTTCCTTTAAACTTTGTAGCTTCAAATTGGTACATATTGGCTGTCTAATGGTGAATTTTTAGACTCTTTGGTCCACTGGATTTTGCTGTATACACTATTAAATTGGGTGGGGTAATGTCACCCCATCAAGGGTATACCCACAAAAATGCTATTATTTTTGTTCAAAGTGCATGACTGGAGGCGATGTTTGCTGTATGCTTACTACCCTTTTAGGCATAACAGCCGGTGATAACACTCTTATAAATATCAAACAAGAGAAGAGTTTATACGCGCTTGTAAGTTGTACCCAAATATTCGTAATTTTTATTCCCCAACTTTACGAAAAACCACAACACCTTTACAGTTTTCAACTTATTTCAAAGATATTTCATAAATATAATGTTGATGTAATAGTCATTCTAGGTATATGTCAGAATTATTGTTAGTTCATAAAACTTAAACAGTTACCTGCCCCTGAAATTGGATTTTACCCATTTTTTTAAATCAGAGTGCATTTATCCGTTTGTAGTACTCACAACTTCATTTGGAAGTGAATAAACCGATTCCATGCAAATATAATTAAATAGATGTGGTCAAAGAAGTCATTTGATTTAATAGTGCATGCTAGCTAGCACATGAGCACAACATCCCACGGTACGAGCACCACTTCTTCACAAACAGTACCATCCAGTGATTGGGTTCAGTCCTTGTGGTCTAAACACATTGCAAAACGAGAAAAACACATTGCAAAACGAGCAAACAAGTCTTACATAGTCGCCAACATATGGTATTTTACTATTGGATAAGGCCTTCCACTTTGTAATTCTCCCATTAGCTGATTCGACAACCTATCTCACTTTGTTCCTAGCCTTGAATCATTCGCCCCTTCAGTCGTATATTGCTTCTGAGATTTCGTTAGGAAGTGAGGCATATGAGAATTGATTTCATCACCCTTTAGTATTTCTCTAACATCCCTGAATCATACATCAACTTTTGCAAATGTCTTATTTGGGGATTCAAATTCTGATGTTGCAATCGCAGTGGCTGATGGAACATACACATATATTGAGAAGAGTGGAAACTACTCATTTCAGAGAAGATCTTATTCCGTACATAAAGGGGAGCCTTTGCTGAAACCTATGATGCTTGTGGCCACTGATGGTTACATTTTGACTGTGATGGGACCACATCTTGCAGATGGGAAAAAACACAGATGCTAAGATTACCGAACACATGTTAAAGACTAATGCAGAAAATATTACTGACTGGTTTGAAGAAGATGATGTTCTTGTTGTAGACCGCGGCTTCAGGGATGCTATAGATATACTAAAGGATTTTGGAATCAATTCTCATATCCTCACTTCCTAAACAAATCTCAAAAGCAACATACGACTAAAGAGGCTATTGAGTCAAGGCTAGTTACAAAGGTGAGATGGGTTGTCGAATCAGCTAATGGGAGAATTAAAAAGTGGAAAGCCCTTAGCAACACAATGCCCAATAGTCAAATACCATATGTTGGCGACTATGTAAGGATTGTTTGCTCATTGTGCAATGCATTTAGACTTCCTTTGGTAACAAGCAAAGATTCAGGCAAAGTAATTGCTAGAAGAATGATGGCCCTTGCAAAAACTCCAAATAAGCTGCAGGATAAGGTTGTAACAAGAATTCCGCCGAAGGCTATGTTGCGCCTGTGGGGGCGCAAAGTCATCGAACCATGATATGTAGGTCAAGGTCAAACATAGATGCTTGCTCAAAAGATCCCATTCTCAAATGCAAGCTAGTACTAAGTATCATTAATGAAGCTCTAATAATTCTTGAGAAATGAACTTAACCATTAGGGTGAACGCTAGGGTGGTCACAATATTTTACAAAGTCAGTGAACCATGAAATTTAGGTCATGGTCAAATATGGATGCTTGCATTTAAGTTGCCATCCCCAGATTCAAGTTTGCACCAAATATTATTAATGAAGCTCTTATAAATCTTGAGAAATAAACTTGACCATTAGGGTGAACGCTAGGGTGGTCGCAATATTTTACAAAGTCAATGAACCATGAAATATAGGCCAAGGTTAAATATGGATGCTTGCATTTAAGTAACCATCCCCAGATTCAAGTTTGTACCAAGTATCATTAATAAAGCTCTTATAGTTCTTGAGAAATAAACTTGAGCATTAGGGTGAATGCTAGGGTGGTCACAATATTTTACAAAGTCAGTGAACCATGAAATGTAGGTAAAGGTCAAATGTGGATGCTTGCATTCAAGTTACCATCCACAGATATAGGTTTGTATCACATATCATTAATGAAGCTCTCATAGTTCTTAAGAAATAAACTTGACCATTAGGGTGAACGCTAGGGTTGTCGCAATATTTTACAAAGTCAGTGAACCATGAAATGTAGGTCAATGTCAAATATGGATGCTTGCATGTATGTTGTCATCCCCAGATACAAGTTTGTACCAAGTATCATTAATGAAGCTCTTATAGTTCTTGAGAAATGTACTTGACCATTAGGGTGAACGCTAGGGTGCTCGCAAATGTTGACGCTTTGACGAACGGACGAACGAACGGACGAACGAACGGACGGAAAACCGGGCGCCTATATCGCGCCATGCTAATAGCAGGCGCGACAAAAAATGGCTGGGATAAAAAACGGGTTATTTGGAAAAAGATCGATGATGAAAAACTTGAGAATTTCCCAGAGATGACTAAGGATGAACTCAGGGATTTGAAACTGGGTATTTACCAGCTTAAACAAGCCAAATCCTACACAGATGAACATTTTGACGGCAATGGATCATATGAGATAATGGCACACAAAGAAGAAGATGGTGTTCTCAAAGCACAGATACGTTCTCGCCACACGTCTAATAAAACATATAACATGTGGGTTGAATATACACAAGGACTGAACCCAATCACTGGATGGTATTGTGGGTGCAGAAGTGGAGCTCGTACCGTGGGATGTTGCGCACATGTGGCTTCTGTTCTCTGGTATTTGGGATATTACCGGAACAAAACAGAAAATAGTGAAGCAAAACCAAGCCGGGAACATATTGATTTTGTTTATGATGCTGCTGTTGACACATGGAGTACATCTAGCGATTCAGAGGAAGATCAGTAAATTAACAAATTCTTAAACATGTCGTGAGACCATACAGGCTTATATTTAAGCACAGTATCAGTCTAAAATGAGGTTCCACAACATGAGCAAAGCCTGCTTTGGTAGTCAAAAATGTTTGGCAGTTGACAAATGTTCCATTTGCACCTGGAAATTAAGAGACCATAAATAATCAAAAAAGGAAATACTAGCCTGAACTATTAAATCAAATGACTTCCTTGTCCAAATCTATTTAATTATATTTGCATGGAATCGGTTTATTCACTTTCAAATGACGTTGTGAGTACTACAAACGGATAAATGCACTCCGATTTAAAAAAATGGGTAAATCCAATTTCAGGGGCAGGTAACTCTTTAAGTTTTATGAACTAACAATAATTCTGACATATACCTGGAATGTCTATTACATCAACATTATATTTATGAAAGATCTTTCAAATAAGTTGAAATCTGTAAAGGTGTTGTGGTTTTTCGTAAAGTTGGGGAATAAAAATTACTGATATTTGGGTACAACTTACAAGCGCGTATAAACTCTTCTCTTGTTTGATATTTATAAGACTGTTATCACCGGCTGTTATGCCTAAAAGGGTAGTAAGCATACGGCAAACATCGCCTGCAGTCATGCACTTTGAACAAAAATAATAGCATTTTTGTTGGTATACCCTTGATGGGATGACATTACCCCACCCACTTTAATAGTGTATACAGCAAAAACCAGTGGACCAAAGGGTCTCAAAATTTACCATTAGACAGTCAATATATACCAATTTGAAGCTACAAAGTTTAAAGGAAATCGGTTTTGGCCATGAAAACAGCCTTATAGAGACTGCTCCTTTGCCGGTGTGTTTTCTTTTGCTTTATCTATCCCCGATAGCCGATGCACTACAAGAAAATGAATATATGTTGTAGAACAGATTCCACCAGTCAAGACCCAGTCCCGTCCATCGGGACTTGAAGAAATAGATGGGCTGCATGATGCTTCCACGCAGGGCTGAAACCGACCCGCACACGAGTACAGATAAACCGCTTAGGAGATCTAAGGCAAAGCGGTGCGAGTCGGACCGTCCATGCTTATGAACCATATTGGTTTCATTTGACGACAGGGCTTGAGATGTCATTTCATATCAATGTCGGGTAAAAGTCCCACATAATTGGAAGTAACGTCTCCAAAATGACCTATAGAGTGTTGACGAGGACGTTAAGCCTCAAATCAAATAAACAAAACCAGTCAAGACGGCCTAATTTTTGCAGTATAACAATCTATTTTTTCTGAAACTAAGACTGACTTGTCAGGTGAGACATGTATCTTAGCGGATCTGGTTGCCACTTTTTATTATATTTTGAATTTTGCAAGGCTCGCTATTATGGACATCTCCTTCCTGATGCCCGGGACTTCCGTGGAGTGTGGGCCATGTTTGCTGATTTTGGCCCGGTGGAAGACGCCTTTAAGTCCTAGGGCAGACGTCTCTTGCCTGATGCCGTCAGTTGACCTGTCTCATGAGCTACGTCGGTCGGTGTGTGCTCGGCGGGGGATGGGCTGTGTTTGTCGGTTCTTGTCCATTATCCGTTTCGGTTTCAGAACTTTGGGGTGGAGAGACACACTGATGAAGATTAAATATCAGAAAGGCTTCTGTGTCACTAAATTTGGTATAGTTACGCCTTAATTCAAACCGCATGGATTTTGGATGCTACTTTAAACCGAAAGAAAGCACAAGGTTACAAAGCACTCATATCTAATCAAAGATTTTTTTCTTGTTTGTTTGTTTGTTTGATATGAGGTCTAACGTCCCTGTCAACACGGTATAGGTCATTTTGGAGACCTTGCTTCCAATTTTTGGACTTTTACCCGACATTGATATGAGATTACATCTCAAGCCCTGTCGGCTAAGGAAATCAATAGGGATCATTCAAATGGACGGGCCGACCCGCGCGACTTTGCCTGGGTAGGCTTAGATCCTCTTAGCGGCTTACCAATACTTGTGTGCGGTCGGTTTCAGCTCCACGTGGAAGCGTCATGCAGTCCATCTATTTCTTCAAGCCCCGATGGGCGGGGCCGTGTTTTTTCTTATTTAGGTATAAAAACTATATTAGACGATTCTAATAACCACCCACAATATGCAGTGTTACAAACAACACTTTTCCCCCAGCAAAGTAAAGTTTTCAAACTTTGTGATTCAAACATAGATTGTGGATGCTAGTTAGAATAACGTGGGTGCTAGTTAGAACCACCTTTTTGCATGCACAATCTACCGCTTCGATGATAAATATGACGAGAATTGTTTGTTTGTTTGTTAGAATTGAGGTTTTACTTCCCCGTCAATACTATTTAGGCCATTTTGGAATCGTTGCTGCCAATTTTGTGGGACTCTTACCTGACATGGACATGAAATGACATCTCAATCCCTGTCGCTCCCAAAAACCAAAATGGTTTATATTTAGGGACGGTCTGACTCGCACCACTTTGCCTGGGCAGGACTAGACCCTCTAAACGTTTTAGCTCTGCGTAGAGGCATCATGCAGCCCAATCAATTTCTCCAAGCCCCGATGGGCGGGGGATCGGATGAGTAGTGTACACTGTTACAAACCCAACTTTTCCCCGTCAAAGAATCTTACTTGTATAGCCGTCTCATACAGCCTTGGGTTCTTATATAGCTTATATAGCTGTCAAATAGAACGAACAGTCAAGTCTGATCAGATTGCGCAGATGTGCGCAAATAGAACGAAAAGTCAAGGCTGATCTGAGTCTTTGCTGCATGCACATGTGAATTGTTGGAATTACTTTGCCCGGGCTTAAAAATAATCGTGAATGGTTATTTTTTCAACACTGTGTGACTGTGTGATAATTGCCATTTATAGTTGGTTTGTAAAGTTTGTTTTTTTTTTTTAATAGATTAATTAATTTAAGTATGACATTTGGCGCGTGTCGATGATAAAGGAATTAAAGAGATAAAGATATTACCCAAGTGATAGTTATCGTCCTGTCAAAACAAAATCCTATACAATATAAAATCTTTCAGCGGCCAGTTTTTTTTTTTTTTTAAGAATACAGTAATTTTGTTTAGCATTTCATGTGAAGCTCTTGAGTAGCATTTTTAAACTTCTTTAATAAATATTTTTGTTTGTTTGTTCGATTTAAGGTTTAACGTCCCCATCAACACTGTTAAGGTCATTTTGGAGGCGTTGCTTTCCAGTTTTGTGGGACTTTTTACCGGACACTGAGATAAAATGACATCTCAAGCCATGTTGCCCAATGAAACCAATAGTGTTTATAAGCGTGGGATGTCCGACTCGCGGCCCCCGCCCATAGGGGTTTGAAGAAATATATGGGCTGCATGATGCTTCCACGCAGAGCTGAATCCGGCCCGCACACTAGTACTGGTAAACCGCTTAGAGGATCTAAGCCTTCCAGGAACCGCAATGCGAGGCGGACCGCCCATGCTAATAAACCCTATTGGTTTCATTGGGCGACTGGGCTTGAGATGTTATTTCATCTCAACGTCGGGTAAAAGTATCACAAAATTGGAAGCAACATCTCCAAAATGACCTTTACAGTGTTAAATAAATAACTAAATAAATATTCTTTTACATTGGATAACACAACCGCGTGATCAAAAAGTGTTTTGTGTTTTTTTAAGATGGTATTTTTTCTAGGTTTCTTTTCAGAAGTTTTTATTTGTGTAGAAGAGGAGAGAACATAACAAAACTTTATTTGATAAACTCTGGCAACATATACATGACATAGTATAGTGGGTTCTTCATGAAAGTTGTTCTACAGAGTACCCATAAAGAAGAGAATGGATATATAAGATGGTGTTTCCCTTTATAAACAAGAAATTCCATGTGTTGAGAGAACTTGAGGCCCAACCCCATTGCTTCTCTTGCAATAAAATATTATTAAACTAGAAATTCCATACAAAGCCGGGTTTACAAGGATATTCATTGTGCGTGTGATGAAAACTTAAAGCTCAAAGAAATAATTAAAACAATTAAAATTAGATAAAACGGAAGCGAAAACTGTGATCTGCGATCGAAAACTGCTGATTTTGAAACAAGTTTAGAAATTCATCGACCTGTTCCAATTTTGTTAAAGGACATTAACACAGGTCCATGCGTCCGCGCACACGCGCGTGCGTGTGTCTGTGCCTGTTGATGTAGTCACTCAAGTGTATAATAAGACAAATCGGAAATTATTAATCTCCTTTCAGGTCAGCTGCAGGAACGCCATGTAAATTCTCATTGTCTATTTCCTTGTTGGCATGTATTAACAGTAATATACTTCCCGCGGTCGTATAAAATAAAAACTAGCTCAGATTCAGAAGCCATCTAATCTGGATCTACACTGTTTGCAAAACTAGGGGTGTATCAAGGTTAAATATCTAAATAACAAAACGAATTCAATTCTTCCTCTCTTTCTTAATCTTTTCGGCTGTTTCTAGCGCGAGCTGAACGAAAACACGACAAACCAGGTTTAGTTTTAATCACATTTTGCGTGAAAAAGACTTCATCAAATTCAAAATTAAGCTGTTTTATAAGAAAGAAAACAAATAGGTGATTCTTTCTTTTTTTACCCCTAATAAGTGCCTTTTTGAGGAACAAAGTCCTTTCCGCTATTTAGGGTAAAGTCCTTTTCGCGAAAAGGACTCCTTTTCGCGAAAAGGACTCCTTTTCGCTATTAAGGGGAACCGGTATTTTTATACTGTGCGGGTTGGGTTAAGTTCTTTTCGGTTTGCTTTAGCTGTCTTATGTCACTTCCGCCAAATTTTGTGCTGCTCCACAAACTTTTTCAATGATTGAGTCCATTAACATTCAGTCGAGTGCAAGGGAAAAGAAAAACCTTTTGGTACCAATTGACGCAAACATATGTGTAGAAAGGAGAATTGGTGCGTTGTCATATTTGTATTTCCGATTATCACAGCAAACCTAACCGAGGTTTTCGTCAACAGGTCAAGTGCCCGAAGGGGGCATTTTTTTTATTTTTGTGGGGATTTGCCCAAACTTTAGCATATAGGAGGTTTTAGGAATTCCGTTTATGACGTCATTTTTGCGCATGCGCAAAGTACTGGCCGTCAATTGAAACGGCCATCGCTATTCAAATACATTGGCGGAACTTAAAACAGTAAAATACTAACAATATTCAGACATTTTTAGAGAAAATATACCCGTTTTCATTGAAATAATGCTTCGGGAAGGAAAGAATGATATTTCGCTTTTATGACCGAAATTCATTTATCCTAAATCCGATTTTAATTGACGAAAATCTTTTCGTGAATGACCCATGTCAATGGCTTGAGATACCGTTATTCACGAAAGCTTACTTATACAATAAGTTTTTACGTAACTTTCGTTTTATTCGCTATCCAAGTCTTTCTATCTATCTATCTATCTATCCATCCATCTATCATCTATCTATCTATCTATCTATCTTTCTTTAGAAATCTGTCCTACGATCTGTCTACAGGTGCAATTTAAATGTCCATACTGACAGTCGAAATAAACTAATGAATGGACTGACGGAGGGACGTTGAGTCAATGTTGGTTCGATGTCATGCCGTCGACATCCACTGCAACTCACCTCACTTCATTGTCACATGGCCGTTGGCATGAGAGAGAGAGAGAGGTTTGACTGACGACAGACGACACAGACCGACTGACTGAATGAATGACTAACAGACGATCGGACGAACTGTTAGGCAGACAAATAAACATACTGGCAGTCGAAAAAAACACCAAACTAATGAGTGGACTTACAGACGGGCTCGAGTCAACGTTGGCTCGACGTCATGCCGTCGACAACCACTCCAACTCACTTCAATGTCACGTGACCGTTGAGATGAGAGAGCGGTTTGACTGATCCCTTTATCCAAGAAGCCCATAACCATTTTTGTACCAAATGGAATCTTCCTCCTTATATATAGCAGGAGTCATTTTAAAACATTTAGGGGTGTCAGGTTGTGTTTTCTTCAAAATTTTTTTGGAAAATGGCCAAACTTTTGCAAACAGTGTAGGCCCTGATCAGACGCCGCATTCTGCGGCGTCTGATCTGGGCCTGCACTGTGTGTCACTTACCCCTTTTGGGGTTTCCGGAACCAAATGGGTTAATGTAGTAGACCTAAGGGCTGGGCAGGTTGAACAAATCTACAAATCTACCAGATTTTACTATAAAAATCTGGCACTTGCGAAGGAGTGTTTCATTCTTATGCACTGAAAGCACACCGTACAACCGGCTGCGTCGAAGACAGATTACTGTCTCTAAGACAGATCGCGGAAAACGTTTCATAGAAAGGGTAGGTGAAGTTTTTTTGTTTGTATAAATCGAGAAGGCAATCTGTTGACTTTTGCTGCTATTGGAGAAGAAACTAAATGCCTGGAGATACCGCAGCAAAATTCTGACTATATTTCAAAGCCAGATAAGGCTTTTCCAGTTCGTTGAAAAATATTTTCATCGAAAATTTTATGAATTTTTGTTTTCGGCGTCAAGTGTACGTCTACGCAACAAAATATGTTACATTCACTTACTCATGCTAAAACTACGATTATTCAGCAGCATTTCTGCCGAATTGGACCATATAACTCGGTTAAATAAACAAACTACGCTCCCCTAAAGAGACCAGGTGTCCAAAAAAATGCTGTCTCTAACTACAGATTGTTTTTTATACAACTGTCCACAAACACAGATCAGAGATTTCGAAGGCTAACATTGATGACAGATCAGAATTTCGGTTACATCTTCAATAAAGACGAATTCTGGATGACTTAACACCGGCAACTTCGGTGGAAACTATTTCATTCTAGCTCCAGGGCATTACTTGTAATAATGCTGTAATTGAGTAACATAAAGGCTGCTCTTTTATCATTCATATTTCCTGTCAACACACAAATTGTGCAATCAGTAGAAGCTTCCGTGGTGTAGTGGTTATGCTACTTGCCTTGTAAACCAGGATTCGCGGGATCGATCCCGGGCTTCTCCAGACTTTCGGATATGTCTTTAAACTGGCACTTGCGGTAGCAGCTACCACCAGAAATAGAGGCGGGGCTTACTGATTACTGATCAGCTGTAAATACATTTACTTGGGGTCTGCTGGCTCAGGCTACTGCAGAATAATGCATATACTCACACATTATGAATAGGGATATTTTTCTTATTTCTGCCCCAGATATACCAGTATATTGTGGATGCTTGATTAAACTGCCTCATAAAGTTTACAAGTCAATGAAATGAATACACCTCTAAACCCCACTTTATATAGAAAAAAGTTTTGTGTTTTGGGGTATTTTTGTTTTCAATATATTCCTATTTTTAATACAAAGATTGTGGGTACTTGTTAGAACAGAAGGGAGCAAAATGTCAAACATTTTTATCTGAAAAAAAATGCACCCCTAAATTTTAAGATTTGTTTCTAATTGATCAAGACTAATCACTTCTAGACAAGTATGTTTATATAAGCTGTAGCATTGGGTCTTATCAGGCTTTGTTTATAACCATTCTCCATGTTAAAGCAATTAAACTGGACCAGTTTATTATTTCTGCCAGGGCAAACTTTGCAACATTTAATTATTTAAGTTAATCCGGTCCTTATTTTAGCATGATTTTGGGTTACAATACAATGTATTTTTATTATTAAACAATATCCAGATGTATTACCTTTAAAAATCAGATACATTTGTTGAAAGGTGATGGTATTCCTTTACCGAAACACCTATTTCGTAATGGATCAAGCTACTTAAAAAGGTAGGTGCGATTTCCTTCCAGGATTGTATACATTGCTGGAAAAATGGCAGAGAATTCTGACAAAAGAGAAATCATATAAAAATTTTTACAAAAGAACAGTTTTTGACAGTATTTTATTTCTTCAGATTTACAAGTCTGAATGGGCATTTTATGAAGATTAAACTATCATAGCAGTAGCTGAAACAATAGCAACAACTGATAACAATGATGATGATGATAATGATAATTAAAATTCTTTGAACAGTCATCTGCAGGACAATTTTCTGGGCAATTTTGAACATGATCATGGATATAATGATGATTATTGTACCAGAAATCCTGAAATGGGTATTTGACAAACAGTGCAGGCCCAGATCAGATGCCACTGAATAGGCGTCTGATCAGGGCCTACACTGTTTACAGCATTAGCTACCTGTAATATACCTATAAACTGGAATTGACAAGTTTCTAGCTGTGTATCATGGAATATGAATAGATTGTTTTTTCTGTGAGACTCTGAGGTAGGATTATTTATCTGCTTTTACTAAGCTTGCCATCTTACAAGTGGAAAGTGTTTGGATTCCACACTAACAGTTGCTTTGTTTATATCACATGACCAAGGTTCAAAGGTTATATCTAGTTTGAATTTCTGAGCACTTTTCAGTAATTTCATTCACCATATTCAATTAATATCGGTTTTTGAGACAATATTTTGGTGTTGATGTATAAAGTAGGGATATGCCTCCTTACAGAACAAGTTTGGTTTCTGAAGGTTTTCTAAGTATTTTATTTTCATTGATAAAGCGTCTGCAATCAACAAAATGTAAAAGTCAGGCACCATTTTGAAATAAGCTCCGCCTACATCCTTTTATAGAGCAGGTGGGGGTTTAAGCCGAGTTCCCGTCTCCTTAGGTGACCTTAGCTGTTAGTGAGACGTACAACTCTCTCTCTCTCTCTCTCTATCTCTCTCTCTCTCTCTCTTGTGCAATCAGTAAACATCTGAGGCGTTATTTGTTTAATTTTCTTCTGCCTGTACTTTTTCTTTCCTAGATGTCACACGGCTCAGCGATTTCTGTGTTGTAATTTGTTTTGTTTGTAACGTCCCCGTCAACACTGTAAAGGTAATTTTGGAGACGTTGCTCCCAATTTTGTGGGCCTTTTACCCGACATTGCGATGAAATGACATCTCATGCCCTGTCGTCCAATGAAACCAATAGGGTTAATAAGCATGGACGGTCCGCATCGCACCGCGGTCCCTGGACAGGCTTAGATCCTCTAAGCGGTTTACCGGTACTAGTGCGCGGGCCGGATTCAGCTCATGCAGCCCATATACTCTGTGTTGTAATTAGTTAGGAATTCGATATTGAAATCAAACAGCTGACGTTCGTGCGAATATCTGGTTGTACCATTTTTTTAACATCAAACGCCATGAATTTTTATTGCAAGAACAATTTGCACATTCCAATTACATGTATGAACATTAAACAGGTCGTTATGCAAAGGGTGCAGAGGCGACCATGAACAACAAGATGGTACGTGCGCCTGTATTAACCAATTCAGAACCAGAAACCCCTAAAGAGGTACCTTTGCAAACAGTGCAGGCCCAGATCAGACACTTCAGAATGCAAACGGTGCAGAGGCGACCATGTACAACAAGATGGTACGTGCGTCTGTGTTAACCAATTCAGTACCAGAAACCCCTAAAGAGGTACCTTTGCAAACAGTGCAGGCCCAGATCAGACACTTCAGAATGCGGCAATGGGGCGTCTGATCAGGGCATACACTGTTTGTAAAAAGCTGAACCATTTTCTGAATAAATTCTGAAGAAAACACAGCCTGACACTCCTAAATTACGAAATGGACTCCTGCCATATATAAGGTAGAAGATTCCATTTGGTACAAAAAGGTTAACTTTAATTCACTCGGCGCCGCTTGTAGGTTATATTTCCGTACAAGACACGAGCCCTAATCTGAGTAACACTGAGGCTGCGGTTCTCATCACGTTAAGTCCATGTAATGAACACCCTCTACAACTTGCTTATATAGAGAAAACCTTTGTTTACAGGGGGACACATTATTTTTCTTATTTCTGTTTAAAGACATAGGTTTTGGGTTCTCGTCATACCTTTTCAATACAACAGTCCTCACGAGCACCCTCAACATATGTTTGGAGTATAGAAAAGAAAAATATCACAATTTTTCACCAGAATATACCGTTTTGGAGGTATGTAAGAAAGCACTATATCGCATAATGTGATCTGTTTGTGCAGCTTTGCAGTTTAGTTTAGCACTTGTTATGTGCTGTGCTCCATGTTAATGTGGCTGAATCAAATAATGTACTACTTTCCTCTATATTTGGCATTAGGACTTTTGTTTTACGCTTCACAAAAATGAAAAAGTAAACTCTACAAGTTGGTCCGTGTTTGAATGGAAAAACTTTTTTGTATGATTAAACATGATGATAGTAATAGGTTTTTGTTTGTTTCATTTGAGGTTTAAAGTCCCCGTCAACACTGTATAGGTCATTTTGGAGACGTTGCTTCCAGTCTTGTGGGATTTTTACCCGATCTTGAGATGAAATGACATCTCAAGTCCTGTCGCCCAATGAAACCAATTGGGTTTATGAGCATGGACGGTCCGATTTGCACCGCTTTGCCTGGGCAGGTTTAGATCCTCAAAGCGGTTTACCAATACTCGTGTGCGGTCGGTTTCAGCTCTGCGTGGAAGCATTATGCAGCCCATTTATTTCTTCGAGCCCCGATGGGCAGGGGCACTTGCGCGTGCGCGCGTACGTGCATGCGTGTGTGCGTGTGTGCCACCAACAGCTTAAGTCCATTGGTTTAAAGACTCGGCCGAAAGTGTGGACATAAAAAGAAAACGCCTATAAACATACAATATAACCTACAAGTGGCGCCGAGTGAATTAAAGTTAACCCTTTTTGTACCAAATGGAATCTTCCACCTTATATATAGCAGGAGTCCATTTCGATATTTAGGGGTGTCGGGTGTTTTTTCTTATAATTGACTCAGAAAATGGTTCAGCTTTTTACAAACAGTGTAGGTTCTGATCAGACGCCGTATTACCGCATTCTGAAGTGTCTGATCTGGGCCTGCACTGTTTGCAAAGGTACCTCTTTAGGGGTTTCTGGTACTGCATTGGTTAATACAGACGCACGTACCATCTTGTTGTACATGGTCGCCTCTGCACCATTTGCATAACGACCTATTAAGGTTCATTATTGCATTGTGCAACCTTGTTCGTGCAATAAAAATACATGGCGTTTGATGGTAAAAAAATGGCACAACTAGATATTCGCACGCACTTCAGCTGTTTACTTTTAATATCGAATTCCTAACTAATTACAACACAGAAATCGCTGAGTCGTATGACATCTAGGAAAGAAAAGGTACAGCCAGAAGAAAATTAAACAAATAACGCCTCATATGTTTACTAATTGCACAAGAGAGTGAGTGAGAAAGAGAGAGAGTGAGAGTTCTACGTCCCACTAACAGCTAAGGTCACCTAAGGAGACGGGACCTCGGTTTAAAGACACATCCGAAAGTCTGGAGAAGCCCGAGATCGTTCCCTCGAATCCTGGTTTACAAGGCAAGTAGCATAACCACTACACCACGGAGGCTTCTACTGATTGCACAATTTGTGTGTTGACAGGAAATATAAATGATTATAGAGCAGTCCCTATGTTACTCAGTTGCAGCATTATTACAAGTAATGCCCTGGAGCTGGCATGAAATAGCTTCCACCGAAGTTTCCGGTGTTAAGTCATCCAGAATTCGTCTTTAGTGAAATTGTAACCGGAATTCTGATCTGTCATCAATATTGCCTTCGAAATCTCTGATCTGTGTTTGTGGACAGTCGTATAAAAAACAATCTGTAATTAGAGACAGCATTTTTTGGACACCTGGTGTCTTTAGTGGGGCGTAGTTTGTTTATTTAACCAAGTTATACGGTCCAATTTGGCAGAAACGCTGCTGAATAATGGTAGTTTTAGCATGAGTAAGTGAATGTAACATATTTTGTTGCGTAGACGTACACTTGAATCCGAAAACAAAAATTCATAAAATCTTCGATGAAAATATTTTTCAACGAACTGGAAAATCCTTATCTGGCTTTGAAATATAGTCAGAACTGCGGTATCTCCAGGCATTTAGTTTTTTCTCCAATAGCAGCAAAAGTCAACAGATTGACTTCTCGATTTATACAAACAAAAAAAAACTTCACCTACCCTTTCTATGAAACGTTTTCCGCGATCTGTCTTAGAGGCAGTAATCTGTCTTCGACGCAGCCGGTTGTACGGTGTGGAAAGGGTGCTCTACGTTTGTTTTGAATTTAATGTTCCAATCCCACTGAGTCTTGATGGGTCCGAGCACTGGGCAAATGGCATTTTATTAAGCAACGCCGTATTGTCGCAAACGCAACGTTCTGACGTTTTATCGACGTTGCAATGTCAAATTCAATGCATCGCTTTGAAGCTGGTTTGATGTAGACAAGACGTTGTTGACACGCTACATGTCGGTTGACGTGGCGTCATTTAACGGCAAACTGTAATTTACATTTGCCTGCACTCGCTAATTAATGGTGCGCTGAGAGAGAGAGAGAGAGAGAGAGAGAGAGAGAGAGAGAGAGAGAGAGAGAGAGGACCCTGTTGGGTTGTATGTACAATATATCATTTTCGTAATGCGAAATTTCACATCTGGCAGCATATCGTTGTTTCTCCCTTTATCTTACATTAGAATTCGCCAAAAGTTTAAAAGAGTTCTACTGTTTTACGCTGTAATTAACACTTTATCTGTCCCACTGCCTTAGAAGCAATACGACAGATGACGGCCAGGGCTTTTCCCGTTCTATTTTTAGAACCGGAAGAACGTCACGAAAAAAGCTCCTATAGTTGTAGTGAAAAGCATGAAAAAAAATATATATGTTGAAAGACGAAATGCAGGAACACCGACACGTCTTTAGGAGCCTTGGTGGTGTAGTGGTTATGCTACTCTCCTTCTTAACCAGGGGTCACGGGAGGTAACGGGTCAACTGGGCGGGAACAAGACAGTTCCCTGGCACGGTTTTTGGAGACAGTTCCCCGACACATTTGAAGACAGTTCCCCGACACTATTGTTCATATTTAAATGACCTGTGACTGATAATTAAAATTGGCAATTAGTTCCCAGACACTTTTGAAGACAGTTCCCCGACACTATTGTTCATAGTCTTAATGGCCTAATTGGCATTTAGGGATAAAATATATTAGTTATAATTTCGACCCTTCTTGCTATGGCAACTATATTTACGAGTTGCCTGAAATTTTCTCGTTGATTTCAAGACAGTTCGAATAATTATCATTATTGTTCGCATAACAGCGTTAGATACCTATTTCATATTGGTATACTCTAATAATATTTATTTAAAACAAAAACTTTGAACTCATCTTAATTTTTCAAATGTTTATTATATGGAAAAATGACAATTAGAAATATACTTTTGCGTTTCCTAGAAAACATTTTTGTTTTGTTTAAATGTGTGCATATTCATTAACTGAACATACTAGTTCGCTTAATTTCAGGTGTTTTCATTCAACTTATTGGTAATGGTATCAAGTATAGACGGATCCAATGTTTTGACACGTGACCTTATTTACCTGTCATTGTGCATGCCCAAAATATTTTCCTTCCGATAATGATCTTTCGTGTTTGGCAAAAAGCCCCTGGTTCCATATAAACACATTGTAAATTGGCTTAATATTACGGGCATATTTTAGTTGACTGTCACAGAAAATCGATCGAATTACACTTTAAATGGGTAGATATATATATTTTAGAGTTTATTCACGCATCTTCCGCATTTAGTCATTCATTTTGCGCATTTTTATTTAAAATAATTAAGGCCGTCCCGCCTCGCTACCTGCATAAGTTTTACAGGTAATTATCATCAAAAACATCCTCAAATCTTCTAGAAACCAATAATTACTAGCTAAGAAATTTCTATTATAAAAGTTTAAAGCTCAAATTTGTCGTTTCGAGTCCAAACAAAATACAAGTTTAAAGAAAATAACATCGCATTTACAATGGCGATAAACGGCCAAATATGTTTTTTGCCCACCACCGGTACATCCCGGCAAATAGTATTATTGAGCGATGACGTAGTGTTTGGATGTGTCTATAGGCTTTTATTTTATATCGGGGAACTGTCTTCAAAAATGTATATGAACCCATAATGTAATATTTCTAAACGTCTGTCAGTGAATTGTCTTCAGAAAATTGATGAATACATAATAACTATCAATTATGATAATCAGCATGATAAGTCACAGGTCATTTGACTTTGAAAAAAGTGTCGGGGGAACTGTCTCGATTCCAACTGGGCACACAGCAAACTCGGCACATATCATCTTTTATCCTCTCACTATCCCCTCTTAACTTTTGTCTATATTTTCCTTCTTATTTCAGCACGACAGCGCACACCTGCCTAGAATGCCCGCGAGGGCATGAGGCAGTATATAGAGATATATAGTTTTATTGTTATTATTATTTTATAATATTTATAAATATGCATATTAAATATAATAGTTTATAGTTTATTATTTTTTTTTTCTTTTTGCATTTTCAAATCATCTTAATAGGCTCTGAATATGGCTTCATTGCTGCATTAATTATCTGATAATCCGAAGATAACTGGAAGTTAATTCATAAAAGCTGTGAATATGATGTTCGGGACACATTGCCACCCATTATGCCCAGCCGAGCTGAACACACATTATTGCACAGGTGTTTCACCGTAATGTGAAGCTGCAGTAGGCAAGCCACAAAGAACCAACCCGTAAACGAAAACGGTTGCTGATACAACAAACTAGAAAAAAAACAGTATCATATTCTCCAGTAACAGGGAAATGCTGATAAATTAATTACCGTATTCGGGTGTGTATTACCCGCATTTGCGTACTACCCGCACCCCCCTTTTTGCCAAAATCTGGGGGAAAACTGTTATTCTGTTGTATTACCCGCATGGAACATTTGCTGAAATTTTGGTGGATGCGTAAGTGAGAAAAAGTAAGAATTTGGCCAGTTTTTGTAACACACAACGGAACGCGCGATCGTCTTCAAAAGGCGGGAAAATGCACATGCGTGCCAGTATCACCAGAAAGCATGTATTTTGCATTGAAATGTTGAAAAAACTTTACCTGTTCACCATTGTAATTTATTTATTAACCCACATATGCCCGCAGCCCTTTTTTGGGACATCGGCAAACAGTGCAGTCCCAGATCAGACACCTCAGAAAGGCGCCGCAGACGTCTCTTTTTTGGGACATCAGCAAACAGTGCAGTCCCAGATCAGCCACATCAGAAAGACGCCGCGGACGTCTGATTTGGATTTACACTGTTTGATGATTTATAACGGTTCAGTTATGACACTATTGTTAATCCCTGTCATATAATTGCCACCCCGCGGTGCGTGTCGATAAGGTGTGAAAATATGGTCAAGTTATGTCTCTAATTAGCGTTTTTCCCCAATCATAAAATTTAATCCGCAATCAATGTGAAAGTTATTTAATTGCTCCTAAGACGAGTTGCTACGACTATTCTACTATCTCATAAATGGTTATGTTTTGGCGCCAAATAGCAGACGCTTGGCGAGAAAAGTTGAACGCTTTAATTTGTGTTAACACATCTGTATGCTGTTGTTGGTATTGACACGGGGCTTTCGGAAAACGCTTTTTTCCACAGCCGTTTTGCTATCGAGAATATTTTTACCGTTTCCAAACATTTTTTTATGAGAGAGATACGCCCCATTAAGATAAAACAATAGACACGTGTGGGGTTGCTGGGGTCCGATGACATCATTTACCGATCGCATGCAGAAAAAAAACTGTAGCGGTGGTGTGTGGGTGGCAGTTTTGATGCCGGAAAACTTCGATATTCGCATTGAACTTGCTTGTTTATTTCGTTTAAAATCAGAGTTTTAGGAATATTACTCACAAAATCGGGCTTGCTAGTAATGGAGATTGTTATATTACTCATGTGTAAGTAAAATTGAGTGGACAATTAAACGTTTTTTATGTCGGGAATCGTAAAAGGATAGAGCATAACACGAGATGCATCGTAGTTTCAGCTGACAAAAGTAAAAATAAAATGGTCCAAAAATTACTCGGGCGGATTACCTGCACCCTGAACTTGGGCCTGTAATTTGAGGGAAAAAAACTGCGGGTAATACACGCCCGAATACGGTAGACATTTTTAAAGCTTTTGTCGCTGGTCAATTTAAGAAACAACTTAAAAACACTGAAAAAAGCTTCTTCATATTTTTTTTAGAAATACATGTACTCCATTAAATATTGATATAAATTAGTCTTAAAGTCCTATTTAGTTGATCCTATTTCATAGGTAACTTTAATTTGATTGTTTTTTTGGTTATGTAGTTATCATAACAATAGATAATTGGCCTAATCAGCTAATTATGTGCCAGGTTGTCCCACAACCTCGTGGGATCAATCCCGGGCTTCTACAGACTTTTGGATGAGTCTTTAAAGCGAGGTTCCCTCTCAGTATGACCTTAGCTGTTGGTGAGAAGTAAAACTCAAACACTCAGGAACACGTCTTGATTATAGTCGGATTCAGTGTTTTGACACATGACCTTGTTTACATTCGTGATTTTCGTTATCCGGGCACTTTGCTCATTCGGATTACTTCGGATGTTCATCGCGCATAGCAACTAACCATTACGGTGACAAAAAAAGCAGTCCACTGACCTTGATACGCTTTGTTGCACACAAATTGCACTCTGTTAACACGCTTGCTTTGTTGGTTCCACAAAGAAAATGGTTTAAGAAAAGATGCCTTAAAGTTGTTGTTCGGTTGGACGTACGAATAACAACATGATGAATCCACTGAAAGTGACATTTCACCTGTTTCCAGCTGATCTGGTACGATTTGAAAATTGGGTAAATGCCTGCAGGAGAGTCAACCAAGACTGCACAAAATTGGAACCTGACAAACACACAGTACTGTGTTCTGCACACTTTTTGTCATGTAAATAATCTGTCTTTTTCGTCTGATATTTTTTTGGGGTCCTGAATAAATCATTTTGCTACATCCATATATAACTGTAAACAATGCATTACTCGATAGATCTTGGGTATTTATTCATTTCACAAACTGTTTTATTTTGTTTGCTTTGGATTTTTAAAGCCAAGTCAACATTATTTAGGTCATTTGATCTGATAAGTTTAACTATCCACACTTCCTGGGCAAGTTTATATAAGTAGTTCACCAGTACAGTGCACATTAGCAGAAACTAATAGTTATGGAAACCGCATCCTCATCACCAGTCAGGGTATCAGACTGAGTCGCCCTGCTCATCGGGGCTTGAAGAAACAGATGGGCTGAATGATACTTCCACAGAGCTGCAACCGACCGCACATGAGTACTGGTTAACTGCGCAGAGGATCTAAGCCTGCCAAGGCATTGCAGTGCGAGTCAGTCCGTCCATGCTTAAAAATCCGACTGGTTTCCATGAGCGACAGGGCTTGAGATGTCATTTCATCTCAATGTCGGGTAAAAGTCCCACAGAATTGGAAGCAATGTCTCCGAAATGACCTTTGCAATGTTGACGGGGACATTAAACCTCAAATCAAACAAAAGAAAAACAAACATCGGACTGTTCTACTGAGGCCGGCCTCACAAACTGAATACCTGTGCACAAGATATTACTAGTGGTTATAAGCAGCGAGAAAAATGTATTATGGATATACAGCAACAACTGAATGTCTAGATCATGATCAGAATGTACTTATAAGAAGCCATCTGATCTGGGCCTACATTGTTGCAAAGGAATGGGTTTTTGTTCTCAACAAGGGTTTTAGATCATCTTCCCTAACTCTTTTGTAGGATTGTATCAGTATCTGTAGGACTGAATGCATGATTTGGTCAGAATATTAATTTCTTTACTAAGACTTTTCTCTACTAAGACTTACATGAGTTCACATAATTGTTTTCCGGCAGGCTAAAAGTTTTTGCAGGACAAAGTGAAAAAATGGTTGAGGCTTAACATCCCTGTCAACAGCATGTCATTCCAAGGCGCTGCTTCCAATTCTGTGTGGCTTTTATCTGGTCACTGAAATGAATGACATCTCCAGCCCTGTCGTCCAGTGGCAGACTTAAGCCTTCTAAGTAGCTTACCAGTACTCGTGCAGCTTTGCTTGGAAGACTTTCGTGACATTTGGTTGAAGACCACTTGGTTTATTTTGTTTGATTTGAGGTTTAACGTCCCCATCAAAACAGTAAAGGTCATTTTGGAGACGTTGCTTCCCATTTTGTGGGACTTTTACCAGACATTTTGATGAAGTGACATCTCAAGCCCTGTCGCCAAATGAAACCAATTGGGTTTATAAACATCGGACCGACTCCAACCACTTTGCCTGGGCAAGCTTAGTTCTAAGCGGTTTACCAGTACTTGTGTGCAGGTCAGTTTCAGGTCTGCGCGGAAGCATCATCCAACCCATCTATTTCTTCAAGCCCTGATATCTTTCAATCACATGATACTGTTCATCGAAACAGTTTTTGGTAGAATTTTTGTCGAAAAAATCATCAAATTGACATTAAGTCACAATTTAGTGTTCAAAGTTTTTTCGAAAAACTGAAAAAAAAACTTGCAGTAGGTGTAATCATTTGTGCCTGCAAGCCTGACATAGGTTGTGGGTACTAATTGAGGCAGTTCTAACAAGTACCCACAATCTATGGCTTGGGACAGAAATAAAGAAATTTTGTATTCCCCACATCTTTTATTATATCATAACATGCCTTTATAAATTTTACCCCCTTAAACCCCACAATTTTATAGAGGGAAATAAATGGGGCATTGAGAAGTGTACGTTCTGCTCCAAACCTACAATGTGGATACTCGTTAGAACCAAACATTTTTTTTTTCAAGTTTTCAGTTGATAAAAATTACAACGTATTTGAAAAGGCATGTTAAAAAAAGATAAAAGTACTTTAGTGCACATCTATAAATAAATAAATTGTTAACCCATGCGCCAGCAGGTAGCCTGTTTGGACATTCATTCATGTATATTGCCCCCAATTTACGATCATAACAGACTTTTGTTTAATCGGGCAAACGGTCATAATACTAGTACGACATGTTGACACAAATTACAGTCATGCAAATGAGCTTTCACAGTCAATTACACTTTGCTGCATATGGTCGCTATGGACGAGCATTCACCGAGTAAGGCGTTGCTAAGCAAAAGTAGCACCGATATTGACCGGATATGAGGTATGACAATAATGCCGAATGTCATTGTGTATGCACAAATTTACTTTTCCTTTTGATAACGATCTTTATTGGTTGGCAAAAAGCCCCTGGTTTCATATATACACATTGTAAATAGGTTTAATATAACGGGCATATTTTAGTTGACTGTCACCAAAAATCTATCAATTTACACTTTAAGGACTATGAAAATGTCTTCCTGGCACGTGGGCTAAAATTCATGGGTGTTTAGCATGTTGACATATTTCTAGAAAAACAACCAATGATGTTCCAAATTAAAAGAATAAATATAAACATGCATATTAATAAATGTATTTTTATTGTTGGAAGAAAAAAATAAATATTCACTTTGTAAGAAAATTACATTTAAAAATGGTCCATTTTTGAACGTATGTTTCTCCATTGTCCTTCATTAGAAACATACCATTTTTACACCAAAATATACTTTAGTGTGTGTACTAGCAACGACGAGACGTGATTTTTCCAAAAACTGGCATTATAACATTATATCCATGCCGATAGAACCCCTATCAACATGTAGAGTTCACTATACATTGTCATCCATGTACACAGTATGACGCACGGATTAAATTTAGCACTGGGGTAAATAAGCGTAGCGATAATAAAAATTCTGAGAAATCGTTATTATGGCTTTTGGACAAATCAAACAATTTTCCCCTCTTGCATTTATTTAATGCATAATAATATTTACCAACTTAACGGAAGAATAAAGGAAATCATGATCTAGGCATAAAAATAGTTAGAATAAAATCCGTTGTGCAGGATATTTTTACCCACGATTAGCAAGTTTATACCCCTGTTTTACCTGGAGAATATACCAACCATGTATACAGTAATGGCTGTCAAAATGACCGTTCGATGGGTGTTTAAAAGAATGGATATATTGTTATTGTGGAAGTTTTTGGAAAAACTACTTCTCCTCCTTGCTAGGACATGGAATATACTTTAGGTTAATGTAAAAACTGAATGTTTCCGAGGAAGGACAATGGAGAAACCGATGTTCAAAAATTGACCATTTTGAAAGGTAATTTTATAATAAAGTAATTTATTATTTTTTCTTCTAAAAACAGAAATACACTTTTTAATAAGCATATTTTATGATTATTCATATAATTTGGAACATTATGAGTTGCTTTTCTAGAAACTTGTCGACATTATAAACAACCGTAAATTTTAGCTCACGTTTCTGGTTGACATTTGCATATACCTTAAATAAGATAAATATATTTTAGAGTTCATTCTTGATTCTTTCTGCATTTTTAGTCATTCATTTTGCACATTTGTTTTTACAAAAATTAAGACCATCCCGCCTCGTTACCTGCATAAGTTTAACAGGTAATAATCATCAACAGGCCCGTGTAATGATCACTCCTCTAAACCCCACTTAAGTGGAACAGTACTTTTTCAAAAGCTCATAGAATCTAGCAATTTTTAATGTTTCATTAACTAAGACACTCTCATATACACTTATTAACTGAACACCAAGATACTTAACAATGAAGGAGAATTTTTTAACACCAGTTGTTGTTATTAAACTTTAGGACATAAACTATAATGAGATTTTCTTTCATCTTTTGTTACTTATAATGTTAGTGTAAAATTGCCTTTGATTATTTTTCACACATTTGAATCAGGCAGATGATCAATTTAATATGTAAGTAATTAGCCAGGGTGGTCTAAACAACACATTATTAAAGATAAAAATGGGGGAAATAAATACTTCTTATTATTACCTTTAATAAGTTAAAACAAATTTCTGCAAAAAAACAAAACAAACTTTTATTAAAGCCAATTAATCAATATGCAAACAAAGCCTGTTACACCATTAAACCAAAATATTAATTTAGCTAGATCCAGAATCTGCCTAAGCCAAATAAGAATTCCTATTTGGCCTAGCCAGATTACGGATCTGGCTAAATTCCTATTTGGACTACGACATATGATCAAGAATTCACTGTCCAGGAATATTGGTTACATCACGGTCAATTTCATTTCCACACTTTATTCAAAGTCCTATCTTCAGACTGCTGATGGCCAATTAAAGAATGGCCTAGTGGGCATAATTTAAAGTATAATAAGCTTGGTAGTACAAACAACTTCAAGGAGAAAACTGTTAAAATCTGCCATTTTTCTGGACACAAAGCGTTATTTTTTTTTTCACTGGTTAATTTTGAAATTAAATATCAAGCATCTTCATTGATATTCCAAAGTACAAATTGTCTTGATGACTGACAAAGGCCCACAAGAAAATAATTTAGTAGCTCTTGAGCTTCTAAATACAGGTTCTTTGGGTTAAAAATTAAATTTTATTTCGTGACTTCGTGATGTAACTTTTCGTGTCCATTTTTGTTACATCCTAGACAAGGCTGAATTCAGAGACAGGAGATCTCCTGTCATTTTACAAAATTCGTATATAGTAAGGCTGTTGATTTTATTTGATTTCGGACTTAAGTATAATTAACTGAAAAGAAAATGTAATTAAAAAAATTTGTACGAAGTACTCACACTGCCATTTCGTGTCCATTTTGTTACATCACGGGATATTTCATTTTTCAGTCCTTGTAAATTTCTTATCATGGACTGTTGCAATCAAACATCACTTGCTGCATCATCATCTAGGTCACTTTTAGCATGGGTGAAAACATTCCAGAACATGTGATGATCATAAGTGACAGGTCAAGGTTAAATATTGGACACCGTTACCTCTGAAGATGTTACATCTTCAAAAATCTTAAAAAACCCAACAAAACAGGCATTGAAACTGCTTTTTATGTGGTTGTCACTGGGCTACTCTTATGTATATGTGTTTTTTTTTAGATAAAAACACATGCAAGGTTTTTTGATTGTAAAATATGTATGAATAGAACTGCTGGTAAATTGTCTGACAAACATTTTATAGTGAACCTATCAGAATTGGAGTAGTGTCAAAGTTACATCCTACAGACAGTTAATGATTTAAGCTGACTGGTTAATTGTAGCATGCTAACTACAAAACTGAAGATTAGCCAGCAATATAAGGAGAAAATCATGTATGGCAGGGATTAGGTTAAGCTGCTGCTACATCATTATAAATCAAAAATTAAACCAGATGTAACTGGACAGATGGTGTCCATTGTTACATCCTATAATGGTTTGTTTCTTGTATTTTAAGACATATTAAATCAAGGAATATACATTTAGTTGACTACAGCATGCAGTGTATTCATTTGTGTAAATATCAGTTTCGATTACATTGCAAACATGTGAAAAAAAACATGTATTAGCATTCCAATCAATGAAAAGAAGTTAGATGTAACAGGACACTAGTGTCCAATATTACATCATTAATTACTGAACAATTATTAAAATCAGCAAACTCTAGTGCAAATGATACACATATAATATGCTGAAATTTGTTTCACATGATTTTCTTTCAAATACTGAAATGAAAGAGACAATAATCATTGCATAAAAAATTTAAAAGGGGAAAAGTCAGTTGTGACATGAAGTAACTTGGACACTGGTGTCCAATGTTACCTTACACATTTACAAAGAAACCGTTTTTTTTGTAACTTTATTGCAGTAGAAGAACAGTAAACAGTGTTTTATCCATTTGGTTACAAAATTTTTGTCTGCTTTTAAATGGATCTTCATTTTCACTCTAGCATCAATTAAAACCCATAGAATTCTGACTCAGAAAGGAGCGTAAACTACTAGCTGATTTAAGAATGATAACAAGCAATAAGGGACTTGATAACTATTAGTGTTTAAAGACTGTTCTATCTGTTCAAAAATGACAGCTGTCACACCTAAAAGTATAGCTTAGTAGGAAGAATCATTCATCTGCACCTCAGCAGATTTTGGACACCAAGCCATTTAAGGACGTAACAGAAATTCCTGGACAACATATTCTTGATCATATACAAAACTACTCAGACGATTTATTTGGTAAATACCCAATTCAGTTTAAAAATAAATTTTTCAAATACCCAATTCAAACTGAGGATACTCAAGTTTAAAATTGGCAAGTATAAAATTCAATGGACAAAAAAAAAATAATTGCAGGAAGTAAAACCTCAATAAGGATCGATTTTCTGGCAGGTTTTGGCTATTTATAGCTGGGCTTTTCTTAGCACACAGTGGCATCATTAATTTCAGACAAAGGATCTTGTGCCCACTGTATGACAAAACATAGAAAGACAAAAGAGCGACGGACATTAAACAGATAAGTCAAAACATAGATGTGACATTTACTAGATCGACAAATAATAGAACGACCAATAATAGAACAATAAGTGTGAAAAACGAAAATTACTTGACGCTCGGTAATTGCTACACGCCATTGAACATTCGCTCACTCGATCAAGTCAGACGATCAGTAAGTGGATGAGCAATAGTTACCGATCGAGAAAATTTTGATAACTCTTTGATGACAATTGTTGTACTTCTTTTGTATTTCTTTTGAAATGAAATTTGTTAAACAGCCCGTTATTTTCATTCGAACACATTTATTTTTTCCATGTTTTTAGATACAGTCCGTTATTTTCATTCGAAATGGAAATTTTGACCACGTAGAAAGGAAAGCCACAACTGGCGTTTAATTGATAAAAATTACTGTCTGTCTGTCCGTCCACAAATTTTCCTACTCCTCTGATAGCGCTGCCGGGGCCCTAGTCAGTTTCACTGACAGCTCTAGTTGTTATTATCTACTCATTTATGACATACAATATTGATATTTCGTTTTTTTTTCTTCTTTCTGATTTCAAACATAGATTTTTGCCTTAGATTATCTATGTTTTAGAGTGAAATAAGAAAACTGATCCTCACCTTACATGTATTTTCCCTGCATAAAATAGGGACTTCAGGGCATAGAATTGAAAACATAACAGCAAATCGTAAATGAAATCTGATCATGATTGTATCATATATCACACATCATGTTAACAGGCCCGTGTAATGATCACTCCTCTAAACCCCACTTAAGTGGAACAGTACTTTTTCAAGAGCTCATAGAATCTAGCAATTTTTAATGTTTCATTAACTAAGACACTCTCATATACACTTATTAACTGAACACCAAGATACTTAACAATGGAGGAGAATTTTTTAACACCAGTTGTAGTTATTAAACTTTAGGACATAAACTATAATGAGATTTTCTTTCATCGTTTGTTACTTATAATGTTAGTGTAAAATTGCCTTTGATTATTTTTCACACATTTGAATCAGGCAATGATCAATTTAATATGTAAGTAATTAGCCAGGGTGGTCTAAACAACACATTATTAAAGATAAAAATGGGGGAAATAAATACTTCTTATTATTACCTTTAATAAGTTTAAACAAATTTCTGCAAAAAAAAAACAAAACAAACTTTTATTGAAGCCAATTAATCAATATGCAAACAAAGCCTGTTACACCATTAAACCAAAATATTAATTTAGCCAGATCCAGAATCTGCCTAAGCCAAATAAGAATTCCTATTTGGCCTAGCCAGATTACGGATCTGGCTAAATTCCTATTTGGACTACGACATATACAAAACTACTCAGACGATTTATTTGGTAAATACCCAATTCAGTTTAAAAATAAATTTTTCAAATACCCAATTCAAACTGAGGATACTCAAGTTTAAAATTGGCAAGTATAAAATTCAATGGACAAAAAAAAATAATTGCAGGAAGTAAAACCTCAATAAGGATCGATTTTCTGGCAGGTTTTGGCTATTTATAGCTGGGCTTTTCTTAGCACACAGTGGCATCATTAATTTCAGACAAAGGATCTTGTGCCCACTGTACGACAAAACATAGAAAGACAAAAGAGCGACGGACATTAAACAGATAAGTCAAAACATAGATGTGACATTTACTAGATCGACAAATAATAGAACGACCAATAATAGAACAATAAGTGTGAAAAACGAAAATTACTTGACGCTCGGTAATTGCTACACGCCATTGAACATTCGCTCACTCGATCAAGTCAGACGATCAGTAAGTGGATGAGCAATAGTTACCGATCGAGAAAATTTTGATAACTCTTTGATGACAATTGTTGTACTTCTTTTGTATTTCTTTTGAAATGAAATTTGTTAAACAGCCCGTTATTTTCATTCGAACACATTTATTTTTTCCATGTTTTTAGATACAGTCCGTTATTTTCATTCGAAATGGAAATTTTGACCACGTAGAAAGGAAAGCCACAACTGGCGTTTTATTGATAAAAATTACTGTCTGTCTGTCCGTCCACAAATTTTCCTACTCCTCTGATAGCGCTGCCGGGGCCCTAGTCAGTTTCACTGACAGCTCTAGTTGTTATTATCTACTCATTTATGACATACAATATTGATATTTCGTTTTTTTTTTCTTCTTATTTCTGATTTCAAACATAGATTTTTGCCTTAGATTATCTATGTTTTAGAGTGAAATAAGAAAACTGATCCTCACCTTACATGTATTTTCCCTGCATAAAATAGGGACTTCAGGGCATAGAATTGAAAACATAACAGCAAATCGTAAATGAGATCTGATCATGATTGTATCATATATCACACATCATGTTAACAGGCCCGTGTAATGATCACTCCTCTAAACCCCACTTAAGTGGAACAGTACTTTTTCAAGAGCTCATAGAATCTAGCAATTTTTAATGTTTCATTAACTAAGACACTCTCATATACACTTATTAACTGAACACCAAGATACTTAACAATGGAGGAGAATTTTTTAACACCAGTTGTAGTTATTAAACTTTAGGACATAAACTATAATGAGATTTTCTTTCATCTTTTGTTACTTATAATGTTAGTGTAAAATTGCCTTTGATTATTTTTCACACATTTGAATCAGGCAGATGATCAATTTAGTATGTAAGTAATTAGCCAGGGTGGTCTAAACAACACATTATTAAAGACAAAAATAGTTCGACAAATAATAGAACCACCAATAATAGAACAATAAGTGTGAAAAACGAAAATTACTTGACCGCTCGGTAATTGCTACACGCCATTGAACATTCGCTCACTCGATCAAGTCAGAAGATCAGTAAGTGGATGAGCAATAGTTACTGATCGAGAAAATTTTGATAAGTCTTTGATGACAATTGTTGTACTTCTTTTGTATTTCTTTTGAAATGAAATTTGTTAAACAGCCCGTTATTTTCATTCGAACACATTTATTTTTTCCATGTTTTTAGATACAGTCCGTTATTTTCATTCGAAATGGAAATTTTGACTACGTAGAAAGGAAAGCCACAACTGGCGTTTTATTGATAAAAATTACAGAAAAAATCGTTAGAAAGCCAGAATGTTGAGGCCGGGCAATATCACACAAAAAATGGGACAGACAACCTATTGATGCCAGCCATTTGCAATAAAAAACGTTTTGTTATTGAAAAAATGGATGGAATAAAATTTTCGATGTTTCTTAACTATGATGTTATTTCGATCTTTTTTGATGTTTGTTCGATGATTTTTTTCTACTTTTTGTCTTTCTTTGTTTTATCTTTTCTATGTTTTTGCTTTTCTATGTTTTGTCGTTCTATGTTTTGTCATAGACCCCTTGTGCCAGTATAGTGTGTATAGCACTAAATCCTAACAAAACATGTTTATTATTCCAATATTTGGGCCCTGTGGGTTCTGATCTGTGCCTGTACTGTATGATTTGTAGAAAATGTTTGTCCGAAAAATTATCATCTGATGGCACATGCTATAATGGCTTTCCAGTTTTGTGAGATCAATTGCTATTCAGTATTCAAACAAACAAACAAAACATATTCTCGTTTGGAATCTTTATTGCTCTTCCTTGCCTGGAGCTATAGGCATGTCTTATTTATTAACCCTTATCCTGCTGAATAAATTAACAAGCCAACTCCCATTTCTGACTATCAGTCAGTCACATTGCTTGTTATGTTTCATTCAAATTCACAAACTGGGGGACAAACAGTGTGGATCCTGATCAGATTCAGAAGCTTTTTGATCTAGGGTTGTCGTGTTCAGCCGGTTTACCCCTTTTGTACCGGAAACCCCTAAAGGGGTACCTTGGCAAACAGTGCAGGTCCAGATCAGACGCTGCAGAATGTGACGATTGATCAGGGCCTCCACTGACCCTCTGTTGTGGCTGAATGCAAAAAGTAAAGCCATATTTCCCGAAATAAATTTTGGAGAAAACACAACCTAACACCCGTAACTTTCGAAATGGACTCCTGCCATACATGTAAATAAGATGGAAGATTCCATTTGGTACAAAAAGGGTTATGGGTTAATTATGCCAGAGTATATTCCTTCTATTAATAGATTTGACATGTAGCAGTGATTGAGAGGCGTTCTGATTGATAATGGCCGCATGGGATGGCAGAGGGGAAGGAGATCGCAGGTTGCCGCCATCTAGTGTGAAACAGGTAAAAGAAAATGTAGCTGTTTAGTGAAGTTTTTTTCATAAATACAGTAAAATTCCACTATTAAGACCACGTAAAATTATGATTAATTCTGCTTTAAAAAGCTTATTTTCAAGGCTGCACTTAATCTTTCTTTGTGTTTTCTGCCCGCAGTGTCCTCTGGTCATTGACCACATTTGGCACTGTTTAAAAGTGGTCTTTATGACCACTTTTGAACAGTCCCAAAGGTGGTCTTAATATAGGAATTTTACTGTATGTTTGTCACTGTTCAGTAAGCCTGCCCAGGAAAAGTGTGATAACATGTAGGTAAAGGCTCTGTATGACCAAAATAGTGTTGACTTGGTCATTTGTCAACCTGCCCTGGAAAAGTGTGGTGAGGTTAACTGGCTGGCTTGATGACTGGGTCATTAAACTGCAAAGAAACCAACAAACCAAGAGGAAAGAATTTGCTCTCCTTACAGTTAATCACTTTTATCAGGGGTTTTGAGGTTTCAACAGACTGCAGCCTACATGTACATGTTTATTTATGGGGGTAGCATTTCTTTTCAAAAGCTTTTTTGTAGAGTTACGAGGACTGTTCAAATATGAATGCAAGTAGAACGTTTTCTCATGTAACGCGAAAATCACCTGGAAATAAATATCACAGCGTAGAAAAACATTTTACCTATACATTGATACCAAACCTGTTAAAATCCGTGCACTTTAGCCATGTATATCGTTCGATAAACACTGTCTACTCTTGTATACTTATACAAAACATGGTTGGAAGAAGGTCAGAGTACGCCGTTGAAATACGGTCCTATATTAAGAATCGTTGTATTCTTGGTATACGGTGCAAAGACATTTTTGATGAAATATGCTCGGTTTATGGGCATAATGAAATGTCTTTTCCGACAGTTTTTCGTTGTTGTAAGAAATTCAGCTGTGGGCTAGGCTCAACAGAAGCTGCACCACATGATCGTCGGTCGAAAAGAGCAACATTTGCCAAGATGGTTGCTAGAGTGAAAGAAATAGTTGCTACCAATGCACGATACACCACTAGGCAAATAGCTAGTATGGTTGGCATCTCATAAGGAGCAGCTCATACAATTCTGAAATGGGATTTGAAATTGACAAAGATCTGTGCTAGATCGATTCCCCATCTGTCGACAGATGAGCAGAAAAAGACACGCGTTCAATGCGCCAAGAAGTTGCTTAAAAGTTTCCAAGTTACAGTGCACAGTCTTTCGCTTATGTCATCACAGGTGACGAGACATGGGTTCACTTTTTTGAGCCAAAACGAAAGATTCAGAACAAAATATGGGCAACAAAGTATTGCAAAAGACCATGCATTGCAAAGCGGACCATGAGCGTCAAGAAGGTAATGTATGCCATATTCTTTTCAAATCAGAGCCCTGCTATTCAGGTTGCTGTGCCTAAAGGCAAATCTGTAAATGCGAAGTTTTTACAAGAATAAAGTTCTTCGAAAATTGAAGAAATATTTCAAAGAACAAAGACCCCCAACTGGTTTGGCCAATGTCAGATTGCTACTTGACAATGCGTCATCGCACAAGGCGTTCATTGTGCAAGACTATCTGAAGCAAGAAAAGGTTGTTGAACTCCCTCACCCCCCGTATTCCCCTGACCTTGCCCTGTGTGACTTTTTTTGGTTCCCGCGGCTGAAAAAATACCTTTCTGGTCGAAAATTTGTACAGCGCAAACACCTCGGTTCTGCAATAGTCCAGTGCCTTCATAGTATACCTCGAAAAGACTACCAAAATGCATTCAATGATTGGATCAGAAGACTGAAAGTTTGTATATCTGTTAAAGGGGAATACTTTGAGGGGACAAAATAAATTTTTCATTGACATCTGTCACGGAATCATTTTTATGTGCTTAGTTGCATTCATATTTGAACAGTCCTCGTATGCCCCTTTGAAAATTTTGGTAAACATTTTCGTTTCCGGATAACTCCTCTACAGTTTTCATCCGGTCAAGCTGAAACTTTGTAGATTGTCAGACTATGATGTGACGGTGTGTGTAAAGTTTCAAGGCTAACTGTCCACCAAATATGAGCAGAGTAATGCCCCTTTAAAAATTTTGGTTAACATTTTTGTTTCAGGATAACTTGTCCTACAGTTTTCATCCGATCAAGCTGAAACTTGGTAGATAGTAAGACTATGATGTGGAGATATGCCTAAAGTTTCGAGGTTAACTATCCACCAAATATTTTCAGAGTTTTGTCCCTTTGAATATTTCCGTAAAAATTTGATTCTTGCTAACTCCACCTACAATTAACATTTGATCAAGCTGAAACTTTATATAATAGTAAGTCTATGATGTGGAGCAGCACATATTGTTAGGGCTCCACCCTGTCCATAAGTATATTGCTTTTGTCCACAAGTTTGTCACGTTTTACCCTAAAACTTAAATCTTGGTCAAAACTCCTCTTATACCCTAGGGCCATTTTCAATCAAATCACAGGAATGTTGTCCAGGTGACTCCCTTACAGAAAAGCAAAAATGGTGTTGATGGCTGCCAGTGCTAAAATAGAAAAGGCTATTTAAATACCAACCAGTCCATTTATTGAAACTTCACACAAATTTTGCCTATTTGACTCTCTACCAAAATAGCTAAAATGGTTCTGCTCCATTGCATTAGTTGGCTACCAGAGCTAGCTGCCAGGTGCCAGAGATAATGACTCTGAGATTAATGACCTCATTAATTCCCCACCCTATGACACATCTTGAGCTCAGGCCCTGAGGTTATAAAACTTTTTTCATGCTGAACTCAGCTGAGCATGAAACTTGCGGTACTTAAAAAAAAAAATTACTAAATTTTTCTTTCTCAAATAGCAGAAAATGTCATTTGTCCTGCTCACAAATTTTAAAATGCCAACAATTGTTGGCATTTTAAAATTTGTGAGCAGGACAAATTTCATGCTCAAGTGAGTTGAGCATGAAAAAAGTTTTATAACCTCGGGGCCAGGCAAGTGATACAGGGCCAAGATTACCTACAAGGGGACATCTTGGCCCTCTTGTTTGCAGTTTTAGAATTTATCATAGAAATAAAGAAAGTACATACAAATCATTATGCCCAAAACTTTGAATAAGTTGGCGGGGCATATTGCTTCTGGGACATTTGTGCATCTATCTGTCCATCCGTGTGTGCGTGCATGCGTCTGTTACAGTTTTTGATGCATAGTTTAACTTCTGAATCATACACATTAGGGTTTTGAAGTTTCATATATGGCTTGAAAAAAATGACTGACCCATATTTTTTTTTCTTGTCAGGATTATGCCCCTTTCCTGAGTTATGGGCCTTTGAAAAAATTTGGATGAAATCTTGTCATGCAAAATATCTTAAAATCTATAAAAGCTAGAGCCTTGAAAGTTGATGAGTGGATTGTTAGTGATGAATAGATAACCTGATTTAGTTTTGAAGAAATTCGGAGAAGCGCTTCTTGGGTTATGGCCCTTTGTAACTTTGGGCATTTGTACATTGCGTGCTTTGTGTGATGCATAGCATAAGTTTAGAACCATGCATGTTAGGGTTTTGAAATTTCATATATAGATATGGATTGAAAAGAATGGCTGATATGTATTTTTTTCTTGTCAGGATTATGCTCCTTTCCTGAGTTATGGCCCTTTGAAAAAATAGGGATGAAATTTTGTCAGCAAAATGTCGCAAAAGCTATTAAAGCTAGAGCCTTGAAAGTTGATGAGTGGATTGCCAGTGACGAGTTGATGACCTGATTGATTTTTAACCCTTCTCTTGCTGAATATTCATTTTAGCCACACTCATCTCAGACTTTGAACCAATCAGATTACTTGATGTAATTTATTCCTACAAATTCATAAACTGAATTTAAAACAGTGTAGATCCTGATCAGATGGCTTCTTAAGAAGAAGCCATCTGATCTGGATCTATACTGTTTGCAAAGATAGGGATTGTCGTGAACAGCAAGATAAGAGTTAAGAATTTCGGAAAATTGCTTTGAGTAATGACCCTTTGTAACTTTTGGCATTTGTATTTTTTATGCTTTGTGATGCACAGCATTACTTTAGAACCATATATGCAATGGATTCCCCATGATAAAATAGCTGACACATATTTTTTATGCCCCCGCATCATATGATGCCGGGGGCATATAGTTTTTCTGTTTTCCGTACGTGCGTACATGTGTACTTCCGTCTGTACTTGTGTGTGTACGTATGTACGTCGTACGTGATCCTGTAACCGCAGGTTAAAGTTTTTGTAACAGGTAGAGCCTGATTTTTGGGACTCATATTTTCCTAACCATTTGATGGAACTGGTTCATCTTTGGTATGATGATAGATATAGGTCCAAAGTTTTATTAAGCAATACACCCACCCATGCCTGTGACCTCAAGGTCAAGGTCACAGACTTAGAAATTTTCAATGTTAAAGACTCAGGTTAAGGTTTTTGTAACAGGTAGACTTGAACATTTTAGAACTCATATTTTCCAAATCATTTGATGGAATTGGTTCATATGTGGTATGATTATAGATATAGGTCCAAAGTTTTATTCAGCGATACCCCCACCCATGCTCATGGCCTCAAGGTCAAGGTCATGGACTTAGAAATTTTCCATGTTAAAGACTCCAGTTAAGGTATTTGTACCTGGTAGAACCTGAACTTTTATGATGGCTTTGGTTCATATGATGATAGATATAGTTACAATGTTTTATTCAGCAATACCCCCACCCATGCCTATGACCTCAAGGTCAAGGTCACAGACTTAGACAATTTTAATGTTAAAGATTTTAAAGAGCTCAAATTTTCCAAACTATATTATGGATTTGGCTTATGTATGCTATGATGATAGATGTAGGTCCAAATGTTTATTTGGCAATACCCCCACTCATGCCTATGGCTTCAAGGTCAAGGTCACAGACTTAAAAATTTTTAATTATATATTTTAAGAGTTAATATTTTCCAAATCGTGCGATGGATTCAGTTGATTTTTGGTATGATGTTAGATACCTGTCTATTTTATTCAGCAATACTCCCAATGCCCATGAGCTCAAGGTCAAGGTCACAGACTTAAAAATTTTTAATTACCCCCTCGCACAACATAGCTCTAGCATCTATATTTCTTCACTGATTTCAAAATAACTTCACACAAATGTTCCTTATAAAATCTCTCGAGGGAGTTCGACTTTCAAGGTCATGGCCTCAAATTCAAGGTCACTGTGGCTATTCTTAGAAAAACTTTGTCATCGCTCTAGTGCCTACATTGCTTCACTGATTTCAATATAACTTCACACAAATGTGCCTTATGACAATATGTCGAGCGAGTTTGTCTTTCAAGGTCATGACAAGGTCAAGGTTACTGTTGCTGTTTTTCGAAAAAAATTTGTCATCGCTCTAGCGCCTACATTTCTTCACCAATTTCAATATAACTTCACACAAATGTTCCTTATAAAATAGCTCGAGCAATTTCAACTTTCAAGGTCATGGCCTCAAGCTCAAGGTCACTGTGGCTATTTTTAGAAAAACTTTGTCATCACTCTAGCGCTTACATTTCTTCACCGATTTCAATATAACTTCACACAAATGTTCCTTATGACAATATCTCTAGCGAGTTCCACTTTCACGGTCAAGGTCACTGTGGCTATTTTTAGAAAAACTTTGTCATCACTCTAGCGCTTACATTTCTTCGCAGATTTCAATATAACTTCACACAAATGTTCTTATGACAATATCTCGAGCCATTTCGACTTTCAAGGTCAAGGTCACTGTGGCTATTTTTAGAAAAACTTTGTCATTGCTCTGGCGCTTACATTTATAACTTTTCACAAATGTTCCTGATGACAAGGTCACACACTTAGAAAATTTTGTTGTAACATGGATTTTCGGGGTGAGGCTGGGCCCTTGGCGGGGGGCATCTGTGTCGTCTGGACACATTTCTAGTTTCCATCAGGATTATGCCCCTTCCTGAGCTATGGCCCTTTGAAAAAATATGGGTGAAATCTTGTCAGCAAAATATCTCAAATTGTTGAAGCTAGAGCCTTGAAAGTTGATGGATGGGTAGGCAGTGATTGGAAGTTAACTTGATTAACTTTTGATTAAAGTCTGAAAAAAATGGATGAAATCTTATTCTTCAGTTGAATTATGATCTTTGGAAAATTTTGGCATTTCGGGGCAAGCATATGGTTTGGGGCATAGTGTTTTATGAGCACAATATATAAACTCCGTTCAGAAAATCTGAATCATCGATTTTTTCGTTTCTTCCTTTTAATACACATTTTAGCCCATACATCTCTGTGGGAAAGTTTTAGACCTGACCCTCCGCCGACTTCTCCAACAGGTCATATGCCTCTGCGACAGTCAGGGAAGGCTGTGATTATTTGGAGAAAACTGCAAATCAAAGAAATGAGACCACAGACTAAGTCCATTTGACGATGATTGTCAGGTAAAATAATAAATATTCAAATCTATGTGATGCACTTTATAAATAGATGTGCAGTTACGACACACCTTACATTCGGATAGCTAGATAAAGGCTCACTAGGAACGGGGAGCCACTAGCGCAATGTGCTGTCAACAGTGGTCAAAAAGAAATATACCGATATCGGATGTGGTGTCACAGCTAATGATTTTCCATGAAGTGATCGTGCAAATAAAACATAGACGCCCTTGTAATGTACAAGAGCAGTAGCCACTTCTATATATGGTTTAAAAGGGTGTGTTGAACCTGTCAGAATGTCTTAGTCTGTGGAAAAAAAAATAGATTTTGCACTTTTCTTTAAATAATCACAGACTTTCCTGGCTATCGCAGAGGCATACGACTTGCTGGAGAAATCGGCGGAGGGTGAGGTCTAAAACTTTCCCATAGTGATGTATGGGCTAAAATGAGTATTTAAAGCCAGAATCGAAAAAATCGATGATTCAGATGTTCTGAACGGAGTTTAGTTGATTTTGTTATTGTGTAAGAAAATACTTATGATATTTAACATTCTTAGGATATCAACATTTCTTTGGCCCCCGCCCATAGGGGTTTGAAGAAATATATGGGCTGCATGATGCTTCCACGCAGAGCTGAAACTGACCCGCACACTAGTACTGGTTAACCGCTTAGAGGATCTAAGCCTGCCCAGGCAAAACAGTGTGCGTCGGCCCGTGCATGCTTTTAAACCCTGGTTTCATTGTGTGACAGGGCTTGAGATGTCCTTTCATCTCAATGTCAGGTAAAAGTCCCACAAAATTAGAAGCAACGTCTCCAAAATGACCTTTACAGTGTTGACGGGGACGTTAAGCCTCCAATCAAACAAACATACACATGGGACAAGAATATCACTTTGTATAACAGTGTGTGATTTCTTCGTCACACACTGCCATCTCTCCCTAGGGTTTATTAGCTGCCTCAGTCTGTCATTGGAAAACATGTACATTGTTCAAGGGTGACAACCAACGTGATAGCGTGGATGTCGTACCCATTTCAGTAGTGGCCATATTGATGTAATATAGGGTAGATAAAATGCTTCAAACTAGATATGTACATTACGAGTCTTCAGAAAACATACTTCAGCTAATAACGAACAATATTTGCATTCCTTCGGTGAGCAATTTTTACCTAGAAGCATGGAAAGGGCTTCGATAGCTTCGCCACAAATTTTGATTCGGCGCTGTAAATAATCGTAGTTCCGACATCATTACAAAGTCAGCTTGTGTCGAATCATTTAAAAAAAAGAGCCATGGTTTATTCTTTTATGACCTAATGCACCGACTGCACCTACTTGTTGTGACAAATGCCTTTCATGTAGTAAACGCTGGCAAACCTAATAATGGTTACGACATCACTGCTGTGGCGTAGGCTGTTTCCCTTGTTGTAGTGGAATATTTTTTTTCAAAACTGCCTTCTGTTCATGTGATAAGGGAAGCATCTGTACATTTTTAACAGCCACAATGTTATGTACTCAATCAACTTTTAATGAAATGAGCATTCAGTGCTGTCAAGTGTCAAGGAAAGTAAGTCATGAAATGTACATGCACTGTTGTAACTGATTACATGTAACCCTTCCGCTGATTCAAGAAGGGCATTTGTCAGTTTCTGGCGAAAGCATTTGCACTGTATTGGTTATCTGCTTAGGCATAAGCCTGCCCAGGAAAGTGTGGATAGGTAAACTGACCAGCTCAAAAATGACCTTAAATAGTGTTGACTGGGCCGTTAAACTCCAAAACAAACAAACAAAACCACTACATGTAAAAGAATGTATTGAAAATGAATTTGAGCAGCTCACTGGTAAAAACTTTTCAACAGCTTTCTTTAGATTATTTTATATTTTGACTACTAACAAGTTTTATTATGAAGCTGGTGAGGCTTTGAATGACTGAACCTTTATCTACAGGTGCCGACACCCGAAGGTGTGCAGCCTGACACGGAGCAGAATGTGTGTGATGAGGCAGAGGACGTCTTCAAGAACTTCCTTTACCAGAGCTGGCGACAGGACCAGATCAGACAGGACTTCGATAACAGACCAAATGTTCCACAGCTAACCACTTTTACAGCGGACCCTCTTGGGTAGGGATTTTTTTCATAGTCTTAACCCATTGTATTCCAGTGGACTCTTTCATTGCTATATGTTGGACAAGTCCATTTGTCATATAAGGGGTGGCAGGCCTATTTTTAGCTAACCGTCACATAGTGACGAGGTGAGTTTTCGGGATCACTTTTTGTCCGTCGTCCTTTGTGTGTGCGTCTCCTTAACCACTGATCAGATTTTGACCAAACTTCACAGAAGTGATCCTTAGTTGGTCCCTTTTCAAAGTTGTTCAGATGGTTCCGGTCCGTTGCACATCTAGGCCACAGGAGCCAAAAATAGATTTTTTTTCACTGAAAACTAAAAAATCTTCTTCTTTGAAACCACAAGGCCCAGGTCTTTGATATTTGTATGAAGCTTCATCTAGTGGACCCCTACCAAGATTGTTCAAATTATAGTGCTGGGTCAAAAATGCCCCCGCCCTGGGGCCCTTTGGTTTTACATAGGATTATATAGGGAAAATCTTTTAAATCTTCTCTGAAACCGCAAGGCCCAGGACATTGATTTTTGGTATGAAGCTTCATCTAATGGACCTCTGCCAAGATGGTTCAAATTATAGCCCTTCAGCCAAAAATGCCCCCGCTCCGGGGCCCTTTGGTTTTACATAGACATTTGTAGGGAAAATCTTTAAATATCTTTATCTCTGAAACCACAAGGCCCAGGACTTTGATATTTGGTGTGAAGCTTCATGTAATTAACCTCTGCCAAGATTGTTCAAAGTATAGCCCTTGGGCCAAAAATGCCCCCGCTCCGGGGCCCTTTGGTTTAACATAGACTCTTGTGGGAAAACCTTTAAATATCTTCTTCTCTGAAACCGCATGGCCCAGAACTGTGATATTTGGTATGGAGCTTCATCTAGTGGACCTCTACCAAGATTGTTTAAATTATAGCCCTGGGGCCACAAAATATCGATCAAGTTCGATTTTGGGCTGAATCGGATTATTCACTCAGGAGTTACGTGCCCTTGAGCGTTAGGAAAAAGCTTGTCATCACTCTAGCTCCGTCAATTTTTTTCTGATCGACTTCATTCTTGCAGATAACCAGTACAGGCATAAAATCTCGGTCAAGTTCGATTTTGGGCCGAATCAGATAATTCACTCAAGAGTTACGTCCAATTGAGCGCCCGAAAAATTGGCTATCGACTTAACATGGGGAAAATGTTGTCATCACTGTAGCTAGTAACGAGGACAGGCATAAAATCTCGGTTAAGTTCGATTTTGGGCAGAATCGGAATATAGACCTCGGAGTTACGTGACCTTGAGCGACAAAAAATTTGCCCATAGACTTAACATAGGGAAAATGTTGTGACTACGATAGCGACTTGAATTTTTTTCAGATCAGCTTCAAACTTGCAGGTAACGAGGACAGACATAAAATCACGGTTAAGTTCGATTTTGGGCCGAATCGGATTATTTGCCTTGGAGTTACCTGCCCTTGAGCATGAAAAAATACGTTGTGACCCCGATAGCAACTTTATTTTTATTCAGATCAGCTTCAAACTTGCAGGTAACGAGGACAGGCATAAAATCCCGGTTAAGTTCGATTTTGGGCCAAATCAGAATATTGACCTCGGAGTTACGTGACCTTGAGCGACAAAAAATTTGCCCATAGACTTAACATAGGGAAAATGTTGTGACTACGATAGAGACTTGAATTTTTTTCAGATCAGCTTCAAACTTGCAGGTAACAAGGACAGACATAAAATCTCGGTTAAGTTCGATTTTGGGACGAATCGGATTATTTGCCTTGGAGTTACCTGCCCTTGAGCATAAAAAAATACGTTGTGACCACGATAGCAACTTTATTTTTATTCAGATCAGCTTCAAACTTGCAGGTAACGTGGACAGGCATAAAATCTCAGTTAAGTTCGAATCGGAATATTGACCTCGGAGTTACATGACCTTGAGCCACAAAAAATTTGCCCATAGACTTTACATAGGGAAAATGTTGTGACTACGATAGCGACTTGAATTTTTTTCAGATCAGCTTCAAACTTGCAGGTAACGAGGACAGACATAAAATCTCGGTTAAGTTCGATTTTGGGCCGAATCGGGTTATTTGCCTTGGAGTTACCTGTCCTTTAGCATAAAAAAATATGTTGTGACCACGATAGCAACTTTATTTTTATTCATATCAGCTTCAAACTTGCAGGTAACGAGGACAGGCATAAAATCTCGGTTAAGTTCGATTTTGGGCCGAATCGGAATATTGACCTCGGAGTAACGTGACCTTGAGAGACAAAAAAATTTTGCCCATAGACTTAACGTAAGGAAAATGTTGTGACAGAAATAGCGACTTGAATTTTTAGCTCACCTGAGCCAAAGGCTCCAGTGAGCCGATAGTATACCAAGGCTCTGGAGTCCGTCGTCTGTCGTCCGTCCATCCGTCGTCCACACTTTCAATGAAGCGTATCTCAGAAGGCAGTCGACCAATCTTGTTTAAATTTTATGTGTAGCACCATTGGGCAAGGGGAAAGGCTGCATTAGGTTTTGGAGCTAGTCTGGTTCATTTGTTCCTTCATGCTTCTGTCTCTCCATATAGAGATAATAGACCAATGTTAAATTTTTAATCAAAGATTTCTCAGGAACTATAAAAGCTAGAAGCATCAAATTTGGTATTCAATAGAATAATGATGACTTATTTTGTGTAAGAGACATTGGGCTTTCTCAGCTTATTTGTTCATCTGTTCTTTCATTCTTCTTTCTCTCCATTTTGACCAATGTTAAATTTTCGTCAAAGATTTCTCAGGAACTATAGAAGCTAGAAGTCTCAAACTTGGAATGCAATGCAATAATCATGACTTATATCCTGTAAGGGTCAATGGGCTGGATTCTATTAGCAGATTTAGTAGTCAAGTCTGTGAATTGTTAAAACTTAAGTTCCTCAGGTGAGCGGTTTAGGCTCATTGAGCCTCTTGTTGACCTTGTCATCACTGTAGCCTCTTCAGTTTTGATCGGATCTTTCTGAATCTTATATGTAAGGTGGCTGGGGATAAAACCTCGGATGAGTTCGAAAACCGGCCAAGTTGCCCCATTTACTTTATAGTTATGTCCCTTTGATGGCTGAAAATGTTGATTTTTTACCTTGTCATCACCGTAGCCCCTGCAGTTTTGATCTAATCTTTCTGAAACCTATATGTAAGGTGAATGGAGATAAAACCTAGGATGAGTTGGAATACCGGCCAAGTTGGCCCATTTATCATAGAGTTACGTCCCTTTCATTGCTGAAAATGACGATTTTTGACCTTGTCATCACGGTAGCCCCTTCAGTTTTGATCGGATCTTTCTGAAACTTATATGTAAGGTGGCTGGTGATAAAATCTTGGATGAGTTCGAAAACAGGCCAAGTCAGCCCATTTATCGTAGAGTTATGTCCCTTTTAATGGCTGAAAATGTTGGTTTTTGACCTTGTCATTACCGTAGCCCCTTCAGTTTTGATCAGATTTTTCTGAAACTTATATGTAAGGTGGCTGGGGAAAAAACCTCGGATGAGTTCAAAAACTGGCCAGGTCGGCTCATTTATTTTAGAGTAACATCCCTTTGATTGCTAAAAATGCCAAATTTTGACCTTGTCATCACCGTAGCCCCTTCAGTTTTGATCAGATTTTTCTGAAACTTATATGTGAGGTGGCTGGGAATAAAATCTTGGATGAGTTTGAATACTGGCCAAGTCTGATCGGATCTTTCTGAAACTTACATGTAAGGTTGCTGGGAATAAAACCTCAGGTAAGTTCGAATACCGGCCAAGTCGGCACATTTATCATAGAGTGATGTGCCTTTGATTGCTGAAAATGCCTATTTTCGACATTGTCATCACTGCTGCCCCTTTAGTTTTGAACGGATCTTCATGAAACTAACAAACAAGGAAGTCAGGCAGAAAGCTTGGAGGAGTTTGAAAACTCTTGTTTTTGAACTTGTCATCACCATAGCCACTTCAGTTTAGATCGGATCTTCTTAGCAAGTCAGGAATAAAAGCTTGAATGAGTTTGAAAACCGGTGAGGTCAGCCTGTTTATCATAGAGTTACATTCTACCTGATTTTCAGAAAATGCATACCCTGTCATCACCATGTCCTCCCATAAAACCTTCAGTAAAGGTTGGCACTTCCTTAAACTTATAATCTGTTAGCTCAGGTGAGCGATACAGGACCAAGCTAGCTTGGTCCTCTTGTTTATCTTGTCATCAGCGTAGCCCCTTCAGTTTTGATCAGATCTTTCTGAAACTTATATGTAAGGTGGCTGGGGATAAAATCTCGGATGAGTTCGAAAACAGACCAAGTCGGCCCTTTTATCATACAGTAACGTCCATTTGATTGCTGAAAATGCTGATTTTTGAACTTGTCATCACTGTAGCCCTTTCAGTTTTGATTGAATCTTTCTGAAACTTATATGTAAAGTGGCTGGGGATAAAATCTCGGATGAGTTCGAAAACCAGCCAAGTTTGTCCATTTATCACAGAGTAACGTCCCTTTTATTGCTGAAAATGCAGATTTTTGACCTTGTCATCACTGTAGCCCTTTCAGTTTTGATCGGATCTTTATTAAACTTATATGCAAGGTGGCTGGGGAAAAAGCCTCGGATGAGTTCGCATACTAGCAAAGGTCGCCTATTTATCATAGAGTTAGGTCCCTCTGATTGCTGAAAACGTTGATTTTTGGCCTTGTCAACACTGTAGCTAATTCAGTTTTGATCGGATCTTTCTATAAACTTATATGTAAGGTGGCTGGGGATAAAAACTCAGATGAGTTCGAAAACCGGCCAAGTTGCCCTATTAATTATATAGTTATGTCCCTTTGATGGCTGAAAATGTCAATTTTTAGCTCACCTGTCAAGTAGTGACAAGGTGAGCTTTTGGGATCACTTTTTGTCCGTCGTGCGTGCGCACGGACCCACATTTTGGGTTTGTGTGGCTGCACCTGTCCATATTTTATGGGGCTAAAATTTTTATGTGGCTAACGGTTTATGTGGCTATAAGACACACAAATCTGTACATCTAATGTGGCTAGCCACACAAACTTTGGACATCAGCCACATAAAGGCTGTCTGTACGAAACCGTCTTTGTCTAAACTTATGTGGCTACCAGAGGTTGTGATATCTAGCCCTCTAAAGGTAGAACAGAACTTTCTTTATAGTGCACTGATACATCTTATGGGTCTAGCTCCTCACATTTTTTCCTACTGCAGCATTCAGCCCCAGGACAGCCAGTTAAATTTATGTGGCTCAGCCCCATAATCTCAAAGTTTAGCCTCATAATCCTGGACATCCATGTCCAAGGATGTCCAAGGTGATGGACATAAATTTATGTGTCTTTTTTTTATTTGATTTTTCTAGTCCCCCTGAACCCCTCTGTACTAACAGAAAAATGGGTTTGTGAGGCTAGCCACACAAACCCATTTTGCCACACAAAACCCTTCTGTACCTAAAAGAAGCCACATAAACCCATTTTGTAAGAACGTCCGTGCGTGCGTGCGTCCGTCCGTGCGTCCGTAAACTTTTCTTCAAACGACATCTCCTAATAAACCACTGATCGGATTTTGACCAAACTTCACAGGAATGATCCTTGGGTGGTCCCCTTTCAAAGTTGTTCAAATGGTTCCGGTCCATTGCTTATATAGGTCACAGGAGCCAAAAATAGATTTTTTTCCCCGAAACTTAAAAAATCTTCTTCTCTGAAACCGCAAGGCCCAGGTCTTTGATATTTGGTATGAAGCTTCATCTAGTGGACCCCTACCAAGATTGTTCAAATTATAGTGCTGGGGCCAAAAATGCCCCCGCACAGGGGGCCCTTTGGTTTTACATGGGCTTATATAGGGAAAATCTTTAAAAATCTTCTTCTCTGAAACCGCAAGGCCCAGATCTTTGATATTTGGTATGAAGCTTCATCTAGTGGACCCCTACCAAGATTGTTCAAATTATAGTGCAGGAGCTAAAAATGCCCCCGCATGGGGGCTCTTTGGTTTTACATGGGCTTATATAGGGAAAATCTTGAAAAATCTTCTTCTCTGAAACCGCAAGGCCCAGGTCTTTGATATTTGGTATGAAGCTTCATCTAGTGGACCTCTACCATGATTGTTCAAATTATAGTGCTGGGGCCAAAAATGCCCCCGCACGGGGCCCTTTGGTTTTACAAGGACTTATATAGGGAAAATCTTTAAAACTCTTCTTCTCTTAAACCGCAAGGCCCAGGTCTTTGATATTAGGTGTGAAGCTTTATCTAGTGAACCCCTACCAAGATTGTTCAAATTATAGTGCTGAAGCTAAAAATGCCCCCGCACGGGGGCCCTTTGGTTTTACATAGACTTATATTGGGAAAATCTTGAAATATCTTCTTCTCTGAAACTGCAAGGCCCAGGTCTTTGATATTTGGTATGAAGCTTCATCTAGTGGACCCCTACCAAGATTGTTCAAATTATAGTGCTGGGGCCAAAAATGCCCCCGCATGGGGGCCCTTTGGTTTTGCATGGACTTATATGGGGAAAATCTTTAAAAATCTTCTTCTCTGAAACCGCAAGGCCCAGATCTTTGATATTTGGTATGAAGCTTCATCTAGTGGACCCCTACCAAGATTGTTCAAATTATAGTGCTGGAGCAAAAAATGCCCCCGCACGGGGGCCCTTTGGTTTTACATGGGCTTATATAGGGAAAATCTTGAAAAATCTTCTTCTCTGAAACCGCAAGGCCCAGGTCTTTGATATTTGGTATGAAGCTTTATCTAGTGGACCCCTACCAAGATTGTTCAAATTATAGTGCTGGAGCTAAAAATGCCCCCACATGGGGGCCCTTTGGTTTTACATGGGCTTATATAGGGAAAATCTTGAAAAATCTTCTTCTCTGAAACCGCAAGGCCCAGGTCTTTGATATTTGGTATGAAGCTTTATCTAGTGGACCCCTACCAAGATTGTTCAAATTATAGTGCTGGAGCAAAAAATGCCCCCACATGGGGGCCCTTTGGTTTTACATGGGCTTATATAGGGAAAATCTTTAAAAATCTTCTTCTCTGAAACCGCAAGGCCCAGGTCTTTGATATTTGGTATGAAGCTTCATCTAGTGGACCCCTACCAAGATTGTTCAAATTATAGTGCAGGAGCTAAAAATGCCCCCTGCACGGGGGCCCTTTGGTTTTACATGGGCTTATATAGGGAAAATCTTGAAAAATCTTCTTTTCTGAAACCGCAAGGCCCAGGTCTTTGATATTTGGTATGAAGCTTCATCTAGTAGACCCCTACCAAGATTGTTCAAATTATTGTGCTGGGGCCAAAAATGCCTCCGCACCAGGGCCCTTTTGTTTTACATGGGCTTATATAGGGAAAATCTTGAAAAATCTTCTTCTCTGAAACTGCAAGGTCCAGGTCTTTGATATTTGGTATGAAGCTTCATCTTAGGGACCTCTACCAAGATTGTTCAAATTATAGCCCTGGGGCCAAAAATGCCTCCGCTCCGGGGCCCTTTGGTTTTTCATAGACTTATATAGGGAAAATCTTGAAAAATCTTCTTCTCTGAAACCACAAGGCTTAGGTCTTCGATATTTGTTATGACGCTTCAGCTAGAGGACCTCTATAAAGATTGTTCAAATTATAGGCCTGAGACCAAAAATGCCCCCGCCATGTGGCCCTTTGGTTTTACATAGACTTATAGAGAAAATCTTTAAAAATCATCTTCTCTGAAACACAAGGCTTAGGTCTTTGATATTTGTTATGAAGCTTCAGCTAGTGGACCTCTACCAAGATTGTTCAAATTATAGCCCTGGCGCCAAAAATGCCCCGGCTCCGGGGCCCTTTGGTTTTACATAGACTTATATAGGGAAAATCTTGTTTTACATAGACTTCTATATGCAGGATAAACCTTTAAAATTTTCTTTTCTGAAACCAGAAAGCCCAGGTCTTTCATATTAGATATGAAGCTTCATCTTGTGGACCTCTACCAAGATTGTTCAAATTATAGCCCTGGGGCCAAAATTGACCCTGCCCGGGGCCCACTTGTTATGCTTTGGATCAGGTGAGCGAACCAGGGCCCTCTGGGCCCTCTTGTTTACCTTGTCATCACCGTAGCCCCTTCAGTTTTGATCGAATCTTTCTGAAACCCATATGTAAGGTGACTGGAGATAAAACCTAGGATGAGTTTGAGTACCGGCCAAGTTGGCCCATTAATCATAGATTTACGTCCCTTTGATTGCTGAAAATGCCGATTTTTGACCTTGTCATCACCATAGCCCCTTCAGTTTTGATCGGATCTTTCTGAAACTTATATGTAAGGTGACTGGGGATAAAATCTTGGATGAGTTCGAAAAGAGGCCAAGTCAGCCCATTTTTCGTAGAGTTATATCCCTTTGATGGCTGAAAATGTTGATTTTCGACCTTGTCATTACCGTAGCCCCTTCAGTTTTGATCAGATTTTTCTGAAACTTATAAATATGTAAGGTGGCTGGGATGAAACCTCGGACGAGTTCTTAAACTGGCCAAGTCAGCTCATCTATTTTAGAGTTACATCCCTTTGATTGCTAAAAATGCCAACTTTTGACCTTGTCATCACCATAGCCCCTTCAGTTTTGATCGGATCTTTCTGAAACTTATATGTGAGGTGGCTGGGAATAAAATCTTGGATGAGTTTGAATACTGGCCAGGTCTGATTGGATCTTTTTGAAACTTACATGTAAGGTTGCTGGGAATAAAACCTCAGGTGAGTTCGAATACTGGCCAAGTCGGCACATTTATCATAGAGTGATGTGCCTTTGATTGCTGAAAATGCCTATTTTCGACATTGTCATCACTGCTGCCCCTTTAGTTTTGAACGGATCTTCATGAAACTTACAAACAAGGAAGTCAGGCAGAAAGCTTGGAGGAGTTTGAAAACTCTTGTTTTTGAACTTGTCATCACCATAGCCACTTCAGTTTAGATCGGATCTTCTTAGCAAGTCAGGAATAAAAGCTTGAATGAGTTTGAAAACCGGTGAGGTCAGCCTGTTTATCATAGAGTTACATTCTACCTGATTTTCAGAAAATGCATACCCTGTCATCACCATGTCCTCCCATAAAGCCTTCAGTAAAGGTTGGCACTTCCTTAAACTTTGAATCTGTTAGCTCAGGTGAGCGATACAGGACCAAGCTAGCTTGGTCCTCTTGTTTCACTATGGATCAGGTGAGCGATCCAGGGCCATCATGGCGCTCTTGTTTAGTTTTTATGTCCCCGGTAGCGATAGTTGGGACATAATGTTTTTGCACTGTCTGTTTGTTGGTTTGTTTGTTGGTTTGTATGTGGACAACTTTAACGTTGGTCATAACTTTTGAACTCTTGGAGATAGAGTATTCATATTTGGCATGAACTTCCTTGTGACAAGAGCTTCACATTCATGCAAAAAAATTTGACCTGTGACCTTGACCTACTTAAAATAACATTGATCATAACTTTGACCACTTGAGATACAGCCTTCATATGTGGCATGTATGTTCCTTGTGACAAAAGCTTTACATTCATGCAAAATTTTGACCTGTGACCTTGACCTTTGACCTACTTAAAATAAAAAAAAAATAACATTTTGGTCATAACTTTTGAACCATTTGAGATACAGCCTTAATATTTTGCATATATGTTCCTTGTGACAAGATCTTTACATTCACACAAAAAATTTTGATCTGTGACCTTGACCTTTGACCTACATAAAAGAAAATGTTAACATTGGTCATAACTTTTGAACCGTTTGAGATACAGCCTTCATATTTCACATGTAGGTTCCTTGTAACGAGAGCTTTACATTCATGCAAACTTTTTGACCTGTGACCTTGACCTTTGACCTACTTAAAAGAAAAAATTAACATTTTGGTCATAACTTTCGAACCATTTGGGATAGAGCCTTCATATTTGGCATGTAGGTTCCTTGTGATAAGAGCTTTACATTTATGCAATTTTTTTTTACCATGACCTTGACCAACTTAAAAGAACAAATAACTTTTGAATCGTTTAAGATACGAGGGTAGGTTGAAAAGTTCTGAGCCTGACCAAGATCCAATGGTTTGTCCTTGCTGAAAGTGCCTTATTTTTCAACATAGTCTCCCTTCCTGTCCACACACTTCCTCCAGTGATGCTGGAGTCCTTGGATCCCTGGGTATAGAAGGTCTCATCTTGGTCCCTGAAAAACTCCTCCACAGCAGCTATCACCTCCTTGTCTGACCGATAATGCTGCCCAGCCAAGTGCTTTTTCATGTTTGGAAACAGGAAATAATCTGATGGAGCAGGTGAGGATGATGATCGACAAGTGTGAAGCCACAGTCATGCACAACAGCCATTGTGACAACCGATTAATGATCAGGCGCATTGTCCTGATGACACAAGACCCCTTTTGTCAATTTTCCGGGTCGTATAGCCTTAATTGCGTTTCGCAATTGTTTTAGCAGATCTGCATAATACTCCCCATTAATTGTTCTGCCCTTTTGAAGGTAATCTATGAATATTATACCCTTGGCATCCCAGAACACTGATGCCATCACCTTCCCTGCAGAGGAGATGACCTTTGCCTTCTTTGGAGGGGGTGAGCCAGGGTGCTTCCATTGCATGGATTGTCTTTTGGTCTCTGGCTCAAAGTGATGAACCCAACACTTATCCTGAGTGACAAAACAGTCAAGAAAACCATCTTGGTCTGCTTCAAAAATAGCCAAGTTGGCTTGAGACAGGTTCAGTCTGGTAAACTTTTGGTCAGGCGTCAAAAGCCGTGGCACCCATCTGGCGGAAACCTTCGACATTCCTAATTAACTGTGTAGAATGTTCTCTACTTGTTCATGGGAGATGCCAACAGTGTTAGCTAACTGATTCACAATTAAACGCCTATCATCCATCACGGCCCTGTGCACTTGGCTGATGGTTTCCTCAGTTGTTGCAGTTGTGGGTCATCCACACCGGTCATCATCTTCAAGGCTGTCCTTGCCCATCTTAAAATTTGCTGCCCACCTTTTCACGGTTGCATACGAAGGAGCATCATCCCCTAATGTAGCAACCATATCGGCATGAATGTCCTTAGGAGCTAACCCCTTTTTATGGAGGTACTTGATGACACCACGATGCCAGATTTGTCCATTTTCTCAAAAAACATGCTAGTATCAATTTTCAAAGTCTAGAATTTCTACGTTATTGCAGGTAAACTTGAACTCATTTGAGTCAAATCAAGTAATAAAGGTTTGGATTTAATGAATACAAAATTTCATGGCTGTTCGATGCCTGCTTCTTGGTCAGGCTCAGAACTTTTCAGCCTACCCTCATAGAGCCTTCATATTTGGCAGGTAGGTTCCTTGTGACATTCATGCAAAATTTTTTTACCTGTGACCTTGACCTACTTTAAAGAAAAAAATATTATTGTTCATAACTTTAGAACAGTTTTAGATAGAGCCTTCATATTTGGGATGTAAGTTCCTTGTGCCAAGGCCTTCCCACTTAAACCAAAAATCTTGACCTGTGACCTTGACTTTGAACTCTGACCAACCTTGAAAAAAAATGACCATGCTGGGGACATGTTTGTGTTTCACAAACACATCTTGTTTTTATCCTATTTTTGACGGAAAATTCTGTTAGCAAATAGTGCAGGCCCTGATCAGACACCGCATTTTGGGGCATGCGGCATTCTGTTCTGAGCCTGCACTGTTTGCCAAGGTATCCCATTAGGGGTTTCCCACATGCATTGGGTTAACCTATCTTTATTGTTAAATAAACCTAATCAATTTTAACTTATAAAAACATGTTAACTCGTAAAACATCAAGAAAAATTTTGTGACAAATGGCATTCAAAATAATATTTCTTATTATTCAGAGATAGCCAGACTCGTCATTCCGAGTGTATCATCTGCCAGCAGACCATTCACAGGAAATTGTTAATCAGCAAATGATTTGCATAACCATCATGTGAACAAGTCTGTTAATTGAACACCCCCTTAAACCCTACTTTATATTGAGAAAAATAAGGTTTACGAGGGTATAAATTATTTTTCTTATTTCTGCTCCAAGACATAGGTTGTGGGTACTCTTAGAACCGCCTCAATGAGGTGATTCTAACGAGCACCCATAACCTTGGTTTCCAGTATAATAAGAAAAATGTCACGGATTTTCACCAGAAAAGCGGCCATTTTGGAGATAGGAAAAATGCACTATGCCGCACAGGTGTGTTATCATAATGATTTTCTATGAAAAAAATAAACCAGTCAAAATATTAGCAAATGGTGTCTGAAAACAGATGTGATTGGCAGTTAAGGACAACGTCCCTATTCGCCTAAAAAGATCACTCCAGTGATCTCAGAAAAAATTTAAAAAAAGCCTTGTTATCTGTAATATAAGTCTTATATAGAAAAATGATAAGTTTATGATCATTTTTCTTTTTAGTGCATATATTCCTATCAATCATCAAAAGATGTGATATATAAAACTTGTTATGATAATAATTATAATAATCAACCTTATTTATAGAGGGTAACACATTTAGTACTAGTACTAATCTTCCATGTGGCCCTCTTTTCCTGAGTAGGAACCAGTACTAAGCAATGTGGATAAAGTTTCTTGCTCAAGGAAACAACAAGTGGTGCTTGCGGGGATCGAGCCGGCTACCTCTCGATCTCAAATCCGATGCTTTACCACTGCACCACAGCACTCACTATAGTGAACAATGTTATAAAGAGGTTTTTGTGTATCTATTTCTAGCCCAGCAGCCCAGGTGGGTCGACAGTTGGCAAAGATAGGTGATGACATCAACCAGCGATATCAACCAGAGTTTGATCAGATGATCAACCAGCTGAATATCAACCAAGCCACTGCATATGATGCATTTTCTGGGGTGGCTAAAAAGTAAGTACACCACAAGCTCTGAGTAACACTATGGTTGTGGTTCAAAGTTGAGCCTAGAAGCCTGTGTGGCGCAGTGGTTACGCTACTCGCCTTGTAAACCAGGGGACGTAGGATCAATCCCGGGCTTCTCCACACTTTCGCATGAGTCTTTAAACCAAGGTCCAGTCTCCGTATGACCTTAGCTGTTAGTGAGACAATAAAATTCAAACACTCAAAGTTGAGCTTAATAAAAATGCAAAGATGATATTGAAAATTTTTTTTTATGATCTATTCATTTTTAAAACCAATCTTTAAACATCTATCAAAAACAGTGTTGTAAATAAACAGTTCTATAAATAGAGGATCTTAACATTCCTGGTCATTTCATATGGAATTTATGAAACCAGACTCTGAAGAGTTCCATGATTTTTTTCATATGAAATAACCTCAAGTGTCAGATTGTGTTTATCATATAACAATGTTGAATCAAATTTTATTGCCGCAGAAATTCAAAAGAAGTTCAATAGAAAATAATGGGTTATTGTGGACAGAGTCATATAGGATGTTTCATGACTGTTCATGTATTATTGAATTTATTAAATGAAGAAAAGGGATAAAGTGTGAGGCTTTGCCGAGCATTTCATTCCTTTTCCTCAATGAGTGTAATAAATTCAATAATACATTGGAATTATTAAACAAGTTGAGGAAAAGGGAAAAAAATACTAGTGTAGGAAAAGAGAAAAAATATGAAGCTTTGCCGAGCATATTATCCCTTTTTCTCAACGAGTTTAATCAATTCAATAATACATGATCACAAATGCAAGATTCTGTTTCTCATATGACATTTAAAACGCATTTTATTCACAATTGTTTTACAAAAATGTAAATATTCCGCCATTAGTAAATGCGACATATTTAAGGTCGTCGTACATGTAACATTATGGGGCTTATCTAACTAATTTGCATATTTCATCCACTAGTGGATTATCAAATTTATTACATGGCGTTATTACTATCTCAGACGCAACATCACATGGTAATGAAGTTACGCACCTGTAACTGTGTTATTACATGTGTGGTCACATTGAGTATTTTTTGGGAAACTATTGCAGCTTGTGATCAGAAAATGGTAGATAATCAGTAGTGGGTGTGGTATATATAAATATTCAGCAGAATAAGGGTTAATTCAAGCATTGCGTCAACTCTAGCTTTCACTGTTATGTTCATGTCCATTTCTGAAGAACTAGCTTTATTATTGATACTTGCTACAAACTTTCATCTTTGGATAGCAACTTTAATTCATGCATATGTATAATGTATTTGACCTCGACCTGCATTTCATGGATCACTGATGTTGTGAACTATTTGTGTCAACTAGGTTAAAAGTCCCACAAAATTGGAAGCAGTGCCTCCAAAATGACCTACATAGTGTATAAAGTGTTGACGGGGACATTAAACCTTGATCAAACAAACAAACATTGTGTCAACCCTAGCTTTCACCCCAATGTTCATACTTGGGTTGGCTGAAAAGTTCTGAGCCTGACCAAGAAGCAGGCATCGAAGGGCCATGAAATTTATTACTTGATTTGACTTAAATGAGTTCAAGTTTACTTGCAATAGCGTAGAAATTCTAGACTTTCTGTGGCGGTTTATTAGCTCACCTGTCACATAGTGACGAGGTGAGCTTTTGGGATCACTTTTTGTCCGTCGTGCGTGCGTGTGTGCGTGCGTGCGTGTTTGCGTAAACTTTTTCTTCAAATGACATCTCCTCCTAAACCACTGATCGGATTTTTACCAAACTTCACAGGAATGATCCTTAGATGTTCAAATGGTTCCAGTCCATTGTACATCTGGGTCACAGGAGCTAAAAATAGATTTTTAAAATGAAAACTTTAAAAATCTTCTTCTCTGAAACCAAAAGGCCCAGGTCTTTGATATTTGGTATGAAGCTTCATCTAGTGGACCTCTACCAAGATTGTTCAAATTATGGCCCTTGGGCCAGAAATGCACCCACCCCGTGGGCCTTTGTGTTTACATAGGCTTATAAAGGGAAAATCTTTAAAAATCTTCTTCTCTGAAACCACAAGGCCCAGGTCTTTGATATTTGGTGTGAAGCTTCACCTAGTGGACCTCTACCAAGATTGTTCAAATTATAGCCCTAGGGCCAAAAATGCCCCACCCCGAGGGTCTTTGGTTTTACATAGGCTTATACAGGGAAAACCTTTAAAAATCTTCTTCTCTGAAACATAAAGGCCCAGGTCTTTGATATTTGGTATGAAGCTTCATCTAGTAAACCTCTTCCAAGATTGTTGAAATTATGGCCCTTGGGCCAGACATGCCCCGGCCCCGGGGGCCTTTGTGTTTACATAGGCTTATATAGGAAAAATCTTTAAAAATCTTCTTCTCTGAAACCATAAGGCCCAGGTCTTTATACCCCCACAAATGAAATTGGGGGGGGGGGGGGGCTATATAGGAGTGACACCCCCACAAATGAAATTTGGGGGGGTATATAGGAGTGAGCTTGTCGGTCGGTCTGTCTGTTGACTTGGTTTCCAGAAGATAACTCAAAAAGCGCTTCACCGAATTTTATAATTTTTCGTACACTGATGTAACATCATAAAATACAGGTCAAGTTCAATTTCCACTACAATTCGTCAATTTTCAACATAGTTATGGCCCCTTTCAAGTGAAAAAATTGCAAAATGCCGCTGTTGTACTATCAAGGCAGTTTTTGTGGGGGTATTCATCACCTTTAGTGATAGCTCTAGTTATAGCCCCGCTTTGAAAAAGTGGGGCTATATTGGATTTGCCATGTCCTTCTGTCATTCCGTAATTCCGTGATTCCGTTAAATTGTGTTGGCTCCATAACTTTGTATCTGCTTAACATATTTTCATGAAACTTCACACAAATGTTAAACACCATAGACAATGTGCAGAGCGAAGGAATTATAACTGTGGATTGCCTACTTTTGGAGTTATTGCCCTTTGAACATTTTCCGTAATTCCGTGATTCCGTTAATTTGTGTTGGCTCCATAACTTTGTATCTGCTTAACATATTTTCATGAAACTTCACACAAATGTTAAACACCATAAGACAATGTGCAGAGCGAAGGAATTATAACTGTGGATTGCCTACTTTTGGAGTAATTGCCCTTTGAACATTGAAAAATGGCAATTTTAATTGTGTCCGCTTCATAACTCGAAAACTGTTTGAGATATTTTTAGGAAACTTCACACAAATGTTAAGCACTATGAGACGATGTGCAGAGCGCAGGAACCATAACTCTGCATTGCTTATTTTTGGAGTTATTGCCCTTTGAACATTGAAAAATGGCAATTTTAACAGTGTCCGCTTCATAACTCGAAAACCGTTTGAGATATTTTCATGAAACTTCACACAAATGTTAAGCACTATGAGACAATGTGCAGAGCGCAAGAACCATAACTCTGGTTTTCGTATTTTCTGTGTGTCTGTCTGTGTGTCTGTCTGTGTCTGTTAACAATTTTCGTGTCCGCTCCATAACTTTAAAACCCATTCACATATTTTCATGAAACTTCACACAAACATTAAACACCATGAGATGGTGTGCAGAGTGCAGGAACCATAACTCTGGATTGCCTAATTTTTGAGTTATTTCCCTTTGAATATTGAAAAATATCAATTTTAGCGGTCTTTGCTCGATAACTCAAAAACCGTTTGAGATAATTTTATGAAACTTCACACAAATGTAAAGCACCATATTACGTGTGCAGAGCGCAGGAACCCAAACTCTGGATTGTCTATTTTTTCAGTTATAGGCTTTTGAATATTAAAAAATGGCAATTTTAACTATGTCCGCTCCATAGCCGTTTCTGATATTTTCATGAAACTTCAAATAAATGAAAAGCACCTTGAGATGATGTGCAGAGTGCAGGAACCATAACTCTGGTTTGCCTACTTTAGGAGTTATTGCCCTTTGAACATTTAAAAAGGCAATTTTGACTGTGTCGGCTCCATAACTCACAAACTATTTGAGATATTTTCATGACACTTCACACAAGTGTAAAGCACCATGAGACAATGTGCAGAGCGCAGGAACCCTGACTCTGATTTGCCTACTTTAGGAGTTATTACCCTTTGAACATTGAAAAATGGAAGATGAAATTTAGTATAAACATGGACATTCTGGTAATGTATCATGCTCATTGAAATGAGGGACAAGGGCTCACAACTCTTAGAGTTTTTCCAGATAATGTAAAATTTTCAACAGTTATTTCTTGTTCATAACTGTTTTCTCTGCAGCTTAAATAACTTTCTTCTCTGACAGCGCTGAAGCGGGGCTATAGTCAGATCCTCTGACAGCTCTAGTTGATATTTGGTGTGAAGCTTCACCTAGTGGACCTCTACCAAAATTGTTCAAATTATAGCCCTAGGGCCAAAAATGCCCCCACCCCGAGGGCCTTTGGTTTTACAAGGCTTATACAGGGAAAACCTTTAAAAATCTTCTTCTCTGAAACAGAACAGCCCAGGTCTTTGATATTTGGTATGAAGCTTCATCTAGTGGACCTCTACCACGATTGTTGAAATTATGGCCCTTGGGCCAGAAATGCCCCGCCCCGGGGGCCTTTGTGTTTACATAGGCTTATACAGGGAAAGTCTTTAAAAATCTTCTTCTCTGAAACCACAAGGCCCAGGGGCCCGTTTCACTAAACTTCGTAACTTTACGAAATTCGTAGACTTAAGAACTCGACTTACGAAATTCTTAAGAAAATCACGGGTGCGTATTACTAACGTCTTCGTAAGTTAAATGACTTACGAATTTCGTAGCTAAGAATTCGTAGCTACTCTCTAATGCTGAAGATAACTTTTTTACGTACGTAGGTTGAGATTGCGGGAATTTATTGTAATTAAAACACGTTTTAGACATGAGGAATCACATGTTTTGTTGGTTTAGATTTACTTTGACCGATTGCGAGGAGCAGAAAACGAAAAATTTTGAATGGGGAAAAAGAAAAATGTAGCAAACCCGTTTGCATCAAAGCTGTTTCAGTCCATCGGCGCTGTGAAGAAGGCATATAGGGAATAGACAGGCCTAAGTTAAATGATGAAAGCTGGCAAATCTCTGTCATACTTGCACACTGTGTGTGTGTTGTCATTATTTATGTGTAACGTAGTTATCGATGACGTCATCAATTTAAATACGCAAGGGAGCTTACTCCGACTCATTTCTTAAAGTCGGGTAAAATCTAGGCATAGGCCTAGCCTGTATCAGTAGCCGATTCATCTAAGTTGTTTGTTTGAATTGACCTTTAACGTCCCCGTCAACACTATTTAGGTTAATTTGGAGACGTTGCTTCCAATTTTGTGTGACTTTACCCTATGAAACCAATACTCAGAGTATGGTTTATAAATATGCATGGACTGTCCGACTCGCTCTGACATGTGCGGTCGGTTTCAGCTCTGTGCGGAAGCACCATGCAGTCAAATCTATTTCTCATAGCCCGACCAAGTTGAAAACCATAGTTCTTCGCTAAACTTTCGGAATATTTCGAATGTCTAGCACCGACCGAGGAGTCAGTACTGTTTGTTGGTAGTTAAAACTTCAACGCAATCCTATTTTTTATATTATTTTTTTCCTATCTCCTCGCCTCATAACCATACATAGCCTATCTCTTATGGTCATTTTATAAGCATATCAGGACGTCTCTTTTTCAATTACGGAAGTCCCCCCCCCCCCTTTTCTCTGGTAAATCTGAAGACCTAGACATGTACCTTACATTAGACCCCCCACCCCCCCAAAATAATAATAATAATAATAATAATAATAATAATGGTTTCCTGGTTGGGCTCCCGCCCATCGTGGCTTGAAGAAATAGATTAGCTGAATCTACTGGTAAACTGCTTAAAGAATCTAAGCCTGCTCAGACAAAGTGGTGCGTATCGGACCGTCTTATTGGTTCATCGGGCGGCGGCATTGATTGTCATTTCATCTCAATATCGGTTAAAAATCCCACAAAGTTGGAAGCAACGTAACCAAAATGACCTATGTAGTGTTGACAGGGACTGTCCATGCTTATAAACCCCATTGGTTTCATTGGGCGGCAGGGCTTGAGAAGTCATTTCATCTCCATGTCGGGTAGAAGTCCCACAAAATTGGAAGCAACGTCTCCAGAACGACCTTTACAGTGTTGACGGGGACGTTAAACCTCAGATTAAACAAAACACGACTCTTGACAATGTGCTTTCAAGGTAGGTGAACTTGTCTACCACTTGCAATCTTTGACCTTTTCATTGTAATGGTGGGCTCCTTATAAGGTTTGCCAAGTTCTGGTTGATAAACCACCTCGGATATTTTTAATGCTGATTGTGAATTCATAACTGTCAGACACGCCATCTGCACTTTTTTGCATCTTCTATTCTGCTGGAGCACCCTTTGACATGTCGTCAGCAAAGGGGAACTCATCTTCTGGATCTGACTTGCAACCTTCTTAGGTTAATAAAGCTTCCCATCAAAGCCATATCAAATAGGTATACCAGTCACCATCCCGGAAAGCATTTGTGAGCATGGCAGCGAACATTATGCTGAGCAGTTTGACTCCATTGTCACAGGCAATGGATCAGAAAACTTACCATCATTTTATGCGGTGCCGTTTTACTATTTAACCTATATTTATAGATATCCATAATTCGATTTATGGATATCCATAATTCGTTTTTATGGATATCCATTATTTGTCTGATTCATGGATATCCATAATTCGAATTACTTTTTGATCTCTGGTGACCCACAGACATGCCCCCGGGGACAATAAAATTGCACCGCTGTATTTTACTCTTCATTACCGTCATTTAATATGCAACATGACTATGTTTGAAAAAAAAAAAAAACGATTTTTGACCCCTAGGGCAGTGTTGGGCCCCACTACCCTACCTGCGGGGTCACATCAAAATTCTGCCTGTGAGATGTTTGGAGATTCTAGATTAAATGATGTATAGGAGCAATCGCGGGACATTACAGACGGACGGACGGACATCCGGACGTGCGGTAATTGATTCCCGCTTTTTCTCCGAAAAGCGCGGGGATAACAAAATAACATCGAATTGGCCTCGAAGTCTTTATGCGACAGATACTATTATCACTGTAGTCCCCGCCTTCGGAGCTTGAAGAAATAGATGGCCTGCATGATGCTTCCGCGCGGAGCTGCAACCGACCGCACACGAGCACTGGTAAACCACTTAGAGGATCTAAGCCTGCCCAGGCAAAGCGGTGCGAGTCGGCCCGCCCGTGCTCTAAAAACCCTGTTGGTTTCATTGGGCGACAGGGCTTGAGATGTGATTTCATCTCAATGTCGGGTAAAAGTCCCACAAAATAGGAAGCAACGTCTCCAAAATGGCCTATACAGTGTTGACGGGGACGTTAAACCTCAAACAAACAAAATTATTATCATTGAAGAACATGGGTGTGCTCTTTTTTGAAATGGTTTAATGTTATTTTCAATTGTTATTCATTATGAAAATATATTTTTATAAGGCTAAAATATATTTTCGTTCCAACTTATCTCATCGCTGGCCGGGTCAATTTAACCCCCGATTTCGGGTTAAGTTGGTTCAGTTGACCTTGTCTCGGACAACGACTTTATTTATCCGAATCTGTCATTTTCCGAACGAAAAACTGTATAATAAATTAGAAAAATGATTAATACAATTTTCGGACCAACTATTTCCGGTCTCCTCTATGTCCAGAGCAGATGAAGCCCTCAAAGCCCTGGCAATATATATATGGCTTTGACGTCAGCAATGAATGACGGGCCACCGGCGGGCCGAGCTGCCTCGGTAGCTCATTCGGATGCGCGTTTGACTGGTGATCAGGAGGACGCGGGTTCGATACCTGCCGGGGTCGGCAACATTCTTTCGTAGAGATTGATAATGAAATCTTTTCTACAGTCATTCTCTCACTTCCGCTGATTCAAGAAGGGCAGTTGTCATTTTATGGCGAAAGAATGTGCACTGTACTGGATAACTGCTTAAAATAGTGTTGACTGGGCCGTTAAACTCCAATGGGCTACAAACAAACAAACGGCGGGCCGATAGAGCTACGACGTTGCAACGTCGTATCGCTGTCGGTCCGACGTTGGTCCAAACATTGAGTGCTGACTGGGCTGTTCCAGCTATGTTAAGTGAGAGGGGTGAGTGGGAGAGGGAGGCAGAGAGGTGGCGAGAGGGAGATATGGGAGAGGAGAGTGTGAGAGTTTTGTTTGTTTGATTTGAGATTTAACGTCCCCGTCAATACTGTATAGGTCATTTTGGAGACGTTGCTTCCAATTTTGTGGGACTTTTACCCGACATTGAGCTGAAATGACATCTCAAGCCCTGAAATGACATCTCAAGCCCTGCCGTCCAATGAAACCAATAGGGTTTATAAGCATGGACGGGCCGACTCGCACCACTTCGCCTGGGCAGGCTTAGATCCTCTAAGCGGTTTACCAGTACTCGTGTGCGGGTCAGTTTCAGCTCTGCGTGGAAGCATCATGCAGCCCATCTATTTCTTCAAGCCCCGATGGGCGGGGCCGTGAGTGTGAGAGTAGGGGAAAGAGAGAGAGAGAGAGAGAGAGAGAGAGAGAGAGAGAGAGAGAGAGAGAGACTGATACTTTGTACCCTAAGGCACATGGGGCTACCTCTAAAGAAACAAATCCGTGTTTTACCCTGAGTATTCAGCAATAAAATATGACGTCATGATGACGTATCTGATGATTCTTTCTCCTCGCGCACAAATGTCAACAAAACTTATTGCGAAGTAAAAGAAAAAAAATAAGCATTCATGACGACTGAGACAGGCAAACATCATTTAATGAGTTGCAAGAGTCTTCAACAGGTGCTTTATGTTTCTGTCTCATCCTGAAGTCTCGAAATGATGTGTTTATCCAAGAAAACAATCAACTGGGTCACTGACAATGTCGATGTCGCTAAGGATTACTGAAAACAGGTAAGTTTTTCATTATTTCAGGCTTCACCAAGCTTGGAAATTGCGATTTATTGCTCTAATCGGGCGCGAATCGAAACCGCCGCCATGACACTTACGAAATTCTTAAAGTTACGACTGCCTACCCCCTATCGTAAAGTTAAGAACAAACTTACGCAAAAACTTAAGAATTTGACGTTTGTGAAACGCAAATTTTGAGTTACGAATTCGTAAGATCGAACTTAAGAAAATCTTAGAGTTACGAAGTTTAGTGAAACGGCCGCCAGGTCTTTGATATTTGGTGTGAAGCTTCACCTAGTGGACCTCTACCAAGATTGTTCTAATTATAGCCCTAGGGCCAAAAATGCCCCCGCCCCGGGGGCTTTTGGTTTTACATAGGCTTATACAGGGAAAATCATTAAAATTCTTCTTCTCTGAAACCGCAAGGCTCAGATCTTTGATATTTGGTGTGAATCTTCATCTAGTGGACGTCTACCAAGATTGTTCAAATTATAGCCCTGGGGCTAAAAATGCCCCTGCCCTTTGGGCCTTTGGTTTTACATAGGCTTATACAGGGAAAATCATTAAAAATCTTCTTCGCTGAAACAGAAAGGCCCAGGTCTTTGATATTTGGTATGAAGCTTCATATAGTGAACCTCTACCAAGATTGTTGAAATTATGGCCCTTGGGCCAGACATGCCCCCGTCCCGGGGGCCTTTGTGTTTACATAGGCTTATATAGGAAAAATCTTTAAAAATCTTCTTCTCTGAAACCCCAAGGCCCAGGTCTTTATACCCCCACAAATGAAATTTGGGGGTTGGGGGGGGGTATATAGGATTGATACCCCCACAAATGAAATTTGGGGGGGGGGGGGGGGGGGGGTATATAGGAGTGAGCTTGCCGGTCAGGCTGTCTGTTGACTTGGTTTCCAGACGATAACTCAAAAAGTGCTCCACCGATTTTTATAATTTTTGGTACACTGATGTAACATCATAAAATACAGGTCAAGTTCGATTTCCACTACAATTCGTCAATTTTCGACATAGTTATGGCCCCTTTCAAGTGAAAAAATTGCAAAATGCTGCTGTTGTACTATCAAGGCAGTTTTTGTGGGGGTATTCATCACCTTTAGTGATAGCTCTAGTTGATATTTGGTGTGAAGCTTCACCTAGTGGACCTCTACAAAGATTGTTCAAATTATAGCCCTAGGGCCAAAAATGCCCCCACCCCGAGGGCCTTTGGTTTTACATAGGCTTATACAGGGAAAACCTTTAAAAATCTTCTTCTCTGAAACAGAACAGCCCAGGTCTTTGATATTTGGTATGAAGCTTCATCTAGTGAACCTCTACCACGATTGTTGAAATTATGGCCCTTGGGCCAGAAATGCCCCTGCCCAGGGGGCCTTTGTGTTTACATAGGCTTATATAGGGAAAGTCTTTAAAAATCTTCTTCTCTGAAACCACAAGGCCCAGGTCTTTATATTTGGTGTGAAGCTTCACCTAGTGGACCTCTACCAAGATTGTTCTAATTATAGCCCTAGGGCCAAAAATGCCCCCCGCCCCAGGGGCCTTTGGTTTTACATAGGCTTATACAGGGAAAATCATTAAAAATCTTCTTCTCTGAAACCGCAAGGCTCAGATCTTTGATATTTGGTGTGAAGCTTCATCTAGTGGACGTCTACCAAGATTGTTCAAATTATAGCCCTGGGGCTAAAAATGCCCCTGCCCTTTGGGCCTTTGGTTTTACATAGGCTTATACAGGGAAAACCTTTAAAAATCTTCTTCTCTGAAACAGAAAGGCCCAGGTCTTTGATATTTGGTATGAAACTTCATCTAGTGAACCTCTACCAAGACTGTTGAAATTAAGGCCCTTGGGCCAGACATGCCCCCGTCCCGGGGGCCTTTGTGTTTACATAGGCTTATATAGGAAAAATCTTTAAAAATCTTCTTCTCTGAAACCACAAGGCCCAGGTCTTTATACCCCCACAAATGAAATTTGGGGGGGGGGGGGGTATATAGGATTGATACCCCCACAAATGAAATTGGGGGAGGGGGTGGGGTATATAGGAGTGAGCTTGCCGGTTGGGCTGTCTGTTGACTTGGTTTCCAGACGATAACTCAAAAAGCGCTCCACCGATTTTTATAATTTTTGGTACACTGATGTAACATCATAAAATACAGGTCAAGTTCGATTTCCACTACAATTCGTCAATTTTCAACATAGTTATGGCCCCTTTCAAGTGAAAAAATTGCAAAATGCTGCTGTTGTACTATCAAGGCAGTTTTTGTGGGGGTATTCATCACCTTTAGTGATAGCTCTAGTTGATATTTGGTGTGAAGCTTCACCTAGTGGACCTCTACCAAGATTTTTCAAATTATAGCCCTAGGGCCAAAAATGCCCCCACCCCGAGGGCCTTTGGTTTTACATAGGCTTATACAGGGAAAACCTTTAAAAATCTTCTGCTCTGAAACAGAACAGCCCAGGTCTTTGATATTTGGTATGAAGCTTCATCTAGTGGACCTCTACCACGATTGTTGAAATTATGGCCCTTGGGCCAGAAATGCCCCCGCCCCGAGGACCTTTGTGTTTACATAGGCTTATATAGGGAAAGTCTTTAAAAATCTTCTTCTCTGAAACCACAAGGCCCAGGTCTTTGATATTTGGTGTGAAGCTTCACCTAGTGGACCTCTACCAAGATTGTTCTAATTATAGCCCTAGGGCCAAAAATGCCCCCGCCCCGGGGGCCTTTGGTTTTACATAGGCTTATACAGGGAAAATCATTAAAAATCTTCTTCTCTGAAACCGCAAGGCTCAGATCTTTGATATTTGGTGTGAAGCTTCATCTAGTGGACGTCTACCAAGATTGTTCAAATTATAGCCCTGGTGCTAAAAATGCCCCTGCCCTTTGGGCCTTTGGTTTTACATAGGCTTATATAGGGAAAACCTTTAAAAATCTTCTTCTCTGAAACAGAAAGGCCCAGGTCTTTGATATTTGGTATGAAGCTTCATCTAGTGAACCTCTACCAAGATTGTTGAAATTATGGCCCTTGGGCCAGACATGCCCCCGCCCCTGGGGCCTTTGTGTTTACATAGGCTTATATAGGAAAAATCTTTAAAAATCTTCTTCTCTGAAACTACAAGGCCCAGGTCTTTATATCCCCACAAATGAAATTTGGGGTGGGGTTGGGGGGTATATAGGAGTGATACCCCCACAAATGAAATTTGGGGGGGGGGGGGTATATAGGAGTGAGCTTGTCGGTCGGTCTGTCTGTTGACTTGGTTTCCAGACGATAACTCAAAAAGCGCTTCACCAATTTTTATAATTTTTGGTACACTGATGTAACATCATAAAATACAGGTCATGTTCCATTTCCACTACAATTCGTAAATTTTCGACATACTTATGGCCCCTTTCAAGTGAAAAAATTGCAAAATGCTGCTGTTGTACTATCAAGGCAGTTTTTGTGGGGGTATTCATCACCTTTAGTGATAGCTCTAGTTGATATTTAGTGTGAAGCTTCACCTAGTGGACCTCTACCAAGATTGTTCAAATTATAGCCCTAGGGTCAAAAATGCCCCCACCCCGAGGGCCTTTGGTTTTACATAGGCTTATACAGGGAAAACCTTTAAAAATCTTCTTCTCTGAAACAGAACAGCCCAGGTCTTTGATATTTGGTATGAATCTTCATCTAGTGGACCTCTACCACGATTGTTGAAGTTATGGCCCTTGGGCCAGAAATGCCCCCGCCCCGGGGGCCTTTGTGTTTACATAGGCTTATATAGGGAAAGTCTTTAAAAATCTTCTTCTCTGAAACCACAAGGCCCAGGTCTTTGATATTTGGTGTGAAGCTTCACCTAGTGGACCTCTACCAAGATTGTTCTAATTATAGCCCTAGGGCCAAAAATGCCCCCGCCCCGGGGGCCTTTGGTTTTACATAGGCTTATACAGGGAAAATCATTAAAAATCTTCTTCTCTGAAACCGCAAGGCTCAGATCTTTGATATTTGGTGTGAAGCTTCATCTAGTGGACGTCTACCAAGATTGTTCAAATTATAGCCCTGGGGCTGAAAATGCCCCTGCCCTGGGGGCCTTTGGTTTTACATAGGCTTATATAGGGAAAATCTTTAAAATCTTCTACTCTGAAACCGCAAGGCCGAGGTCTTTGATATTTGGTGTGAAGCTTCACCCAGTGGACCTCTACCATGATTGTTCAAATTATGGCCCTTGGGCCAGAAATGCCCCCGCCCTGGCAGAGGTGTAAAATTTCCCTCAAACTTACTCGCCCTTATCGCCTAAACTTTTCATTTAGGTGCTAAAATGAAGAAAAAGTAAGGTCAGTTTTGAAAACCTTACTCGCCCTGACTAAAAACTTACTCGCAAATGCGAGCGGGCGAGTGGAATTTTACACCCCTGCCTGGGGGCCTTTGTGTTTACATAGGCTTATACAGGGAAAATCTTTAAAAATCTTCTTCTCTGAAACCACAAGGCCCAGGTCTTTGATATTTGGTATGAAGCTTCATCTAGTGGATCTCTACCTTGATTGTTGAAATCAAGCCCTGGGGCCAAAAATGCCCCTGGGCGGGAGACTTTCGTTTTACATAGGCTTATACAGGGAAAATCTTTAAAAATCTTCTCTGAAACCGCAAGGCTCAGATCTTTGATATTTGGTGTGAAGCTTCATCTAGTGGACCTGTACCAAGATTGTTCAAATTATAGCCCTGGGGCCAAAAATGCCCCCCATCCCCAGGGCCATTTGGTTTTTCATAGGCTTATATATGGAAAATATTTAAAAATCTTCATCTCTGAAACCACAAGGCTCAGGTCTTTGATATTTGGTATGAAGCTTCACCTAGTATAGCCCTTGGGCCAAGAATGTACTAGAGACACTGATTCTCAGGTGAGCGATTCAGGGTTCTCTGGGCCCTCTTGTTTATGTTGTTGCTTGTTACTTACTGTGTGTGTATCATTTGTGTCTTTTTATTTTGGATGGCCATATGGCCATTTTGTGGGAAAGTAACTGTCCTTATGGCCTTCCTTTGTTTAGGTTTCCATTATGGCCTGGTTGCTTAATGTTTGTGTTTCTTTCCCTTTGGTGTCTTTGATGGGTGGAGTAAGTTAATTGTATTGATTCCTAATCTTTGTTTTACTTCTTCTTTGAAAATTTATACCAGCACGTTTTTGAGGAAATGAACAAAATCTGGCATTGGGGTGCCATCAAGTTCCTCCATAAAAAGGGGTTAGCTCCTAAGGACATTCATGCCAATATGGTTTCTACATTAGGGGATGATGCTCCTTTGTATGCAACGGTGAAAAGGTGGGCAGCAAATTTTAAGATGGGCAAGGACAGCCTTGAAGATGATGACTGGTGTGGACGACCCACAACGACAACAACTGAGGAAACCATCAGCCAAGTGCACAGGGCCATGATGGATGTCAGGCGTTTAACTGTGAATCAGTTAGCTAACACTGTTGGAATCTCCCGTGAACAAGTAGAGAAGATTCTACACAGTGAATTAGGAATGTCGAAGGTTTCCGCCAGATGGGTGCCACGGCTTTTGACGCCTGACCAAAAGGTGACCAGACTGAACCTGTCACAAGCCAACTTGGCTATTTTCGAAGCAGACCAAGATGGTTTTCTTGACCGTTTTGTCACTCAGGATGACTGTTGGGTTCATCATTTTGAGCCAGAGACCAAAAGACAATCAATGCAATGGAAGCACCCTGGCTCACCCCCTCCAAAGAAGGCAAAGGTTGCCTCCTCTGCAGGGAAGGTGATGACATCAGTGTTCTTGGATGCCAAGGGTATAATATTCATAGATTACCTTCAAAAGGACATAACAATTAATGGGGAGTATTATGCAGATCTGCTAAAACAATTGCGAAAAGCAATTAAGGCTAAACGTCCAGGAAAATTGAAAAAAGGGGTCTAGTTCCATCAGGACAATGCGCCTGCTCATAAATCGTTTGTCGCAATGGCTGCTATGCATGACTGTGGCTTCACACTTGTCGATCACCCTCCGTATGCACCTGATCTAGCTCCATCAGATTATTTCCTGTTTCCAAACATGAAAAAGCACTTGGCTGGGCAGCATTATCAGTCAGACGAGGAGGTGATAGCTGCTGTGGAGGAGTTTTGCAGGGACCAAGATGAGACCTTCTATTCCACTGGGAACCAAGGACTCCAGCATCGCTGGAGGAAGTGTGTGGACAGGAAGGGAGACTATGTTGAAAAATAAGGCACTTTCAGCATGGACAAACCATTGGATCTTGGTCAGGCTCAGAACTTTTCAGCCTACCCTCCTATCTATTTCTCAAGAACTATCAAAGCATCACTAATGACACTTGGTACAAACTTGTATTAAGTGATGACAACTTTGATGCAACTTGCATCAATATTTGACCTTGACCTACATTTCATGGTTCACTTAAGAAAGATTTTCTTATATATTGGAAAAAGTGGACATCGTTTATTTTTTGGAAACTGTCATTGCCTGTGAACCACATTCAACTACATGTGTAAATGAAGCTACGTGTGTATTAACTTAAGGGCATATGCGGGTAAATACTTCCCACATTGAAAACTGCATCAGAGTCTGTATATGGTCAGTTTCATATACAGGCTTACCACATTTGAAGTAAAAAACATATGTCACCGTGCTGAATCTTAAGTAATCTGAACTATAAGGAGATCACCCCAAGCTGTCTTCCATGAAATATTAGAAAACAACCATGTTAGTAAATAACATGTCAAAAATGACTTTTGCCTAGCTTTTAAGCATTTTAGTTAGAATGATCTCATAAAAGATACTGTTGCTTTTTTAGCTCACCTGTCACGTGGTGACAAGGTGAGCTTTTGGGATCACTTTTTGTCCGTGCATGCGTCCATGCGTGCGTAAACTTTTTAAATGACATCTCCTCCTAAACCAGTGAATGGATTTTGATATAATTTCATAGGAATGTTTCTTGGATGACCCTCTTTCAAAATTGCCTAAATCATTCCGCTCCGTTAAACAAAATGGATGCCAGAGCTAAAAATAGAAAAAAAACCTTGAAACGACATCTCCTCCTAGGCAAATGGCCCGATTTGAAAATATTTCACAGGAATGTTCCTTGAGTGACCCTCTTTCAAAATTGCCTAAATCGTTCCGCTCTGTTAAACAAAATGGCCACCAGAGCTAAAAATAGATAAACCTTTAGATGACATCTCCTAGGCAAATGGTCCGATTTGAAACTAATGTCACAGGAATGTTCCTTGAGTGGCCGTCTTTCAAAATTGTCTTAAACAAAATAGAAAAACCTTTAAATGACATCTCCTCCTAGGCGAATGGCCCGATTTGAAAAGAATTTCACAGGAATGTTCCTAGAGTGACCCTCTTTCAAAATTGTCTAAATCTTTCTGCTCCGTTAAACAAAATGGCTGCCAGAGCTAAAAGCCAGACGACGCACTGTTACAATACAACGTGTTTTCTTTGGTCAGATTGAGCTGTTCAGAAACTTAACCCTTTTTGCACCAAATGAAATCTTCCTGCTTATATATAGCAGGAGTCCATTTCAAAATTTAGGGGTGTCAGATTGTGTTTTTCATCAAAATTTATTTGAAAAGTGGTGGCCCTGATCAGATGCCGCAGAATGTGGCCTCTGATCTGGGCGTGCACTGTTTGCCAGGGTTCCCGTTTTTGGGTTTCTGGTACAAAATGGGTTAATTAAAGGCCAAAATGGCCACCATGGCACAGTGTAATATATCATTATCAGCCTAATCTAGGTGAGTGATATCTGACCTACTTGGCCTCTAGTTTAAAATTTGAAGTGAAAATGATTTGTCCATTGATTATTTGATTCAGGCAAATGGGTACTTCATCAATCATGGTTTGCCATGATTAATCAAAATTTTGTCTTTATACATAATAAGTCCTTATAATTATGTTATTAAGATTCAAGGACATTTTGTGATTGATTCGGCCCATGCCCATAGGGGCTTGAAGAAATATATGGGCTGCATGATGCTTCCACGCAGAGCTGAATTCGGCCTGCACACTAGTACTGGTAAACCGCTTTAGAGGATCTAAGCCTGTCCAGGAACCGCGGTGCGAGGCGGACCGTCCATGCTAATAAACCCTATTGGTTTAATTGGGCGACAGGGCTTGAGATGTCATTTCATCTCAATGTCGGGTAAAAGTCCCACAAAATTGGAAGCAACGTCTCCAAAATGACCTTTACATTACAGTGTTGACGGGAACATTAAACCTCAAATCAAACAAAACAATTTGTGATTGATCACTTCACAATCTGAAAAAGCTTATTAAAAGTATAGGTTATACAGAGAAAAGACCATTTAATGGTCATTAGCTCGCCTGTACGAAGTACATGGAGAGCTATTGTTGTCACCTCGGATGGCGTGCGCGTGCACGTGCACGTGCGCGTCACACTGTGTTAAAGTTTTTTCAAATGCTTATATTTCAACAGTCACTCATCACAGAGCACTCATATTTGGAACTTTAGTACCTGGGAGGGTCTTCTGATGTTCAAAGAGAACAGCCCCCGGGGATCATGCCCCGGGGTGGGGCTTGGGGTCAAAGTCTAGAACACCTATGTAATACTGTGTTAAAGTTTTTGAAATGCTTATATCTCAGCAGTCACTCAACACAAAGCATTCATATTTACAACTTGGATACCTGGGAGTGTCTTCTGAGATTCCAAGACAACACACCCCGGGGTTCATGCCTGGGAGTGGGGATGGGGTGGGGCTAGGGGTCAAAATCTAGGACAATTTTGTAATTTGTTGTATACCTTTCCCTTATGCTAACAAGTTATAGACAGAATTGGTTATACATCAGCCAACCAAGTGACATTGGTTCAAGTGTAAAAGGGTGAAGGCATGGTGACCTATATTTCATGGTCCAGTGATTTTGCCTTTTATCTTGAAGACTATTTGTTGGAGAAATGTCATACCTGGGATATTAGTTCCATGTGACCCCATGATTGACCTCAAAATATATCTAGGTCACTGTGACCTATATTTCATGGTTCAGTGATTTTGACAATTATCTCGAATACTATATGATGGAGAAATGTCATACCCGGATAATTAGTTCCATGTGACCCGATAATTGACCTGAAAATATATCTAGGTCAGTGTGACCTATATTTCATGGCTCAGTGATTTTGCCAATTATCTCGAATATTATTTGATGCAGAAATGTCATACCTGGATTATAAGTTCCATGTGACCCGATAATTGACCCCAAAATATAACTAGGTCAGTGTGACCTATATTTCATGGTTCAGTGATTTTGTCTTTTATCTCGAATACTTTTTGATGGAGAAATGTCATACCTGGGTTATTAGTTCCATGTAACCCCATGATTGACCTCAAAATATAGCTTGGTCATTGTGACCTATATTTCATGGTTCAATGATTTTGCCTATTATCTTGAATATTATTTGATGGAGAAATTTCATACCTAGGTTTTTAGTCTCATGTGACCCTATGCTTGACCTCAAAATATGTCTAGGTCACTGTGACCTATATTTCATGGTTCGGTGATTTTGTCTATTATCTTGAATACTATTTGATGAAGAAATGTTACACCTGGATTATTTATTCATTGTGACCTAATTATTGACCACAAAATAAATCCAGGTCATTGTGACCTATATTTCATGGTTCAGTGGTTTTTCCCTATTATCTTTATTACTATTTGATGCAGAAATGTCATACCTGGGTTATTAGTTCCATGTGACCCCATGATTTGCCTCAAAATATATCTAGGTCACTGTGACCTATATTTCATGGTTCAGTGATTTGCCTATTATCTTGAATACTTTTTATCATGAAGAAACATCATGCCTGGATTATTTATTCAATGTGACCCCATGATTGACCTCAAAATTATATCTTGGTCAGTGTGACCTAAATTTCATGATTCAGTGACTCTGCCAAATTGAATACTATTCTTTTTTTTTTTTTTTTAGAAACTTCAGTCCTGAATTATAAGTTCCATGTGACCAGATGATTGACATAGAAATACATGTACATCAGGTCAGTGTGACCTATTTTCATGGTTCATTGATTTTGCCTTATAATTCATACACATTGTGATTCTGAATTGTAATATCTGGCATATATGTTCCATGTGATCTGATCACTGACCTCAAAATGTATCTAGGTGTGTGTGACCTATATTTCATGGTTCAGTAATTTTACCTTATATCTTGAAGGTGCGAAACAGGCGAGCTATGCTGTCTAGCGACAGCTCTTGTTTTTAGCTTGCCTGGACAATTAATACACTACCCCAGTCTTCGGTGTCCCACATTTGCAGTAAAGTTTTTAGGAGCTCATAATTTCCAAACCATATGATAGATTTTGGTTCATATTTGGTATGAGGATAGATATAGGTCTTATTCAGCAATATACCTGCCTGCATGCCCATTACCTGAAGGGCAAGGTCACCAACTTAGAAATTTTTCCAAACCATATGGATTTATTTTTCGCATTACTTCTCCACCATCTTCAACGTTGTGGCTTTTGACAGCTTTTATCAAGGAATTGTTCTTTCAACTACTACATAGTCTTCAATGTCTTCTTTCACCCATTTTTAGCCCCACGCTTTTAAAAAAAAGAGGTCGGGGATATTGTGAACGCCTCCGTCCGTCCGTCACGCTATCTCCTCCTTAACCACTGGCAGGAATGCAACCATATTTGCTACATTACTTCCAGGCATGGTGAGGCCGCGTGAGAGGCTCCGCCCAAAGGGACCATCTCAAGGGGTCAAAAGGTCACACTACACTGTAAAAGTCACGCTATCGCCCTAGCGCCTACATTTCTCCACCGATTTCAATATAATTTCACACAAATGTTCCTTGTGACAATATCTCGAGTGAGTTCGACATACAAGGTCATGGCCACAAGGTCAAGGTCACTGTGGCTATTTTTAAGAAAAACTTTGTTGTCGCTCTAGCGCCTTTATTTTTCCACCGATTTCAATATAACTTCACACAAATGTTCCTTATGAAAATTTCTCGAGCAGGTTTGACTTTCAAGGTCGTGGCCTCAAGGTCAAGGTCACTGTGGCTATTTTTAGAAAAACTTTGTAATCGCTGTAGCGCCTACATTTCTTGACCCATTTCAATATAATTTCACACATTTCTTGACCAATTGATCCATTTCAATATAATTTCACACAAATGTTTCTTTTGACTATATCTCGAGTGTGTTTGACTTTCAAGGTCAAGGTCACTGTGGCTATTTGCTCTAGCGCCTTTATTTGTTCACTGATTTCAATATAACTTCACACAAATGATCCTTATGAAAATATCTCGAGCAAGTTTGACTTTCAAGGTCGTGGCCTCAAGGTCAAGGTCACTAGAAAAAATTTGTTATCACTCTAGCGTTTACATTTCTTGTCCGATTTCAATATAACTTCAAACAAATGTTCCTTATGAAAATATCTTGAGCATGTTTGACGTTCAAGGTCAAGGTCACTGTGGCTATTTTTAGAAAAACTTTGTATTCGCTCTAGCGCCTACCTTTCTCGACCAATTTCAATATAATTTCACACAAATGTTCCTTATGACAATATCTCAAGTGTGTTTGAAGGTCAAGGTCACTGTGCCTATTTTAAGAATAGCTTTGTCATCGCTCTAGCGCCCAGGGCTTTAGATAAGGCTGCGTACCGCGTAAATTACGAAAATAGTTGGGAGGATACTCCTTTTTTTCAAATCTGGTGCGTATCAGGTACGAAAAACAAATAAGCATTACGCATTTAATATTTTTCGAGAGTGTATTTTTTTTTCGCCGGTTGTTTACAAAGTCATAAAACGGCAGAGGATATCTGAATTAATTGAGTAGCGTCCCTTCGTTTTGGTCAATGATTAAACCGCACAGAATATTGTAGTGTAAGCCGATGGGTAAATCGGCGGAAACCTTGTCCTTGTTAGTGCGATTTCGAAAAACATTATCTAAAGCCCTGAGCGCCTACATTTCTTGATTGATTTCAATAAGAAAAACGTTTGGGGATATTGTGAACGCCTTCGTCCGTCTGTTATGCTATCTCCTTAACCACTGGCTGGAAAGCAACCATATTTGCTACATGACTTACTTACATGGTGAGGGCGTGCAAGAGGGAAGTTATAGTTGGCTCCGCTCAAAGGGGCCATCTCAAGGGGTCAAAAGGTCACGTCTGTTATGTGGCAAAAGTGTGGGGATTTGCAATGGCTTGCCATCACTGCTCGCCCTAGTGAATTTATTTGTTATCTGTTTGTATGTTAAAGATATTCATATGGATTTGGTTCATATTTGGTATGATGATAGATATTGTCCACAGTTTATTGGGCAATACCCGCATCATTGTTTACGACCTGAAAGACACTTTTCCAGGCAAGCTATGCTGTCTAATGACAGCTCTTGTTCTATATAATATTAACATTTTCCAAGAATGATTCTACTTTATTAAATCCAAAACTTCCAAATTTGGAATAGTGCTGTAAATATTTCTTCAATGTTTATCATTGATCACTTAACCAGGGGCCAGTTGTCAAAAGTATTGGCATCAATAGTAAATAAATCATGAGAACTTTTATCATTTAATATGGCATATATACTAATATTTTGCTTGAAAATGTGAGTAGCTTTTGCATATGCAAAAACTACTCATATTTTTCAGCAAAAATAAAATTTTTGATATTGTTCTTGCTAGAACACATAAACAATTTCACTACTTACTAACTAGCTCGTTAAGCTAACAATGCTTTGAACAACTTGGCCCAGAAAAATTGAGCCATGTCCCAACAGCTGTGAAATGGCCACCTGTGTGAAATGCTGTGTTTATTGCAGGCTGCTGACAGGAGGGATAAACTGGGGTCGTATCTTGACATTGTTTTCCTTTGGCTATAGAATAGCTGTGCGTGTACTGCAATTAGGAGAAAGAATAGTAGACTTTGCTCAAACATTGAAAAATGTAGTGTCCAATGTAGTGACGTTTATACGAGATACCTCAGAGGGCATAGCGAGGTGGATAGCCAGTCAAGGTGGATGGGTAAGTTTGCTGTTTATAGCTACTGTTAAGCTTCCTCTCATATACATATACAGTAAAGTTCCTAGAATAAGACCACCTTTAGGACTGTTCAAAAGTGGTCTCTAAAATCACTTTTGAACAGTACCAAAGGTGGTCTCTTTATAGAAGACACTGAGTGCAGAAAACATACAGAAAGAATGGCTGAAACCTTTTAAATTTGCAATTTAATAAATTTCACTCTTCTTTAAATTTTTCGGCACTAGGCCTTCATCAGTAATACGATTTCACTAGAAACTACATTTTTAAGCCGCCATGGCAATTTTCCAGAAGTAAACAAAGCAAACCGGCTTAAAAATGTAGTTGTTTACCGTGTGTACAACATTGACGTTACATCCGGTTTGCTTTGTTTACTTCCGGAAAATTGTAATGGCGGCTTAAAAATGTAGTTTCTAGTGAATTCGTATTACTGATGAAGGCCTAGTGCCGAAATATTTAAAGAAGAGTGAAATTTATTAAAGTGTCCATTTTTCTTCTCTCTGGAGGACCCACATAATATTGCTTTTAAATGTGCTTTCTAGAGGAGAATTAGTCTCATTTTTAGGTGGTCTTAATAGCGGAATTTTGCTGTACTATTCTTTTTAACATGGTTTAAAGGTGGATACCAAAAATATGTAGATTATATAGAAAATGCCCATAAATGGTCTTGTTTATGTATAGTCTATACATCTATTTATTTATTGAATATAACATGGCTGTTTAACTTAGGCCAAAAGAAAAAGAATAATTAGTTTACAGTAATCCGATGGACCGTTTCATTTTGCCCAAACTCCAAGTTCTTTTGTGTGATTCTTCCATCAGAAATATTCAGCTACTTCCAAACAAGATATTCAGTCTGGTATTAAGCAGCCCTTCATTAGCATACACCTGTTGATCAGTAAAAGTATGACATTGGATGGTGGTTTCAGTGTTTTTTAATGACAACCTGGACAAAGAAAGGTTTGCATGTTACACTTCAACCTCGTTATAACACGGAACTCCGGATCCAACCAACGGACCGTGTTAGTTATCCGATGGTGTTATAAACGCCGTCACCGATTGACACTATGGTGAGCAATAGTTTTCCAAACAAGATGATGTGCGGTCCGACTAAAATGTGTTTAGAACTAATCAATGTCTGGAACTAATCAATGGCAGTAAATACCATGGCCCATCTAGTCAAACAAGTCTCTTTAATTGAAACAAGCTGATAAACCATGTTTTTATCCACAAAATGGTCCGATCTGACAGTGAGTATGACGCTTTTGATAGCTGGTTCCTGGCCCATGTCCGGATCCGAACTATTGACTATTGTCCGGGACAGTACCATACTACAGTACCGTTAATAGATTTCAATGGTAAAATTATCGAATTAGGGATCGGAACAGGATATGAGAAATTTGAATTACTTCCCTTGGAATGTCTCACCCACTTGAAACGATTTTTAATGGCACACATGGTCTTTGAATAATTTTTTTACTGCGAAAATCGATCATGAATATGTTTTAGCATTTGCTTTTAAGCTGGAATAAATCTAACTTCCTTTTACATGCGGCTCTAGAAAATCAGTTTTATTGCAGTTCATGGATCAGATCATCTGCATCGATGTTTAAAATTTCTGATGAGCAGTGATCCTTGACAGAGCGTTATAATTTTTTTTTTCCGGTTGCGTAACGGAATTCTTTAATCTCTTTATCTCGCTAAGCCAACACTTTCCATTATGCCGATGGCAGTTCATGTTTATCATGCGTGTCAAGCTAAACAGGTTTACATACTGTATATTCAACTCTGCTAATATGGATGACATGTTTTGGAGGCCTGCAATAAATATCAAAAAGTACTGTTATAGATTGTGTTAGCTACCGTTTACAGCAGTCAAAAGTGGGAGGAAAATAAAATTGTTGTGCTTAAAACCTGATAGAACCTTGGAAAATATTTATAAATGTTGGTTGGGGAAAATATGGGGTCCAAACCAAAACTGTGTTATATCCGAATTCGTGCTGTCACGAATCTTGCTATAACAAGGTCCGGGTGTATTACAAGCATTTTACATTCTCAGATTGTATCACTTTACAAAATGCTTTAAAATGATAGCAGACTCTTCTGTTAGTACATGTACACATCTGACCAACCGACCGGGACACATTTTCAGCTGTGTCAAAACAAAAAAACAAGATTCAGCAATAGCTTTATAAAGAGCTTACGGGGTACTGGTCCAGTATGATAACACATGTGATATAATGACATCTATATTTCTTAAAATAGCATTTTCAGATGAAAAATCATGATTTTTAGCTCACCATCACGTAGTGACGAGGTGAGCTTTTGGGATCACTTTTTGTCCGTCGTCCGTCGTGCGTGCGTCCGTCCGTCCGTGCGTGCGTGCGTGCGTGCGTAAACAATTTCTTTAAATGACATCTCCTCCTAAACCACTGATCGGATTTTGACCAAACTTCACAGGAATGATCCTTAGGTGGTCCCCTTTCAAAGTTGTTCAAATGGTTCCGGTCCATTGCACATCTAGGTCACAGGAGCAAAAAATAGATTTTTTTCACCAAAAACTTAAAAAATCTTCTTCTCTGAAACCACAAGGCCAAGGTCTTTGATATTTGGTATGAAGCTTCATCTAATGGACCCCTACCAAGATTGTTCAAATTATAATGCTGGGGCCAAAAATGCCCCCGCTCTGGGGCCCTTTGGTTTTACATGGGCTTATACAGGGAAAATCTTTAAAAATCTTCTTCTCTGAAACCACAAGGCCCAGGTCTTTGATATTTGGTATGAAGCTTCATCTAGTGGACCCCTACCAAGATTGTTCAAATTATAGTGCTGGGGCCAAAAATGCCCCCGCCCCGGGGCCCTTTGGTTTTACATAGGCTTATATAGGGAAAATCTTTAAAAATTTTCTTCTCTGAAACCACAAGGCCCAGGACTTTGATATTTGGTATGAAGTTTCATCTAGTGGACCCCTACCAAGATTGTTCCAATTTTAGTGCTGGGACAAAAAATGCCCCCGCCACGGGGCCCTTTGGTTTTACATTGGCTTATATTGGGAAAATCTTTAAAAATCTTCTTCTCTGAAACCACAAGGCCCAGGTCTTTGATATTTGGTATGAAGCTTCATCTAGTGGACCCCTACCAAGATTGTTCAAATTATAGTGCTGGGGCCAAAAATGCCCCCGACACGAGGCCCTTTGGTTTTACATAGGCTTATATAGGGAAAATCTTTAAAAATTTTCTTCTCTGAAACCACAAGGCCCAAGACTTTGATATTTGGTATGAAGCTTCATCTAGTGGACCCCTACCAAGATTGTTCCAATTTTAGTGCTGGGACAAAAAATGCCCCCCCCCCCACGGGGCCCTTTGGTTTTACATTGGCTTATATAGGGAAAATCTTTAAAAATCTTCTTCTCTGAAACCACACGGCCCAGGTCTTTGATATTTGGTATGAAGCTTCATCTAGTGGACCCCTACCAAGATTGTTCAAATTATGGTGTTGGGGCCAAAAATGCCCCCGCCCCGGGGCCCTTTGGTTTTACATAGACTTATATAGGGAAAATCTTTAAAAATCTTCTTCTCTGAAACCACAAGGCCCAGGACTTTGATATTTTGTTTGAAGCTTCATCTAGTGGACCCCTACCAAGATTGTTCAAATTATAGTGCTGGGACAAAAAATGCCCCCGCCACGGGGCCCTTTGGTTTTACAAAGGCTTATATAGGGAAAATCTTTAAAAATCTTCTTCTCTGAAACCGCAAGGCCCAGGACTTTGATATTTAGAATGAAGCTTCATCTAATGGACCTCTACCAAGATTGTTCAAATTATAGGCCTTGGGCCAAAAATGCCCCTGCCCCTGGGCCCTTTGGTTTTACCTAGACTTATATAGGGAAAATCTTTAAAAATCTTCTTCTCTGAAACCACAAGGCCTAGGTCTTTTATATTTGGTATGAAGCTTCATCTAAACACCCCTAACAAGATTATCCAAATTATAGTGCTCAGGCCAAAAATGTCCCCGCCCCGGGGCCCTTTGGTTTTACATAGGCTTATATAGGGAAAATCTTTAAAAATCTTCTTCTCTGAAACCGCAAGGCCCAGGACTTTGATATTTGGAATGAAGCTTCATCTAGTGGACCCCTACCAAGATTGTTCAAATTAAAGCCCTTGGGCAAAAAATGCTCCCGCTCCGGGGGCCCTTTGGTTTTACATAGACTGATATTGGGAAAATCTTTAAAAATCTTCTTCTCTGAAACCACAAGGCCTAGGTCTTTTATATTTGGTATGAAGCTTCTTCTAAAGGACCCCTACCAAGATTATTCAAATCATAGTGCTGGGGCCAAAAGTGGCCCCGCCCCGGGGCCCTTTGGTTTTACATAGGCTTATATAGGGATAATCTTTAAAAATATTCTTCTCTGAAACCACAAGGCCCAGGACTTTGATATTTGGTATGAAGCTTCATCTAATGGACCTCTACCAACATTCTTCAAATTATAACCCTGGTGCCAAAAATGCCCCCGCTCTGGGGCCCTATGGTTTTACATAGACTTTTTTAGGGAAAATCTTTAAAAATCTTCTTCTCTGAAACCACAAGGCCTGGGTCTTTGATATTTGGTATGAAGCTGCATCTAGTGGACCTCTATCAAGATTATTCAAATTATAGCTCTGATACTAAAAATGTCCCCCCTCCGGCGCCCTTTGGTTTTACATAGACTTATATAGGGAAATCTTTAAAAATCTTCTCTAAAAGTGCAAGGCCAAGGCCTTTGATATTTAGTATGGAGCTTTATCTAGTGGACCTCCACCAAGATTGTTCAAATTATAGCCCTGGGGCCACAAATGCCCCCACCCCGGGGCCCTTTGGTTTTACATAGATTTATATAACCCCGGGGCCGTTTTGTTTTGCATAGGCTTATGTAGGGAATATCTTTAAAAAAAATCTTATTCTCTGAAACCGCAAGGCCCAGGTCTTTGATATTTGATGTGTAGCTTCATCTGGTGGACCTTTGCTAAGATTGTTCAAATTATAGCCTTTGTTGATGTTTGGTATGAAGCTTCACCTTTAAGACCTCTCTCAACATTATGCACATTAAAGCCCTGGGGCCAATAATGGCCCTCTCTGGGGCCCACTTGTTACACTATGGATCAGGTGAGCGATCCAGGGCCATCATGGCCCTCTTGTGTTTTATATTAGGATCACTTTTTGTCTGTCATCTGTGCGTAAACAATTTCTTCAAACGACATCTCCTCCTAAACCACTGATCGGATTTTGACCAAACTTCACAGGAATGATCCTTAGGTGGTCCCCTTTCAAAGTTGTTCAAATGGTTCTGGTCCATTGCACATATAGGTCACAGGAGCCAAAAATAGATTTTTTCACCAAAAACTTAAAAAATCTTCTTCTCTGAAACCGCAGGGCCCAGGTCTTTGATATTTGGTATGAAGCTTCCTCTAGTGGACCCCTACCAAGATTGTTCAAATTAAAGTGCTGGGGCCAAAAATGCCCCCGCCCGGGGGCCCTTTGGTTTTACATGGGCTTATATAGGAAAATCTTCAAAAAATCTTCTTCTCTGAAACCACAAGGCCCAGGTCTTTGAGTTTTGGTATGAAGCTTCATCTAATGGACCTCTACCAAAATTGTTCAAATTATAGCCCTGAGGCCAAAAATGCCCCCGCTCTGGGGCCCTTTGGTTTTACATAGACTTCTATAGGGAAAATATTTAAAAATATTCTTCTCTGAAACCACAAGGCCTAGGTCTTTGATATTTGGTATGAAGCTTCATCTAAAGGACCCCTACCAAGATTATTCAAATTATTGTGCTGGGGCGAAAAATGCCCCTGCCCCGGGGCCCTTTGGTTTTACATAGGCTTATATAGGGATAATCTTTAAAAATCTTCTTCACTGAAACTGCAAGGCCCAGGGCTTTGCTATTTGGTATGAAACTTCATCTAGTGGACCCCTACCAAGATTGTTCAAATTATAGTGCTGGGGCCAAAAATGCCCCCGCCCCGGGGCCCTTTGGTTTTACATAGGCTTAAGTAGGAAAAATCTTTAAAAATCTTCTTCTCTGAAACTGCAAGGCCAAGGTCTTTGATATTTGGTTTGAAGCTTCATCTTGTGGACCTCTACCAAGATTGTTCAAATTATAGCCCTGAGGCCATAAATGCCCCTGCTTCGGGCCCCTTTGGTTTTACATAGACTTATATAGGGAAAATCTTTAAAAATTTTCTTCTGTGAAACCACAAGGCCTAGGTCTTTGATATTTGGTGTGAAATTTCATCTAGTGGACCTCTAACAAGATTGTTCAAATTATAGCCCTGGGGCCAAAAATGCCCCCGCCCCGAGACCCTTTGGTTTTACATAGACTTATATAGGGAAATCTTTAAAAATCTTCTTCTCTGAAACTGCAAGGCCCATGTCTTTGATATTTGGTATGGAGCTTCATCTTAGTGTCAAATTATAGCCTTTGTTGATATTTGGTATGAAGCTTCACCTTTTTAGACCTCCCTCAACATTATGCACATTATAACCTTGGTGTCAATAATGGCCCTCCCTGGGACCCACTTGTTACTCTATGGATCAGGTGAGCGATCCAGGGCCATCATGGCCCTCTTGTTTAATGTTGATATTTGTATCAAGTTTCTTTGTCAACGCAATTCTACTTCCGGTACTTGACCAAACCACAGCGCTTCCCCTTCTTCATACACTTTATAAAAATAGTCCTTAAAACCCAACATGACAGTGCTGGGATGAGCATGGAAGGTCAGAGAAGTTCAAAATGCTTGATAACATAAAAAATAACATGCTAATAACTTGTACAAGATGAGTTCTGAAAAAAACAAAAAACAAAAAATAAAACAGTCCCCAGAACTATTTTCCTACATGCTTTCCAAAGATATTTATACATTAACCCTTTCATCCCTGAGCTTCTGTCTAGGACTCCACTAGTTTTGACATTGGGTGTATAAATATATTCTTGTAGAAAGGGATTACTGTCTAGTTCATTGACATGATGGCAACAGTGTACATACATGAAGATCCTGGTGAGACTGCTCGTTACATGTCCTCTTATCTAGATCTACAAGGTTTGCATAGGTGTTTGAACTTCGGGATCTGCACTGGTGTACAGGGTTGAAAGGGTTAAACAGTGTTAGTACACTTCTCACCAATAAATTCACTGTCCGACGTCGAACATAGTAATTCATCCGCTTTTTAGAGCTCAAATTACAAAATATGTGTTGTCACGTTTGTTCTTTAAGCTGTGAGCTTTAAATCAAGCAAGATACTTTAAGCAAATAGTGAAGACACCGATCAGACACTACATTCTGTTGCCTCTAATCAGAGTCCTAATTGTTTCCAAATGTCCCTGTATTGGAACAATTGGCATTTATGGGTATATATTTAAGGACTCGTATGTTTCAATACCTTACTATTTTTGTATTCACCTTTGGTGAGACAAATCAGCCAGTCGAAGTTCGCTAAACGTGCCATCTGATCAGAGCCTACACTGTTAGCTTATAATGTCGAAATTAAATGGTTTCACAAATGACCTTTTTTGTTGTTGGTTATTCTTCTCCAGTGGCCACATATGTAGGTGCAATATCGTATCAATGTCGATGCACGTTGATGCGACGTTGCTTAGACTCATATGCCCGCTGGGAGAACTTGTCTGTTACAGTTTTCATCAGATGGGAAAGCACAGCATGTACTGAGCTAATTTTGAAATTTATGGTCTTGTCATGAAAACTGAGCAGTCTTCCTTTTTTTTTTTTTCGACGAATTTGGTATAATTTTTTTCACTTCCATTTCAACGTTCTGGGACCTTGTCAACATAATATCTGGAGAACTGCTTGATGAACTTGAAGAACTACTGACACTGTAATCTCAAAAATCAACTTTTCTCGCCACTTTCAGTACTTTGATTATCATACTGTCTATTCCAAACATATTTTGATGAGGTGGTTCTAATGATTACAGTCAACGTACCTTTATTTTATAGACTGGCTCAAGTAACACATGAGATGTCAAATTCTGCAACGGAAGGTCAGGTGAATTTTTTCCCAGGATCTCTGGTTTTCTCCTGCCTCTTATAAACTATTGGCTTGAAAAAGGTGAAATAATCTTGAAAGGGCCATAAAACCACCCCCCTCCAAAAAAAATACCCCCCCCCCCCCCCCTGGCATGGTCTAATTTGTTCCCATAATTCCTCATGGCATTGCATTATGAGTAACCCTCAATGGCTCAAATCACCATGTACTCAAACAAGTCTTGATGGTCCCTAAGGAAATGTTTAAGCCATTGAAGTTTGTTGGTATCTTAAAAATCCTGACAGATTGAGGACTTGCTGTAATTCTACTAAAATTTTGACAATTTTGTTTCATGATCCAGCAAGGATTCCAGAATGTGCAGACAGAACGACAAACAGTATAGACCTTGATCTAATTGCTCCTACAGGAGCAGTCTAATCTGGGTATGCAGTTGTTGCTTAGGCCTATCTGTCTCATACTTAGGATCATTATGGTATATTGCATACATGTATGTTCAGTCCATCCTGTATTAAACAAGCACCTGCAATGTTTGGGATATTCAAATGTGCTTGCTTAACCCTTGTCCTGCTGAGCCCAGATATGTCTGATCTTTCAAACAATGCAGATCAGGAACTTCAATGTTTGTCATTCAGTTTATGAATTTGTTGTAATGATTTGCATGAAGAAATCTGGTTGGTTGATAATCAGTGGTAGGTGTGGCATATTTAAATATTCAGCAGGTCAAGGGTTAAGACAGGTGGTTCATTCATTTCAGGAAGTGAATGCAAGGTTGCTTAAAATAGGTTGCTTGCTTAAATAGTTAGAGATAGCCAGTATGGCAGGTTTAACTATATATTTATATTGTCTTACTGTTCACTGTTTCAGAGGTCTGGTTTAACATATGTGCCAACTCTAAGCTTCAAACAATGGGCAGCCTTCATAGGATTTTCTTTGGTGACAATAGGAAGTGTAGTTTATTTCCGTTCCTGAGAACTGAACTTGGGACCCATCTTATTCGATACTTGCAGGGGAATGGAGTCGCGAGATAAATGAGATATATGAGCCACAATGTGAGAAAACATGTTTTATGGCATTTAGTATCTACAACGATACTGATCAGCGTGCACATTCGTGCAGTCAGAGCAGCACCTTTGTAAAGCATGCACAATACATGCAGGCCCCCTAGAGGAACCTTTAAATACCTATATTTGTCATGAAATTCTTTAAAACCTATAGTTTGCTGGTAAACCTATTAAAAACCTTTATTTTTATGAAAAAAACTCTATTTTGGCAAATTTCTGAAAATGTTCAAGAAAAGTGGCTAGAAACTTCACTATCATGCCAGATGAATAACATCTGAGGATGGAACATCACTTCTGAGACTCCACATGGCATCACGTGAACAAGTCCGTGAAATGAAGACCCCCTTAAACCCCACTTTATATAGAGAAAACGGGGTTTACGGGGGTATTCATTAATTTTCTTATTTCTGCTCCAAGACATAGGTTGTTGGTACTCGTTAGAACCGCCTCAAGGAGGCGGTTCTAACGAGCACCAACAACTTATGTTTGGAGTAAAAATAAGAAAAATATCACAATTTTTCATGAGAAATTTCACCAATTTGGAGATATGAAAGAATGCACTATTTCGCACGGATGTGTTATCGTAATGGTGTAGTTAGGAAGACCAGTGAATGTGGACGTGCAAAGCAGGTATTTATGGCATATAAAAAACAGAAACAAGGTGAGAAAAAGCCCTTTTTTGTTCAAAATTCAGTAAAAAAAAAAAATCTTTATTTTATCAAAAATAGCCTTCAGAGGAGACTTTTATTTTCAAAAGCGCCTGCTAAGGGGCCTGTACATGTACTTTTTGTTTGTATAGCTAAAATTTCAAGACTTGTCAGTTTGTTTAGCCGAACACATGCCAAGTTTGTATCTAATCGGAAGGCTGGTTTTATCACAGTGAGGCTCATATCTAACCAGTTAAGGTCAATGGATATATTTAGAAGGGAGGCAACTCTTGTAAAATTCTTTTTGTCTCCCTTGTCTGTGGGTTATTAACCATTGAAGCACTCAGCCGAATTGTGGAGTTGACAGCTTAAAATTTTTGTAATTTTTTAGAGAAAATCAGGCTTGACATTTTATGTGGACAATCTGCTAGAAGACGGTTTACGTGGAATGTCAAGTCTGATTTTCTCTGTAAATTAAAAGAAAATATTTGTAAAACACCATGTTGTTGTCATAATTAGTGCCTTAAGGGTTGAAGACAAGAATTTGTGCCTGAGAAGTTAATCCTTAAGATGTCAAGAAAAACTACATCTGAAAATGTCCTCTGCTTATGTCATCTGCAAAATCTTATTGCAAACTTTTAAAAAAACATTTTACATGCAGGCAAACTGTGTGGCCCCAGATCAGACTGATCCTAAAGGAGCAGTCTTATCTGGGTCCACACTGTTTGAAAAAATGACTTTTATAGTAACCAGCAGACAACAAAACAGGCAACATTTTATTGTGATTGGCATCTTATGGGTTAATTCTTCCCTAGAAAATGGACCCGTACTGAGAAAGGCTCAGTTTTCAGGAAACCGAACAGGAAGTTGAGAGCTGTTTCCCAAGTAATAATGTAAGAAAATAATTATGCATGACAAGAGTAATGTATTTATATGCAATGAAATCTGTGTTAAAGCCTGATCGGGCCTATATATACAGGATTAATCCTTCCAGTTACCAGTTGATCTCCAGCTGTCAAGCTGCTCTCTCGTTTTCTTATCAATTAATGGCCAGGTTACAAGTAAACAAAGTGCAAGGATTGGTTGATTTAGTTCTGTCATCATACCTGGAACTACACTGTTTGTGAAAGTATCTGTACTGGGCTTCAGAGTTGAAAGGGTTTAGCGCTTAAGGGGAATGGGAACACCTCTAGGGGAGGCAACTCCGGCAAAAGTATTTTGTCTCCCATGTCAATAGGGGTCAACTCTTAAAGGAAAGAATTTGCTCCTGAGGAGCAAATTCTTTCCTTTAAGAGTAGACCAATTTTTCCAAGTGACAGGGCTTATAGAAAGGCGAACAGGAAGTCCCAAAAATTGTCTCCCTTTGAAAAATTGCATAAAAATCTGCAAGGTATTCCCATTCCCCTTAATTTTATAGAAAATACAAAAAGAAAAATGTTCCTTTACCTTTATCCCACTGAACACAACAACTTCTACCTAGATCCAGGATAGATGGCTTTGTCTGATCAGGATCTACACTGTTTGTCATGCGGTTTGGGAATTGAACAAATACATTGTATCAAGTAATTTGATTGGTTGATAGTCAGCAGTGAGTGTGGCTAAATTATTCAGCAGGATAAGGGTTAAGGTACATGACCACTGAAACATTATGAAAACACGCCTATTCAAATACATTGTAAATTTAAACGCCGAAAAAATTGAAAATTTTCCGATAAAAATTGTGATATTTTTCTTATTTCTGCTCAAAGTATAGATTGAGGGTACACTTTAGGACCGCCTCATCCAGGCGATTCTACTGAGTACCCACAATCTGTATTTTAGAGCAGAAATAAAAGAATAAGGTTTACCCCTGTTAACTCCAGTTTTACTATATAAAAATGGATTTCATGGGGGGCAGAATTGTATAGGCATGTTTTCATGATGGCCTGAGCATATGCCCAGTCTCACCATATGCTCAGCCTTGCCAAGCCCCATTACAGTGGAACTTTGATGGCTCAATTACCAATGGCTCGTTTACCATGGCTGAGTTAAACCCTTTTTTGAGTCCCTAGGGAATTCCTCTACATAAGCAGTAGTAAGGGAAAATTTAGGAGATTTTAGTCTTTTATCTTGCAAATGTATGCTGTATGTACTCATTAGAACCGCCTCGATGAGGTGTTTCTAATGAGTACACACAACATACATTTTTACTATAGAACACCGAAAAAAATGATGTCCCAAAATTAACCCTGTTATGCCTCCTGGCAGTAACCCTCAGGGGCTCCAACTACCCTTGTCTCAAACATATTTTGTCCCAAAGGTGTTAGAGCCATTGAAGTTCGACTGTATGTGGTGCCACTTTTGGAATACATAAAGGGACGGTCCTTCTGCTCTCATACATTTTTCAAACTGCCCTTTAAAGGCAGATGATTGCTCAATACAGGTTCTCATAATTTGTGTCTTAAATGTAAATGCTGAAGTATGTTTGATGCCTTCAGATGTAGCTTTTACTTCTGTTGACTTCCCATAAAGAAAACTCGCCTGTACAAATACACTGTTAATTTTACTTCCATGAAAATTAAAAAACTTAAAATGAAATATTGTGACACATTTCTTATTTCCGCTCAAAATATAGATTTTGGGTACTCGTTATCGTGGCGGTTCTAACGCCTACCCACAATTTATATTTTAGAGCAGAAATAAGAAAAATAAGGTTTACCCCTGTAAACCCTAGTTTTACTATACAAAACTGGGGTCAAAGTTGTATAGGCGTGTTTGCGTGATGTATGTCCAAAGAAACCTTTAGAGAATATTGCTGTAATGATACGTTACTGTCCTTTCTTGTGATTAATGTCAGTATAGGACACACGGTATTTGGGAAAACCGAAAACAAACTTTTACCGGAAATAACCGAAAACAAATTCTCATAACCGAAAACAAACTATATCCCCAATTATACCATGGTTGTTGTACATTTTGACATATACATTTTTAAATGATATGTTAAAAGATAATATGGTCAAGTTTGGGAGAATAATTTGAAATAACAACAATTTTATTGCCTTTTTTAAATACAATTTTCATAGATGGAGGGATCTACACTTCTTGTACTAAATGTTTGCCTTGTAGTTTGTGATCTAAATGAATATATTATACTTAGTAACTCGATCGTTTGCTAGTCAGAAATGTTTGTGACTAAAACAATTTATTTAGCAGGATTCTGCTTAAGAAATTTAGTCAAAATGGTTCATCTGGCTGGCCATCAGGTGGTCCCAGGTTAGCTAACTGCCCAACCAGTAACCTCAGGATCAGCAGGGTGCGGCTTTAGAAATTTTGTATAATAAGAAAAAAATCATATATTATAACCAATAAAAAGTAGCCCCTGCCCATCGGGGCTTGAAGAAATAGATGGGCTACATGATGCTTCCACGCAGAGCTGAAACCGACCCGCACACGAGTACTGGAAGACCGCTTAGAGGATCTAAGCCTACGCAGGCAATACTGTGTGAGTCACTTTGTCCATGCTTATAAACCGTATTGGTTTCATAAGGGGCCTGGGCTTGAGATGTCATTTCATCTCAATGGCGGGTAAAAGTCTCACAGAATTAAAAGCAACCTCTCCAAAATGACCTTTACAGTGCTGATGGGGACGTTAAACCTCAAATCAAACAAACAAACAATAACCAATAAAATGATTGTTTGGAGATATGAAAGTATGCACTCTATTCCACTGATGTGTTACTTACAGTTTAAAAGGCCTGTCAACACTATTTACGTAGGTCATATCAAGGGAGTCAATTACTGAATCACATTTTCCTGGATAGGCTTAGCCACATATACTATTAACTAGCCCAGTGCAGATTCTTTCCTTGTATAACTGATAACTGCCCTTCTTTGAGTGTCACACTTGAAAGGATTTAATGATCAATCTTCATGAAAAGACGTTCCTAGCAGGGCCGTTATCAAACCATTTTTTATATACAAAATTTCTAAAGCAGTATCCTGCTGAATATATTAATTTAGTCACACCCATTCCTGACTATCAAAGTACAAGCTATAATGTATGCATTTAAATAATAAACAACATGGCAAGCAGCAAGTGCAATCAGTGTAGATCCTGATGTTACTTCCTTGGCATTTACCTAACCTGGGACCTCCTGATGACCAGCCAGTTAAACAATTTTTGATTAAATTTCTTAAGCAGAAACCTGCTAAATAAATTGTTTTAGTCACAAACATTTCTGACTTTCAAACAATTGAGTTACTAAGTATAATTTAGATTACAAACAACAAGGCAAACAGTACAAGCAATGTAGATCCCGGTCCATGTATGAAAATTATATAAAAAATGCAATAAAATCGTTATTATTTCAAATTATTCTCCCAAACTTGGCCATATTATCTGTTTACATAGCATTTAAACATTTTTATATCTAAATGTACAATAATCATGGTATAATTGGTGATATAGTTTGTTTTCGGTTATGAGAATTTGTTTTCGGTTATTTCCGGTAAAAGTTTGTTTTCGGTTTTCCCAAATACCCTAGGACACATGTGACTATTGTATATTTCACTATATTGGATTAGCTGATGACATATTTAACTCTTCTCTTGCTGAATATTCAGTTTAGCCACACCCATTTCTGACTTTGAACCAATCAAATTACTTGATGTAATTTATTCCTACAAATTCATATACTGAATGTCAAACAGTGTAGATCCTGATCAGATGGCTTCTTCAGAAGCCATCTGATCTGGATCTACACTTTTTCCAAAGATAGGGGTTGTCGTGAACAGCATGATAAGAGTTAACTTCAAATATGGCAAAAGGAAGACAGCTCTTGCTTGAAAGGTTCTTTATTTTAAGGGTTGGTCTACTTTTTAAAACCAAGCAAGGAAAATCTGTTCTTTTAGACAGTTTGTTTTTAACTTTTACCCCTGAAGATCACAACAGATACCTATGCATGCTATGTAGATCCAGATCAGATGGCTTTTCAACAATACACCCATGTGACAAGGTGCATTTTTTACATCTCCAAAATGGCTACGTTTCTGTTGAAAATCTGTGATATTTGTCTTATGTATACCGCAAACCTAGGTTGTTTGTGCTTGGTAGAACTTATTTAGGCGGTTCTAACGGGTACCAACAACCTGTGTCTTGGAGCAGAAATGAGAAAATAATGTTTACTCCCCGCCCCCTTCCCCCTCCATCCCCACAGACTTGTTCACATGATGGCTTGCAATACGGCATCTTATCTGGATTTACATTGTTTGCATACGCTGTAGGTATCTTTACCAGCCTTAAATGTTGAAATGATTTAGGTGAAATGATCCGACTTCAGGAAAGACAACTCTCTATTATATCTGGAGTCCCTTCTTAATACACCAGAACCTCTTTATAACACTATTAAGGGGTCCAATGCAGAAACTGTATTAGTTAAACAACTGTGTTATAGCTAAACAAAAATGTATAGATTTTACAGAAAAATAACCCTTAATGGTCATTTTTCTATATGATCTATACATTTTAGGAATCCATCTTGATACTGTGTTATATCCAATTCCTGTTATAAAGAACTGAGATATAATGAGATTGTTGTGTAGTAATATGCTCTTAAAGAAAAGAATTCCTTTCTTAAAGAGATGAAGTTTGTAGTTTGTTTTTAAATGAGCAGCATGAAGTCACAAAAGTTGTCTTTCTTTTTATTGAAATCACTGTATAGCTGATAATGTAACATACACCACAACCTCATTATAACATGGTTTGTTATAACACGGTTTTAGATATAACGGTTTCAAGATGGATCCAAAAATGATTTTATAGAAAAACGACCATTTATCCACAAAAATATATAGATTATATAGAAAAATGACCATAACTGGTCATTTTTCTATATAATCTATACATTTTTGTTGGGATCAACACGGTAGTTTAACTAACACGGTTCCTGCTTTGGATCCCAACAATAGTGTTATAAAGAGGTTGGGCTGTAGCTCCAGGCAAGGAGGAGAAACAAGAATACGCCCAAACATCTTTATAACCCCGTGTGTGGGGTGCAAAGTTTTGTTCTGTTTGTTTGATTTGAGGTTTAACATCCCCGTCAACACTGTAAAGGTCATTTTGGAGATGTTGCTTCCAATTTTGTGGGACTTTTACCCGACATTGAGATGATATGACTTCTCAAGCCCTGTCGCCCAATGAAACCAATAGGGTTTATAAGCAGGGACAGACTGACTCGCACCACATTGCCTGGGCAGGCTGACTAAATAATTGTGAGGTTCATCCAGTCTTAACCCCATCTAGGCGGTTTACCAGTACTAGTGTGCGGGTTCGTTTCAGCTCTGCATGGAAGCATCATGCAGCCCATCTATTTCTTCAAGCCCCGATGGGCGGGGGCTAATAAGGTGCAAATTTGAAACACTGTTACTTAATCCATTGTATACTAGTGGACTCTTCCATTGCTATATGTTGGACAAGTCCATTTGTCATATAAGGCGTGTCAGGCCTATTTTTTCGTTTTTATTCTATTTTTGATTGAAAATTCTGTTAGCAAATAGTGCAGGCACTGATCAGACGCCGCGTTCCACGGCGTCTGATCTGGGCCCGCACTGTTTGCCAAGGTAACCCTTTAGGGGTTACCCCACATACAATGGGTTATCTAGAGCAATATAGTTCTGTCATAATATATAGTCCCAACTCAGTATGTGTGATATTTTTGTAGATAAATGAATTGTATGTTACTGTACAGAATGTTTAAATTTTATTTTTAGTATAAGCACAAATCAATAGAGGTTTTAATTAAAAATGAAATGAACTGTTTTACTGGGAATAACAGGTGTACTGACAAAATAATTGTGAGGTTCATCCAGTCTTAGTTCAGTCTTATTGCTCATTTACTCTTACAGTTTATCTTTTCCAAGCCCATCGAGCGTGGAGAAATAGATGGGCTGCATGATGCTTCCATGCAGAGCTGAAACCGACCGCACATAACCGGTAAGCCGCTTAGAGGATCTAAGCCTGCCCACACAAAGTGGTGCGAGTCGGCCCATCCATGCTTACAAATCCCATTGGTTTAATTCGGAACAGGGCTTGAGATGTCATTTCATCTCAATGTCGGGTAAAAGTCCCCACAAAATTGGAAGCAATGTCTCCAGAATGACCAATACATTGTTGATGGGGACGTTAAAACTCAAATCAATCAATCAAATTATCAAAGAAGGTAAAGTAAATTCTGTTGAAATGGCAACACATACTTTATTGTTGACAACTTATCACAAGTGAATTTTACTAAAAAATCTGAGACCTATAAACAGTTACTTTTTCAGTTAGCACTTTATTCCCAGTGTGATGTGTTTTATTAGCTCACCTGTCACGTAGTGACAAGGTGAGCTTTTGGGATCACTTTTTGTCCGTCGTCCGTTGTGCGTCCGTGCGTGCGTGCGTCCGTCTTCTCCTCTAAAACCGCAAGGCCCAGGTCTTTGATATTTGGTATGAAGCTTCATCTAGGGGACCCCTACAAAGGTTGTTCAAATTATAGTGCTGGAGCTAAAAATGCCCCCGCACGGGGGCTCTTTGGTTTTACATGGGCTTATATGGGGAAAATCTTGAAAAATCTTCTTCTCTGAAACCGCAAGGCCCAGGTCTTTGATATTTGGTATGAAGCTTCATCTAGTGGACCCCTACCAAGATTGTTCAAATTTTAGTGCTGGGGCAAAAAATACCCCCGCAGGGGGGCCCTTTGGTTTTACATGGGCTTATATAGGGAAAATCTTTAAAAATCTTCTTCTCTGAAACTGCAAGGCCCAGGTCTTTGATATTTGGTATGAAGCTTTATCTAGTGGACCCCTACCAAGATTGTTCAAATTATAGTGCTGGAGCTAAAAATGCCCCCGCACGGGGGCCCTTTGGTTTTACATGGGCTTATATAGGGAAAATCTTGAAAAATCTTCTTCTCTGAAACCGCAAGGCCCAGGTCTTTGACATTTGGTTCGAAGCTTCATCTAGTGGACCCCTACCAAGATTGTTCAAATTATAGTGCTGGGGCCAAAAATGCCCCCGCACCAGGGTCCTTTTGTTTTACATAGGCTTATAAAGGGAAAATCTTTAAAAATCTTCTTCTCTGAAACCGCAAGGCCCAGGTCTTTGATATTTGGTATGAAGCTTCATCTAGTGGACCCCTACCAAGATTGTTCAAATTATAGTGCTGGAGCTAAAAATGCCCCCCACACCAGGGCCCTTTGGTTTTACATGGGTTTATATAGGGAAAATCTTGAAAAATCTTCTTCCCTGAAACCGCAAGGCCCAGGTCTTTGATATTTGGTATGAAGCTTCATCTAGTGGACCCCTACCAAGATTGTTCAAATAATAGTGCTGGGGCCAAAAATGGCCCCCCACCAGGGCCCTTTGGTATTACATGGGCTTATATAGGGAAAATCTTGAAAAATCTTCTTCCCTGAAACCGCAAGGTACAGGTCTTTGATATTTGGTATGAAGCTTCATCTTGTGGACCTCTATCAAGATTGTTCAAATTATAGCCCTGAGGCCAAAAATGCCCCCGCTCCGGGGCCCTTTGGTTTTACATAGACTTATATAGGGAAAATCTTGAAAAATCTTCTTCCCTGAAACCACAAGGCTAAGGTCTTCAATATTTGTTATGAAGCTTCAGCTAGTGGACCTCTATAAAGATTAATCAAATTATAGCCCTGAGACCAAAAATGCCCCCGCCATGTGGCCCTTTGGTTTTACATAGACTTATATAGGGAAAATCTTTAAAAATCATCTTCTCTGAAACACAAAGCTTAGGTCTTTGATATTTCTTATGAAGCTTCAGCTAGTGGACCTCTACCAAGATTGTTCAAATTATAGCCCTGGGGCCAAAAAATGCCCCCGCTCCGGGGCCCTTTGGTTTAACATAGACTTATATAGGGAAAATCTTGTTTTACATAGACTTCTATATGCAGGGTAAACCTTTAAAATCTTCTTCTCTAAAACCAGAAAGCCAAGGTCTTTCATATTCGATATGAAGCTTCATCTTGTGGACCTCTACCAAGATTGTTCAAATTATAGCCATGGGGCCAAAATTGACCCTGCCCGGGGCCCACTTGTTATACATTGGATCAGGTGAGCGAACCAGGGCCCTCTGGGCCCTCTTGTATTGAATATATTTTCTGAGATTTAAAATTACTCTATAAATATTACCAATAGAACTCTATACATACAGGAGCAAGGAGAAAAATCTTTTCTGTTAGCCTGTGTAGGCCCCTTTTCAGAAGGGATCAGTTTAAAGTAGAGTGTAATTCCGCTATTAAGACCACCTAAAATTGAGACTAATTCTACTTTTAAAAGCTTAAGTAGAAGAATGCAGTTATTATTTTGTGTGTTCTGCAAACAAATGTCCTATAAGCAGCGACCACCTTTGGGACTGTTCAAAAGTTGTCTTAAAGACCACTTTTAAAGGAATTTTACTATATTCAAACTAAGTCATCAGAGTTATTTCCCATGTAAAAATGGCAGAAAATAGGTGTCATCAAGTTACCAGTTACAAGTAATGAAACTACCGTAAACTGTCATTTATACAGAAAGAAGTGGTGTTTACTTTATTTCCCTAATTTTTGTTAAAAAAAAACTGGATTGTGTGTGCTTGTGAGATCAGCCTCAATGAGGTTCTTACAAGCACCCACAATTTATCTTGGGACCAGCAGGAATAAGAAGAAAAGAAATTTGTTTGAAAAATGCTGGTTATAAAGGTGAAAAAAATTCCATTTTAGCACACAGATGTGTTATTTTAATGTTTCCATTTCCCTAAATGTATAATATCAGCTTGTTTCAACATTGATAGAGATAACTAATAGAAGAACTTGCTTCCAGAGTGTTTGAGAGTAGACTCCTTTGGAGAAGCAGAAATGTTTTGGTGGAAATGTCCATTTGAAAAAAAAATGTGTCTCTTGGAAAAAGGGGACAAGAGTTTCAAGTTGTTTACAGAGTTTCAAGTTGTTAATAAAGGGAGAGTGGGTGAGACAGCCTGTTTGAAAAGGGAACTGAGCTTAATAGGCAAATAGCATTGTTTTATTATTATTAATATTATATTTTTAAGCACAATGAATCTTTTTTACTTGGCAGACCTTTTATTCATATCCTTAGTTTGACATATCTTCTGTATTACTACATCTGCTGTGTGTCTAACATCTGGTACATCTGTTTTATACTGAATGCAATTTTTCACCTTATATATAGCAGGAGTCATTTTTGAAATCTAGGACGTGAAGTTGAGTTATTCTTACAAAATAAATTTACAGCACATAGCTCCATATAAGGTTTTCATCCAAAAAGTACTGATATTTTTCTTATTTCTGCATGAAAACGAGGTGCTTCTAATGAATAGACTCAACATATGTTTTCATGCAGAAATAATATCTAGGGCTAGGAAAATGGCAAACCTTTTTTTGCAACTAGCAAAGTCCCTGATCAGATGGTGCATTCTATGCCCTCTGGTCAGGGCCTTCACTAGGTGCCTCACAGAATATGCCTTAAATTTACAACATTCCAAAGCATTGCTAGCTTAACAAGCTCGTTAGTGGTCAAATTGTTAACTATTCTTAATGAGGCGATGATGCAGTTCTAACATACGTTTGAGTATAAATAAGGAAAATATCACAACTCTCTTCAGAGTGAGTGAGTGTGTTTCAGTTTTACGTCCCACCAACAGCTAAGGTCATATGGAGATGAGACCTCAGTTTTAAGACTCAACTGGAAGTCTGGAGAAGCCTTGGAGGGATCCTGCAATCCCTGGTTTATCAGGCAAGTAGCATAACCACTACACCACAGAGGCTTCTAAACTCTCTTCAGAAAAATAACCATTTTGGAGATAGGAAAGAATGTACTTTGTCACACGGATGTGTTACCGTAATGCATATCACCAGTATAAGTTACTCTCACCTTATCACCTGAACAAGTCTGTGAAATGAAAAACTCCATAAACCCCACTTTATATAGAGAAAACTGGGGTTAACAGGGGTATAGATTTCTGCTGCAAGACATAGGTTGTGGGTACTCGTTAGAACCACCTCAATGAGGTGGTTCTAACGAGTACCCACAATCTATGTCTGCGGTATAAATAAGAAAAAATATCACAGATTTTCATAAAAAAGTAGCCATTTTGGAGATGTAAAGAATGCACTATGTCGCATGGGTGTGTTATCGTAATGTGAGCGGGAGTGGGGCTTATTGTCCACTGCTAAAGAGCATTGGCTCAAATATTGATTTAGAAACACTTGGCAATTAACCAGTAACTGTCGTAAAACTTGTCTTTCTATTCGCTTGGTTTACCAACCAATAGTTATTTACCATCCTTTAAAGTTTGAACTGAACTTGAGTACTGGTAAACAGCTTAGGTCTAAGTCCGCCCAGGAAAAATGATGCAAGTTTGACCGCTCCTTAAACCCTAGTGGTTACAATGGGAGGTAGGGCTTGAGATATCATTTTATCTCCCATGTCGGTTAAAAGTCCCACAGAATTGGAAGCAACATCTCCAAAATGACCTAAATTGTGTTGATGGATGTAAAACATCAACTCTTAACAAACAAAACTTACAGCTTCATTACCAACCATTGTGTTTCAAGACTGGTTTCGGCACTTATGGAAGCCATCAAACATTGTAGAGGATCTTGGACTTTTCTTGAAATACTTTGGTTTTCACCTGTCATTTAAATTCTCAACCAAAATCTACTCACATTTTGTGGCAAAAATGCCACTGTTTTACTTTAATATTGTACTTGCTAGAACAGTTACCATTTTGACCTCTGATGAGCTTGTGTAGCTTACAATGATTTGAATAACCGATCCAGTTTAGCAAAAACACTGATATTATTTGTTGAAAAACAAAAAATGTGAGTACAATTGCTACTCTTTTTTATGCCCCCGCCATTCGAAGAATGGTGGAAAGGGCATATCGTCTGCTGAGTGCAATAACGGTGTAACTGACATTTTGGCCAAAATAGTTTTTTTGCATAAATGGGTGCCTTAGGACTTGACACACTTGGTAAATAAGTTCTACAGCTGGATTCTGCCTCAATCATGATTTATTTCAGCATTTTGGAATTTTTTTTGTCAGTTACACCGTTTTTGCGCTGACTTTTAGAAAAAAAGTTGGCGCAAAAACAGTGTAAGTGCACTTACCCCATTTTTGCGCCAAGTTTTTTAATACCTCAAAAATATTGAATCCTGCTGCTTGATATTTCAGAATAAGCATGTAAGTACCATGCAGAATGTATAAAATGTGACCTATTACCTACCAAGTGCCTTTAATTTACTGCTTTACCATGTAAAAGGCAAAGAAATAAGGTTTGTGCATTTACATCGTTTTAGCGCTGGATACACTTACACTGTTTTTGCACCAAAAAAGTTGAAAAAACACTTGGCGCAGAAATGGTGTATCAACCCTTAAATGCTAAATATTTCTTTTCAAATGTCATTTATTCAACAATAAACACCACACACAAATGAAAGAAGTTGCCATGAAGTTAAGAAACCAGCTTATAGTATGGTTTTCTATGCCATTCTTTACTAAAACAGTTTTTTGTCTCTCCTGAAAAGTTGCCATTTTGCACTTACATCGTTATTGCACTCAGCAGACGATATAGCGTTGCCCCTGTCCGTCCGTCCGTGCGTGCGTCCATCCGTCCGAAACTTAAACGCAGTCAATAACTTCCTTATTTCTTGATGGATTACTCGGCAGAAATGTTAACCATCATGAGACGACGTGTCACATGCAAAACCCAGGTCCTTACCTCCAAGGTCAAGGTCATACTTAGAGGTCAAATGTCAAAAAAAGGGTCCGAAACTTAAACCCAGTCAATAACTTTCTTATTTTTGGATGGATTTTGAAATTACTTTGGAGAAATTTAACCATCATGAGTTGATGTGTCACGTGCAAAACCCAGGTCCGTACCTCCAAGGTCAAGGTCATACTTGGAGGTCAAAGGTCAAAAAGGGTCCGAAACTTAAACGCAGTCAATAACTTCCTTATTTCTGGATGGGTTTTGAGATTACTTTGTAGAAATGTTAACCATCATGAGTCGATGTGTCACATGCAAAATCCAGGTCCGTACCTCAAAGGTCAAGGTCATACTTGGAGGTCAAAGGTCAAAAAAAGGGTCCAAAACTTAAACGCAGCCAATAACTTACTTATTTTTGGATGGATTTTGAAATTATTTTGAAGAAATGTTAACCATCATGAGACAATGTGTCACGTGCAAACCCAGATCCGTACCGCCAAGGTCATACTTAGAGGTCAAATGGCATAAAAAGGGTCCAAAACTTAAACACTGTCAATAACTTTCTATGGATGAATACGAACATAGACATATTTTTGGGCGGGGGCATCCGTGTCCTATGGACGCATTTCTAGTTTTTTTCTTCAATGAAAATGCCCACGTTTTACATATAGTAAAAGCTAGAACATTTTGTGTTTTGACCATTAACCCTTACCTTGCTGAATATTCATTTAAGCCACACCCATTTCTGTCTATCAACCAATCAAATTTCTTGATGTAATTTATTGCTACAAATTCATAAACTGAATGCCAAACAGTGTAGATCCTGATCAGATGGCTTCTTCAAAAGCCATCCGATCTGGATCTTCACTGTTTCCAAAGATAGGGGTTGTCGTAAACAGCATGATAAGTGTTAACAACTTTGTTAGCTTACAGTGCCTTAAACAGGTGAGCCATGGTGACATTGCATATAGTGAAGACCTTGAACAGACCACACCTAGAAATAACCTGATTATGATTAGGGTTTACATGGTTTGTGCAGGACCCAAGCTACAAAACTTTCATGCTCACTTCCATTGAGCTTACAGATTTAAGAACAGAAATAAGGGACTTTTCATCACGAAAACACACCTATATTAAAATATTTGTTATTGGCATTGTTATATTTATGCACAGGGCAGATTCCAGGCTCAGCTTAGTTGAGCATGAAACAATGTAAGAAGCTTTATGACCTTTGGCCAAAGTAATTTACTCACATTTTGCTGGGACAAGTGAAAAGATGCTCGTGAAGATATGTGTACATTGAAGACAAAAATTAACCTTTGCTTCACCTAAGACAGTCTTCCCCGTCAGTTTTGGCCCCCACCCATTGGGGCTTGAAGAAATAGATGGGCTGCATGATGCTTCCACGCAGAGCTGAAACCGACTGCACACGTGTACGGGTAAATGGTTTAGCAGTACTCAAGTGTGGATCGGTTTTATCTCATTGTGGAAGTGTCATGCTGTCCAATCTGTTTCTTCTGGCTGTCCGTGGTATGGTCTGACTATACAGTGCTCAGAAAAGACTACAATCAGACGGCAAATTAAACCTTGTGCACACATTTTTACTTCTTGTGACTCTTGTATTTCTTTTGTATTTTTGCTATTGCTAAAATGCAAAATTACTGAAAATATATGTTTTTTTCTTTCTATGTATTTTCTTAAGCTAAGTAAAGCTATATTTTTTGTCAGGAAGAAACTTTCTAATGCTTTGTGAAGCTATATTTTCTGTCAGGAAGACACTCACTGATGCTCAGTTAAGCTGTGTTTTTCTGTCAGGAAGAGACTTTCTGATGCTCAGAAAGGCTATATTTTTCTGTCAGGAAGACACTTTATGATGTTCAGTTAAGCTAAACTTTTCTATAAGGAAGAAACTTACTGATACTCAGTAAAGCTATATTTTTCTGTCAGGGAGACACTTTCTGATGCTCAGTTCAGCTGTTTTTTCTGTGAGGAAGAAACTTTCTGATGCACAGTAAAGCTATATTTTTTGTCAGGAAGGTACTTTCTGATGCTAAGTTTAGCTGTATTTTTCTGCCATGAAGACACTTTATGATGCTGAATAAAGTTACATTGTTCTGTCAGAAATTTTATGATGCTCAGTTAAGCTGTTTTGTTCTGTCAGGAAGAAACTTTCTGATGCATAGTAAAGCTTTATTTTCCTGTAAAGAAGAAACTTGCTGATGCTGAGTAAAGCTTTATTTTCCTGTAAAGAAGAAACTTGCTGATGCTGGGTAAAGCTTTATTTTCCTGTAAAGAAGAAACTTGCTGATGCTGAGTAAAGCTTTATTTTCCTGTAAAGAAGAAACTTGCTGATGCTGAGTAAAGCTTTATTTTCCTGTAAAGAAGAAACTTGCTGATGCTGAGTAAAGCTATATTTTTTTCTGTCAGGAACACATTTCCTGATGCTCAGTTCAGCTGTTTTATCAGTCTGGAAGTAGCTATCTATTGCTCAATTAAGCTGTGTTTTTCTGTCAGAAGGAAACTTTCTGATGCTCAGTAAATCTACATTATGTCAGAAAGAGTCTTTCTGATGCTCAGTAAAGCTATATTTTTCTGCATTCTCAGTTAAAATATGGCATTCTGTCAAGAAAAGTATTTCTGATGCTTATCAAAGCTATATTTTGTCAGGAAGAGACGTTATGGTGCGCAGCTGCAATTTTATGTCAGGAAGAAACTTTTTGATGCTTCGTAAAGCTACATTTTTTTTCAGTCAGGAAGTACATTTCTGATGCTCAATTAACCCTTCTCTTGCTGAATATTCAGTTTAGCCACACCAATTTCTGAAATTTGAACCAATCAGATTACTTGATGTAATTTATTCCTATAAATTCATAAATCAAATGTCTAACAGTGTAGATCCTGATCAGATGGCTTCTGAAGAAGGCATCTGATCAGGATCTACACTGGTTGAAATATAGGGGTTGTCGTGAACAGTATGAAAAGAGTTAAGCTATATTTCTGATATGGAAGAAACTTTCTGATGTTCAATAAAGCTGTATTTTTCTGCTGGTAGAAACAAAATGAAGAGTTAAAATGTTATTTTCTCATTATATGTGATTGTGATTAAAGCTTCAGATAACAGGAGTAAGGAATACAAGTAATACAATTAAACCTCCAAAATATTGTTGAATTGATTTTGAAATTATTTCACAGGAATGTTCTTTGGATGACCGTCTATCAAAATTGGTCAAAACTTTCCCCTCTGCTGAACAAGATGGCCACAAGAAATTAAGAAAGAAAAACATTAAAGTGACTTCTTCCTCTGAAAGGCTGAACAGATTGTGAAACAGACTCACACGAATGTTCCATGGGTGACTGTCTACCAAAATTGCTCAGTTGTTCTGCTCCACTGAACATTCCCATCACGAAAACACGCCTATTATATTATTTTGACCCCCTTGAACCCCACTTTTATATAGTAAAACTGGGGTTTACAGGGGAAATCCTTATTTTCCTTTTTTCTGCTCTAAAATATAGATTGTGGGTACCCGTTAGAGCCACCTCAATGAGGCGGTTCTAACGAGTACCCACAATCTATATTTTGAGCAGAAATAAGAAAATTATCACAATTTTTCATCTTAAAATTTTCATTTTTTCAGCGATAAAGGTTACAATGTATTGGTATAGGCATGTTTTCGTAATGAAGGCCTCCAGAGATAAAAGAGACAAACCATAAAACGACTTCTCCTAAAAAGCTCCACTGATTTTGCAATAGTTTCACAGAAATGTTCCTTGGGTCAACCAAAGTTGCTCAAACCCAAACCCTCCTACCAAAACGGTTTTGCTATTGCATTATGGGTCAGGGTCGGTTATCAGGTGAGGATTCCTGTGAAATTCCCTTTATGTACCATGTCATTTGTACAATATGGATCACATGAGTGATCCAGGGCCATTATGACCCTCTTGTTTATGAAAAAAATAAGAAGAATTGTGCTTTAATAAATCTAGTTACATCCCCTTATTTGAAGCTAGTGTGTGTGTGAATTATATACCCAGGGTGAGAGAACAAATTTTTGTCATATTACCAGTGTCATAAGCATTGTCATCAACATATGTCATGTCACAAGAAAACATGTTTTATGCCATATGCAAGCACCAAAGGTGCAAATCAGCCTGTGCATCAGTGCAGTTTGGTCAGCATCTTGCTTCGATTGTACAATTCCTGTAGATTCTATAACTAAAATCTCTAGACTCTTGCTTGTCAGTGTAGATCACATCACGTAAACACGCCTATATTATTCTGACCCCCCTTGAACCCCACCTTTATATAGTAAAACTGGGGTTTACAGGATTAAACCTTATTTTTCTTATTTTTACTCTAAAATATAGATTGTGGGTACTTGTTAGAACCGCCTCGATGAGGCGGTTCCAATGAGGAGGTTCTTACGTGTACCCATAGTCTATATTTTGAGCAGAAATAAGAAAAATATCACAATTAATCATCTTAAAATATTTCATTTTTCCAGCGGTAAAACTTTACAATGTGTTTGTATAGGTGTGTTTTTGTAATGAGCAGGCTGTGACTTCCCTGGTTGGTGTCGTCTGCTGAATTTTTTTTTTTGCAAACTTTTTAAAAATATTTTTGCATACAGTCAAACAGGATTGGCCCAGATCAGGCTGCTCCTACAGGAGCAGTCTGATATGGGTCCATACTGTTTGCGAAAAATTACTTTTAAGGTAACCAGCAGACGGCAAAGCAGACGACAATATTAGTGATTGGCATTTTATGGGTTAAATACATGGCAACACTTTTTGATACCAATATTTTTGATGATACTCTGTTAGTTTGGTGTGTGGACATTAGTAATGTAAGACTGGTAGTATGAGGAACAAAATTTTGTGGCTAATTTCATATTAAAACTAGAGCGTGCAGTCAATGGCACGCCAGCGCAAATCACCAAGCTTTCTCCACATGACCTTTAGACCCCTTGAGAAGGCCCCTTTGGGTGGAGCAAAATGTAACGTTGCTTTTGCACACCTTCATTATGTAAGAAAGTCATGCACCAAATTTGTTTGCATTCATTTCAGTGGTCTAGGAGGAGATAAATTTACAACATCCCTAACACTTTTTCTAGAAGCATGGGGATGATTGCAAAGTGGACCTGGTGCATTGTTGCAAAGTGGCCCTGGTGAATTGTTGCAAAGTGGATGGATCTGGTGCATTATTGCAAAGTGGCACTGGTGTATTGCTACAAAGTGGCTCAGCTGTATTGTTACAAAATGGCCCTTGTAATTTCCTGTTGGAAAAACAAAGTCAGTTTGTTATTCACCTGATTGCTTGGTAACAAAGACTCCTTTGGAGCAAGAATAGTGGTCTCCATCCAAGATCAGCTTGGTTTCTTGTATCAATGCAATTTCATCGGAATCGACTTTAAGTTAATCCTGATCAAATTTCAAGTGTGAACAAAGCCTAGGATTAAAACAGAGAATAGAACTGAAACATTGTTAATGTACTTGTGTGTTTTTTCATGACAAAAAGGAGAGTGTCGGTGTTATAGAAATCATTGTTGCTTTTTCAGGCTTTGTAACTCATCTGGTTCAAGTATTCTTTTGCTCAGGTGATTGAGAGGTAAAACAAAGCCAGTATGATAACACACCCATGTGAGACAATACTATCCCATATGTGTTGAACAATGGCAATTTTATTTTGAAAATTGTGATATTTTTTTCATGCTCCAAGTATGGATTGTGGGTGCTTGTTAGAACCGCCTGAAGAGGCGGTTCTAACAAGTACCCGCAATCCATGTTTTTGAGGTTTTATCAAGCTCCCACAATCCATGTTTTTGAGGAAAATAAAGAAATTGTAAACCCTGGTAAACTCCAATTTTCTCTGTATAAAGTGGGGTTTACCAGGGTCTTCATCACTCAAACTTGTTAAGGTGAAGATGTAGAATGAATGCATTGGTTATAATATAATTATATTGTTGATTAAAATCATTTTTATTACCATACATATTTCTTTTATTCATGGCTGTCCTGAATTTAAACATACTTGTAAATCATATTTAAGGACAGTCAGTACAGTTTCAAGGGAGACAACACTTTCAATAATAGTTTGTCTCCCCTGTCAAAAAGGGTATGCAAAGTAGGTTATAAGAGGAAAACATCTGTGACATTTAGTTGAAATTCGACCATAAGCTTGAGAGGAGATTTCAGTACATTCACCTTATTTGCATTGTCTGCTGGTTCCTAGTCTGAAGGTTATCAGTGTTGGAGAAACATGGAACCAGACCCCCCTGACCTTTCAAGGTCAGGGGGTCTGGTTACCTGTTTTTCCAAGATTGACAATGTGCAAGCTGGGAGCCAGCAAATAATGCAAATATGGTGAATAAAGAAATTTTTCTGTTTTAGCTCTTGCAGCCATCTCGCTTTGAGGAGCAGCATCATGATAGCCACTCTTCTAGAAGGCGTCATCATAATATTCGTCAAAATTGCTTCTCATGTGATGTCCAATGGTATTCCTTCACCAGGACCTGTGGTATGGGAAATCAGTCTCTAGCTACACCATCCTCTGCAGCTTCAACAGTGGAAATAATTTACATGGGAAGGCATTCCGATATCTAATGGTTTAGGGAAAGAAAGAGCCTCTGTAAATATTTGTTCATGCAATGAGGTCTAAAATGTCAGTGAGTGATGATTTCTGTTCTACCTGACTGGGGATAGGATAAGCCTTTTAGACCTTTGTACAACAGTACAAACGGGCCTCCATGGTCGGTGGACATACGAGACGCCAAGTTCTGCAAAGGAAGGTTAGGTGGTTTTTCTCCGGGTACTCCGGTTTTCGCCCACCTTTGATTAACGATCGGCTCAATATGAGTGAAATAATCTTGAAAGGGCCATAAAACCAAAACCAAACAACAGTACAAGTGTATCATCTCTCCACTTTTTGCTTTAAATTTTCCACTATTCTTGACATATTCCCAGTGTCAAAGTCACAAATACAAGTGAAGGCAATGATCAGGAGTCAAACCTGCCACCCCAGACACCAAAGGGAAAGAAATACAAACATAAATCACTTTACTATATTGAAAACTTAACTAGCGGAAAGTCAGGAGGACAGCTGCTTTCCCACAAAATGGCCAAACAGATGTCCAAAATAAAAAGACAATAGCAAGGCGAACTATAACAATAATAAACCACAACAGAAGAAGCACCTTGGAACAGTCAGTAAAATGTTTCTACTGGGAGGCTTGAATGGATTTTACATGGCCGCAATCCTCGCGTGGTTAAGACAAAAAATTTGTTCAGTCCGCATGAAGGATTTCTAACTCATCAGTGCAACATCTCCGAGAACATAAAAATAAATTACAGAGATGAAACAACGGTGAGGATTCAACACAATGAAATAACTAAAATGCTGGAGCAAAAAAAAAAAAAACCAGCAGTTGTAAGAAACAGTCAAAAGCAATTGCAAAACAATCCCTCAGGATTTGAAAAATAAGAGCATTAACCCATTTTGTACCGGAAACCCCAAAACAAGTATCCTGGCAAACAGTGCAGGCCCAGATCACACGCCGCAGAATGCGGCGTCTGATCAGGGCCTACACTTTTTGCAAAAAGTTTAGCCAATTTCCAAATAAATTTTGAACAAAACACATCCTGACACCCCTAAATTTTGAAATGGAGTCCTGCTAAAAAAAAAGGAGGAAGATTCTATTTGGTACAAAAAGGGGTTGAATGAATGTACGGGGAGACCTTTTACAGCTGCTACACAGCACAAACAAAACAGCCCTGATATGAAAAATAGAAGTGAAGGCAATGATCAGGAATCGATCGAGTTGCCTCAACCTCCCATCCAAGACACCTAACGGAAAGAAACCAAAACATAAAATAACTAAGCCTCTCCCAACAGCTATCCAAAATATAAAGATATTAGCAATACATAAAGACGAACTACAGCAATTATAAACCACAAGAGAAGAACTGCCTTGGAACACTTTTACATGGCCACAATGCTGGCCTTTGGTTCTGTCATAGTTTAGTCAAGTAATTTGTTCAGTCCGCATGGAGGATTTCTAACCCATTATAAACCTAGCAGCCCTATTCCAAACTTTTTCCTATTTCGTTTTGATGAACCACACATTGCGGATCCCAAAAACAGCCACCATATTTCAAAACCAGGCAAACAAGGTCTTTCCTGAGGACACTAAGATTTCAACTCGGGGGTGGGGGCGTCGGGATCAAGTGTTCTGTTTGCCTTAGTGCATATGTTGCTAATGTGTTTTGTCCATCTCATGTCGTTTGTGATTGTCACTCCAAGGTTTTTTCGAGGAAAGTTCCCTCTAAAGTGTAAAAAGGCTCGGATCGGTTGGATCTCTTCTTAGTTATCTGCATTATATTGAATTTAACAGGCCGAAATCCAATGCCCGATTTATATGCCCAATGCCCCCATGAATCCTCTGCAGGTCTAAATTCATAGCAAGACATCAGGGGACAGTTTCGCATATTTGAGAATGGTGCTTTGCAAAAATAAGTAATAGTAGGGCCAATAATGGCATGGGCTCAGAAATTGTGATGTGGATATATTTTGCAAATGTGGGCTTATTTTCTCTAGTCTGTATTTATGAAGTTCTATACGAAACTGACATGCCAGCAGTCTGGATGCTGTAAAAGGTGAACGTATACGAGGGGCGTTCTTCGAAATGTTGTCATTGGGGTTCTACGGGGCGCATTATTAATCCAATTCACATTTCAAAGTATTATCCCTTGACAGGCACTTTTCAAGTCATGGAAACCATTCTGTAATGGCATAGAAGTAGACCCTGAAGACATCCTAAATCAAACTACCAGTGCACTTCAGGATTTATAACGACGACCAGAGATAGTTTTCTTTATTAAAGGAAACAGGAAAAGTCTCAGGTTTGTTTGTTTGATTTGAGTTTAACGTCCCCGTCAACACTGTAAAGGTCATTTTGGAGACGTTGCTTCCAATTTTGTGGGACTTTTACCCGACATTGAGATGAAATGACATCTCAAGCCCTGCCGCCCAATGATACCAATAGGTTTTATAAGCACGGATGGACCGACTCGCACCGCTTTGCCTGGGCAGGCTTAGATCCTCTATGCGGTTTACCAGTACTCGTGTGCGGGTCGGTTTCAGCTCTGCATGGAAGCATCATGCAGCCCATATATTTCTTCAAGCCCCAATGAGTAGGGGCCTAAAAAAGTCGCAGGAACTAAGGTCTGGCGAATAAGGTGGATGAGAGAGCTGGACTACCGTTTCCTCTTTCATGAATCAGAATTGTTACTTGTCATATGACATTCATACACCAAGACCTGTGATTATGGGAAGTCAACCCATTCTCTCACCAAAGAGGTAAACCTAGCTACACAATTCTCAGCACCTTCAGCTGTGGAAATGATTGAATCGGATGGGCAATCCAATCTCTAATGTTCCGCGTGAAGAAAGAATCTTTGTAGATGTCAGTTCGGGTCTGAAATGCCAATGAATGGTGATTTCTAAAGCGCCTACCTAGAGGAACAAGGTGATCTGTTGGCTGCTGACAGCACCCTTTAGACCTTTGTATAATAGTGTGTCTCTTCTCCTTTTCTTGCGAAATCCCATCTTAATTTCCTAATATTCCAGTCATATTCCCAGTTTCACAGCAGTATTTGCTTGTTACCAACTCTTGTCTGAATTTTTTTCAATTTCTTTAAGAAGATCTCCATTGAGATCCCAGGTACAACTACAATACGAGAGGTGTTCGAAAAGAATTGCTTCTTTCTATGTGGAGACTTCAAAGTTCATGTTAGCCTAAAAGTGCTCATTTCATGCCCCCGAAGTACTCTCCGTGGCTAGAAATGCGAAGTTTCAGCCGATGTATCCACTTCTTGAAGGCGTCACTGTACGCTGATTTGGGCATAGTAATAAGGTACTAATGAATGGCAGATCCAAGTGCCTGTCGGGACTGGTATTTCCGCCCAGCAAGGAATGATTTCAATTTCAGAAGCAAATAAAAGTCACATGGGACAAGGTCTAGCAAAAAAAGTGGGGGAGGGGAGGTTTGAGCAAAACAGTTACTTTTTCTTTCTTCAAAAACGCCGTAGCTATTGAGCGGTTGCATTGTCATATAGAAGACGGACATGTTTAAAACCAGTGGCAGGGCGTCGTTTCTGATAATACTTTTTCAGTTGTTTCAGTAATAGGTCTTTGTGGTACTTTCCGGTGATGCTTTTGCCCTTTTTCACCGGCACTTTTATTGCAACTCCTTCACCAGAGAAGAAGATTGCATACAAAACATTTGTACTCAAAGAACGTTTGGCAAATTATTGGGCGTTTGCTGTGTTTAGTGGCCCAGATCTTATTGCTAACCTTTCTGACGGACCTAGGTTTCATCACCTGTGACGACATTGACAAACTGTTTTTTTTTTTTTTTTGTTGTTGTATTTTGGAAACATTTGAAGCAGCTTTTTGACCTCTTTAACCCGTTGCCTCTTTTGCTCGTCAGTCAACAGATGTGGCATCCATCTAGCAGAAATCTTTCTGACTTTCAAATGCTTCTTCAAAATAAGGTGAACCGTTGATAGTGATATGCCTACCTTTCGTGCAATATCACGAACTGTAAATCTGGCATCTCCTTCAATGATTTGCTTTATTTTAGGAACGATTTCTTTACGAGATGCAGATTTCGGCCTACCTGATTCCGGTGCATTTTGAAGAGTCGGATTTCTTTTTCCACCGCCGAACTGTGTCATTAGACACACAAGAAGGTCCAAAAGCAGTAGAAATTTCAGTCATCAGCCTCTTCAAAGAACAACCATGTTTTGAGCAAGCTTTGATGTAAGCCCGTATTTCATCTTTTCAGTCGACGCTTCTACCAACCATTTTTTTACTGCAGTGGTCAATGCCTGCGTATATTCAAATTGCAAATTTTATGTCTTACACTTAGTCTAACATGTGCATTTATACACCATTGTGTAGATATTGAATAGCCCTATACAAGTATGTATTGGTTTTGATCGTGCCCCACGTGGATATCGAGCAAGAGGACAATAAGCAATTCTTTTCGAACATCCCTCGTATTATAAGTCTGGGCGGACAAGTTCTTTATATGCGACCTCTTTTACATCCTAAGGACACCGATGAAGATTTCGTCTCAGGAAACAAAGCGTTCTATTTGCCTTAGTACACGTTGCTAATGTGTGTAGTCCATCTCAAATCGTGTGTGATTGTCACACCAAGGTATTTAATGCAATCTACATTCTCGAGGACTGTTCCCTCTAAGGTGTGAGAAGCCTCAATTTTAGGAGTCTAACTGTTGGTTTTCTTTTGCTCGTGCATTTCTGTTGTTTCTTATTGTCGAGTCCTCACCGTTGTTTCATCTCTGTGGTTGTTTAATTTTTGTGTTCACGGAGATGTTGCACTGATGAGTTAGGAGGCCTTCACGCGGACTGAACAAATTATTTGTCTTAATCGCGACAGAAGTAAGGGTGAGGATTGTGGCCACGTAAAATCGATTTAAGCGCCGCAAGTGTCATTCGTTTCCGCTGACCGTTCCAAGGCGGTTCTTCTGTCGCGGTTTATTTTTGTTATGGTTTGTCTTTGGGTGTTTGTGTCGCTTATATTATTTTATTTTGGATAGCCTTTTGGCCATTTTGTGGGAAAGTTACTGTCCTTTTGGCTTTCCGCTGTTGGTGTTTCCGTTGGGGTCTGTTGCTTCATGTTTGTGTTTCTTTCCCTTTGGTGTCTCTGATGGGAGCTATGGGTTAATTGTATCGATTCCTGATCATTGCCTCTACTTCTATTTATTAGAAGTATTGGACAAGAACACACGTGTAAGCAGGTGCGTTGTCATGGATAAGATGCCGATCTCTTAAACCGGTTGTCAAAGTGTACCTTTTCTTTTGACCTCAACATTCTTATAAAATTTATCTTTGATCGTCTTGCCATTTGATACGGGAATCTGAAGAATGGGTCCATCGCAATTGAAAAATACCGCATACAAAACTTGCCGCGCTTTTAATTTGTTTGGCAATGGCTGGAATTTCTTGGTCTTTTCACAGCCACTGCTTGTTATGATGCGTCTTTGTGGCTGAAAATAATAGACCAAGGTTTCATCACCTGTAAATCGCTCCGAAATTGTACGTTTGTCATTTGATTGTACTTTTCAAAAGATTTTTCGGCATTTTTACACGGCAGTTTTACACGGCATTTTACATTTTTACATTTTTAGTCTTTGGCCAAGAGATACGGGACCCATCGTGCACAAAAGTTTCTAAGTTTCAACTCCTGAGTCAAAATCTTATAAACTGTCCTCGATGAAACACTATCAATGATGTCTTTCACCGTGAACCTTGCATCTTATTTGACAATATCTGCCACAGCAGCAACATTAGCTTTTGTAGCAGCTTTTCTTAGCTAGCAGGGACGGGCTTATCTTCCAGGTCAGTTTTACCATCTTTAAATTTTTATGCCGCCTGAAAAACAAGAGCTGTCCCATGTATCTGACACAGTTCACTATGACACATTCATACCAACCCGACCTTTAATGTAGGCACTAATTTCAAAGCGTGTTTTGTTTTTAGCTCACCTGTCACGTAGTGACAAGGTGAGCTTTTGGGATCACTTTTTGTCCGTCGTCCGTCGTGCGTCCGTGCGTCCGTGCGTGCGTGCGTGAGTGCGTCCGTAAACTTTTCTTCAAACAACATCTCCTCCTAAACCACTGATCGGATTTTGACCAAACTTCACAGGAATGATCCTTAGGTGGTCCCCTTTCAAAGTTGTTCAAATGGTTCCGGTCCGTTGCACATATAAGTCACAGTAGCCAAAAATAGATTTTTTTCACCGAAAACTTAAAAAATCTTCTTCTCTGAAACCGCAAGGCCCAGGTCTTTGATATTTGGTATGAAGCTTCATCTAGTGGACCCCTACCAAGATTGTTCAAATTATAGTGCTAGTGCCAAAAATGCCCCCGCACGGGGGCCCTTTGGTTTTACATGGGCTTATATAGGGAAAATCTTGAAAAATCTTCTTCTCTGAAACCACAAGGCCAAGGTCTTTGATATTTGGTATGAAGCTTCATCTAGTGGACCCCTACCAAGATTGTTCAAATTATAGTGCTGGAGCCAAAAATGCCCCCACACGGGGGCCCTTTGGTTTTACATGGGCTTATATAGGAAAAATCTTGAAAAATCTTCTTCTCTGAAACCGCAAGGCCCAGGTCTTTGATATTTGGTATGAAGCTTCATCTAGTGGACCCCTACAAAGATTGTTCAAATTATAGTGCTGGGGCCAAAAATGCCCCCGCACCAGGGCCCTTTTGTTTTACTTAGGCTTATATAGGGAAAATCTTTAAATATCTTCTTCTCTGAAACCGCAAGGCCCAGGTCTTTGATATTTGGTATGAAGCTTCATCTTGTGGACCCCTACCAAGATTGTTCAAATAATAGTGCTGGAGCTAAAAATGCCCCCGCATGGGGGCCCTTTGTTTTTACATGGGCTTATATAGGGAAAATCTTGAAAAATCTTTTTCTCTGAAACCGCAAGGCCCAGGTCTTTGATATTTGGTATGAAGCTTCATCTAGTGGACCCCTACCAAGATTGTTCAAATTATAGTGCTGGGGCCAAAAATGCCCCCTCAACAGGTCCCTTTTGTTTTACATGGGCTTATATAGGGAAAATCTTGAAAATTCTTCTTCTCTGAAACTGCCGAGCCCAGGTCTTTGATATTTGGTATGATGCTTCATCTTGTGGACCTCTACCAAGATTGTTCAAATTATAGCCCTTGGGCCAAAAATGCCCCCGCTCCGGGCCCTTTGGTTTTACATAGGCTTATATAGGGAAAATCTTGAAAAATCTTCTTCTCTGAAACCACAAGGCTTAGGTATTCGATATTTGTTATGAAGCTTCAGCTAGTGGACCTCAATAAAGTTTGTTCAAATTATAGCCCTGAGACCAAAAATGCCCCCGCCATGTGGCCCTTTGGTTTTACATAGACTTATATAGGGAAAATCTTTAAAAATCATCTTCTCTGAAACACAAGGCTTAGGTCTTTGATATTTGTTATGAAGCTTCAGCTAGTGGACCTCTACCAAGATTGTTCAAATTATAGCCCTGGGGCCAAAAATGCCCCCGCTCCGGGGCCCTTTGGTTTAACATAGACTTATATAGGGAAAATCTTGTTTTACATAGACTTCTATATGCAGGGTAAACCTTTAAAATCTTCTTCTCTGAAACTAGAAAGCCCAGGTCTTTCATATTTGATATGAAGCTTCATCTTGTGGACCTCTACCAAGATTGTTCAAATTATAGCCTTGGGGCAAAAATTGACCCTGCCCGGGGCCCACTTGTTATACATTGGATCAGGTGAGCGAACCAGGGCCCTCTGGGCCCTCTTGTTCGTTTTGCTAACAGTAAGGGTTGGGTGTATATGACTGAACCACTTCAACTTGCAATAACATTGGAAAGACTGAACGGATTGGATCGAAATTTCATCCTATTACAGACATTCACAACCCCGTTTCCACGTGCTCCTTACAGCAACGTGGTACGGCGGACCATTAGTTACAAAATTCCTGGATGTTTGAATTCAGGAAGATAGATTTCCATTTAAAGGTGGCTCTTTTCAAAGAGGATTCCTGAAAAAGTTTATGGGAAGCTATTAGGGGCTTCAAAATTTTAATTTTCTTTTGTTTGTTTGATTGATTTTAGGTTTTACGTCCCCGTCATTATTGTATAGGTCATTTTGGAGACGCTGCTTCCAATTTTGTGGGACTTTTACCCGACACTGAGATGAAATCACATCTCAAGTCCTGTCGCCCAATGAAACCAATAGGGTTTATACGCATGGACCGTCCGACTCGCACCGGTTTGCCTGGGCAGGCTGAGATCCTCTAAGCGGTTTACCCGTACTCGTGTGCGGTCGGTTTCAGCTCTGCGTGGAAGCATCATGTAGCCCATCTATTTCTTCAAGCCCCGATGGGCGGGGGCTAAACTTCTCTTTAGCGACTGAGTGTACAAGACATTTCAGCAGGTACCAAGTACGGTACAGGTCGTGTCAAAGTGAGGTGGAGTCATGCATAAAGGACGTGTTCAGTAGAATGATGCTGCTGTCAGCCTGTGCAAAAAGAGAGGTGGTTAATTGAGGTGTACACTCCATATTTTCCAGTTCTGGCGTTAATTCCTTGGTTCCAAATGATAACCCTTTCTAGAACATATTTAATTGGCATTATTTAGATTTTTTTTGCATTTTGCATATTGAAACATGCAAAATGGAAGTTTTCGCGTTTTCGCATTCTTCAGGAGTTGTGGCACAGACAAAAATACTGTCCCTTGATGCCGAAAAAGAGTCATCTGTGGAACAATTGTGAGAAATCAAAGTCCTAAACAGACCTGTAAACAGACAATTCCAGTCTGTTTTAGGAACGCTCATGTTCTTTAGCTCAAGAGATGCAACTTACCTTCCAATCCAGCCCACACAGTCAAATGTAACCTGGCTACCGTCGTTTTTGTTTTATATCCATCTCTCTCATTCTTTACATTATTTTATCCTGTTCCTCTTTAATCCAATTTCAAGTTACCTCTGGCTGAAAAAAAAACTTTCTTTCTAGCCAAGGGACTGAAGTAAAACAAAAATCTATAAGCTATGCAAGCTTTATGTCCCTTCCAGAAAAAGAAAAAGAAAGAGAGAAGAAGTAAAGAAAGGGTCTTGAGCCAGACTAAGTCAGATGCCTCATACAGCTCTCTCTGAAGCTGGTCCATAGTTCTACAGACTGTCCATGTAGAACTTGCCTTTTAAGTGCAAGTTGTCTTCGAATTCGGGAACCTATTTGGGGCTGCATGCATGCGTTTCCTCAATGACCTTACTACATGTACATCTCTGCGAACAGCAAAGGCCTCTGGTGAAACTGGTGCTTATGCAGAGTCTTGTCCAAGCCTTTGTTGTTCGTTAATGTGATAATCAGGCTATATACCCTTTTCCTAGTTGCTGGCTCATATTTTTAATGCAAATTGGTAAAAAAGAAACTACGGAAAATTCACAGAAAAGTGAAGAAACATGTAAAAGTTCAGTTATCTTTTGACTGGTATATGCTGTCCTGTATTAGCGCTCTCGTATATTTTCGGCAAAGTGACCTTGGCCAACAGTCAAGGCCCAGATCAGACGTCGCATGAAAAGGCACGCGGTGTCTAAGCACGGTCTACACCGTTTGCTTAAAATACAGACATGTAACATCAACATTTTGTGCTTGCAGGGCAGGGAATCTTGGAGAGATGTAAGTCGCAGAGTATCTCCAGGGAAGACCTGATATGCTGGCGGCGCACGCATATTTGACTGAGGAATTATAAAGCCCCTTTCTTATGGGCGTGTGAATGTTTTCCAAATGCCAAAGATTGAGATGATATTTACTTGAACTGGACTATATAACATCGCGCTGCTTAGAATTTTGGAAGAAGTACAAGTTTCGATGCTATCCAGACAATCTTTTATAGATGCGTTTGTTTGTTGTTTTGGATGTTTAAAAGTACATTAAATTCATTTTATTTCCTGCTTTCGCTTCGCTTTCTTGTCGAAGTAATGTGTATTTCATAGGATTTCTTTCTTTCATGTCTACAGGTAAGTTTGATTGTTTGATTTGAGGTTTAACGTCCCCGTCAACACTGAAGGTCATTTTGGAGACGTTGCTTCCAATTTTGTGGAACTTTTACCCGACATTGAGATGAAATGACATCTCAAGCCCTGTCGCCCAATGAAACCAATAGGGTTTGTAACCATGGACGGTCGGACTTACACTGCTTTTCCTGGGCAGGCTTAGATCCTCTAAACGGTGTGAGGTCGGATTTCAGCTCTGCGTGAAAGCATCATCCATCTTCAAGCCTCGATGGGCGGGGGCCGGTCTAGAGGTAAGACAGAGTTTATTTTAATCAAAGCACTGATAGCATTTAGAATAAATGATCCTGAACGCATTTAAATTATTTAAAAGAAAAAAAAAGCGATCTTTTTGTCGCGTTTTCGGCGATTAATTTATAGCTCCGCCAGCTCCTCAGAAAGAGTACCATACTCCTAAGTTACCTGAGCAGAAGTGTTCTCAGGTGTTGATTTCTGTGGATTTGATTAAACATTTTATTGAACAAAACACAATGGGATTTAATAACATTATGAAGTCCTCTCCCTACAAATGAAACAAACCGCTTTGGATTTGGTACAATGGTAACATTTATTTTACACAGAAAAAAAAGACAGAAGAAAGATAAAACTATGTCTACATACATACAACATACATTTCAACGGCAAGATTTGTATTACATGGATATGCTATGGGGACGCAAAAGCAAGGGTCTTAGGAGACTCACACCAGCGGGCGAAACTTCGCAGTTTGATCACAGCTCCATCATTATTGTAGGCACTTTTGTTTGTTTGTTTGATTTGAGGTTTAACGTCCCCGTCAACACTGTAAAGGTCATTTCGGAGACGTTGCTTCCAATTTTGTGGGACTTTTACCCGACATTGAGATGAAATGACATCTTAAGCCCTGCCGCCCAATGAAACCAATAGGGTTTATAAGCATGGGCGGGCCGACTCGGACCACTTTGCCTGGGCAGGCTTAGATCCTCTAAGCGGTTTACCAGTACTCGTGTGCGGATCGGTTCCAGCTATGCGTGGAAGCATCATGCAGCCCATATATTTCTTCAAGCCCCGATGGGCGGGGCCGTGTAAGCACTATTTAATACATACACATTAACCCTACATACACCTTAGGGTAGTGGTAAGCTTTAAATCATCACGATAACACGCCTATATAATTTTAACCCCTTTGAACCCCACTTTTATAGAGTAAAACTTGGGCTTAAAGGGGTAATCCTTATTTTTCTTATTTCTGCTCTAAAATATAGATTTTGAGTACTCGTTAAAACCGCCTCGATGAGGCGGTTCTAACGAGTACCCACAACTTTTATTTTGAGCTGAAATAAGAAAAATATCACAATTTTTCGTCTTAAAATTTCGTTTCGTCTTTTTTTTTTTCGGCGTTAAAGTTTACAATGTATTTGTATAGGCATGTTTTTGTAATGGCCATTTTCTCCACTATTACTTGGTGTATTCACCAGCTTTATATCAAATTAAAGGCTAGACATTGAAGCTTTTGTCAAACTTACTGGATGTTTATTTATGTCAATGACATTTTTGTCGTAATTGAAAAGCAGCTAGTTCACTTTTATGGATTCATCTTTTTATCAAGCACCTCATATGGCCCCTTTTTCTCAGAAAACCATTAATAAAACTTGCTCTTTAAAAAAGTATCACGAGCATTTGGAAAGAAAGAAACATCAAATCTAATTGTCTGTACCACATTACGATATCACATCCGTGTACGGCCCCCCGCTCATCGGGGCTTGAAGAAATAAATGGGCTGCATGATGCTTCCACGCAGAGCTGAACCCGGCCCACACACGATTACTGGTAAACCGATTAGAGGATCTAAGCCAGCCCAGGCAAAGCGGGGGGGGGGGGGGGGGATTGTGTGTGTGTGTGGGGGGGGGGGGGCTCATGCCGTCAAGAAGGGATTAAAATTTTTGTGCAGTCTAATTTGATACTATGTTCGAAGAGGCATTTCGCTAGACGCAGCTAAATTGTAACGTAAATTGATCGATGCACTTCTTATTCCCCATGGGGGTTCTTTTCAAGCCTACGCAAATCAAACGAGCAAAAATTCTCAAAACTGCAAAATGTCCTGTGCACACTGAGGTCAGAGCAGCCTTTGTCATTTTTTGGTTGACTGCTTATCAATCGACCCAAAGTTACATATTGATTGATTGATTTGAGGTTTAACGTCCCCGTCAACACTGAATAGGTCATTTTGGAGACGCTGCTTCCAATTTTTGGGGATTTTTACTCGACATTGAGATGAAATGTCATCAAAAGCCCTGTCGCCCAATGAAACCAATTGAGTTTATAAGCATGGGCGGTCCGACTCGCACCGCATTGGCTGGGCAGGCTTAGATCCTCTAAGCGGTTTACCAGTATTCGTGTGCGGTCGGTTTCAGCTCTGCATGAAAGCATCATGCAGTCCATCAATTTCTTCAAGCCCCGATGGGTGGGGGACGCGCAAGTTATATATGCAATAGCGCCTATACTGCTGGTGTCCACGAGATAAAGTTAAACCGCAGCGCAGGCAAATTAAAAACAAATAGAACACAATGGAAATTCCGGAACTTTTCACGATTTAAGTAATTAACCGATATATGCTAGGTTCCCAAAATGGGACAATGTCAAACAGTGAAGACCCAGATCAGACACGGAAGAACGCGGCCAAGGCTTATGCGCTTTTATCCAGCCATCAGTGATGACCGTGCTTTGATTCTCCCTATAGGGCGTACAGGCATCGTGATAAGAATCCAGTTCTAACACAGCACATCATGAAAACACGCCTATACAAATATATTGTAAATTTTATTGTATAAAAGACGAAAATTTTAGAAGAAAAATCGTGATATTTTTCTTATTTCTGCTCAAAATATAGATTGTGTGTACACATTAGAACCGCCTCATCGAGGCGGTTCTGGCGGTTCTAACGAGTTCCCAAAATCTAAATTCTAGAGCAGAAATAAGAACAATAAGGTTTATCTTATTTCTGCTCAAAATGTAGATTGTAGGTACACATCGAGGCGGTTCTATCAAGTACCCACACTCTATATTTTAGGGCAGAAATAAGGTTTACCCCTGTAAACCCCAGTTTTACTATATAAAAGTGGAGTTCAAGGGGGTCAGAATTATATAGGCGTGTTTTCGTGATGAGGTATAACGTCATTTGTTCGTATTCAAAACGTCACAAAAAGACTGTGTTACAGTCAATAATTTTGGCGGTATTTTTTCTAACAATGGTTTGAAGAACCTGAAGGAAACAGCACCATTGTTGCCGATTTTCACTGTGTTAGAATCAAAAATAGATCAGCACTACTATGTGAATTGTTGAATTGTAAATCATAGTCCCGCTTGGGCGATTGGCGTTAGTCCGTCCGTCATGCTATCTTCTCCTTGACCACAGAACGGAATGCAACCAAATCGGGCACATGGCTTCGTTTACATGATGAGGGCATTGGCGCCGCTGCGAAGAAAGCGTTGGGATTTGCGATGGCGTGCCATCGACTGCGCGCTCTAGTTTCGGATTTGCTCAACATGGATTTAGAAGGAAAATGACAGTATACCGTAGATCCATATCAGCTGGCTTCAGAGACGTTCCTTCTTTTCTTTCTTTCTTTTTCTATCCTCTTTGTTTTTCTTTCTGTCTTTCGAATGGTCACGTTCATTTTTGTAAGCAGGCAGCTTATTCAAAATCATTAACATGATGACAAGCAGTGCTGATCCTGATGAGACGGCCCACGTGTCTTCAGGATCTTCACTGTCTGTATGCGATCCACCAGGTTATCATGTCCCTGAAATGGAGACCCGCTAAACGCCACTTTATATGGAGAAAATTGGGGTTTGGGGGTAGATTTTTTTACTCATTTCTGCTCCAAGACGTAGGTTGTGGGTACTCGTTAGAACCGCCTCAATGAGTTTGCAGTATAAATAAGAAAAATATCAGATATGTTCATTAGAGAAAATATAAAAGAAAAATGCACTTTGTTATCGTTATGTGGCCTATAGTGCTGAAAGCGTAAATTTTGTTAGGATAATGTACGGTATAAAGTTCGTTGTCTGTTGAATATCTCGATCGTCTGCCAAAAACAGTACAGAACTCCAATCTTTTTTCAGATTTAGTTGATATAAGAGCTATTTCGGAAGAAAACGTGTCTTATGTCTTAAAGCATTTTCGAACGACCGTAAAGTTTAGCTCCGCCTGTACATTCGCGCAGTCTGATCAGTATAGTTTGTGTACACTGCATTGATGGTTCATTATCTCTTGTTTATATATTTAAACTTTCAACACCCCTGTCAGTCGGTGTAGTTGAGGTGGTCAGTTTGTGTCTTACGTGGACCAGTTTTTCAAAACTAACGACGCCAATTGTTAACGTATCGTTAAAACTTTGATCATTTAGTATGACAAATATGCTAATATTTTTGCTGTAAAAATGTAAGCTGCAATCTGCAAAAGCTGTTCACTTTTTTTCAGCAAAAATGCCACTGTATTAGATATTTGACTTGCAAGAACAGTTAACCATTTGGCCACTTAAGCTAACGATGCTTTGAACAACTGGCCCCTGGTAGATTTCAGGCATACTCTGTGAGGCACTAACCCATAACATGAAGCATGTCAGGAGAAAATGTGGGTGTTGCCATTCAGTGTGATCACCTATTGTGTAGATCAGCCCGTGGGTATGCGCAGTCTGATAAACATCCTCATATTAACTCCATAGAATTGGGCCCCGTCAAGCGATTTTGGTACTTATCGCCATGCGAGCAGCGATGGTTCAGGCGAGCCTGCGCATCTGCGCAGTATCGCCAGAACCTTCGCTGCTCGCTCATACAAGCAGTGAATCAAGAGGAACCTTCAGACAGAAAGCCATATCCCTGGCCCCTCTGAATGGCTAGGCATGCGCAGTTAAAATTTGTCATGACGGAATGCTCGGATACACAAATTCGCTTGGCGGGGCTCAGATGGTACAAATGTCTCTAGTTTCTATATCTAAAATGACAAGACTTATGCTAGTCTGTGTAGCTGAGCAGGCTGGTTTGTGTCTAACACACACACGCACGTACACACGCACGCAACGAATACAAGTTTTCTTGCGACAGGACTCATGTATTTCAGGGTGATACATTTTCAGGAATAGTAACTGTTGCAAATCTGTTTTGTCTCCCTTGTATGTCAGAATGGACTATTTTAGAACTAGCTATAGTCTGCTGGCCAAGGAAAAAAAGACTTCTGTAGTGTGTATTTGTTTCGAGGAGATAATATTTTTTACACCATATTTAAAATTCGCTACAGCTTGTGTTAAGAGAATGTGTTGCGGCCGTATAAAAGACTCCCTGCCCTTTATCGTAGTTACTCTAAATTGTATTGGTCATTCTAGTATCTGTAGTCCGTGCGAGGTAAAAACACATGGCAGCGCTCAGTGTTCCCGAATTTTCTTCACAAATGGAGTACAAAGCAGTTATTAGATACCTGTTTTTTTTTTTTTTTTTTTGTTGTTTTTTTTTTTATTTATTTATTTTATTTTATTTTTTTTTTTTTTTAAGAAGTCGAATCAGGATATTTATGAGGAATTGTGTGAAATTTACGGAAAGACAGCTCCGAATATTCAACTGTTAGAGATTGGGTGACTGATTTTAAACGTGGTCGGGTAACGTTTGAAGATGAGCACCGTAGTGGAAGACCTGTGAACGCTACTGATGACGTCACTAGCGAAATTCTAAGGGAACTAGTAAAGCAGGACAGGCGAATGAAGCTAGAAGATTGGAGATTTCTGAGAATAGCATTTTCGACCATTTTACGTGGAAAGCTTGGCAAGAGGAAGCTTTGATCAGCGCGTTGGGTGCCAAAACGCCTTAGTAAAGAACAACAAGCTATCCGAGGGTCCGATCCTGATCAGGATTGTTACAGGGAAACGAAACTTGAATCCATTACTATGATCCTGAGACTAGACAGCAGAGTAAACAATGGACTGGCCAATGAAATTCAAGACCCAGCCTTCAGTTGGCAAGGTCATGCAACTGTGATTTGGGATGGCAAGGGGTTCTGCTGGTGGGATATATTTACCTCACGGCCAAACTGTAAATGCAGTCTATTATGCCAATATTTTGGACCAATTACGTGCAGCTATAGTACAGAAAAGGCGTGGGTTCCATTAAAAACCAGACGTACAGAACAAAAACTAGCACATGTATAAAGCTACAAATGACTTGGTTCCAGAATAAATTAGTGACCTTTTTCACATTTCGTAAGAGATATAACTAATTACCCTCTTCGCAATAATAATAATTTAACTGTTCCTTTCATCAGATTATAAATTTCACGTAAGTCTTGTATACCATCATCCATATCTCTATGGAACTTACGTGATGAAGTTATCCGTTCATCTAGCAGCCTGTCATGTTTTAAAAAATAAAATTAAAAATCTCCGCACTGATTGTACCAGTGTCCCACAATTCTTTTTATGTTGGGAAAGATACTGGTCCGTTTTGCAGGCAAGAATCAGAATCACGTATGTAATAACCTGCTTGTAGCTGCGGTTTTAGAATGGAAGATGCCGATCATTACTTCTTTAATTGCCCCAAGTACCCAGATGCACGTATTAAAATGTTTAATGTGACACGTAAGTACCACCCTTTGAACATCGAGAAACTCATTTCCGGAAACGATAACCTAACAGAACAAGAGAACTCTGCTCTATTCATTACAGTCCAAAACTATATAAAAAAAAAACTCTGGAAGATTTGTACAGAGCAAAGAAATTAGCGATGAATAAATAAATAAATAAATAATTGATAAAAAAAATAATATGTAAGGTTGATGTTGCAGATGCTATTGTCCGCTCCACCTCTGTCTTCTGATTCACCCAACTTCCATATCACGCATTCACACACATCGATTGCATGCACACCCACGCATGCATGCTCGCATTAAGGCAAACACACTCACATACACACATAACACATATTATATTTTCTTTCTTATCTATATATGTGTATATACAGTTTTCTTAAAATTTTAGCAAACACATTTGCAAGAAAACTGTTTTATGTGCATGTGCATATATATTCTTCCCTTCACTTAATGTTTTAGTGAATTATAATCATTGTTATACATGTACTATATTCATTTCTCAATGAAAAATTAATATTGTATAGTTTAATGCTATTGTCACGGGAAATTACTTGCTATGTTTTCATTGTTGGGGGAGGGCCGTAACTAATGTTGTGAGAAATTGTGGCCCAGCCCCTTGCATTTGTTGAGTTGCAATAAATATGATTAAACTGCGTGAGGTGTGCTGTTGCAACATGGCAATGCTACAGTCCATACTTGCAAATTGCCTGTGAACGCAAAGAAGCGGAGCGGTTTCAGACCCTTAACCCATCCTCACTATTCTCCTGATCTGGCACCCAGTGATTACTTATTGTTTCCAAACTTGAAGAAAGAATTGCGTGGACATCTCTTCTGGTTAAATGAAGAGCTTAAGGCAGCGATTGGAGAGTTTATTGGCTCTAAAGACCCTGAACTTTATATATAAAAAAAAAAATAAGTTTTCAGCCTTGGAACAGCGATAGAGAAAGTGCGTATTGCTGCGGGATGACTACGTGGAAAAAGAATAAGTCAACATGACTCTAAGTAAGGCCAGATACTTATTGAACGACCCTCGTAGTTACTGCAAATGAAATTTTGTTTTGGTTAGAGGACTCATTTTTTCCTTGCAAAAGCCCCAACTGTTTTCGTTTACTTAAACTCGCCATCGTGTGCTATTGTTTTAAACACCCAAGGGGTCACCGACTCACTTTCGTAGAGAAAATCATTTATAAAAAGCTAAGAGTTTGCTTCATAAAAATTATACTAAACCAAAGATTTCTTAACTTTGATGCATGTTACATTTCATTAGATACCATATGTGTCTATTCACAAAAGATTTGGAACTTCAGTTCCATCTGCTAAGACAAATAGGCGATCAAGTCTTTGAAGTTGTGTGCAAAATACTGCTTCAAGCCGCCAGCCCAGGCAAAGTGATGCGAGTCGGACCTTCCATGCTATAGCCCTTTTGGTTTCATTGGGCGGCAGGGCTTGGGACGACATTTCATCTCACTTTCGGGTAAAAGTCCCACAAAATTGGAAGCAACGTCTCCAAAATGACCAAAATGGTGTTGACGCCTCTACCACTATATAATGATGAATTTTGCTCTGGAAGCATCGACTGATTAGGAGGCAGTTCGATCACCAACCGTGGTAAAGCGTAGTTAACCTCTGGTTAACTAAACTTTGATCGAAAGACCTCTGGTTCCATGGCGGGAAAGTCGTGACGTCACTCTAGTCCAACCAGACTAAAGCGTTGGTTTCTCTGATAAACAGTGTACAAGGTGGCGGCGAAAAGTAAGAACATCTGTTGGCCAAAGGGAAAATACATATTTTCAGTGTTGTTAAAGCATGTTTATTTGTTTTGTTTGTTTGTTTGATTTGAGGTTTAACGTCCCCGTCAGCAATGCATAGGTCATTTTGGAGACGTTGCTTCCAATTTTGTGGGACTTTTACCCGACATTGAGATGAAATGACTTCTCAAGCCCTGCCGCCAAATTAAACAAATAGGGTTATATGCATGGACGGTCCAACTCGCACCACTTCGTCCTTGGCATGATTGTACCTCTAAGCAGTATACCAGTAATCAAATGCGGTTGGTTTCAGCTGTGCGTGGAGGCATCATGCAGCCCATCTATTTCTTCAAGACCCAATGGGCGGGGACGATATGTTTATTTGTAAGAAGATGTAAAATTTGCACAATATGTAAGATAGAATCGGCGCTGCTATTTCTGCATTGTTCAAAATGTTGATCTTCCTCTTCGTCCTAAAATACCAATCGTGTCACGGGGGATGTCATGTTTGTTTACCAAAGATCTACCAGATGTTGGTTCGATCACACTTGTGGAGGAAAATGCGCAGTTTGACTTCCGCTACCATAGTCCAGTTGATGATCGAACTAGCTCTAGGTCATGCAGTGCAGGTTAGCCTTTAATGCGAAATGAATAGGCAAGTAGTACAAGTAGTTGTAATTGATTGTGAAAGATCAGTAATTTCGTTTTTATGTAACATTGAAGAGAGCATTTGGAAATCCTTATCTGTAATCTGTGTCGGATATACACTTACATATGAGGTACACATTATTACAACATACACATGATAAGTTGGCCCCCGCTCATCGGGGCTTGAAGAAGTAGATGGGCTGCATGATGCTTCCACGCAGAGCTGAAACCGACCCACACACGAGTACTGGTAAACCGCTTAGAGGATCTAAGCCTGCCCAGGCAAAGCGGTGCGAGTCGGCCCGTCCATGCTTATAAACTGTATTGGTTTCATTGGGCGTTGGGGCTTGAGATGTCATTTCATCTCAATGTCGGGTAAAAGTCCCACAAAATTGGAAGCGACGTCTCCAAAATGACCTTTACAGTGTTGACGGGGACGTTAAACCTCAAATCAAAAAACAAACAAACACATTATAAGTTTTAACATTTTACTTCCCAGTTCAACTACTACACAAATTAATGTGTGCTGAGCGTAGACTCAAGCTTGTTGCGAAAGCTAATTCTTGTTCGCAATCAAGATATTCTCTAGTCCCTGTGACGTCAGAGTGCTGTTAGCTGGGCTTGTACGATGATGATATTAAGACACTTGCAAACAATGTAGACCCAGAACAGACGCCGCATAACGCGGCGTCTGATCAGGGTCTATACTGTTTTAGAGTTAAGCAGTCTATAAGTCTCAGTTCAGGACTGTTTTCCCAACCTTCACTTTTCAGCTGTGCGTGGAGGCATCATGCAGCCCATCTATTTCTTCAAGCCCCAATGGGCGGGGACGATAAGTTTATTTGTAAGAAGATGTAAAATTTGCACAATATGTAAGATAGAATCGGCGCTGCTATTTCTGCAATGTTCAAAATGTTGATCTTCCTCTTCGTCCTAAAATACCAATCGTGTCATGGGGGATGTCATGTTTGTTTACCAAAGATCTACCAGATGTTGGTTCGATCACACTTGTGGAGGAAAATGCGCAGTTTGACTTCCGCTACCATAGTCCAGTTGATGATCGAACTAGCTCTAGGTCATGCAGTGCAGGTTAGCCTATAATGCGAAATGAATAGGCAAGTAGTACAAGTAGTTGTAATTGATTGTGAAAGATCAGTAATTTCGTTTTTATGTAACATTGAAGAGAGCATTTGGAAATCCTTATCTGTAATCTGTGTCGGATATACACTTACATATGAGGTACACATTATTACAACATACACATGATAAGTTGGCCCCCGCTCATCGGGGCTTGAAGAAGTAGATGGGCTGCATGATGCTTCCACGCAGAGCTGAAACCGACCCACACACGAGTACTGGTAAACCGCTTAGAGGATCTAAGCCTGCCCAGGCAAAGCGGTGCGAGTCGGCCCGTCCATGCTTATAAACTGTATTGGTTTCATTGGGCGTTGGGGCTTGAGATGTCATTTCATCTCAATGTCGGGTAAAAGTCCCACAAAATTGGAAGCGACGTCTCCAAAATGACCTTTACAGTGTTGACGGGGACGTTAAACCTCAAATCAAAAAACAAACAAACACATTATAAGTTTTAACATTTTACTTCCCAGTTCAACTACTACACAAATTAATGTGTGCTGAGCGTAGACTCAAGCTTGTTGCGAAAGCTAATTCTTGTTCGCAATCAAGATATTCTCTAGTCCCTGTGACGTCAGAGTGCTGTTAGCTGGGCTTGTACGATGATGATATTAAGACACTTGCAAACAATGTAGACCCAGAACAGACGCCGCATAACGCGGCGTCTGATCAGGGTCTATACTGTTTTAGAGTTAAACAGTCTATAAGTCTCAGTTCAGGACTGTTTTCCCAACCTTCACTTTTCAGCTGTGCGTGGAGGCATCATGCAGCCCATCTATTTCTTCAAGCCCCAATGGGCGGGGACGATAAGTTTATTTGTAAGAAGATGTAAAATTTGCACAATATGTAAGATAGAATCGGCGCTGCTATTTCTGCAATGTTCAAAATGTTGATCTTCCTCTTCGTCCTAAAATACCAATCGTGTCATGGGGGATGTCATGTTTGTTTACCAAAGATCTACCAGATGTTGGTTCGATCACACTTGTGGAGGAAAATGCGCAGTTTGACTTCCGCTACCATAGTCCAGTTGATGATCGAACTAGCTCTAGGTCATGCAGTGCAGGTTAGCCTATAATGCGAAATGAATAGGCAAGTAGTACAAGTAGTTGTAATTGATTGTGAAAGATCAGTAATTTCGTTTTTATGTAACATTGAAGAGAGCATTTGGAAATCCTTATCTGTAATCTGTGTCGGATATACACTTACATATGAGGTACACATTGTTACAACATACACATGATAAGTTGGCCCCCGCTCATCGGGGCTTGAAGAAGTAGATGGGCTGCATGATGCTTCCACGCAGAGCTGAAACCGACCCACACACGAGTACTGGTAAACCGCTTAGAGGATCTAAGCCTGCCCAGGCAAAGCGGTGCGAGTCGGCCCGTCCATGCTTATAAACTGTATTGGTTTCATTGGGCGTTGGGGCTTGAGATGTCATTTCATCTCAATGTCGGGTAAAAGTCCCACAAAATTGGAAGCGACGTCTCCAAAATGACCTTTACAGTGTTGACGGGGACGTTAAACCTCAAATAAAAAAAAACAAACACATTATAAGTTTTAACATTTTACTTCCCAGTTCAACTACTACACAAATTAATGTGTGCTGAGCGTAGACTCAAGCTTGTTGCGAAAGCTAATTCTTGTTCGCAATCAAGATATTCTCTAGTCCCTGTGACGTCAGAGTGCTGTTAGCTGGGCTTGTACGATGATGATATTAAGACACTTGCAAACAATGTAGACCCAGAACAGACGCCGCATAACGCGGCGTCTGATCAGGGTCTATACTGTTTTAGAGTTAAACAGTCTATAAGTCTCAGTTCAGGACTGTTTTCCCAACCTTCACTTTTCAGCTGTGCGTGGAGGCATCATGCAGCCCATCTATTTCTTCAAGCCCCAATGGGCGGGGACGATAAGTTTATTTGTAAGAAGATGTAAAATTTGCACAATATGTAAGATAGAATCGGCGCTGCTATTTCTGCAATGTTCAAAATGTTGATCTTCCTCTTCGTCCTAAAATACCAATCGTGTCATGGGGGATGTCATGTTTGTTTACCAAAGATCTACCAGATGTTGGTTCGATCACACTTGTGGAGGAAAATGCGCAGTTTGACTTCCGCTACCATAGTCCAGTTGATGATCGAACTAGCTCTAGGTCATGCAGTGCAGGTTAGCCTATAATGCGAAATGAATAGGCAAGTAGTACAAGTAGTTGTAATTGATTGTGAAAGATCAGTAATTTCGTTTTTATGTAACATTGAAGAGAGCATTTGGAAATCCTTATCTGTAATCTGTGTCGGATATACACTTACATATGAGGTACACATTATTACAACATACACATGATAAGTTGGCCCCCGCTCATCGGGGCTTGAAGAAGTAGATGGGCTGCATGATGCTTCCACGCAGAGCTGAAACCGACCCACACACGAGTACTGGTAAACCGCTTAGAGGATCTAAGCCTGCCCAGGCAAAGCGGTGCGAGTCGGCCCGTCCATGCTTATAAACTGTATTGGTTTCATTGGGCGTTGGGGCTTGAGATGTCATTTCATCTCAATGTCGGGTAAAAGTCCCACAAAATTGGAAGCGACGTCTCCAAAATGACCTTTACAGTGTTGACGGGGACGTTAAACCTCAAATAAAAAAAAAAACAAACACATTATAAGTTTTAACATTTTACTTCCCAGTTCAACTACTACACAAATTAATGTGTGCTGAGGTCACGTGTGAGACGCCAAGTTCTGCAACGGAAGGTCAGGTGGTTTTTCTCCGGGTACTCCGGTTTTCGCCCACCTATGATTAACGATCGGCTCGATATGAGTGAAATAATCTTGAAAGGGCCATAAAACCCAAACCAAAAAAAAAAAAATGTGTGCTAAGCGTAGACTCAAGCTTTTTGCGAAAGCTAATTCTTGTTCGCAATCAAGATATTCTCTAGTCCCTGTGACGTCAGAGTGCTGTTAGCTGGGCTTGTACGATGATGATATTGAGACACTTGCAAACAATGTAGACCTAGAACAGACGCCGCATAACGCGGCGTCTGATCAGGGTCTATACTGTTTTAGAGTTAAACAGTCTATAAGTCTCAGTTCAGGACTGTTTTCCCAACCTTCACTCTGAGACAGATCAGTCTTGTTTCTATCATTGATACCTTGCGCTGTTTACTTATCACATGACGTTGCGTCTGAGAATTAAATAGCGCCATGTAATAAATTCGATAACCCTCTAATTATTTATCACATGACGTTGCGTCTGAGAATGAAATAGCGCCATGTAATAAATTCGATAACCCTCTAATTGATTAAATATGCAAATTAGTTAGATACGCCCCATAATGTTACATGTACGACGACCTTAACGATGTCGGGTTTACTAATGGCGGAATACTGTTTGTTTTTGTTTGATTTGAGGTTTAACGTCCCCGTCCACACTGTAAAGTTCTTTTTGGAGACGTTGCCTCCAATTTTGTGGGACTTTTACCCGACATTGAGATGACATAACATCTCAAGCCCTGTCGCCCAATGAAACAATAGGGTTTATTCGCATGGACGGTCCGACTCGCACCGCTTTGTCTGGTTAGGCTTAGATCGTCATGGCGGTCTACCGGTACTGCGGATTTAGCTCAGCGTGGAAGCATCATGCAGCCCATATATTCCTTCAAGCCCCTATGGGCGCGGGCCGGGCGGAATATTGACATTTTTATACAAACGTGGTGTGCGTCAGACCGTCCAATCGTATAAACCCTATTGGTTTCATTGGGCAACAGGGCTTGAGATGTCATTTCATCTCAATGACGGGTAGCAACGAGTCCAAAATGACCTAAACAGTGTTGACGTGGATCTTAACTCATTTTGTACCAGAAACCCCAAAACGGGTACCCTGGCAAATAGTGTAGGCCCAGAACAGACGCCACAGAACGCGGCGTCTGATCAGGGCCTATACTGTTTGCAAAAAGTTCCGCCATTTTCCAAATAAATTTTGAAGAAAACACAACCTGACACCCCTAAATTTTGAAATGGACTCATAGGCCAGTACATTTAGCTGGAAATGACCCTTGACCCACAACTAATTCCTTGAGAAATTTTATCAGCAGTTTTAGTATCAGGAAGGTGTCCTGATTTATATAAAAAAAGTCCTCAAAAAAAATCCGAGGGGAAAGGGTATTTTTTGGGGGGTGAAAAAATACCAAAAATGAAGAAAAATCACAAAAACCAGGACAAAATTAATATTACTGGCGTATGTTAAACTATTAATACTTGACTTCATTAAATCATCCAAAATGAATATTTCTATTTGGGGAAAAATACTAAAAATTCTGAAGATAAAAGTTTTCTTTTAATTTATTTTTTATATATTTTTGTGTGAAATATGGAAAAACAAGTATTAGCTTTTACAAAATGCTTGGGTCTATGCTAAGCACACATTAATTTGTGTAGAACTAAAATGGGTCAGTTACCATAAAGTGTAAAAAGAGTAACAGATATCAAATAAGGATTTCCAAATATTATCAACAATGTCACATAAAACAAAATCAAAAAAGGAAAATCAAAAGCAAACTGTGGCACATCACAAAACATGCCTATGTAATTTTGACCCCCACTAACCCACTTTTATATATAAACTAGAAACACTTGAGGTTTAGGGGTTATATATTATTTTTCTGCTCAAAAACACCGCTTCTGAGATTGGTGATACTCAATAGAACTGCCTCATCTATGTTTTGAGCAGAAATAAGTGAGTGAGTGTGTTTGAGGTCTACGTCCCGTCAACAGCAAATGTCATGTGCAGTTGTTTCAAAAACATTTTGGCATCCAGATTTCAAGGAAAGATAGGAGTGTGATTTTCAATGTTATCTGAATAAAGCCAAATTTATGAAGCATAGCAGGGGAATAATGTTTAAGTAAACGGGAAAATCCCCAGTACCCGTCTATTGATGAAACCCCTGCATACGGAGACCGGACCTTGGTTTAAAGACTCATCTGAAAGTCTGGAGAAGCCCTTGGATCGAACCCATGACTCCTGGTTTATGAGGTTTGTAGTTAACCACTACACCATGGAGGCTTCTTTGAGCAGAAATAAGAAAAATAATGCACATGTATACCCCCTAAAACTCCCCACTGCCCCACCCCTTCCAGGTGGAAATGGGTAGCAGTGGTGTAAAAGTCAACTGCCTCGCCCTCGCGCACATGAAAACATCCGGAATGAGTGTTCGAAAGGGATTAATTAAGTTTGAGACTTTCATCGCAATCGAACAAAAATAAATTAGTATAAACTAAAACTTGATGAGGAAGGGGTTTCTATCGAGTATCCACAATCTATGCTTCTGAGCAGACATTACCGTCCATGCTAATAAACCCTATTGGTTTCATTGGGCGACAGGGCTTGAGATGTCATTTCATCTCAATGTCGGGTAAAAGTCCCACAAAATTGGAAGCAACGTCTCCAAAATGACCTTTACAGTGTTGACCGGGCCGTTAAACCTCAAATCAACCAACCAACCAACGAAACACGCCTAAACAAAAACGTTGTCAATTTTTCAGTCCAAAAATGGAATTTTAAGATTAAAAAAAAATGATGTTTTTTCTTATTTCTGCTCAAAACATAGATTGCGGAGCTCGATTTAGAACCGCCCGAACTTGCGCTTCTGACGAGTACCCACAATTATTTTTTTGCGCTGATATAAGAAATTTAATGTTTATCCCTGTAAACCACAGTTTTACAATATAAAAGGGGTTGGAGGGGTCAATATTATATAGGCGTGTTTGGGCTTGGTTTGGTTGATTTGAGGTTTAACTTCCCCATTAACACTGTGAAGGTCATGTCCCCGTCAACACTGTCAATGTCATTTTGGAGACGTTGCTTCCAATTTTATGGGAATCTTACCCGACATTGAGATGAAATGACATCTCAAGCCCTGTCGCCAAATGAAACCAATAGGGTTTATTAGCATGGACGGTCCGCCTCGCACCGCGGTTCCTGGACAGGCTTAGATCCTCTTAGCGGTTTACCAGTATATTTCTTCAAGCCCCTATGGGATTGAGCCGATCTGGGCTTGGAGTAATAGATTGGGCTGCATGATGCTTCCGCACAGAACTGATAACGACCGCACATAAGTACTGTTAAACCGCTGAGAATGTCTAAGCCTGCCCAGAAAAGTTGCTGCGAGTCAGCCTTTCCATGCATGTAAACTCTTTTGGATTAATTTGGCGGCAGGGACTGAGATGTCATTTCATCTCAATGTCAGGTAAAAGTCCCACAAAATTGGAAGCAACGTCCCGTTTTCGTGATGAATAAGAAAAACATCAGAATTTTCTCTGGAAATTTTTTGGGTGATCAAATCTTCCAATAGATTTGAATACGCGTGTTTTCGTAATGTTTTTTTATGACCCCAACTTTTTTGGAGGGGCATATTGCTTCTGGTTCGTCCATTCGAACTTCCGTTACGCCTTTGATGCATAGCATAAGGCAAGAACCTTGCATGCTAGGGTTTTGAAATTTCTTATATGGATTCTTCATGGAAAATTAGCTAACACGTATTTTTTTCTTATCCGGATTATGCCCCTTTCAAAAGTTATTGCCCTTTGAATTTTTGTTTTTATAAAATCTTGTCAGCAACATATCTCAAAATCTATTGGAGCTAGAACCTTGTAAGTTGGTGAATAGATTGGTGCTGATGAGTAGATGTCCTGATTAACTTTTGACTAAATTCTGAAAAATACTTTGTGGCTAATGGCCCTTTGTCACTTTCGGTACATTGTACGCATTGTGATGCATAGCATAACTTTAGAAGCTAGGGTTTTGAAATTTCATATATGGATTCCTCATGGAAAATTAGCTGAAAGATATTTTTTCTCATTTTGCCCCTTTTAAGGTTGTTTGAGTCAACCTTTGTGTTCAATCAGCTCAAAACAGTTATTGTGCGCAATGTTGGGAGACAAAATTTGCAAATCAATTTCAAGGGGGTATCCCTTTTCTTAGTATTATTTTTCCTGCCTGTTTAAAATTCAGCGGCCAATTTCTATTGCAGTAAGTAGATAGTACAGTGTTGCAATTGTTCTGATTGTGATTTTTGAGTGGTTGCTTCCACAAAGTCACACATAGCTTTCAAAATCTTATGTGCGCAATGTTACCAGAATACACTGTATACACATATTTATGATTTTAATTTTTTGATTCTGATTGCACAAATGTGCTTCCATACACTAAATTTTTGTCATTAGACATGACAAATGTATTTTCTGTATTCCCCTATATTTTTACAACTTGAACATAGATCGTGTTTATCAATAGCATACAAGGAAAATATAAATGGCATCTATTAAAAAAAAAAGATAGAATATAGAACGCAGCGGGAGTCTGCATCGTCTGCTTGTGTCCGCCAAACCTTCAACTGGATTTCCTCTTGATTGTGTGGATTCAAACACATATATATAGATGGATAGATTTGGGAAAATGCATAGCCTCAGTGTACCATATCTCGAACAATTTTGAGCAAATATTTCCATTTATCAATCAAGAGAAAGCTTCTTCGTTCTCTTTTTAATAATAAATTTAATATAGACTGCACTTTAACAATTTGTGACGTATATTTTGTTTTTAATGACGTCATTTGTTTGCGCGCGAGGAGAGCTCGCCTTACAGCAGGTAAAACAGTGTATGGTGCTATTATTGGACCATTACTTATTTAATGTTTTTCTGCGGATTAAATCCTGATTTTCTCAGAACTGGCATGGATATTTTTTGAGGACTTTTTTTTGGTAATTAATATAACATAGACCTGTGTTTTGGTGTTAAAAGAGTTTCTCAAGGAATTATCTTGACCATAAAAATTAAAGAGCCTCGCCTATCATGCTACATATAAGGTGGAAGATTCCATTTGGTACAAAAAGGGTTAAAACCCAATCTAAACAAACAAAAACATGGCTGGTTCGCTGTTTTGTCCGTTGGTGGTACTCTTCCCATGGCTAACAAATATCTATTGATGGTTGAGGGATTGTATCTTGAAAATGTGTCATATTTACTGATTATTCGAATCGTCTCGTGAAGGTAATGCTAACTAGTACTTGCATTGATTGTTTGTCTTCAACCATTGTGGGTCATCATTTTCTGTCATCTCCTAGAGAAAGGGAGAAAAGAGTTTGAAGAGACAAGAGATAGTAGAGGAGAAGAAAGAGAAGGGTAAACGGAGAAAGAGGAAAATGAACAACAACAGCTTCTTCCCTCTTCAAGAACAGCAGGCCTTGCCAAACTGTTAGCCAATATCAGTTGGTCGTCTTGGTGGCCTATTATAAGATACACTTGACACCTCCTCACCCAACCAACCCCAGCACTAACATTATTATTATTATTATTATTATTATTATTATTATTGGTTTAGGTTTTTACGCCTTTCAAGATTATTTCATTCAAATCAAGGTGTGCGAAACCTGAGGACCCGGAGAAAAACCGGAGGCGCCTAGATGTAATACTGAAAAGATACCCCTAAAGTATCATCATTATGCCATCTAACCTGGCGATATGATTAACCCTCAGTAGCTTCCACCACCCCTGTCTAGAAAAAAATTATAGCCCCAAGGTGTTAGCAGGTACACTGTATTTTGTAAGGTGCACAACACTTACAGTGAACATATGCAAGCACTAAACCTGAACAAACACGCATTTTGGAGCCCGTCTACGACAAAATCGACATGCAGACTTGTGCGACCAGACAAGACTCTGATCAGACAGCGCATAGCGCAGTCCGATCGGAGTCTTGGCTGGTCCTATGCGATTGCTTTTGTCTCTGTGCTATCCACAGAGCGATGGGCCAGGACTCAGATCAGACTTGGTGAATGCTAAATCTTAACTGTTCACACAAGTCTCTTCTACGTTTGGCTGTGCTCTGGCTCATACAGGAGAAAAAAACAAAATGTTTTGTTGAGATGAACCATATTACCTTTATGATTCATATCTCAACATCCTGGAAAATAGACAGCACGAGATATAGAGGGTCATACACTAGTTATCATTTATATATTAAATTATACGAGTTCATATAAGATGGCTACGAGCATGAGAGCTTAATCATATACTATTTGTCGCTGTATTTTATCTTGTGACCTTTTTCAACGTATTTTTATCATATGGCCATTTTTTTCCTATGTTTTTATCATATGACTGTTTTCTTTCATTTTTTATTACATGACCATTTTCCCTTGTGTCGTTATCATATGACCATTTTTCTAATGACCAGTTTTCTTTATGTCTTTATCTTATGACTATTTTTCCTGGCATTTAACTGGTAGCAGCCTCCACAGAAAAGCCTCTCATGACGGTACTAGATGATATTACAACAGAGCATCTTAAAAGCCTATTTTCTGCCCCCCGCCCATCGGGGCTTGAAATAATAGATAGGGCTGCACGATGCTTCCATGCAGAGCTGAAAGCAACCGCACACGAGTACTGGTAAACCACTTAGAGGTTTTAAGCATGCCCAGGAAAGGTAATGCGAGTTGGACCGTCCATGCATATAAACTATATTGGTTTAATTGGACGGCAGAGCTTGAGAAGTCATTTCATCACAATGTCGGGTAAAAATCCCACAAAATTGAAGCAACGTCTCCAAAATGTCCTATACAATGTTGACGGGGACGTAAAACCTCAAATCAAACAAACAAAACAAGCCTATATAGTTTTGACACCCTTGAACCCCACCTTTATATAGTAAATCTGGGGTTTACAGGGGTAATCCTTATTTTTCTTATTTCTCTCTAAAATATAGATTGTGGGTACCCGTTAGAACCGCCTCGATGAGGCGGTTCTAACGAGTATCATCAATCTATATTTTGAGCAGAAATAAGAAAAAAAATCGCAATTTTTCATCTTAAAATTTCATTTTTTCGGCGGTAAAATGTACAATGTATTTGAATAGGCATGTTTCATCTCAAATGTATGCATTGGATAAAGGTTAGTGTATTGGTGTACATACTTTGTGTCATTCATATTTCTTTTAAAAGTCAGGATGACTCGTGTCCAATAACATGGACTCATGTATCACATTTTCAACCTCCTGTGAATGTTCTGTCATGACCTCCATAACCTGCATTTTCATTGGCGAAGACACTTGCCTTGGAATAAGTTTTACAAGCTACACTGAATATGGAATAGGACATGCTTTACTCAAATAGGCCGCAACAAGATAAAAGATGTCTTCATTATGTCAACAAGTTCAGGTAATGTGAAGAAGACTGGTGTTAAAAGGGGGTATATTTTTTTTCTTATTTCTATTCCAAGACATAGGTTGTGGCACCCTGATTGAGGCGGTGTCAGCTAACACCCTCAACCTAATAGAAGTTCTTTTGTTTGGCGTGTAAATTCGAAAAATATCACATGTTTGGTCAGAAGAAATAACCAGTCTTTGAGATGTGAAAAAAATGCACTTTGTCACTTTAATGTATTATCGTAATGCGGAGCCTGTGCACTTGCGCGTCCAGCAAAAGCTGAGATCTGACTACACAAAAATAGTTTTTTGTTGTTGTTGTTGTTGTTGTTGTTGTTTTTTGTTTGTTTGTTTTTTTAAGAAAAAAAAAACACCCTTCCCTGATCCTTGCAAAACAGTTGGACCCATGGTCATATAGCGAAGACTCTGATTAGACTGCGCTGGACGCATGTACTCGAAGACCCTATTACGCTTGGCGCGGCGGCACATATGTTAAGCAGAAAACTTCTGCATGGATCACGAAAACATGCCTATATAACTTCGACCCCCTTTAACCCCACTTTTATATATAGTAAAACAGAGGTTTACAGGGGTATACATTATTGTTCTTATTTCTGCTCAAACACATTGATTGTGGGTACTCGTTAGAATCCATTTTTGTACCAGAAACCCCAAAACGGGTACCTTGTCAAACAATGCAGGTCCAGATGAGACGCCGCAGTATGCGGCATCTGATCTGGGCCTGCACTGTTTGCTAAAAGTTCAATCATTTTCCAAAAAGATTTTTATGAAAACATAACCTGCACCACTAAATTTGGAAATGGACTTCTGCTATATATAAGGAGGAAAATTCCATTTGGTACCAAAAGGGTTAAAAGCTTCAATAATGTGCACATCTTGTCAAGTTTTTTTTTTTTTTTTTTTTTTTTTTTTAAAAAAATAGAGCGAAATAGGGATTCGTTTATATATATATTAGCCTATGTGGTTCAGACCAATAGACAACCCCCGCCCATCGGGGCTTGAAGAAATAGATGGGCTGCATCATGCTTCCGCGCAGAGTTGAAACCGACCCGCACGAGTACTGGTAAACCACTTAGATGATCTAAGCCTGCCCAGGCAATGCGGTGCGAGTCGGACCGTCCATGCTTACAAACCTAATTGGTTTCATTGGGTAAAAGTCCCACAAAATTCGAAGCAACGCCTCCAAAATGACCTTTACAGTATTGACGGGGACGTTAAACCTCAAACCAAAAAACATCAGACCAATAGGTTGGTTCCGACCCACGCATTACCTTTTTATGTGAGAAACCAGCTTTTTGCGAAGTACATGACAAATACAATTTTTACTGCCGTCCCTTGGAAAACTGACAACGGTTTTATCCGATTTTGTGTCTAATCACCTTAAGGGGTATTGATACACATTCAGGGAGAAAGCCTGTTTCCAAGGAAATGTCTCCTTTGTCTACAAGGGTCTGCATTGTACTTTTAAGGGGGGGAGGGGGGGGGGAAGCGGGAAGGTGGGAATCGATCCTTCAGAGCAGACCCTTCTTCAGGGGTTGAATAAATCATCACATAAACACGCCTATATAATTCTGACCCCCTTGAACCCGACTTTTATATAGTAAAACCGGGGTTTACAGGGGTTAACATTATTTTTCTTATTTCTGCTCTAAAATATCGATTGTGGGTACTCGTTAGAACCGCTTCCCACAATCTATATTTTGAGCAGAAATAAGAAAAATATCACAATTTTTTATCTTAAAATTTTAGTTTTTTCGGCGGCAAAGTTTACAATGTATTTGTATAGGAGTGTTTTTGTAATGAATTGCCCATTGTCTCCCTTGTGAAAAAGGCAGAAAATATGCATTGTGAGTATGCATTTTCCTGAATTGCAATAAGGGGTTTTATTTTAATTGAAATGTCAACATAGCGTGCTTCATTAGCTCAGGAGAATTACCAAGGAGAACACGAGAGAAAATTCATTAAATTGTCAGTTTTCAGAAAAAGAAAGCTCGTCTATTTTCGAAAAATCCGTCATTATCTTGTAATTGTTGTCTGTCTAGGCAGATTGTCATTTTTACAGAGAAAGAGATATATAAAGAAGCATATCCTATTGCAAAAAGGCGAAAATAATTTTCCTGTCCTAAAATAATCGACATTTTCCAGAAAGGAATTTCCGTCGAGGCTCTTGTAATCAATACAATACCGCCTGGAAAAAAAGTTAATTTGCTGTGTATCTGTGTCTATCCCTCAATTTGTTAACCTCTGAATTTTAGACTTCGAAGACATTTACTGCCAAGAGGTGACGTTTCATTTGCTTTATACTAAGCAGCGAAATCAATGCATATCTGAAACAAATAAAAATGCATCCCGAAAACACAGCTATATAATTTTGACCCCCTTTAACCCTACTTTTATCAAGTAAAACTGGGGTTTACAGGGGTAAGCATTATTTTTCTTATTTCTGCTCTAAAATATAGATTGTGGGTAAACGTTCTAACGTGTACCCACAATCTATATTTTGAGCAGAAATAAGAAAAATATCATTAGTTTTCGACTTAAAATTTGCATTTTTTTTTCGGCGGTAAAATTAATAATGTATTTGTATAATAACCCTGTTATTTTCACAGTAGCGGCCGGGACTACTTTTTTTTTTTTTTTTTTGGTTTTTCGTATAAAATAAAATGAAAATTAATTATTTATATTTATTTATTTATTATCATTATTATTATTTTATTTTATTTTTTTTTCGATAAATTTCATCGAATTTGTTGAAAAACATATTCCATCGAGTGTGTTGAAAACTCTTATATGAAAATGGACTTGTCCAACATATAGCAATGGAAGAGTCCACTAGTATACAACGGCTTAAGAGAATGGTTACACCTTCAGGGGAGGCAACTCATTCAAAGGTATGTAAGCATCTACTTTTAAAAGAACGAATTTGTAAATACTTTCATTCAAGAGAACCCTTTTTTTCGGAAAGCACAAATACTGACTACTTTTTAAAGATGCAGAAAATATGGAATATCAATTCCCCATAATAATAGAATATCCGTGCATGTACTACAGACAGACGGACGGCCCCCGCCCATCGGGGCTTGAAGAAATAGATGGGCTGCATGATGCTTCCACGCAGAGCAGAAACTGACCGCACACGATTACTGGTAAACCGCTTAGAGGATCTAAGCCTGTCCAGGCAAAGCGGTGCGATTCTGACCGACCATGCTTATAAACCCTTTTGGTTTCATTGGGCGACAGGACTTGAGATGTCATTTCATCTCAATGTTGGGTAAAAGTCCCACAAAACTAGAAGCAACGTCTCGAAATGACCTTTACAGTGTTGACGGTAACGTTAGCCTCAAATCAAACAAAGAAACGGACGGACGGACGAACGGACGAGCTATGTATTAGGTAACAAACCATTCCCAAAATGGTTCGTCGAAATACCCTTTTGCTGAGCAATAACTTGAAATGTATTCGACCTCATTACAGTTGCTACTATAATCATCCAAAAAGGGACGTGTAAGACGGTGAAAGTCAAGATCAGAGGCCGCTTTCATTGGTCTCTGAACAGGGCCTTCGCTGATTTCAAAAACTCCACCAAATTTCAGCGCAATTGTATACTATGAAACGTCGAAAGTAATGGGGCGCCCTTTTACTATTTATTCCCTATTTATAGATATCCATAATTATTTATTGATATCCATAATTTGAATTATGGATATCCATAATTACTTATGGATATCAATAATTATTTATGAATATGCATAATTCGAATTAATCATATCGATTATTTGATTTATGGATATCCATAAATCGATCTGAATTATGGATATCCATAAATCGAATTATAGATATCCATTATTCGTTTTATGGATATCTATAATTCGAATTATGGATATCCATTAATCAGTCGTATTATAACAGTACATCTAATACCCAGGGCACAGGTTAAGTGAACATGAGTTTATCAATGCACTAAACTTCAAGTAATGGTTTTGATAATTTTAGACTCAAAAGGCCAGTTGTTCAAAACTAACGACGTCGTTAGTTAACGTATCGTTAAAACTTTGATCATTTGTTATGGCAAAGATGCTCATATTTTTGCTGAAAAAAATCTGAGCAGCTTTTGCATTGCAAAAGCCGCTCACATTTTTTCAGCAAAAATACCAAAATTTTGAATATTAAACTTGCTAGAACAGTTTACAATATGACCCCCAACGAGCTCATTAAGCTAACAATGCTTTGAACAACTAGCCCCAGATTTGACCCCCCGTTCCTATCTTTTAAAAATTTCCCACTTGTGAACAGGCTGTTACCCTAGCAAGTTTCATTGCCGTCTATTTTAACGTGTCTGTATAATGCGCAATTTATTTGTTTGATTTGATGTTTAACGTCCCCGTCAACACTATAAAGGTCATTTTGGAGACCTTGCTTCCAATTTTTGTGGGACTTTTACCCGACATTGAGATGAAATGACATCTCAAACCCTGTCGCCCAATGAAATAAAAAAAACAGACAGGCCTAAGCACAAACAGTGTAGACCCAGATCAGACTGCTCCTCTAAACCTGCAGTTTAGTATGTTAAGTATTAATCGCCCCGCCCATCGGGGATTGATTTGTTTGTTTGTTTGATTTGATGTTTAACATCCCCGAACTCACTGTAAAGGTCATTTTGGCAACGCTGTCTCCAATTTTGTTGGACTTTTTCCCGACATTGAGATGAAATGACATCTCAAGCCCTGCCACCTAATGAAACAAATAGGGCTTATGAGCATGAACAGTCCGACTCGCACCGCTTTGCCTGGGAAGGCTTAGATCCTCTAAGCGGTTTACCAGTACTCGTGTGCGGGTCGGTTTCAGCTCTACGTGGAAGCATCATGCAGCCCATATATTTCTTCAAGCCCCGGATTGGCGGGGGGGGGGGGGGTGGCGTTAACTTGCCTGTATAATGCGCAAGTTAAGGGAATCGTTGCATTATAGTTCATGAAGTACAGAAAGCACATCTTCCGATCGATTACACGCACACCTGAGAAACATACGTATCATTAACCTGTTTTGTACCAAATGGAATCTTCCTAATTTAGGGGTGTCAGGTTGTGTTTTCTTGAAAATTGTTTAGGAAAATGGCTGAACTTTTTGCATACAGTGTAGGCTCTGATCAGACGCCGCGTTCTGCGGCGTCTGATCTGGGCCTGCACTGTTTGCCAACTACCCGTTTTGGGGTTTCTGGTACTAAATGGGTTAAACCACCCCGCTCAGTAGCGGAAAGATTCGCTTATGGCACTTATAATACTGAGCTATGTCAAGTTAAAACAAATCTTCCTGCATTTTTTTTGTCAGTTTGTTTAGTTTGGGGTTTTATGGCCTAGTCAAAACTATTTAGGCTATATCGAGCCGAATATGAGCTAGAGTGGCCGTCCCTGGAGGCCCGTCGTGAGCAGTCCTCTTTAACCTTCTTCTACAAGATACACTCTGAATCAGTGTCTATTGATAAAGATAGGTACTTGACCCCTGTAACACTGTCGACCCAAACAAGGGCATCAAAATTAAACGACTCACAATATCGTAGATACCAGTCCTATAGTGATGCCCTGAAGAACTCGTTTTTTCCTAGAACTATTCCCCAATGGAATAGTCTTCCCTCCTCTGCGGTGAATGCCAAGTCCGCAGAAGAGTTCAAAGCCCGCACAGTGTAAGATTGGGTCTCAGAGGTATGCGTTTTAGGATACCTCTGTTATGCAGATTGTAAATAGTTTTAAGGACGCATCCAGTGCCTCTCTTTTTTTTTTTTTTTTTTCTCAGCTAAATTCTAAATTTAGCCACCCAATCAACTGAGGTAATGGCCAGATATGACCGACTCAGTATAAGAAGATAGATAGATAGATAGAATAACATAGTTCCTTGGCAGGCTTTAGCGCTTTCTTGTGCCGTCGTTTTAAACGTACAGGTCATTCTTTAAATGATGTTTCTATACAGCCAGTGGAAAAATACTATGATGTAAATTCTACAGCTAGGTTTAAATTATTAAACGACATGGATGACAACATTTGTCTTGAGAATTCCCGATTTTGATATTTTCTCGCTTCTGGACTATCAGGAGGGTAGAACTAGATCGCACGGTACCGGGAGGGATGGGAACTGTAGACGTAAATTACGTGCTTTTGAAAGAAACAATGCCGGGCTGAAGTGACTCTCCATGATATTATTGAATCATGGACGCCACTCTGTGCTTGCATTTCTAAATTCATTGCCCATTTGTCTATTACGTGTTCTGGAGTTCTAATCGGTTGTGCGGTGCTGCTCTTTTGGCTGGGGCTGTGCTCGGCATTCTCTTTGTCCGATTCTGAAGTTGATCACAAGCGCCATTGCATCGAGATATCCTTCATTGGTGGGGTTTGGATTTTATAGATTTGCCTGGTATCTTCCTGCAAAGTTCGGTGATTTCATCTATTCCTGCTTGTTTTCAGAGTGCTGGGGCGGCCGTGGTTTGCTGTAGATGCAATAAGCCTGTTGGATCTATCATTTTTAATTTTAATAGACTTGTTTCCGATCTTGATATTGACACTCTGTGATTGTAAATTTAGTATATTACTATCCTGCTGCTGGTCATATTACTACTGGCAATTTAAAGATTATTCCTGATTCTAGGATACGAAATATAATTTCTAAAGGACCGAAATATCGATTTCCTTCGACAATTGATTTCAATAAGTGTAGAGATGAAATCGCTGCTGCCTTGAATGAATTTGGTAATTGATGGTGTAAACGAGAGTATGTTGAGCATAAAGCTCTAAAAGAATGGAAACTTAGCATTCTGAAACTAGTGGACAAACGCATTTCTTTCTACTCTCAAAATACGAACGTATTACCTGCTTAACCCAAGCCTTAAACTAGGTATTCAATAATTTCGTAAGAAGTTTGTTTTGGCTCCAGCGGACAGGGCCGCTAACAATGACGGCATTACTATGTTGACACTCTTCAGCAAGAACTTGGTGGTACCTAGGCATATGAACTGCAGCCTTTGGCTGTAGAGAGGGCTGTTGTTGATGACCACATTTGGCATTCAGCCACCAAGTTTGCTGTGTGTGTTACAGAAGGCCAAGACACGCTTCTTACATTATATTGGTTACCTAAACGTCATAAAAGACCATACAAAGCACTGTTTATTGCAAATTCAAGCTTTTGTACCACCACTGAACTTTCCATATTATTAACATCACGTGAACTAGTCCGTGAAATGAAGACCCCCTTAACCCCACTTTATAAATATATAGAGAAAACTGGCGTTTATGGGGGGATAAATTATTTTTCTTAGTTTTACTCCAGACATAGGTTGTGAGTACTCGTTAGCACCGCCTCAATGAGATTTGTATGAAAGACCATTGATTGTTTTGGGTTTAAAGACACGTCAAGCCTTCGTGGTCATTTTGTGTAGTCTCAAAGAGAAAGGGAGAAAAGAGATAGAAGAGATTGGTGAGGAGATGAAAGCGAGGGACAGAGGAGAAAAGGAAAATGATTCGAAGAAATACCCCCCCCCACACACACACACACACACACACTCACTCACATCCCCCAACCTACTGCGAGGACAGCAGGCCGGCCCCAGGCCCCGCCCGTCGGGGCTTGAAGAAATTTGAAGAAATGGATAAGCTGCATGATGCTTCCACGCAGAGCTGAAACCGACCCGCACACGAGTACTGTTAAACCGCGCTTAGAGGATCTAAGCCTGCCCCAGGAAAAGCGCTTTGAGTCAGACCGTCCATGCTTATAAACATTGGTTACATTGGACGACAGGTCTGGTAAATGTCTCACAAAATTGGAAGCAACGTCTCCAAAATGATCTTTGCAGTGTTGACAGGAACGTTAAACTTCAACTCAAACAAACAAAACAAAGGACAGCAGGCGTTGTCCATCTGCAAGCCAATATCAGTTGGACGCGCCCCAGTGACGCAAGATACACGTCACCTTTGCCTCACCCTTATGAAAGACTAAAAGAAACAAAGAAACGATGGACGAAACTGAAAAAATAAAAACCATCAAAATTGAAAATATCAAAATATTCCGATATAATAACAATGTTACATGTTGGGCTGATTGTTTCCAAAAGCTTTTGTTCGCGACTTTCGCTGACCATGTATAAATTCGAGGTAACGGTTACCTTTAACGGCTTGTTTATTATTGCCGAGACGTCACGAGCATAGACTGGGCTCGTGTGCTAATAGAAATTTAATGGTAAAACGGAACAGCAGGACCAATTACGAATACTACACTCAGAGACAGTTTATCCATTTGTGATGTCATTGCTTTAATTGGTTGTTTGTTTGTTTGGTTTCAGCTCTGCGAGGAAGCATCATGTAGCCAATCTATTTCTTCAAGCCCCGATGGGCGGGGGGGGGGGGCATGTTTGTTTGTTTGAATTGAGGTTAACGTGTAGGTCATTTTGGAGAGGCTGCTTCCAGTTTTGTCGGGCTTTTACTCGACATTAAGATGAATTGACATCTCAACCCTGCCGCCCAATGAAACAATAGGGCTTATATTCAATGAACGGTCCGACTCGCACCACTTTGTGTGCGCAGGCTTAGGTTTACCAGTACTCATGTGCGGTCCGTTTCAGCACCATGCAGCCTAATCTATTTGTCCAATCCCCGATGAGCGGGGGCCCTTTATTGATTGTAAAACAGGGCAACTTCTTAAGGGGCATGGGAACACCTGGCAGATTTTTCCACCATTTTATAAAGGGAGACGACTTTCGGTACTTCCTGTTCGCTTTTCTATAAGCCCTGTCCCACTGAAAAGCGTCCTCAGAAGCAAATTTTTTCCTTTAAGAGTTGACCCAGACGAAAAAAAAAATAAAAGAGTTTCCTCCCCTGAAGGTGTTCCCATTCCCCTTAAGGGCAATACATACACATTCAGGGGAGACAACTCTTCCAAAATAGTTTGTCTATGAAAATAAACCTATATTGTAAACACCCCCTTAAATCCCACTTTTATATAGTAAAACTGTGGTTTACAGGGATAAACATTATTTGTCTTATTTCTGCTCAGAATCATAGATTGAGGGTACTCGTTAGAACCGCCTCACCGAGGCCGTTATAACGATTTCCCACAGTCTGTTTTGAGCTGAAATACGAAAAAATATCAGATGTTTTCTCCTTTTTTGTGGTAAAATTTTCATTAATTTTGAAGAGGCGTATGTTCATATACATAACGGGCTTACTTGTCCGTATTGCGTGCTTATAAATGGAAGCATTTGCTCCTCTTTCTCTCTCTCTCTCTCTCTCTCTCTCTCTCTCTCTCTCTCTCTCTCTCTCTCTCTCTCTCTCTCTCTCTCTCTCTCTCTCTCTCTATATATATATATATATATATATATATATATATATATATATATATATATATATATATATATATATATCTTTTTTTGATTATGATTTTTTATTTTTCTATGGGCAAACCCCTTTTTCGTCGGGGCTGAGTTTTCAGGAAACTTAGAGCAAACAGAAATTTATATTTTAGCTACGTCATAAGAAAATATGTTTAACCGTTCGCGAACCGAACAAAGTGGAAGATCAGCCTGCGCACCTGCGCAGTCTGTTGAGCGCCTTATTTTTGTCTGCTTTGACAGCACAATATCTCTAGTTTCCATAACTAAAATTTTAAGACTCTTGCCTGGTTTGAGCCTTACCTTGTCGCAAAGCCTGAAGTCAGGTCCCGAGGTTATAAAAACTTTTTATGCTCAACTCAGCTGAGCATGAAATTAATAATGCTCATAAATTTGAAAAAAATACAAATGATAGAGTCACTTTTCTTCCTAAGATCAGTACAGAATGTTATTTGTACTGCTCATAAATTTTAAAATGCCAACAATTCAGTGTTGGCATTTTAAAATTTATGAGCAGGACAAATTTCATGCTCAGCTGAGTTGAGCATGAAAAAAAATTATAACCTCGGCTCAAAAGAAAACGCGGAAAACATCCGGGCTTAAATCACAGGACCTGGGTCCGTGGTTAAAAAAAATCAACAAAAAAAACTTTTTATCCTCGACTCACTTGTGCATAAACTTATAGTGTTCATTTATATATTAAAACTACATTAAATAAGATACCCTTCGCAGTAAACCCGAGTCCTCCGAAGAGGGGCTCGAACCTTTCATTCCAAGTCGTTTGTTTGAAACGAAGCAAAATTCTTATACATGTAACAAGCACATTTTAGGCACAATGGTATAAGAAAAACCATTCGAATCAAGGATCACCTATCACGCCCCAAAATCATAAGGCTTCCGTCCTGATCAGCATTATCATGTCAACAAGACCGTGTTATGAACCCTACTAGATTCTATGACGGCTCCAACGTAAAGGCTTATTGAGAATTAGAGAGATCTAATTCAAGGTAATGTTGGTTGGTGCCTGATGCTCTGTCTCTGGTCGGGCCCATCGGAGTCTAACTGTTGGTTTTCTTTTGCTCCACCTTTTCAGTGGTTTCTTGCTGTCGAGTCCTCACCGTTGTCTCACCTCTGTGGTTCTTTGATTTTTTGTGTTCACGGAGATGTTGCACTGATGAGTTAGGAGGCCTTCATGCGGACTGAACAAATTATTTGTCTAAATCGCGACGGAAGTAAGGGCGAGGATTGTGGCCACGTAAAATCGATTAAAGCCCCCCCCCCCCCCCAAGTTGAAATTCCACTGACCGTTCCAAGGCGATTCTCCTGTGGCGATTTATTTCTGTTGTTGTTTGTTACTTACTGTGTGTATCACTTGTGTCTTTTTATTTTGGATGGCCATATGGCCATTTTGTGGGAAAATAACTGTCCTTATGGTCTTCCTTTGTTTAGGTTTCCATTATGGTCTGGTCGCTTAATGTTTGTGTTTCTTTCCCTTTGGTGTCTTTGATGGGTGGAGTAAATTAATTGTATCGATTCCTGATCTTTGTTTTACTTCTACTTTTTATACAGAGAAAACTGGGGTTTAGAGGAGTATTCATTAATAGTCTTATGTTTGCTCCAAGTCATGGCCTTAAGGTGCTCGCTAGAACCGCCTCATTTAGGCGTATAAATTAGGAAAGTATTACTCATATTCGTTGGGAAAATAACCGTTTTGAAGCTAAGGAAAATATAGGGTGCCGTTCTACTATTTAATCCATATTTATAGATATCCATAATTCGATTTAGGGATATCCATAATTCGAAATATGTATATCCATAAATCAGCCGAATAATGTATATCCATATTTAGAAATATAGATATCCATAAATTGAATTATCGATATTTATATTTCGATTTATGGATATCATTGATTCAGATCGATTTAGGGATATCATTATGGATATCACTAATTCGAATTATGGATATCATTAAATCAACCGCTGATTTATGGTTATCAATAATTCGAATTACGGATATCCATAATTCGAATTACGGATATCCGTAAATCGAATTATGGATATCTTTTAATCCGGCTGAATTAATGATATCCATATTTCGAATTGTTGATATCCATAATCAGCACAAAAGACTTTGGTTTTAGTCATAATTTATTGTTTTTAGTTTCAAAGACGAATTATTGATGTCCATAATTCGAACTAGTGATATCCATAAATGAACCGAATTATGGATAGCCATAATTCGAATGGATATCCAAAAACGATCTGAATTACTGATATCCATGAATCGAATTATAATTATAATTAGATTTATGGATATCCATAATTCGAATTAATGATATCCATAAATCAGCCGAATAATGGATATCCATATTTCGAATAATAGATATCCATACTTCGATTTATGGATATCCATAATTCGATTTATGGATATCATTATTCCAGATTGATTTACGGATTGCCATAATTCGAATTATGGATATCATTAATTCGAATTTTGAATATCCATAAATAATTATGGATATCGATAAATCGAATTATTGATGTCATTTAATCAATTTATGGATATCCATAAATAATTATGGATATCTATAAATAGGGAATAGATAGTAATACGGCGCCCCATAGGAAATACACTTATTTTCCACGGATGTTATCGTAATTTATCATATGACGTCGCGTCTGAGAATATAATAACGTCATGTAATGTTCGATGAATTAATAGATTCCTGAAGAAGGCCAAGGGCCGAAAATTTGAAAAAGAGTGATTTTTAATTCATAGACTATTTGTTATTTTCCCTGCGGAAATATAATTTAGAAGAATTTGTCATGTAATAAATTTGATAATCTACTTGTGGATTAGATATGCAAAGTAGTTAGATACGCCTCGTAACGTTACATGTACGACGTCATTAACGACGACGCGTTTACTAATGGCGGAATATTGACATTTTTATTTAACAATCGTGAATAAAATGCGTTTTAAATGTCATATGATACGTAAATAGAATCTTGCATTCGTGCTCATGTATTATTGAATTTATCAAACACGTTGAAGAAAAGGGATAAAATGCTCGGCTTTATCAAACACGTTGAAGAAAAGGGATAAAATGCTCGGCGCAGCCTCGCCTTTTCCTCAACTCGTTTAATAAATTCAATAATACATGAACACACTCATGTGAGATTCTCTATTAAGTTATTTGTCTGGATCGTATTTGTTATGCTTAACTGATACGTACCATTCTCAGCTGACCTGAGCTTATATTTATGAAGTTTAACAGTGATCAGGCCAGTGTGTCTTCCATAACAAACACTCGCGGGATTGAAAGGTTGGCTGACTGATTGATCGGTCTGTCGATCCAGATTGATTGACTGATTTACCGATTGCCGCGTAGTCTACTGACGCTGACTATGAGTAGATCCCAGAGGACATCACGAAACCACATCTATATCATTTTGACCCCCCTTGAAGCCCACTTTTTACAGTAAAACTGGGGTTTACAGGAGTGAACCTTTTTTCTTATTTCTGCTCTAAAATATAGACTGTGGATACTCGTTAGAACCGCCTCTAACGGGTTCGCACAATCCATATTATGAGCAGAAATAAGAAAAATATCACAATTTTTCCTCTTAAAATTTTCATTTTTTCTGCGTTAAAGTTTACAATGTATTCGTATAGGCGTGTTTTCGTAATGGCTTACAGGACAACAAATAGAAAGTCACAAGAAAATGTGATACAAGAGGCCCATGAGATCCTGGTCGCTTCCCTGAACCCTGAGTATCACTTGGTCACTTTTTTCCCTCATCTGAGTGACTATGATCTTTTGTACTGATAAATAGGTAATACGAATTTTCGAGGAAATCGGCCCAGCGGAGAAGATTTTTGTAAAATTTTATTGAAATTGACCCAGCAGTTTTAGAGAACATATACATTGGCTGGAAGTTGATTGGCACCTTGTTCCAAGGTCACTACATGACCTTGACATTTAATAGCATTCACAGACATTCAAACAGTACCTACTATCATTTCATGATCTCGAGAGTTTTCGAAAAATATATTGTTTCCTCTACCCCATTCAAAAGCCTAAGGAGCCAGATTTGACTTTGTTCAAAGATAGGCATTGTTCAACCTTTTCCCAATTGAAAAGCCGGACCTTGTCGTAAAAAATTAGCATCGTATTGTGAATAAACTTGGTAGTACACAGTCACCCGATGCTACATATCAAGTTTCAAGGCAATCGGCCCAGCGGTTCTGAAGAAAAAAAAAAAGGTTATGACCATATTTGGGTGTGGCGGTCATCTTAGTCATGTGACCTGGACCATTCCATCACGGTTGTGTTCCCCCATTATCAGGAGGTTGCTTTTGAAATTAAATTGACATTGGCCCAGCTGATTTAGAGAAAATGGCATTTGAACTACTAATGGATCTGCAATCCTATCGACCGTTGGCCGAGGTCGCCGAATGACCTTTATCATTCATAGATATTCAGTTTTATCTACTCTCATGGCATAGACCACATTATTTTTCGAAAAAAAAAAAAAAAAAACATTCTTTTACCGTTTTCCCATTGAAAGTCCTAAGGAACAAAACTTGACTTGGCCGTAAAATAAGTCAAGGTCAACCTAGGGTCATCATTTTTGCAAAGTTGGCGTTCTTAGACACCTACAGCTATAAACCGAGTTTCAAGAAATCGGCCCAGTGGTTCTGGAGAAGATTTTTTTACCATATTTCGTCATTGCGGCCATGTTGGTCATGTGACCTAGACCATTGGAATCGAATAAACCTACTTTCCCCGACTGTCGGAAGGCAGCATATGAAATTTAGATAAAATTGGCTCAGTGGTTTCAGGGAAAATGTATTTTTAAACGTCAATGGACCTGCAATTCAAGCGACCTTGAATAAAGTCGTCGAATAACCTTGACATTTGGCATTCATAAACATTCAATTGCACCTTTTCTCATGTCACAGACCACAATATATTTCGAAAAATGCACTGTTCTACCCTTTCCTCTGAAAAGCTAAAATGTGATATTGCCGTAAAATAGGTCAAAGTCAACGTAGGGTATTCAATTTTCGAGGCCCCGACAATACCCTCGTAAAATATTCAAGTTACTTTTACTTCAATAAATACCAAAAATACATTTTCAAGTTACTTTTACTTCAATAAATACCAAAAATACATTTTCAAGTTACTTTTACTTCAATAAATACCAACATTTTCAAATTTCTTTTTCTTCGATAAATGTTGAAAACATCAGACTTTTCACTCGTGCTTCGCAATCGTGAAAATTCTGAATTTTTCAGCACACTCGATGAAATGATGAAATATTTTTTAAAAAAAAAAGTAAATATCCTTTATGTATTCAATGAATGTTAACGGCAGCTGTGACATCAAGGGCAGTCGGTGAAAGGAAAACTTTCGTCAGCAAGCCAGCTGGGCTGGTTCAATAATCTTTTGTCCATTAGAAGATGAGCCCCGCCATGCGAATTTGTGTCTTCGAGCATTCCGTCATAACAAATTTTAACCGCGCATGCCCAGCCATTCAGAGGGACCAGGGATATGGCTTTCTGTCTGAAGGTTCCTCTTGATTCACTGCTTGTATGAGCGGATGCGCAGGCTCGCCATAACCTTCGCTGCTCGCATAGGCGATAAGTACCAAAATCGCTTGACGGGGCCCAGAGAATGGTATAGTTTTCGTACAGTTTTATTATGTGATGCATGCAACTCGCTTGAACGGAAATAAGTATTATAGAGAGATCTTTTTTTTTTTTTTTTTTTTTTTTGGGGGGGGGGGGGGGACCTTTAACTTGAAACCCCCAAACGGGACACTGGCAAAAAGTGCAGGCCCAGATCCGACGCCGCAACATTTGCCATTTAAAATATCGAACGAAACCTGGCACCCTTAAATTTCAAAATGGATTCCTGCTATACATAAGGCGGGAGTTTCTATTAACGGACATGCAGAACATATTAACCGTAACACTGTTTTCCTACTTTTTGAGTTATTGTCCTTTGAACATTGAACATATCCATTTCTATCATAGTTTCGTGTCCGCTCCATAGCTCTTATACCATTTGAGATGTTTTCATGAAACTTCACAGTTGTGGTGAGCACCATGCACGTGCAGATCATATGAACCGTATGAAACGTAACTATTTTATTTTCCTACTTTTAGATTCATTGCCCTTTGAACATTGAACATGGCCATTTTTACCACGATTTCATGTCCTCTCCATAACTCTGATACCATTCGAGATATTTTTACGAAACTTCACAGATATGAAGAGCACCATGAGATGTGCAGAACATATGAACCATAACTCTTACTTACTTTTGGAGTCATTGCCCTTAGAGCATTGAACATAGCCATTTCTATCATGTACTTACTATGACAGCGTTAGAAATATTTTCATGAAACTTCATATAAACGTGAAGCACTATGAGACGACGTGACAAACATATGAACCATAACTCTGATTTGCCTGCTGTTCGAGTTATTGTCCTTTGAACAGTGAATATAGTCATTTCTACTTTGCACTCATGTCCGCTCTGTTAGTTGAAAATTGTTTGAGATATTTTCATGAAATCTCTCATAAATGTAAAGCACTGTGAGACAAGGTGCAAAACACACCAACCGTAGCTCTGGACTTCCGGAGTTATGGCCCTTTGAACATTGTAAATATTGAAAATAGTCCGAAATAGCATTTCTACCAATAGTTTACTCGTGTTCGTTCTATAAGGTGGAAACTGTTTCAGATATTTTGACGAAACTTCACACAATGTGATTCATTATGTCCCTCACCAAGGGTGATGTGAATCATTAAGTCCCTCACCAAGGGTGACCGGAGGGGGGTGCATATTGTTTTGGTGCGGATGCTGTTTGCGTTGGCTTTGGCGTCGGCGTTGACGTAGCCTGTTTGAAGCACAATATCTCCTGCACGTATTGATGGATTCCATTGTTACTGCAATAGCATGGGGGGAAACAGCCATTAGGTTTTGATGACCAGGACCTTTTTTTCAAGGGCATAGCAACGTTACATGGCAACTGGGATTTCATCAACCTACTGTGGATGCCTTTGTGTTAATTACCTTTTGTTGACCCCATTTTAATATCAATGCGGGCAAAATATGTCAAATTCCGACCAGAATACTCGTGTGTGAACAGATCACGTTCACAATACCCCTGTTTTGATTGTTTGTTTGATTTGAGGTTAAACGTCCCCGTCAACACTGTATAGGTCATTTTGGAGACGTTGCTTCCGATTTTGTGGGACTTTTACCCGACATTGAGATGAAATGGCATCTCAAGTCCTGTCGCCCAATGAAAGGGTTTATAAACATGAACGGTCCGACTCGCGCCACTTTGCCTGGGCAGGCTTATATCCTCTAAGTGGTTTACCAGTAATCGTGTTTTGGTCGGTTTCAGCTCTGCGTGGAAGCATCATGCAGCCCATCTATTTCTTCAAGCCCCGACAGGCGGGGAACGCGACAATACCCTTGTAAACGCCACTTTGTACACAAAATGGGGGCTACCAGGATTTACGTTATGGTAATTACATGTATCCTTGCTAACGCATAGTAAGAATCGCGTCTGCGGGCAGAAATACAGTCAAACCTGTCATAGTGGCCACCTCTATTAAGCAAGCAACCTGTCTTAAGCAAGCAGGCATTCGGATCCCAATAAAGGCAAATGTGTTAAATTTCACCTGCATTAAGCAAGCACCTGTCTTAAGCAAGCATATTTTGATTATCCCTTAGGTGCTTGCTTAACACAGGTTGGACTGTAATAATAAAAAAAAAAATAACTTATACCCATGTAACCCCCAGTATTTTGTCTATAAAGTTGGTCTACATGGTTTTCAAACAGAAAGGATTTTTTAGATTTTGGTGACTTTGGTTACATTTTCGAGGTCAGCAGAGGACAATCTTTTCAGGTTAACAATAAGACCCCCCCCCCCCCTCCCCGAACCACCTCCACACACAAACACAGTTCTTGATGTTTTTCTAACATTTTCTTATCTCAGTCCCCGCTCAACGGGACTCGAAGAAACAGACTGGGCTCAGAAGTCCTTCCACGCTGAACTGAAACCGACCGCACATGAGTACTGGTAAACCGTTTAGAGGGTCTCAGTATGCCCAGGCAGAGAAGAACGATCGGGCCGGCCATATTAACCTGTTGGTTTCACTGTGTAGCGGGGCTTGGGATGTCATTTTATCTCAGTCACGGTCGGGTAAAAGTCCCAGAAAATCTGAAGTTACGTCTCCAAAATGACCTTAATAGTGTCACGGGGATGTTAAGGGGAATGGACAAACTTGGCATATTTTACGCCATTTTTCAAAGGGAGACAACTTTCGGAACTTCCTTTTCGCTTTGCTATAAGCCCTTTCCCACGGAAGAAGGGAATCAACTCTTAAAGGAAAGACTTCTTTCCTTTAAGAAAGGAAAGAGTTCTTTCCTTTAAGAGTTGATTCCTATTGGCATGGGATTGAAAAATATAGTTCCTCCCCTTAAGGTGAATCCATTCCCCTTAAACCGGCTATAGGACGAATTCCATGAGGACTCGAGGAGCGGCTCTAATTAACCATCTGCATGAAGTCACGGTGCTAAACTCATATCTTTTCACAAAATCTATAACTTGTTATTGGTATTAGTCCAGAGACCGCTTGAACGACCCTTGTGATATTTCTCCAGTGGCAGCAGCTGCTTGAGCTGCGCAAAAAGAATGCCGAGTGTTGTAATTACCGCAGATATTCGGACACCTATTTAACCTTACCTATCTAACCTTATGTTAATGTTTTTCTGTTTGGCTGAGTTATAGAGCAGACCCAGATCAGACTGCTACAACGTAGCAGTTGTTGTGGTAACTGTCTGATTTGGATTTTCACTGACTGCTTATGTGCTTGTGTTCGAATAATTCGGACTTGTGTTCGAATAATTCGGACATTTACAAATGTTGTTTTTAAGCACATGTAGAGCATAATATATCTAGGTATTTTCCTAATAGTCTGATGTGAACGTGTAAAGCAGGAATAAATGTCACTTCGTTAGACGTGAGCCTGCATTTTAAGTTGGAAGTTATTTGTTTTGTTGTTGTTGGTTTTTTACGTGGATTTTCCAGTACTCACTGGATAATTGTTTTTTTTTGCGGTAAGTTCAGAATTGATTTTATTCCATGAAATGGATAACTTTTTTTTGTAAAGTTACAATCTGTCTGATTTTAGTATGATCTTTAGTTGTTTATGGTATGGAGTAAATTCGTTGAGGGCTGAACCATGATGGGTTTACGGCCCTAAGGCTTTTCAAGATTAAATTATTTATCTCGAGACGTTGCAGAAATCGGCGTCTCACATGGGTCAGAGACTTGATTAACAACAGACTGCGCTCTTATCTACAAGGCCGGCCCGACGCTAAACCAACAAATACAAAAACGTGCCAGTGACGACTAAGATCAACCTGCACATCCACGCAGTCTGATCTGAGTCTTTGTTGTATTCATGAGCCTTCTGTAGCCAAGGCAGATTTGAAATCGATCTTACTGTAGGCATTGCTGTGCCCCAGCTCGTATGATTAAGACCGTACCCGGAAACTAGAAGAAGCAGTCCTGTAACCATTAAGCCACTGGTTCGGTAACCTCTAGCGTTGGTTCGTTACGCCTCCAGATAAATGTTACGCGGCCGTTTGGTTCAGCAATGGAGCAATGTTACGCACAGCGTTACCCCCTGATAGAGGACCAAAACGTATCGACGGTATGCCTCTCTCAGGTACAGATGGATGACTGTATGCAAACAATGAAAACCTTGATCAGACAAATGATATGTGTGCATCCGCCAGAACTGGAAAATTGTACAATGCCCCATGTCTTTGTTTTTTTTTTTTTTTTTTGTTTTTTTTTTGTTGTTGTTGTTGTTGTTGTTGTTTTTTGTATTTTGTTTTTCATTTTCTGTGCATCATTCGTGAGATACCTGACTGTTTATATGTCTGATGTTACCAACTGATATTCCATGTATCAAAGCACTGGAGGGTGTGTGTGTGTGTGAATTCGGGTTTAATGTCGCTTTCAACAATTTTTCAGCCATATCACGACAGTGTCTGATTGCGACAGGGAGCTCAATGCTCACTTTTATAGTGCTGCCTCACTGAAGTATCATGTCCCAGACACATTACATGATACCACACCCAGTCACATTATCCTGGCACTGGGTCGACCAGTCCTAGCTCTACCCCGTAAATCTGAGTGCCAAGCGAGGAGCAGCTAGTACCATTTGTAACGACTTTGGTATGTCGCGGCCCGGGATCGAACCCGTGACCTCCCGTTTCCCGGAGCGGACACTCTACCAACTGAACTATCGGGGCCGGTAAAGCACTGGAGGGATAATTTTCTCTAAGTGTGGGCCCTTGAAGACTAGTGTCAGGCTTCAGTTTTTATTTTAATTAACCATCGATCACAGGGTTCGTTTTTTTATATTAATATATTTTTGTTGTTCCGTGATATTATTGGATGGAATGTTTGTCATTCGAATCAAAGGTCTGCATATAAAGCTAGTGTACTGCTGATGTCCATGTGACTCCCACTGACCAATAAACGTAAACCGCGTGCAAATTCGGTTCTGATTAACCCAGTTCGGCTAAGATTAACCCAATCCTTCCACCAAAAAGCTTTGGAGAGGTTCAGTTAGAATATGTGGGATGTCAGGCTTGTTCTATTCAATGTGACCTTATTATCGATTTCCTTACTTTAAAGAAGCAGTGAGAACCGTGATTAGATGCCGCGTTCTGCACTGTTTACTCTAGGCAGGGATATAAGCCGAACAATGGTAATATAAAAAGGAGCCAAGTTCAGGCCTACGCTCAGCTCCTAGCTCGAAGTTTGCAATAAGTCAACGTAGCTGAATATCAAGATCAGAAAATCATGTGATTCGCTTGTCATTAAATGACAAGCGAATCACATAATTTTCTGATAAAAGATAATTTATTAATATGTAAAAGGTGTTCTTCTCGGTATTGTTAGCTCACCTGGGCGTGAGGTATAGTGATCAGTGAATGTCCGTCGTCTGTCGTGCATCGTGCGTCGTCAACAATTTTATTTAGATGCGAACTTCTCCTAAACCCTTGGACCCTTTTGATTCACAGGAATGTTGCCTGGCTGGCTGCCTACCAAAATAGCTAAAATCGTTCCGCTCCGATAAACAAGATGGCCGCCAGAGCTAAAAATAGAAAAATATTTAAACGCCAACTCCTACTGTACCCTTTGGCCAATTTCATTCAAACTTCACAGAAATGTTGCTTAGGTGACCCGTTACCAAAATAGCTAAAACGGTTTCGCTCCAATGAGAAAAAATGGCCGCCAGAGCTAAAACTAGAAAAAATATCGTAAATTTGCTTCAAACGCGAACTCCTCTTAAGCCCTTGTGCCAATTTGATTCCCACTTCACAGGAATGTTACCTAGGTGACTCCCTACCAAAAATACCTAAAATCGTTCCGCTCTGACGAACAAGATGGCCGCCAGAGCAAAATAATAGAAAAAAAAAATCTTTAAACTCCTCGTGTACTCTTGGGTTGATCTCATTCAAACTTCATAGGAATGTTGCTTAGGTGACCCTCTACCAAGATAGCTAAAATGGTTCTGCCCCGATGAAGGGAATGGCCACAAGAGCTAAAAATAGAAAAACGTGGTAAATTTGCTATAAATGCGAACTGTTCCTAAACCCCTGGGCCAATTTGAAAAAAAAAAATCACGCTCGCTAGACACCGGAAATCATCGGGTAAACTCTTTAATACGGCCAGAATTCTCCAGTTTCTCGAATCCTGCCAGAGACTAAATATACCCCGTTTCCTTTCCCCACTTAGACGGCCGCGCCTTTTGGGGCTTGAAGAAACAGATTGGCTCCATGGTGCTTCCACGCAGAGCTGAAACCGATCTGACCATGCCCAGTAAAAGGTGTGCGAGTAGGACAGTCCACGCTTATAAACCATATTTGTTTCATTGGGCGACAGGGCTTAAGATGTCATTCCATCTCATTGTCGGGTAGAAGTACAACCAAATTGGAAGCAACTCTCCAATATAACCTATACAGTGTTGACGGGGACGTTAAACCTCAAATCAAACAAACTTTCCCCACTTAGAACGCCTACATAGGAATGAAACGTTCTTGGGGAAAAAACAGGTTCCGGTTTTGAGACCGGTTTGGGGCGAAACGGCTCTGGTGCCAAACGCCTGTTTCCGCGGTAGTCACGGGTATTATCCTAAGCGTGGCTATTTAACCGCAAGGTCGACAATGACCGACTTCACCTGGAGCTAATGGCTATCTTTGGCCACCTTGGTTGCTGTTACATTTTCCTATATCACGCCTACGGCAAGGGTCAAAGTTAGGCAAATCCATTAACAGCCAGTCAAAAACGAAAACTGCTACCTCCATTTTGAAGAGTGTTCATGAGTGCGCATGCGTGGAAAAATGTATTGGCTTTAGTCTACATGCGCAGATACTGATCACATGACTACCAATAGTACCAGCAGTCCTAACTGATACCGTTGTTGCTTTCATTCAGGAGAATAGATTGGTTCCCTTATCGTATCGCAAATGTCTCCACTAGGTGGCTACAACATAACGATTGGTATCTAGCAGAAGCCATTACATCTATTTATAGCAAAATCACCAAGCGGTAATGGTTTTGTTTGTTTGATTTGAGGTTTAACGTCCCCGTCAACACTGTAAAGGTCATTTTGGAGACGTTGCTTCCAATTTTGTGGGACTTTTACCCGACAGTGAGATGAAATGACAATTCAAGCCCTGTCGCCCAATGAAACCAATAGGGTTTATTAGCATGGAAGGCCCACCTCGCACCGAGGTGCCTGGACAGGCTTAGATTCTCTAAGCGGTTTACCAGTTCTAGTGTGCGGGCCGGATTCTGCTCTGCGTGGAAGCATCATGCAGCCCATATATTTCTTTAAGCCCCTATGGGCGGGGGCTCCAAGGGGGTAATGGAAATACCCGAGTGGTAAATTTGCTATAAATGCGAACTGTTCCTTAGCCCCTTTGGCCAATTTGAAAAAAAAAAATGCATTCTTTTACCTTTTTCCCCATTGAAAATCCTAAGGAACCAAAACTTGACCTGGTCGTAAAATAAGTCAAGGTCAAACTATGGTTATCAATTTTGCAAAGTTGGCGTTCTCAGTCACCAACATCTATAAACCGAGTTTCAAGAAATCGGCCCAGTGGTTCTGTAGAAGAAGATTTTTAACGTTTTTACCATATTGCGGCCGTCTTGGCCATGTGACCTAGACCATTCACATAAACCAACGTTCTTCCATGCCAGACGGTCCCCGCCCATCGATGCTTCCACGCAGAGCTGCTACCGATCGCACACAAGTACTGGTAAACCACTTGAAGGATCTTAGTTTGCCCAGGAAAAACGATGCGAATCGGACCGTCAATGCTCAAAAACCCTATTGGTTTCATTGGGTGACAGGGCTTGAGAAGTCATTTCATCTCAATGTGGGGTAAAAGTCCAAAATTGGAAACAACATCTCCAAAATGACTATGCAATGTTGACGGAAAAAAACACATCGTAAATTTGCTTCAAACTCCCCCTAAGCCCTTGGGCCCATTTGATTCAACTTCACAGGAATGTTGCCTAGGTGACTCCCTACCAAAACAGCTAAAATCGTTCTGCTCTCATGAATGAGATGGCCGCCGGAGCTAAAAATAGAAAAAAACTTGAAACCACAACCCCTCATGCACACATGGGCCAATTTCATTCAAACTGCATGGGAATGTTGCTTAGGTGACATTCTACCAAAATAGCTAAAAAGGTCCTCCTCTGTTGAGCAAAATGGCCGCCATAGCTAAAAATAGAAGAAAAGAAAAACATTGTAAATTTACTTCAAAGGCGACTCCTCCTAAACCCTTGGGCAACAGGACTTCATACCAAAATAGCTAAAATCGTTCCGCTCGGACAAACAAGATGGGCGCCAGAGCTACAAATAGAAAAACAATCTTGAAACGACATGTCTTCATGTACGCATGGGCCAATCAAGTTCATTTAAACTTCATAGGAATAATGCTTAGATCACCTTCTACTGAAATAGCTAAAACGATCTTGCTCGGATGAACAAATTGGCTGCTAGAGCTAACAAATAAAAAAAAAGATCATAAATTTCCTTCAAACGTGAACTCCTCCTAATCTCTTAGGCCAATTGGATTCAAACTACACCAGAATTTTGCCGTGGTGACTCCCTACCAAAATAGCTAAAATCGTTTGGCTCTGACAAACAATATGGCCGCCAAAGCTAAAGCTAGAAAAAAAAATCTTCAACTCCTCCTGTATTCTTGGGCCAATAACATTCAAACCTTTGTAGGAATATAGATGACCCTCTGCCAGAATGGCTAAAACGAACTCACTCCGCTGAACAAAATGGCCACCAGACCTAAAAAAAAGAAGAACGTGGTAAATTTGCTTCAAACGCGAACTCCTGCTAAACTCTTGGGCCAATTTGATTGGATTTTTGAAAATTCCCTGGTTTCAACCGTTGTTGTTGAACTTATTTGTCCAACTTTCTCACTGAATAGTTTTTGTTTTAAATTTTGCTGGGAAATGCTGCTGTTAACTTGAGTAAATACCATTGAGTTAAGGAAAGACTATGGTGCTATAAACAATTTTTACGAAAATTACCGAAATCACGCTTGCTAGACACCGGAAATCATCGGGTAAACTCTTTAATACGGCTTGAATTCTCCAGTTTCTCGAATCCTGCCGGAGACTAAATATACCCCGTTTCCTTTCCCCACTAAGACGGCCGCGCCTTTCGGGGCTTGAAGAAAAAGATGGGCTCCATAGTGCTACCACGTAGAGCTGAAACCGATCTGAGCCTGCCCAGTAAAAGGTGTGCGAGTAGGACCGTCCACGCTTATAAACCCTATTTGTTTCATTGGGCGACAGGGCTTAAGATGTCATTCCATCTCATTGTCGGGTAGAAGTACAACCAAATTGGAAGCAACTCTCCAATGTCACCTATACAGTGTTGATGGGGACGTTAAGCCTCAAATCAAACAAACTTTCCCCACTTAGAACGCCTACATAGGATTGAAACGTTCTTGGGGAAAAAACAGGTTCCGGTTTTGAGACCGGTTTGGGGCGAACAGCTCAGGTGACAAACGCCTGTTTCCGCGGTAGTCAAGGGTATTATCCTAAGCGTGGCTTTTTAACCGCAAGGTCGACAATGACCGACTTCACGTGGAGATAATGGCTATCTTTGGCTACTTTGGTTGCTGTTCCATTTTCCTATATCACGACTACGGCAAGGGTCAAAGTTAGGCAAATCCATAAACAGCCAGTCAAAAACGAAAACTGCTACCTCAATTTTAAAGAGTGTTCATGAGTGCGCATGCGTGGAAAACCGTATTGGCTTTAGTATACATGCGCAGATACTGATCACATGACTACCAATAGTACCAGCAGTCCTAACTGATACCGTTGTTGCTTTCATTCAGGAGAATAGATTGGTTCCCTTATCGTATCGTAAATGTCTCCACTAGGTGGCTACAGCATAACGATTGGTATCTAGCAGAAGCCATTACATCTATTTATAGCAAAATCACCAAGCGGTAATGGTTTTGTTTGTTTGATTTGAGGTTTAACGTCCCCGTCAACCCTGTAAAGGTCATTTTGGAGACGTTGCTTCCAATTTTGTGGGACTTTTACCCGACATTGAGATGAAATGACATTTCAAGCCCTGTCGCCCAATGAAACCAATAGGGTTTATTAGCATGGATGGCCCGCCTCGCACAGCGGTGCCTGGACAGGCTTAGATCCTCTAAGCGGTTTCCCAGTACTAGTGTGCGGGCCGGATTCAGCTCTGCGTGGAAGCATCATGCAGCCCATATATTTCTTTAAGCCCCTATGGGCGGGGGCTCCAAAGCGGTAATGGACATACCCGAGTTCAAGAAGGGTAACTGCTGAGTAACACTTTGTTAACTGTTACATGATAGTGAAATTCTTATCATGAACATTTATCTTTTAAACATGTCAGCGCATGCTCAGTGATATGAGAACCCATCGTATGTGCGTACCGAAGTGGAGGTAATAATGGTTTTAAAGCATGGACGGTCAGATTCGCACCGCTTTGCCTGGGCAGGCTTAGATCCTCTAAGCGGTTTACCAGTGCTCGTGTGCGGTCGGATTTCAGCTCTGCTTGGAAGCATCATGCAGCCCCTCTATTTCTTTAAGCCCCGATGGACGGGGGTCGGTGAACATTATTTCAGCCTACCGTATCTGCCAGTTCCATACGCCTCAGACAGAGTTTTATATGGAGTAAAGATATGCTGAACTTGCATATACAGCTCATACATTTAAATTGCTTTTGCAACAGCACATTAAGTTTAAATCACATTAAAATATAGACCTACATCTTGCTAGTCTCTATTGTTTGGAAGTTAACTGTCTACCTGAATAATAAGTTAATTTGATGACGTCAACGAATTAACCTCCTAAATGCTAATGAGCTTTCACTGCAGGATTGATGTTTTTCTTAATCTTTAGCGAGTCACTATTTCTTCCTCTTCCTCTTCCTCTTCTCGTTCCTCAGTCTCACCTTTCCTCTCATTCAACCCGGGCCATCTCAATCTTTCTTCCTCTTATCCCCCTCCACCTCACACTTTCCACCCCTCATTCCTCCTCAATCTCACACTTTCCACCCATCATCGCTCCTCCCCTCACACTTTACACCCCTATTTCCCCCTCCATCTCCCACTTTTCAGCCCTCATTCCTCCTCCATCTCACACTTTCCACCCCTCTTACCCCCTCCATCTCACAATTTCCACTCCTCATTCCTCCTCCATCTCACACTTTACACCCCTTTTACCCCCTCCATCTCACACTTTTCACCCTCATTTCTCCTCCATCTCACCCTTTCTTCTTCTCATTGCTTCTCCATCTCACACTTTCCACCCCTCTTACCCCCCCTCTATCTCACACTTTCCACCCCTCATTCTTCCTCCATCTCACACTTTCCACCCCTCATTCCTCCTCCATCTTACACTTTCCACCCCTCATTCTCCCTCCATCTCACACTTTCTACCCTCATTCCTCCTCCATCTCACACTTTCCACCCCTCATTCTTCCTCCATCTCACACTTTCCACCCCTCATTCCTCCTCCATCTTACACTTTCCATCCCTCATTCTCCCTCCATCTCACACTTTCTACCCTCATTCCTCCTCCATCTCACACTTTCCACCCCTCATTCCTCCTCCATCACACATTTCCACCCCTCATTCCCCCCCTCCATCTCACACTTTCCACCCCTCATTCCTCCTCCATCTAACAATTTCCATCTCATTCCTACTCCATCTCACACTTTCCACCCCTCATTATCCCTCAATCTCACACTTCCCACCCCTCATTCCATCTTCACCTCACAATTTACACCCTCATTCCTTCTCCATCTCACACTTTCCATCCCTGATTCCCCCTCCAGCTCACAATTTCGATCCCCCATTCCTCCTCCATCACACAGTTTTCACCTCATTCCTGCTCCATATCCCTCTTTCATCCACTTATTCTTCCTCCATCTCACACTTGCCTCCTCTCATCCCTCCTCCGTCTCAACTTTTTCTCCCCTTATTCACCCACCATCTCATACTTTTATTCCTCACGTTCCTCCTTCTTTCCACATCTCTTCTCATTACTCCTTCTCGCCGTTTCCTCCTCTCATTACTCCAAAATCTCGCCCTTTCTTCTTCTCATTGCTTCTCCATCTCACACTTTCCACCCCTCTTACCCCTCCATCTCACACTTTCCATCCCTCATTCTTCCTCCATCTCACACTTTCCAACCCTCATTCCTCCTCCATCTTACACTTTCCGACCCTCATTCTCCCTCCATCTCACACTTTCTACCCTCATTCCTCCTCCATCTAACACTTTCCACCCCTCATTCCTCCTCCATCACACATTTTCACCCCTCATTCCCCCTCCATCTCACACTTTCCACCCCTCATTCCTCCTCCATCTCACACTTTCCACCCCTCATTCCTCCTCCATCTAACAATTACCATCTCTTATTCATACTCCATCTCACACTTTCCACCCCTCATTATCCCTCCATCTCACATTTTCCACCCCTCATTCCATCTTCACCTCACAATTTACACCCTCATTCCTTCTCCATCTCACACTTTCCATCCCTGATTGCCCCTCCAGCTCACAATTTCGACCCCCCCATTCCTCCTCCATCTCACACTTTTCACCTCATTCCTCCTCCATATCACTCTTTCCTCCTCTTATTCTTCCTCCATCTCACACTTGCCTCCTCTCATCCCTCCTCCGTCTCAACTTTTTCTCCCCTTTTTCATCCACCATCTCATACTTTTATTCCTCACGTTCCTCCTTCTTTCCACATCTCGTCTCAATACACCTTCTCACCGTTTCCTCCTCTCATTACTCCTAAATCTCACCCTTTCTTCTTCTCATTGCTTCTCCATCTCACACTTTCCACCCCTCATTCTTTCTCCATCTCACACTTTCCACCCCTCATTCTTCCTCCATCTCACACTTTCCACCCCTCATTCCTCCTCCATCTCACACTTTCCACCCCTCATTCCCCCTCCATCTCACACTTTCTACCCCTCATTCCTCCTCCATCTCACACTTTTCACCCCTCATTCCTCCTCCATCTCGCACTTTCAACCCCTCATTCCTCCTCCATCTAACAATTTCCATCCCTCATTCCTACTCCATCTCACACTTTCCACCCCTCATTATCCCTCTATCTCACACTTTCAACCCCTAATTCCTTCTCCACCTCACACTTTTCACCCTCATTCCTTCTCCATCTCACACTTTACATCCCTGATACCCCCTCCATCTCACAATTTGGACCCCTCATTCCTTCTCCACCTCACACTTTTCACCCTCATTCCTTCTCCATCTCACACTTTACATCCCTGATACCCCCTCCATCTCACAATTTGGACCTTTCATTCCTCCTCCATCTCACACTTTTCACCTCATTCCTCCTCCATCTCACTCTTTCCTCCTCTCATACTTCCTCCATCTCACAGCTGCCTCCTCTCATCCCCCTCCGTCTCAACTTTCCTCTCCTTATTCCCCCACCATCTCATACTTTTCTTCCTCACGTTCCTCCTTCTTTCCACATCTCATTCTCATTACTCTATCTCAACGTTTCCTCCTCTCATTTCTCCTAAATCTCACCCTTTCTTCTTCTCATTGCTTCTCCAGCTCACCAGTTCGCCCTCTCATTCCTTCGCCATCCCACTCTTTCTACCCCCCCCCCCCCCCCTATTACTCCTCCATCTCACTCATTCCTCATCTTATTATTCCTTCATCTGACCATTCCCTCCTCTAATTCATCATCAATCGAACCCTTTTCTAATCTAATTACTCATCCAGTTCAACCTTTTCGTTTCTCATTACGCCTCCATCTCACACTTTTCTCCTCTCATTCCTTCTCCATCTTACACTTTCCATCCCTCATTCTTCCTCAACATTTCCTTCTCTTATTCCCCGTCTAGCTCACACTTTTCACCCCTCATTCCTCCTTCATCTAACCGTTTTCTCCTATCATTACTCCGTTAGCTCACACTTTCCTACTCTTCTTTATACCAATCTCACCCTTTTTCCTCAATTTCTCATCCTTTCCTTCTCTTATTACCTTTACATCTCACACTTTCTTCCTCTCGTTACTCCTCCATTTCATCTGTTCCACCTCCACCATACCCTTTCTTCGTCTCATTACTACTCCAGTTCAAACTTTCAAACTCTCATTTCCCGTCTATCTCATACTGGCCGCGTCTCATTGCTCATCTCACCCTTTCCTCCCTCATTCCTTCTCAATCTCACCCTCACCTCCTCTCGTTCCTCCACCATCGTAACCATAGCGTTCTTTCTTTCCCTCATTAGTCCTATATCTCTCCATTTCCTCGTCCCATTACTCCACCTCCCATTCTCCGTCTTATCACATATTCTCCTCCTCTCATAACAACTTCCCAGTCTTACCCTAGCCTAAGTCTCTACCTTTCCTCCACAGAATTCTTCATCCATCTCGTAATTTTCTGCTCTCAGTATTCCTTCATATCACCAGTTCCTCCACTCATTCATCCTCGGTATCACGCTTACCCCCTCTCGTTCCTCAACCATCACGTTCTTTCCTTCCCTTATTACTCATATATCTCATCCGTGTACTCCTCTCAATACTCCCCCGTATTACCGTATTAGCCTTCCTCCTCTCATTTCTCCTCCATCTTCCATCTTACCATTTTCTCCTCTCATAATTATTCCATCTCGCCCTATGGTCTTTCCTCGTTTATCAAACAGTTTCATCCTAACCCCATCCCCCCCCCCCCATTGCTCCTGTCCCACCCTTTCCTCCTCTCACTCTTCCACAATATCATCCTTTCCACCGCATTCCTCATCCATCTCGTCGGCCCCCGCCCAAAGGGGCTTGAAGAAATATATGAGCTGCATGATGCTTCCACGCAGAGCTGAATCCGGCCCGCACACTAGTACTGGTAAACCGTTTAAAGGATCTAAGCCTGTCCAGGAACCGCGGTGCGAGGCTGACCGTCCATGCTAATAAACCCTATTGGTTTCATTGGGCGGCAGGTCTTGAGATGTCATTTCATCTCAATGTCGGGTAAAAGTCCCACAAATTCCCACGGGGGCGTTAAACCTCAAATCAAATAAACAAACAAATCATCCATCTCGCCCTTTCCTCCGCATTCCTCCTCAATTTCACCCTTTCCTTCGCTTTTTCCTTCCTGCCATCTCTCCTTTTCTCCACTCATTACTTCTCCATCTCATCCTTGCCTACCCTCATTCTTCTTTCAGCTCATTCTTCCCTCCTCTCATTACTCCTATATCTCATCATTTGCTCCGCATTACTCCTCCATATCACCGTTTCCGCTTCGCGTTGCTCCTTCATCTCACCTCTTCCACCATACTCCTCCTTCATCTCACCGTTTCCTCCTCTCATTACTCCTACATCTCACCCTTTCATTGATTCATTTATCCTCCATGTCACCCTTTCCACCTCTTATTCCGCCATCCCACCATTTCTTCCTCTAATCCCCCCCCCCCCCCATCTCACCGTTTCTACCGCCATCTCACTATTTCATTCTCTCACAACTCCTGTTATTCCAAACCTGTTCTCTTCTCATTATTCTTACATGTCTCTCTCTCTCTCTCTCTCTCTCTCTCTCTCTCTCTCTCTCTCTCTCTCTCTCTCTCTCTCTCTCTCTCTCTCTCTCTCTCTCTCTCTCTCTCTCTCTCTCTCTCTCTCTCTCTCTCTCTCTCTCTCTCTACTTTTCCTTTTTGTACCCATACTCTTTCTTCTGCTTCTATCCTCCTCAATCTCTTCTTCTTCTTGTTTTTCTTCTTCTTCTATATGTTGAAAGCATATAAATTATCAAAATTAATTACGATGAGAGACAAACCGTCTGTCGTAATGACATAAGGTTGGCCTCGAGGCATGGTTCAACATTTTTACCGTATTTACTTGAGGAAACGGGCCTCCGTGGCCTAGTGGTCTTAATCATTCGGTCTCCGACTCACCGCTGTGGTTCGAGCCTCGCTCGGGTCACATGTGAGACGGAAGGAAGGTCAGGTGGTTTTTCTACGGGTACTCCGGTTTTCGCCTACCTCTGATTTACGATCGGCTTGATATGAGTGAAATAATCTTGAAAGGGCCGTAAAACCAAAAACCAAACAAATAGGGACACTTGGATTCGCCGCCGTTCCTGTCCATTTCTGTAGGTAAAGTTGTTTCCTTTAAGATAAGATCGCAGACAAAACTGTTGAATATGTTGTGCATTTCCCTTCAAGTGCCAGGTCTGTCTGATCAGACTCTACTTTCTATTCCCGTCCGCAACAGGTAGAAAGAACATTTGTATGATTGTGCGCTAGATGAGACCGCAGTCGCAGCGATTTCCGCATATGTAATTTGCTTTCTAGGACGACTGTTTGTCACTGTGAGTCGACCAAAAATTACTTAGCACAGTAGCTTTACGTAGTGAATGTTCACGTGACTATCACTGATCTCTACAAAATCCAGGTAACGTTTTTTATAACGTCGCTATTCTTATCTTTGTGAGGTCAGAGTGTTGTATAAAGAACCGATTTGGACCGGTCTCATGTGTTTCGGCAAACAGTGTAGACCCTGATCAGACGCCGCTTTCTGACGCCACAGAAGGCGGCGTCTGATCAGGGTCTTTACTCTTGAATTTTGGAGTTAAACGAAACAGTCTAAGACACCCCATTTCGAAATGAATGAATGAATGAATGTGTGTTTGAGGTTTACGTCTCGCCAACAGCTAATGTCATACGGAGACGGGACCTCGGTTTAAAGACTTAGAAGCCCAGGATCAATCCTGCGACCCCTGGTTTACGAGGCGAGTAGCATAACCACTACACCACAGAAGTTTCTACCCCATTTAGGACCACACTCGATTGTTGTGTCTGTATTAATTAATAAGCTGGTAGTGGCACTTCACCCAAGGCCATAGAGGCCCAATTATAAATATAGCATTTGTTTCAACGCATTAGTTTTCTATATTCAGCTTGATCAACTGATTAATTCTTAATGACATGTTGTTGCACAAGGGTCGTTCGGTAAGTCGTTTGTACGATAAGATCATGCAAATACAAAGATAAATATATTCCCTGTTGCATGCTATAGGTACTCAACGGGGCGATTCCAACAAGTAGCATTACTGGAGGATGCTATATATAGATATATGTATACATCATTACGAACACACGTCTATACAAATACATTGTAAACATGTAAACATTACCGTGAAAAAAAAAAAAAAAAAAAACACGAAAATTTTAAGATGAAAAATTGTGATTTTTTTTTTATTTCTGCTCAAAATATAGATTGTGGATACTCATAGGCGGTTGTAACCAGTACCCACACTCTATATTTTAGAACAGATATAAGAAAAATAAGGTTTACCTCTGTTTTATTGTATAAAAGTGGGGTTCAAGGGTTCAAGTGATGCATACCTGATCGCTAAATCAGTGAGAAACCAATTGCTAAAGCGGCTCTTACACTGTCACGATTTTGACCACGATTGTCCACGACCAATGGGGACCATGAAAATCGTGGCAAATCGGGGCATACACGGTTCCGATTTCACTACCTACGAATACTCACGACATTGCTACGACACTTTTACGAACAATCACGATTGCTGTACGATATTGGAGCCGATTTACAACGATCCTCCACGATCGACCACGATGTCTTACGATCCTTTAGGATTCTTCTACGACTGCACCACGATTGCTTCAAGATATCAGACGATCATACACGATTTCTCACGATCCCTGCAAGACTGCTCTACGACCAAGGCACGATGATCAAAGACTCAAAGATCATGGAGGATTCGATACGATTCACTCACGATTAACCAAGAATTCTCCCGATTCGTCAGGATTTATAACGATCTGGGTATATAAAAGTGGTCATCAAATGCACAGTGTCATTCAGTTTCAACTATTTCTGTAGAGAGCATCTGACGAAAATGTTTTTGCAGCCAGGTCAAAGGCTTCTGTATCTTCAAAATTTAGTTCAGCTCGAACAAGACATGATCGAAAATGACATTGCAATGGCTGAACAACTGGAGGTGTAGAGGAACAGGAGGGAGTCAGTGACAGTTGACCAGTTACTTGGGTAATTATATGTACAAAGTCACGTGGAGAAAGTAGTGCGTTCGACGTAGCGTCGGGATAAATCGTGCTAGCGTCGACATCAATCGTAGTGCATTCCTGGTGAATCTTGCATTGTCGTGAGCAGTCGTCATGATATCGTAGTAGATCGTACGGCAGTCGCAACGGAATCGTAGAGGCGTCGTAGATGATCTTGTCTCGTCGTAGCACAATCGTGGTAGAATTCAGTCACGATTATTCACGATTGGCCACGATTACCACACCGACGGCTCACGACTGAGCTATGATTTCTCTACGACCGCTCTACGATTTGAAAAATGATGCCGACTCATCACGAATGTTTTGAACATGTCCAAAACAGTCGTGGTCACTCCCGAACTATCACGATCAACCACGATTCCTCAAGATCTCTGCCGACTCCTCTACGACGCTGTTCACGATTTACCACGATTTAAAAAATCGTGGTGAGTCGTGGCCAAAATCGTGACAGTGTAAGAGCCCCTTAAGGAAAATTGTATATAGAATTAAAACATTTATTGTGACTAAATTGTCAGTTAGACGGGAGCCAGTCTACGGTCTGTCACTGATGTCGGTTTGTGCCTAGGAAAAGGGTGCTCAGGTTAACTGATCGGTTCGATTTAACCTGAATTGTATTGTGGGAGTCTTAACTTCCAAACAAACCAATAAATACAGTAAAATTGCCTGACCAGAGGACACTTTGGATAGAAATCACAAAGAAAAAAATCAAGTGAAGCCTTAAAAATACTCTTTTTAAAGCAGAATTAGTCTTAATTTTAGGTGGTCTTAATAGCGGAATTTCACTGTATTTTAAGAGCTGCATGCCTAATGTAATGAAAAGGCATACATGAACTACATGACAACTTCTATCATGACTTTAATCTTTTCTCCATTATAACTTTAACCCTTTTGGTACCGGAAACCCCAAAAGGGTTAAGTGACAAACAATGCAGACCCAGATCAGACGCCGCAGAACGGGGCATCTGATCAGGGCCTCCACTGTTTGCAAAAAGTTCAGCGATTTTCCAAAAAAAAAAAAAAATTTGAAGAAAATACAACCTGACACCCCTAAATTTTGAAAAGGACTCCTGCTTTATATAGGTACAAAAAGGGGTTAAGGAAACCTCTATGCCGTTACCTTATGTTATTTATCATGTAAGAATTAACGTTTTTCGTCGTTATCGGGCGAATGCGAATACAAATTCATTTGCATTCGTAATTACGAAAGCCTAATAGGCTCAAGCAAGAGAAAATAAAATTCTGTGAAGGCGTAGTAACGCGAAACAAAAGGCGTAATAACGCAAAAAAGGCGTAGAAACGCAAAACAAAAGGCGCAGTAACGCCAATCTAAAGGTGAAGCTACGCGAAAATAGGCGTAGTAACGCAAAGAAAGGCGTTCTAACGCGAAAAAGGTGTAGTAACGCAAAAGAAAGGCGTAGTAACGCAAATCAAAAGTCGTAGTAACGCAAAAGAATGGCGTAGTAACGCGAATCAAAGGCGTAGTAACGCTAAACAAAAGGCGTAATAACGCAAAAAAGGCGTAGAAACGCAAATCAAAAGGCCCCTCCAAAAGCATAAATCACAAGTGGGATGAGTTAAGCAGAAGGTAACCATTGTTACACACTTCAAACAAAGTTTACTACTTCTTGTACTGGAGGCTTTTGATGTTGAAGAAAACCCTTCATCCAATCTATTTAAGTGAATAAACTCGATTTTATTGGATTTCGACATATTGTGTTCTTAACGGAGATTCCAATCGATGCAATATTATTCCTGGATAATTTTTATACACCTTATACAGAAAAGACAGGACCAACCATGGTGGTGGTGTAATGGTTTATATTAACTCTTGAGTTAATCCACATTCGACGGCCTGAACGTGTAATATATTGCAATGTGTTTGTTTGATTTGAGGTTTAACGTCCCTGTCACTGCGACACTGTGGTCATTTTGAGACGTTGCTTCCAATTTTGTGGGACTTTTACCCGTCATTGAGGTGAAATGACATTTCAAACCCTGTCGCCCAATGAAACCAACAGGGATTTTGAAATTATTTCACAAGAATGTTCCACCAAAATTGTTCAAAGCGTTCAGAATCAGAATCAGAATTGTTACTGGTGACACGTCAAATGACATTCATACACCAGGACCTGTGATGTGGGAAGTTAGTCCCTAGCTCTAACCAAAGAGGTACATTTAGCTACACAATCATCAGCACCTTTAGCTGTCGAAATAATCGAATCGGGAAGGGCATTCCAATCTCTAATGGTTCTGGGGAAGAACGACTCTTTATAAATGTCAGTTCTTACGCTAAGGGTCTGAAACGCCAACGAATGGTGATTTCTACAGTGTCTAGCTGGGGGAACAAGGTCATCTGTTGGAATGCTGGCAGCACCCTTTAGACCTTTGTATAAAAGGATTAGCCTACTGTCTTTTCTCCTTTTCTTGAGAGACTCCCATTTTAATTTTCCAAGTATTCCAGTCATGCTCCCAGTTTCAAAGCAGTAATTGCCTGTTACAAATCTAGCAGCTCTATTCTGAACTTTCTCAATTTCATCGTTAAGGACCACTCCACTGGGGTCCCAGATACAACTACCATATTCCAAGATTGGGCGAACAAGACCTCTATATGCTGCCTCTTTTACATCCTGAGGGCACTGATGAAGATTTCGCCTCAGGCAACCAAGCGTTCTATTTGCCTTAGTACACATGTTGCTAATATGAGTATTCCATCTCAAGTTGTGTGAGATTGTCAATCCAAGGTATTTAATGGAGTCCACATTCTCGAGGACAGTTCCCTCTAAGGTGTAAGAAGCCTCAACTTTATTAGATCTCTTCCTAGTTATCTGCATACTATTGCATTTAACTGGCTGAAATCTCATGCCCCATTTACGTGCCCAACATCCTAATCTATCTATGTCAGCCTGAAGTTTCAATGAGTCATCTGAATCTCTAATTTCCCGGTAACAAACACAGTCATCTGCGAACAGTCTTATTTCTGAGTCAATGTCAGTGGAAATATCATTGATGTACAGGGAGAACAAAAGTGGACCAAGAACGGTCCCTTGCGGGACTCCAGACAAAACTGGAGCCCACTCCGAAGATTCACCATTAACAACAACCCGTGTTTTCTGTAGCAAAGAAAGGAATCTATCAATTTGAGGGTCTTTCCCCCAATTCCATAACCAAATAACTTAGATTTAAGTAGTTCATGAGGAGGGGTGTCAAAAGCCTTCTCGAAGTCCAGAATAAATGTGTCCACCTGCCCCCCTTTGTCCAAGATTTTTGCCCAGTCATTAATAACTGTGCTTAGCTGAGTTTCACAACTGTGCCTTTTCCTAAATGCATGTTGTCTGTCTGACAAAAGTTTATGTTCGTCCAAGTGGGCCATGATGTTCGAGCAGACTATATGTTCCAGTAATTTACACAGAACACAAGACAGAGACACAGGGCGATAATTACGGGCAAGAGCCCTATCTCCTTTTTTAAAGAGTGGACAGATGTTTGCTAAGAGCCATTCTTTGGGGATTTCACCCGTTTCAAGAGACTGTTGAAACAAGTGTGCAAAAACTGGACCCAACTCATTTGCTAGTTCCTTCAGGACTCTAGGATGAAGCTTATCAGGTCCTAAGGCCTTACTGGGGTTTAAGCCTTGAAGTAATTTGATCACTCCTGCAGCTGTTACAACAATATTATTCATGAATGGGGCCGATCTTCCAGTCAATGGAACCTCCGTGAACTCAGTTTTATTAAACGCATCATTGAATTGACGAACTAGTTCCTCTGCCATTTCAGAGTCTGATTCAGCAACCCCGTCCCCTCCCCTTTTATTAAGGGGCGGGATACCTTGCCTGTCTTTCTTCTGGCTATTAATATATCTGTAGAAGTCTCTGGGATTTGCCTTTACATCACCTACCAAGTTATTCACATACAAATCATGCTGATTTTTTATATCAAACTTGATTTCACGTCTCAAGTTTTCAAATTTTGTCCGGAGTTTACCACTTCCCGTCTTTTTTGCCTTTGCATGAATCTTATTCCTTCTGCGAATTTTCCTTCTTATCTCTGGAGTGATCCAGGGAATAGAAGATACAGTCCTACTAGTTTTTGAGTGGATATGATTTTCGGCCGAAGTATGAATGAAAGAAGTTATCAAATCAAAATTCTCATGTACAGACCGAGCATCTGAATGACCATTAAAGTAATTCTCCTCTGCAAATCTGAGTGCATCCTTCCTCATAGTTTCATAGTCACCTTTCTGATATGAGTACACCTTCCTCCGAGGTTTCTTTATTGGTGGGATGTGAATTTTTAAATATCCGGAGACAACATCGTGGTCACTTAGTTTATCTGGGGAATGAATGTCTTCGAATTGTCCTGGCAAAGTCGTAAGGATCAGATCCAATGTGTTCTTATCACGAGTTGGGAAGTTAACAATTTGTTCAAGACCATGATCGTTCATAATGTCAATTAATATTTGTCCTTCCGGCTGACTCAGCATTGTGCCTTGTTTGCTGAGCCTGTCGGGCCAAGCAATGCCTCTGAAGTTGAGGTCACCTAGAACATGTACAGCCGGGAGTTTTTTACCCTTATGCTGCAATTTAATGCAATCCAGTTGATCTTTAAATAACTGGAAGTTTTCGATTGTACCATTTGGTGGTCGATACCAACTTGCTACGAAGTGGGAAGTTTTATTTGCAAAAACCTTAACCCAGACCGATTCGGTGTCATTTTCAAGTTCCATGAATGGCATGTGAGGGATGTCTCCGCTCGGATGAACTAGTTGACCGACAGAGCTTTAAAAAAAGCAAAAACTTTAAAGTGGATTGATTTCGAAATATTTTCACAGGAACATTTCTTGAGTGACCCTCTACCCAAATTGCTCAAACCGTTTCGCTCGGATGAACCAGATGGCCACCAGAGCTAAACGTAGAAAAAAAAAACTTTAAAGGATTTCTCCTCCTTAACCAGTGGATGGATTTTGAAATAAATTTAAACGAATGTTTCTTGGGTAGTCATCTACCAAAATTGCTCAAACCGTTCCGCTCAAATGAACAAGATCGCCACCATAACTAATAATAATAATAATAATAATAATAATAATAATATGAACTTTAAACGACTTCTCCTCCTTAATATTGAACTAATTTCACGGGAATGTTCCTTGCGTGACATAAGATGGTCGCAAGAACTTTAAAAAGAAACTTTTAAAAGATCCCTTCTCTTAAAGGAAGTAATTTTATAGGAATGTTGCATGAGCCACCCTCTAACAAAATTATTCAAAATACTTTGCTGCACTGAACAAGCTAAAATCCCCCCCCCCCCCCCCCATTTTATAGGAATGTTGCATGAACCACCCTCTAACAAAATTATTCAAAATACTTTGCTGCACTGAACAAGCTAAAATCCCCTCCCCATTTTATAGGAATGTTGCATGAACCACCCTCTAACAAAATTATTCAAAATACTTTGCTGCACTGAACAAGCTAAAATCCCCCCCCCCCCCATTTTATAGGAATGCTGCATGAACCACCCTCTAACAAAATTATTCAAAATACTTTGCTGCACTGAACAAGCTAAAATCCCCCCCCCCCATTTTATAGGAATGCTGCATGAACCCCCCTCTAACACAATTGTTCAAAATACTTTGCTGCACTGAACAAGCTAACCCCCCCCCCCCACCCCATTTTATAGGAATGCTGCATGAACCACCCTCTAACAAAATTGCTCAAAATACTTTGCTGCACTGAACAAGCTAACCCCCCCCCCCCCATTTTATAGGAATGTTGCATGAACCCCCCTCTAACAAAATTGTTCAAAATACTTTGCTGCACTGAACAAGCTAAAATCCCCCCACACCCCATTTTATAGGAAAGCTGCATGAACCACCCTCTAACAAAATTGCTCAAAATACTTTGCTGCACTGAACAAGCTAAAATGCCACCCTCCCCCCCCCCCCCCATTTTATAGGAATGTTGCATGAACCACCTTCTAACAAAATTGTTCAAAATACTTTGCTGCACTGAACAAACTAAAATCCCCTTTCCACCCCCCCCCCCCCCCCATTTTAAAGGAGTGTTGCATGAGCCATCCTCTAAAAAAATGTTCAAAATACTTTGCTGCACTGAACAAGCTAAAATCCCCCCTTCCCCCCCCCCCCCCCCCCCCAAAAAAAAAAAAAAAATACACTTCTCTCCTTAACAGCCAGCCTTATTATGAAATAATTTCACAGAAATGTTTGCTGGCATCGGTAGCTCAGTCGGATGCGCGTCTGACTGCTGATCAGGAGGACTCGTGTTCGACACAACAGTCTTTCGTGGATCTTGTCTAAAGTTGTTCTCTCCCTTCCGCTGATTCAAGAAGGGCAGTTGTCAGTTTCTGGCGAAAGAATGTGCACTGTACTGGTTAACCGCGTACGTATAAGCCTGCTCAGGAAAAGTGTGGATAGGCAAACTGACCGGCTCAAAAATGACCTAAATAGATTTGATTGGACCGTTAATCTCCGATAAAAACAAACAGAAATGTTCCTTGGGTCACCATCAACCAAAATTGCTTTATCCCTGTAGTCCACCATATAAATATAACCTACAATTTCATTTGTACAATATGGATCAGGTGAGCGATCCAGGGCCATCATGCCCCCTCATGTTCATTTTTATATCATATTCTTCCTTTTCTAATGAGTCATCTCTTGGGAGACGTCGAGTTGAACGAGTTCTATAATTCAAGCTGAAATATTTTAGCTCACCTGGGCTGAAGGCTCCAGGGGAGCATATAGTATAGTGGGTCGTCCGACCGTCCGTCCGTCCGTCGTCCGTCCGTCCACATCTTTGACCAGTTATAACTCTGCAACCCGCAGGCTGATCTCAACAATTTCTCATCTGTAGCATGCCTCTGGTGGGGCATTTGATGACATAACCTTTTTTTCGAAATCGAACGAAAACTTTGGTAACTATGGCAACCACAATGTCCATAGACTTACATTGGGAAAATGTTTGACATCACTGTAGCGCCTTCAGTTTTGATCGGATTTTTTTCTGAAACTTATGTATAAGGTGACTGGGGATTTAAAACTCGGATGAATTCGAAAACCGGCCAAGTCGGTCCATTAATCATAGAGTTACGTCCCCTTGGTTGCTGAAAATGCCTATTCACCGTAGCCCCTTCAGTTTCGATCGGATCTTCCTGAAACTTACATACAGGTAAGTCAGGCAATGATTAAAAGCTCGGATGAGTTCGAAAACTAGCGATGTTGGTTGATTACTTGCGGAGTTATGTCCCCTACTTTGCAGAAAATGCTTATTTGTGACTTTGTCATCACCGTATGCCCTTTCAGTTTTGATCGGATCTTCTTGAAACTTACAAACAAGTAAGTCAGATATAAAAGCTTGCATGGCTGTGTTCGAAAACTGACGAGGTTGGCCTATCTATCGTAGAATTACATCCCCTTGATTGCTGAAAATGCCTATTTTTGACCTTGTCATCACTGTAGCCCCTTCAGTTTTCATCGGATCTTCTTGAAAGTTACTTGTAGGTAAGTAAGTGATAAAACCTCGGCAGAGTTTAAAAATTGGTGAGGTTCGCTTATATTTCAGAGAGTGATGTCGTCCTTTATTTCAGAAAGAATTCGAAAAATCATGTGGTCAGCCCATTTATCATAGAGTTACGTCCCTTTGACCGGAGAAAATGTCTATTTTAGACCTTGTCATCACCGTAACTCCTGCAGTTTCTTTGAACATTGCAAACAAGTAAGTCCGGGATAAAAAGCTCAGATGAGTTCGAAAACTAGCGATTTCGGTTAATTACTCACCGAGTTTGCTGAAAATGCTTATTTTGACCTTGTCATCACCGTAGCCTCTTCAGTTTTGATTGGATCCTCTTGAAACTTACATATAAGCAAGTCGAATGCGTTCGAAAACCGGTGGGGTTGGCGTTAGGTCACTTTGCAGAAAATGCCTGTTTTTGACCTTGTCATCACCGTAGACTCTTCAGTTTTGATCGAATCTTCTTGAAACTTACATGTAAGTAAGTCAGGGATAAAAGCTATGATGAGTTAAAAACATTACCATAGAGTTATGTCCCTTTGATTGCTGAAAATGCCCATTTTGACTTTGTCATCATCAAATAAGTCCCGAAGTTTTGAACAGACCTTCCTGAAACTTACATATATTAGTAAGTTAGAAAGCTTTCATGTGTTTGTAAACTAACATTGTTGGCATAATACTCATAGAGTTAAGTCCCCTTCTTTGCTGAAAATGCCTATTTTGTACTTTGTCATCACCATAAGTCCCATAGTTTTGATCGAATCATCCTGAAACTAGCATATAAGTAGTTTTGGAATGAAGTTTGGATGAGTTTGAAAACTGGTGATGTCTGCCTATCTCTCATAGAGTTACATCCACTTGAATGCTGAAAATACCTGTTTTTTTTTACCTTGTCAACAGCATAAATCCTTCGGTAAAGATTGGAACTTCCTGAAACGTCTAATCAGTTAGCTCAGGTGAGCGATGTAGGATATATGGTCCTCTTGTTTGTGATGTACTCTCTCCTGTTGTTTTATGACTGCACCAACCTGTGGTATAATACAGACATCAATCCTGCTTTTATATGCAGTTGTGTAAAAGTGCAAAATCATCAAAAGAGCCATGACAAATGAAAAGTTATCTTTGATCAACTAGCAGACATAAACCGAATGGGGAAGACTGATTATATTGCGCAATTTGCGCAGTCTAATCAGAGTCTTCGCTGTACACCACGAAGCTGTTGTATTTGACCGATTGACGCGGTCATGTGTCTTCTGATCTGTGTGCCCAGCGTAGACTCAGATCGACCTGCATATCTTCGCAGTCTGATCGTTGCCATCACTGTGCACTGTATCGATTATTTCAAAATGGTTCAAGGTTTTGTGTATTGAGGTTAAAGAGTTCAAACTGCAGAATAAGCTTAATTATGTGATGCTTTAAATGTTTATATTGGACTAACTTAACCCTTATCTTGCTAAATATTCATTTAAGCCACACCCATTTCTGTCTATCAACCAATCAAATTACTTGATGTAATTTATTGCTACAAATTCATAAACTGAATGTCAAACGGCGTAGATCCTGATCAGAAGCCATCTGATCTGGATCTACACTGTTTGCAAAGACAAGGGTTGTCGTGAACAGCAAGATAAGGGTTAAATGTGTATTTTGCGTTATTTTTGTAACATACAGGCTAGGAAATGTAAGCTTTATTTCGCTTCATGTAAAACATTCAACTTTCAGTATATGATTCTACTCTAATATGTGTTTTAATTGCATGCGCCTCGTTAACGATACTGATGGCCGCATTCAAAGATTTGTTTGTTTGTTTGATTTGAGGTTTAACGTCCCCGTCAACACTGTAAAGGTCATTTTGGAGACGTTGCTTCCAATTGTTTGGGACTTTTACTCGACATTGAGATGAAATGACATCTCAAGCCCTGTCGCCCTATAAAAACCAAATGGGTTATAAGCATGGACTGTCCGACACTCGCACTGCTTTGCCTGGGCAGGCTTAGATCCTCTAAGGTGTTTACCAGTACTCGTGTGCGGGTCGGATGCATTTCTGCGTGGAAGCATCATGCAGCCCACCTATTTCTTCAAGCCCCGACGGGCGGAGGTGTAAGAATTGGTTGAGAAAAGAATCTGTTGAAAAGGCGAACTTGCAAGAGCTGACCCTTCTACTAATGCGTCTAGCCTTATTTGTTGCCCGGGCCTGTTCATTTGAAGAACTAAATAAGGCACTTTAGCTCACGTGTCAGCCCATTTGTCATCCAGCTTTATGAGAAACATTCTTTGTTCGAACCCTGTCAACACTAGTCTACACCAGGGGCGTAGCCGCAGAACCAAAATATTATTACGCACAACAAGGAAATCCGTGTAAAACACCTTTCCCCTATATAGATGGGGCTGCTTTTAAAGGAAAGAAGGAGCAAATTCTTTCCTTTAAGAGCAGCCCATATATAATATGTAATGGAGAACACTATTATTTAGGTGATTTCTCTTTTTACTGCAAATATTTTACATTACGCACATGTGTAATATGCGTAATGGGCGTTACGCCTATGTACACTAAGAATGCCTTTACTGAGAAGCAGTTTTATCGAACCAGATATACTTAACGCTCTTGAAGCGTCCTTGCGTTTGTCAAACGTTACTATCGCTGACATTTGCAAAAGCTAGGTAACGGTTATTTATAGCATCGCTATTCTTGTCGCTGATATGCAAATAGGGTTGTCTGTAAAACGCGGACTGGGCCCGTGTGCTGGAACAGCAAAACCATAAAGTAGACCCCGATTAGACACCACAGAACGCGGCGTGTGATCAGGTTCAACACTGTTACGTTGAAATACAGGAAATAAATAGTCGAAATTCCCCGTCCAGAACCCCTTTCCAACCCTGTACTTAGAGATAATCGACTCGTCGGTGCTCTCAGTACTTTGATTTGTCTTTTTAGCTCACCAGAGCCGAGGGCTCCGGGGGAGCTTATAGTATGGGCAGTGATTCGCCGTCCGCCGTCCGCGTCTGCGTCCGCGTCCGCGTCTGCGTCGATATTATCAAACGACTTCTCCTCCAATTGAAACCAAATTACATCTGGAGCCTCTGTGGAATGGGGAACGAAAGTTTGTTCGTGAAGACTGGGTCACATGACCAATATGGTCGCCATGCCCATATATGGTAAAAACCTTTAAAATTCTTCTTCTCAAGAACCGAATGGCCGATGATCTTGAAACTTGGTATGCATGCAGCATCGGGGACTCGGGCTCCACCAAGTTTGTTCAAATTATGACCTTCGGTTGACCTTGATCTGTTTTACGTCAAGGTCAAATTTGGTCACTTAGACATTTGTATGGAAAAAAGGCAAAACAGTGGATTTTCTGATTGCATGGTAGCAAGTGGCATCAGAAATTGTATTTGGAATCAGCTGAATGGAATTTTATAAGTTCCAAAGGCCAAGGCCATTTACCGACCTTTGTTCAGGACGGCTCAGATTCAGTATTTTCATCTTCTTCTTCACTTAAACTACTTGGCCAATTGAAACCAAATTACATATGGAGCCTCTATGGAATGGAGGAACGAAAGTTTGTTTGTGAGGACTGGGTCACATTACCAATATGGCCGCCATGCCCATATATGGTTAAAACCTTTAAAGAGCTTCTTCTAAAGAACCGAATAGCCGATGATCTTGAAACTTGGTATGCAGCATAGGGGACTCGGGCCCTACCAAGTTTGTTCAAATTATGACCTTTAGTTGACCTTGACCTGCTTTACGTCACACGATATGGAAATCATCTAGCTCCGTTACATGGCTGAGTGTGCGCATTGAGGGCTATAGCAGCACTAAACACACTTGCCATTCTGCATCACGGCATGGGATGTCAGCGCAAACGCGATGACACAGATAAACCACACGTAACGCCGTTTTGTCTAGATTGAACGACACTGTAAATCATACTATGATAATCATGAGCAATCATTACCTTAAAACCATGAATGGGTAGTTTTACGGTTACGATATAAATAGAAGCGCTGGCAGTGACAATGACTGGGCAGGTTCATGTGGGAGTGGAATCATACCTAATCGACATTGGAGGCTCTGACGGGGCTGTGCAATAGCACAGACTTGATGGAATCTTTAATGCATAAAATAAAGAATAAAGGAAGTGAACGAAACTTCCGACGTCATTCCCAAAGATTAACTGGGAAAACACGGTCCTCAATGCTGAGGGCGTGGACCCACCATTGCATGAGACGGGGCATGCTATTGTCATCACTGCCATCACTTTACATTGATATGCCTGTAGAACTTTCACAACCCTTCAGCTTCACTTTGTAAAGTAATCATGGAGTGTGCATCATTCTTCAAATATCAGTTCTGTTATGAGGTATGGTGGCTTCATTGGCATTCGATTGGGGTGACCTCGATCGAGAGAGCTCGGACGGATGCCGGTTGGCTATGCACACAGAACAAAACTCATATGAAGTATTTGTTACTTTTCGGTCGCAATATTAATAATAGTTTGGTAATAATTAATATACATTAAAACTTCAATGGCTCGAACCCTGATGGCTCGTATATCATGGATTGGTCGAACCTGTTCTTGTGTCAGGATAATGTAGGGAGATACCATTCTTTTATTTAAGCTAATTGTGTTGTGTGTACCCATTGGAATCGCCTCGACGAGGCGATTCAAGTGGGTGCACGCAGCATGAATTTGCAATGGGGAACACGGAGGAGATATCCAACAATTATCTTTATTGTGTTTCCTGGTATGGCACCGATAGTAACCTTCCTTGGCTCGAACTACCGCTGTTTCGAATAATTCTCCTGGTCCCAAAGGGGTTTGTGTCATCGAACTTAGATTGCATAAATATTGCATAGTGAGCGTACTAAAAACGTTAATGTATCAAATTATTCTCAGTTCTTTTTCTCTCGCTGAAGCCTGTATTTGGTTCATACCCAGAGGGCGCACAACGTCGAAGATGTTCTAATTCGTCTTTGTGTTCCAGCTAGGGAATGGTCAGTTTTAAACGCCAGCTATAAAACTGAAAACCGCTTTGAAATGAAAACTAAATCCGTGTTCCTTGCCCACCACGAATAGTACACTGTATATATGGAATGTTTTTTGGTTATTTGTCTTTGTATATATGTCCGCATTTGTTATATATGTCATGGCCGAATTGCGAAACCCGTATCGGGTCGACGTTTTAGGAGACATCACTCTCTGCATTTAGGAATGAGTAGTTACAGACTACTGCAGCCCTTCATAACAATTCATTATTTTCTGCAACCTAATGGGGATTGAAATTTCAGCGTACAGGGCGGCGGTGGGTTTGTTTCACATTGCTACGCATAGGAGAGTTGCAATTCTAAGATCTTTTACGAATCTGCGCCTGTCAGCCTACTGCGCAAGAACAATATTTATATTGCTGTTCCTGCGCCCTTATATCAAAAATGATGCATATGCGGTCTACAGAATCGTATTACTGCTTGCCTGTATGGATGTTGAACTAAATCCAGGACCAAATATCACCGACATAAAATCTCTAGATATATTTCACAGAAATACGAGAAGTATCCGTAATAAAACAGAATATTTGAATGATATAGCAAACGATTTTCATATTCTTTGCTTCAGTGAGACACACTTAGACAATACTTTTGACTCTGCGCCTTTAAAGGTTCAAGGTTTTGACCCGCCCCTTCGCAAAGATAGAACCCGTAATGGAGGTGGGGTAATGATATACATGTCAAGCTTACTAAAATATGACAGACGAGAAGACTTAGAAAATCAGAGGCTGGAAACAATATGGGTCGAGGTAAATCTGAAGGATTTTAATGTTCTTTTATGTTGTTTTTATCGCAGCGATTACCTAGCATCACAGTCGATTTTTGTCTCGGAACTTCAAGAAAGCATAGAAACTGCTCTTGATTACACGTCTCATGTGGTACTAGCTGGGGACATTAATATTGATTGCTTACCTCTCATAAATGTTCAGCTAAGAGACTGTTTATCTATGTTTAATCTTATAAATGTTATTAAAGAACCCACTCGTATCACTCAAAATTCGTCGACGCTCATAGATCCAATCCTTGTAAGCGATACATGCATCATATCGGAATCCGGAACTATACCAGTACATAATGAAATAAGCGATCATAAAGCAACATACGCAAGCTTACAAATACCTATACGTCTTTTCCAGTGTTATTCTAGGGATGTTTGGAATTACAAAAATGCTGACTTTGACAAACTGAACAACCTAATACAGCAATATGATTGGAATAGAGAAATTAATTCTGAGTTATCAGTTGATGAATGCAGTGAAAATTTTACAAACATTTTCACTAGTTTTTGTAAAACATGTATACCTTGTAATAAAGTTCTTATACGGCCGAACGACAAACCCTGGTTCACATCCGAACTACGATATAATATTCGTCTACGAGATCGTTTACGAAAAAAGGCACTTCAAACACAAAAAGATGATCATATCAAACTGTATAAAAACAACGAAATCACGTAAATAATATGAAGAAATTTGCAAAAGACAATTACAACAATAATCTTGAAGATACGATAACTAACAATGAAAGGGGTAGCAAAACATTTTGGCAAGTTATGGAAGATTTATGGAGAAGAGTAACAGCAGTTCAGTTATTCCACCTTTAAAAAGATCCGATGGTACTTATGCATTTACGGATACAGAAAACGTATCCACATTAAATAAATGAGTATTTCTGCTCTATTTCTTCTGTAGACGACAGTAATATAGAACTACCTCCTTTTGATAGCAGGACAAATATTCAAATAAACAGTATTAATAGTATCGAGACTGAAATAATAGACATACTAAGCTCTCTCAATGTAAACAAAGCTTGTGGTCCTGATGGCATAAGCCACAGAATGTTAAAAAACACATGTGGAACAAAAGCCGCTCCTTTGTGTAAACTTTTCAATTTATCCTTACGGAAAAGAATATACCCTAGAATCTGGAAATCAGCAATTGTTATGCCGGTCTATAAAAAAGGAGAAAAAAATGAAGTTTGTAACTATAGACCTATTTCTTTGATAAGTTGTGTAGGTAAATCGTTCGAAAGAGTCGTGTTCAAACATGCATATAATCATTTAGTTTCCAATTCTCTGATATATAAATACCAGTCAGGGTTTCTACCAGGGCATTCGACAGTGCATCACCTAATAGAAGTAGTCCACCACACATGTTTAGCACTTGAGAAACACGAAATTAACTGTCAAGTATTTTGTGATATATCTAAAGTCTTCGACAGAGTATGGCATCGAGGTTTAATACTTAAATTAGAAAAATATGGAATTCGAGGAGATCTTCTGGAATGGCTTGAAAATTATCTTCATATGAGGCGTCAAAAGGTATCTATAAATAATACTTGTTCATCATTCGAATATATAACAGCTGGTGTTCCCCAAGGATCAGTCCTTGGACCATTTTTGTTTCGTATATATATAAATGACATTGCAGATGAACTAACAGGACTAGCACGTCTTTTTGCGGACGACACTTCCCTTAGTTTTTCCTCCCCTGAGCCTGCTGTAATAGAAAGAACAATAAATGAAGATTTAAACAAACTTAGTAAATGGGCTAAAGTTTGGCTAGTTTTATTTAATGCATTAACGACTGAAGTAATGATTACATCAAACATACATTACGACTATGCTATCCAACTTGTTATGGACGACACCATTTTAAAAATCGTTGAAACACACAAACACCTAGGAATAATCCTATCATCAAATAACAAATGGACAGCCCATGTAGACTCAATAATTCTATCAGCTGCAAAACAAGTATCATTTCTCAGAAAATTGAAATATAGATTCTCAAAGGAAACCCTAAATTAAGTATATTTGACTTATATCAGACCACTTTTAGAGTATGCTAGCGAGGTTTGGGACGGCTGTAATCAGACTGAAGTAAACCGGTTAGAACAAATGCAATTAAATGCTGCAAGAATCGTAACGGGCTTACCAATTTTCGCATCAAAGAATTCCTTATATTACGAAACCGGTTGGGATACTTTAGAAGACAGACGACAGAAGAAGAAACTCACACTTATGTATAAGATTGTTAAAAATGATGCTCCGTCTTACTTATCTGATCTTCTGCCGAACCGTGTAAATGACGATACAAATTATAATCTTCGAAATTGTCAAGACTTTCAGATTCCTTTTACCAGATTGTGCTCATTCCATTCGTCCTTTTTCCCGTCAACCTTACGTCTTTGGAATGATTTAGATACAGCCGTTAGAAATACTGCAACTTTTACCGATTTTAAACTGTAATTAAAAAAACCAGAAAGATAAGGCTAGCAACTTCTTATCTATTGGAGAAAGAAAACTCAATATAGTTTTAACCAGAATCCGCCATAACAGCAGAAATTTATCTGCAGATCTTCATAGAGTCAACATAGTACCACCACCCACATGTAGATGTGGTGCAACATTTGAAAATGCACAACACTTTTTCTTCGAATGTAGATTGTATGAAGAACAACGACAAATACTTATAGACGCTCTAAATTACATACCTGTCATAATTTTAGATTTAGATTTACTTTTGTACGGCAGCAGAATATTTGACATACAAATCAATAAGCGAATCATACCCGCAGTACTAAACTTTATTAAAGATAGCCACAGATTCGATTGAATATTTATTCTTTGTAAATAAGGTCCTGTTTCAAATACTCCTATGCTCGGCAAATCAATCATATTCGTTCCGCGCCGAGAAGGGATGTCTCTGGAATATGGGAACCCCGAACGGGTCGTAATCGTTCGTGACATGTATGGCAAAAAAAAAAAAAAAAAAAAAAACATGTGTTATGTTACTTAAAACTGTTTCATATCTACCACTGTACCATTTAAAACTACTTTGTAAATGTTTAGGGAGAGGACTATCTAATGTTGTATAACTTGTGTCCAATCCCATTGTTTAGAGGAATACAATAAAAAATGTTTAATCTAATCTACGTCAAGGTCAAATTTGGTCACTTAGACATTTGTATGGAAAAAAGGCAAAACAGTGGATTTTTCTGATTGCATGGTAGCTAGTGGCATCAGAAATGGTATTTGCAATAAGCTGAATGGAAGTTTCTAAGTTCCAAAGGTCAAGTTCATTTACCGACATTTGTCCAGGACGGCTCAGATTCAGTATTTTCATCTTCTTCTTCACTTAAACTACACGGCCAATTGAAACCAATTTTATGTGGAGCCTCTATGGAATGGGGGAACGAAAGTTTGTTTGTGGGGACTGGGTCACATGACAAATATGGCAACCATGCCCATATATGGTAAAAAACCTTTAAAAATCTTCTTCTCAAGAACCGAATAGCCGATGATCTTGAAACCTTGGTATGCAGCATCGGGGATTGGGGCCCTACCTAGTTTGTTCAAATAATGACCTTCGGTTGACATTGACCTGTTATACGTCAAGGTCAAATTTGGTCACTTAGACATTTGTATGGGGAAAAAGGCAAAACAGTGGATTTTTCTGATTGCATGGTAGCCAGTGGCATCAGAAATGGTATTGGCAATCAGCTGAATGGAAGTTTATAAGGTCCAAAGGTCAAGTTCATTTACCGACCTTTGTTCAGGACGGCTCAGATTCAGTATTTTCATCTTCTTCTTCATTTAAACTACTCGGTCAATTGAAACCAAATTATATGTGGAGCCTCTATAGAATGGGGGAACGAAAGTTTGTTTGCAGGGACTGGGTCACATTACCAATATGGCCACCATGCCCATATATGGTAAAAACCTTTAAAAATCTTCTTCTCAAGAACCGAATAGCCGATGATCTTGAAACTTGGTATGCAGCATCGGGTACTCAGGCCCTACCAAATTTGTTCAAATTATGACCTTTTGTTGACTTTGACATGTTTTACGTCAAGGTCAAAGTTCGTCACTTGGACATTTGTATGGAAAAAAAGGCAAAACAGTGGGTTTTTTCTGATTGCATGGTAGCTAGTGGCATCAGAAATGTTATTTGCAATCAGCTGAATGGAAGTTTATAAGGTCTAAAGGTCAAGGTCTTTTCCCGACCTTTGTCCAGGACGGCTCAGATTCAGTATTTTCATCTTCATCACTTAAACTACTTGGCCAATTGAAACCAAATTACATGTGGAGCCTCTATGGAATGGGGGAACGAAAGTTTGTTTGTGAGGACTGTGTCACATGACCAATATGGCCACCATTCCCATACATGGTTGAAAACCTTTGAATGTCTTCTCAAAAACCGAATGGCCGCTGATCTTGAAACTTGGTATGCAGCATCGGGGACTCTGGCCCTACCAAGTTTGTTCAAATGATGACTTTTGTTTGACCTTCACCTATTTTATGTCAAGGTCAGATTTGGTCACTTAGACACTTGTATGGAAAAAGGCAAAATAATGGATATATCTGATCCTTCTAGGCTGTGACATCAAAAATGATATTTGCAGTTAGCTGAATGGAAGTTTATCAATTCCAAAGGTCAAGGTCATTTACTGACCATTATCCTGGATGCCTCAGATTCAGTTTTTTTATCGTCTTCTCCACTTAAACTGGTGGGATGATTGAAACCAAATTACATTTGGAGCCTCTATTGGTAGGGGGGATGAAATTTGTTTGTAATGACTGGGTCATCTGACCAATGTTGTTTGCCATGCTCATATAGGGTAAAAAAAAATTAGAATTTTCTTCTCAGGAACCAAATAGACGACGACCTTGAAATTTGGTATGTAGCATTGGGGACTCAGGCCCTACCAAGTTTATTCAACTGATGACCTTTAGCTGACCTTGACCTGTTTTACGTCAAGGTCAAATTTGGTCACTTAGACATTTGTATCGAAAAATAGCAAGACAGTGGATTTTACTGATTGCATGGCAGCCGGTCCCATCATTAACAGATGAATGGAAGTTAATCATTTCCAAAGGTCAAGGTCATTACTGACCTTTGTCTAGGATAGCTCAGATTCAGTATTTTTATCTTCTTCTCCAGTAAAAGAGCTGTGCTGATTGATACCAAATTACATTAAAGTCCTATATGGGGATGAGGCAATTGAACATTATTCGTGGTATTGTTGTCACATGACCAAGATAGGCACCTTGCCTGTATATGGTGTAAACTACATAACCTCTGGTTAGCGCAGTGGCCCATGGGCCTCTTGTTAGAGAATGTCACCTTTTCACATGAACCACGTCACGAGAGGGTTTATAATCATGGACGGCCTGACACACACCACTTTGCCTGGGCAAGCTTAGATCCTCTAAGCGGTTTACTTGGAAGCATCATGCAGCCCATCTATTTCTTCAAGCCCCAATGGGCGGGTCATTAAAATATAGAAACAATAGACATCGCACTATATACATTAGAGGTTCGGTGATTCGAACAACCATGGCTCGTTTACCATGGCTGGGTCGAATCTGTTTTTGAGTCCCTAAGGAATTCCTCTACATTAGAGTTAGTGCGGGATAATTTAGGAGATTTTCGACATTTAGCTTGCAAAGGTATGCTGTGTACAACCATCAGAATCGCCTCGATGAGGCGATTCTAATGCGTATACACAACATACATTTTGGACGGTTTTTTTTTTTTTTTCAAGGAAAAATTCCGTCCTTTAGAATAGCGATGTCCGAGCGGGCGGGCGGGCGTCCGCGTCCCGGTTTACCTCTTGGTTGATCCTGAAAAACCCGTCCATAATGCCATTTGGCGTTTTTTTTTTTTTTTTTTTTTTTTTGTTTTATTACAGAATACCAAAACTCACCCCGTTAAGCCTCCTGGCAGTAACACTCAGTGGCTCGAACTACCCCTGCCTCGAATAGATTTGCGTGGTCCCAAAATGTGTTCGAGCCAATGAAGTTCGACTGTAAGCAGAGAATACAAAGGTGCTGCTCAGATTGATCGGATGCGCAGGGTGATCTGCGCCTTTGTTGTTCGCAAATGACAAAAGCCAGTTATTTCTTGACGTGGCTTATATGAGGGTCATGGTTATGCCTATTTATTTCTGAACCCTTTGAACCCCATGCAATTTTATATGGTAAAACTGGAGTTTACCTTATTTTTAGCTCACCTGAGCACGAAGTGCTCAAGGTGAGCTTTTGGGATCGGTCTTTGTCCGTCGTCTGTGCGTCCGTGCGTGCAACCGTCGTCAACTTTTGCTTTAAACTTCTCCAAAACTGCTTGACAGATTTTGATCTCATTTCACAGGAATGCTCCTTGGATGATCCTCTACCAAAATTGCTCAAGCTGTTCCGCTCGGGTGAACAAGATGGCCGCCAGAGCTAAAAATAGAACAAACTTTAAACGACTTCTCCTGCTTAACCAGTAGATGGATTTTGAAATTATTTCACAGGAATGTTCCTTGGATGACCCTCTACCAAAATTGCTCATACCGTTCCGCTCGGGTGAACAAAATGGCCGCCAGAGCTAAAAATAGAAAACCTTTAAACGACTAACTCTCCTTAACCAGTGGATGGATTTTGAAATTATTTCACAGGAATGTTCCTTTGGTTACCCTCTACCAAAATTGCTCATACTGTTCCGCTCGGGTGAACAAAATGGCCGCCAGAGCTGAAAATAGAAAACCTTTAAACGACTTCTTCTCCTTAACCAGTTGATGGATTTTGAAATTACTTCACAGGAATGACCTTCATAGGAATGATCCTTATGTGGTCCCCTTACAAAGTTGTTCAAATGGTTCCAGTCTGTTGCAGATCTAGGTCACAGGAGCCAAAAATAGATTTTTTTCACCGAACACTTAATAAATCTTCTTCCCTGAAACCACAAGGCCCGGGTCTTTGATATTTGGTATGAAGCTTCATCTAGTGGACCCCTACTAAGACTGTTCAAATTATAGTGCCGGGGCCAAAAATGCCCCCGCTCCGGGTCCCTTTGTTTTTACTTAGGATTATATTGAGGAAATCTTTAAAAATCTTCTTCTCTGAAACCGCAAGGCCTAGGTCTTTGATATTTGGTATGAAGCTTCATCTAGTGGACCCCTACCAAGATTGTTCAAATTATAGTGCTGGGGCCAAAAATGTCCCTGCCCTGGGGCCCTTTTGTTTTACATGTGCTTATATAGGGAAAGCTTTAAAATCGTCTTCTCTGAAACCGCAAGGCCCAGGTCTTTAATATTTGGTATGAAGCTTCATCTAGTGGACCCCTACCAAGATTGTTTAAATTATAGTGCATGGGCCAAAAATACCCCGCCATGGGGCCCTTGGTTTAACATGGGCTTATATACGGAAAGTTTTTAAAAATCCTCTCTGAAACCGAATGGCCCAGGTCTTTGCTATTTGGTATGAAGCTTCATCTAGTGGACCCCTACCAAGATTGTTCAAATCATAGTGCATGGGCCAAAAATACGCCCGCCCGGGGCCTTTTGGTTTTACATGGGTCTATATTGGGAAAATCTTTAAAAATCTTCTTCTCTGAAACCGCAAGGCCCAGGTCTTTGCTATTTGATATGAAGCTTCACCTAGTGGACCCCTACCAAGATTGTTCAAATTATAGTGCTGGGGCCAAAAATGCCCCCGCCCCGGGGTCCTTTGGTTTTACACGGGCTTATATAGGGAAAGTCTTTAAAAATCTTCTTTTCTGAAACCGCAAGGCCCTGGTCTTTGATATTTGGTATGAAGCTTCATCTTGTGGACCTCTACCAAGATTGTTCAAATTATAGTCTTGGGGACTAAAATGCCCCCACTCTTTACATAGATTTATATAGGGAAGATCTTGAACAATCTTCTCCCCTGAAACCACAAGGCCCTGGTCTGTGATATTTGGTATGCAGCTTCATCTAGTGGACCTCTACCATGATTGATCAAATTATAGCCATGAGACCAAAAATGCCCCCGCATTGGGGCCGTTTGGTTTTACATAGACTTATATAGGGAAAATCTTTAAAATCTTCTTCTGTGAAACCACAAGGCCTAGGTCTTTGATATTTAGTGTGATATTTCATCTAGTGGACCTCTATTAAAATTGTTCAAATTATAGCCCTGGGGCCAAAAATGCCCCCGCCTGGAGACCCTTTGGTTTTGCATAGACTTATGTAGGGAAATCTTTAAAAAGCTTCTTCTCTGAAACTGCAAGGCCCATGTCTTTGGTATTTGGTATGAAGCTTCATCTAGTGGACCTCTACCAAGATTGTTCAAAGTATAGCCCTTTGGCCATAAATGGCCCCGCCCCGATCCCTTTGGTTTTACATAGACTTATATAGAGATAATCTTTGAAAATCTTCTTCTCTGAAACAGCATGACCCAGGTCTTATATATTTGGTGTGAAGCTTCATCTAGTGGACCTCGATCAAGATTGTTTAAATTGTAGCCCTGAGGCCACAAATGCCCACTTCCCGGGGCAATTTTGTTTTACATAGGCTTGTGTAGGGAATATCTTTAAAAAATCTTCTTCTCTGAAACAGCAAGGCCCAAGTCTTTGATATTTGGTGTGCTGTTTCATCTAGTGGGCCCTTGACAAGAGTGTTCAAATTATAGCCTTTGTTGATATTTGGTATGAAGCTTCACCTTTTTAGACCTCCCTCAAAATTATGCACATTATAGCCCTTGGGTCAATAATGGCCCTCCCCGGGGCCCACTTGTTACTCTATGGATCAGGTGAGCGATCCAGGGCCATCGTGGCCCTTTTGTTTCTTATTTCTGCTCTTAAATATAGGTTGTGGGTACCCCTTAGAACAGCCTCGATTAGGCGGATCTAACTTGTACCCATAGTCTATATTATGAGCAGAAATAAGAAAACTATTGCAATTTTTAATTTTAAAATTTTCGCTCTTTTGGCGGTAAAATTTACAGTGTATTTGTATAGGCGTGTTTCGTAATGAAACACCGTCAACTTAGTCCCCTCCGTCGCCCCGCCCATGGGCGGGTGCGGGGCTTGGAGAAATAGTTTGGGCTACATGGTGCTTCCACGCAGAGCTGAAAGTGACCGAACATGGGTACTGGTAAAACTGCTTAAAAGGAATACACCAGTCCAGGCAAAATAGGTGCGAGTCGGACCGTCAGAAGCATATATAAATGTACGTTTTATTGGGTAACAGGGCTTGAGATGTCATGGCCAGTAGTAATTGCATCCCAGTGTCGGGTAAAATTCCCACAAATATGGAAGCAACGTCTCCAAAATGGCCTTAATAATGTTGACGGGGACGTTAAACCCTAATTCAAACAAACATATGGAACAGTATTTCGGTAAAAACTCAATTATGCAACATTGAGATTGCAATATGCAATTTTGATATTCTGTTATGCTATATGTATGGAACAGGATTTAGGTAAAAACTCAATTATGCAACATTGAGATTGCAATATGCAATTTTGATATGCTGTTATGCTATATTCAGTTACAATTGTGCAAAATATTCCGCTTCTGCTTATTCTAGTTCTCATTATTCTCGTTAAGTGGCGCTGTGATCGTTTTTCCGTAAACGTCCGCCTGTATTCGGAAGATACCAAAAAGAATCTGCAAGCGTATTGGTGACACGGAGGAGTGAAAGAAACGAGAGAACTATATTTTTGGCATAAAACGGACGATTTGGGGACATTACACCCTTTGCCGATAAAATCATTTACACATAATTTTTATTTTATATGTCAGACCAGGAATCAGCTTTGCTGTGTTTGTTTTGTGTCCAAGTTTTATCTAAATATATCGCAAATGTATTTGCCATTGCACCTCTAAAATATAAATTTGTTGTAAATACTTATAATAATTTTGTATCGCACAGAAAGGCTCCTGTCCAATGTCGTGTAGACCTTGGCGAGACTGCTCCTTTATGATCACCTGAAGCAAACATAAAATGCTTTCAGATGAGAAACGACTTACGTTCCCTCTAACATTTATTTCTGATTTAGGGCATATCCAACGGAATTCTAAAACTAGGCATTTTGGTTCTGTTGTTTGATTTGATGTTTAACGTCACCTTCAACACAGTATAGATCATTTTGGAGACGTTGCTTCCACTTTTGTGGGACTTTTACCCGACACTGAGATGAAATGACATCTCCAAGCCCTGTCGCCCAATGAAACCAATAGGGTTTGTAAGCACCGCTTTGGCTCGGTAGACTTAGATCCTCTAAGCGGTTTACCAGTACTGGTGTGCGGGTCGGTTTCAGTTCATGCAGCCCATCTATTTCTTCAAGCCCCGATGGCCGGGGGTCTGATTCCCAGTTTGTTTTGTCACATGTTTATATAGATGTTCGTAACTGTTTGTGTTAAATGCATTCATTAATTTATAAGAAAATAGAAAACTATCTGACTTTTTATACTAGATTTTTGGCTTCAAGTGACAAAACGCAAAGGTTTCCACTTTTTAGCTCACCGTCACGTAGTGACGAGGTGAGCTTTTGGGATCACTTTTCGTCCGTCGTCAGTCCGTGCATGCGTCCGTGCGTCCGTAAACAATTTCTTCAAACGACATCTCCTAAACCACTGATCGGATTTTGACCAAACTTCACAGGAATGGTGGTCCCCTTTCAAAGTTGTTCAAATGGTTCCGGTCCGTTGCACATCTAGGTCATAGGAGCCAAAAATAGATTTTTTTTTCACCAAAAACTTAAAAAATCTTCTTCTCTGAAACCACAAGGCCCAGGTCTTTGATATTTGGTATGAAGCTTCATCTAGTGGACCCCTACCAAGATTGTTCAAATTATAGTGCTGGGACCAAAAATGCCCACGCTCCGGGGCCCTTTGGTTTTACATGGGCTTATATAGGGAAAATCTTTAAAAATCTTCTTCTCTGAAACCGTAAGGCCCAGGTCTTTGATATTTGGTATGAAGCTTCATCTAGTGGACCCCTACCAAGATTGTCCAAATTATAGTGCTGGGGCCAGAAATGCCCCCGCTCTGGGGCCCTTTGGTTTTACATGGGCTTATATAGGGAAAATCTGTAAAAATCTTCTTCTCTGAAACCGCAAAGCCCAGTTCTTTGGTACTTGGTATGAAGCTTCATCTAGGGGACCCTTACCAAGATTGTTCAAATTATAGTGCTGGGGCCAAAAATGCCCCCGCCCCGGGGCCCTTTGGTTTTACATGGGCATAAATAGGAAAAATCTTTAAAAATCTTCTTCTCTGAAACCGCAAGGCCTAGGTCTTTGATATTTGGTATGAAGCTTCACCTAGTGGACCCCTACCAAGATTGTTCATATTATAGCCCATTGGGCCAAAAATGCCCCTGCTCGGGGGCCTTTTGGTTTTGCATGGGCTTATATATTGAAAATCTTGAAAAATCTTCTTCTCTGGAACCGCAAGGCCCAGGTCTTTGATATTTGGTATGAGGCTTCATCTTGTGGACCCCTACGAAGATTGTTCAAATTATAGTACTGGGGCCAAAAATGCCCCCGCCCCGGGACCCTTTGATTTTTCATAGGCTTATATAGGGAAAATCTTTAAAAATTTTCTTCTCTGAAACCGTAAGGGCCATGTTTTTGATATTTGGTATGAAGCTTCATCAAGTGGACCCCTACCAAGATTGTTCAAATTATATTGCTGGGGCCAAAAATGCCCCCGCCCCGGGGCCTTTTGGTTTAACATGGTCATATATAGGGAAAATCTTTAAAAATCTTCTTCTCTGAAACCGCAAGGCCCAGGTCTTTGATATTTGGTATGAAGCTATACCTAGTGGACCCCTACCAAGATTGTTCAAATTATAGTTCTGGGGCCAAAAATGCACACGCCCGAGACCCTTTGGTTTTACATAGGCTTATATAGGGAAATCTTAAAAAACTTCTCTGAAACAACATGTCCCAGGTCTTTGATATTTGGTATGAAGCTTCACCTAGTGGACCCCTATCAAGATTGTTCAAATTATAGCCCACGGGCCAAAAATGCTCCCGCTCCAGGGCCATTTGGTTTTACATAGACTTATATGGGGAAAATCTTGAAAAATTTTGTCTCTGAATTCACAAGGCCTAGGTCTTTGATATTTGGTATGAAGCTTCATCTAGTGAACCTCTACCAAAATTGTTCAATTATAGCCCTGAGACCAAAAAAGCCCCAGCCTTGGGGCCCTTTGGTTTTACATAGACTTATATAGGGAAAATCTTTAAAAATCTTCTTCTCTGAAACCACAAGGCCTAGGTCTTTGACATTTGGTATGAAGCTTAATCTTGTGGACCTCTACCAAGATTGTTCAAATTATAGCCCTGAGACCAAAAACGCCCCTGTCTCGGGGGCCCTTTGGTTTTACATAGACTTATATAGGGAAAATCTTTAAAAATCTTCTTCTGTGAAACCACAAGGCCTAGGTCTTTGATATTTGGTGTGAAATTTCATCTAGTGGACCTCTATACAGATTATTCAATTTATAGTCCTGGGGCCAAAAATGCCCCCGCCCCGAGACCCTTTGGTTTTGCATAGACTTATATAGGGAAAATCTTTAAAAATCTTCTTCTCTGAAACCAAAAGGCCCATGTCTTTGATATTTGGTATGGAGCTTCATCTAGTGGACCTCTACCAAGATTGTTCAAATTATAGCCCCTGCCCTGGGGCCCTTTGGTTTTACATAGACTTATATATAGAGATAATCTTTGGAAATCTTCTTCTCTGAAACAGCAAGACCTAGGTCTTTGATATTTGGTGTGAAGCTTCATCTAGTGGACCTCTATCAAGATTGTTTAAATTATAGCTCTGAGGCCAAAAATGTCCCCGCCCCGGGGCCATTTGGTTTTACATAGGCTATGTAGGGAATATCTTTAAAAAATGGTCTCTGAAACCCCAAGGCCCAGGTCTTTGATATTTGGTGTGTAGCTTCATCTAGTGGACCTTTGCCAAGATTGTTCAAATTATAGGCTTTGTTGATATTTGGTATGAAGCTTCACCTTTTTAGACCTCCCTCAACATTATGCACATTGTAGCCCTGGGGTCAATAATGGCCCTCCCAGAGGCCCACTTGTAACTCTATCATATGGGTCAGGTGAGCGATCCAGGGCCATCATGGCCCTCTTGTTTGAGAAAAACACAACGCGCAGCAAATTCTTTCATACCGGAGTGCAGGTGGAAAACCCGCACCTGCTACAATGTAACATATCAAGCGCTGGAAGCCTCTGTGGTGTAGTGGTTATGCTACTCGCCTCATTAACCAGGGATCGCAGGATCGACCCCGGCTTCTCCAGAATTTCGGATGAGTCTTTAAACCCAGGTTCCATCTCCGTATGACCTTAGCTGTTGTCGAGACGTAAAACTAAAAACGCACTCACATACCAAGCGCATCCCACCATAAAATAACATCTTTATAATTCTTACCCCCCCCCCCCCCCCACACACACACACACACACACACTTGATCCCCACTTTTATAGGGTAAAACTGGGATTGACAGGAGTAAACATTATTTTTCTCATTTCTTCTCCAAAATATAGATTGTGGGTACTCGTTAAAATGGGATCGAAGAGGCGCTTCTAACCTGTACCCAACATGTATATTTTAAGCAACAGTCAGAAAAATATCATCACGACTTTTCATCTTTCAATTTTTGTTGTTGTATTTTTCGGCGGTAAAATGTACAAATCTAATGCATCAAAAACATTTTTTTTCTGGATTCTGTAAACTTTAATAATAAGTAAATAAATAAATAAATAAATAAATAGATAATGTCGTTAAGTTCCGCCAGGTAAACCTGGGTACGCTGTACGCGGTCTAACTGTAATAAAACAAGAAGAAAAAAAAAAACTTTGGTGTAGACCTAATACATGGAAATACATGTAAGTACAAAATGGTTTGGATTCAGCCACTCCATTTGCCAAATCGTTACATGTAGAACTTGAAGAAATATGTAGTAGGCTGGTTAAGACAGTCGCGACACTAGCTCAGCAAGGTTTTGCTGGCTGAAGACAGACGGACGGACGGACGGACGGACGAACTGACGGACGACCAGCTAATATTTTCGCGTTGTGATTCTGTTGGATGAAAGCTATCCTGCCCCAGTCTAACTTATGAAGACAGACAGACGGACATATGAATAGGACAGCTGTCATTGTGATCACAGGTGCGTTTCTATGGTTGTGGGTCGGGGCTGAGAATGAGTAAGTACTGTTCATGTTAATGGGATGAAGTATTTACATCAGAATTACAATGGGAATTGGGGAACTAGTTGTTGTTTTCCAAATTCCCCGTGTGGTCAGCTGGTGAGGTCCCAGGGAACGAATCCCCGTTGCCGGTGAACAGAGAGACAAACTGGTTTTGAAGGTAAACGGGCGTACACAGAGACAAACTGGTTTTGAAGGTAAACGGGCGTCATAAGCACATAGGGGTTACCCCACCGCTCGGCGCTACGCTGTGCGGACATATACATACTTCTATATATCCAAACATTTGAGTTTTGAGTGAGGTTGCAATTAGTAAATAATATCTTTATAAGTAACACCTCAGAAGGATCAGATTTATGAAAATTGTATGAATTAATCAATTTTAACAATAATTGCTCATTTCAAATCCACGGATTCGGCACAGACTAATCCCTCATGGTAATTTAGTAAATGTTCAACGATAGAGTATTTTCCCCTTCGTCAAACAAGTATTAACTTTTAAATAAAAATCCTGTTTCTCATAAATAAGGAACCGCGCTGTAAAATTTATTTTAAAGATGCAAACGTACACATTATTGTAAATATCCGAATTATTGAATAGCTGGATAAAATTTATCGCTGCTGGCTTGAATTTGGCCCCTGGAAAAGCGAATGCGATCTTCTCAAACGGACGCTTGTCATCGGAAAAAATACGGCAAATCCACGGACATTACCGAACGTTACCGTCACCTCAATGACTGGTACCCCGTCTAACCACAGCAGAATCGAAACTGAATAATGCAAAATAGGACGTCCAAATGCCATATTTAAATACAAAGGTCTCAAATTAGAATGTGCATGTTGCATATTCGAATAAAGTAGAAAGATATGGAAAGGTTCATAATGCAAAGTGCGGTTTCAACAATTCATATTGTAATTGCACATTGCATAATTGAGTTTTTACCTTAATACTGTTCCATACAAACAAGTCCCCTCTCTTGTAAAATATGTCTGAATGATAGATTTATTCAAGTAAACGACATTTAAGGTAATTTCGTCATACAAAACAGGGGTAGTTTGCGCTACCGAAGGTTAATCGCGGTGATTGGAATAAGTACACAACATACAGTTTCAAGATAATTTAAGAGTTAATAAACTCCCAAAACGTTGGTATTTGAGGTTATTGGCAAAATTCTCTAGGCACTCTAGACCAGTTTTACTGTACAGTTTATTCTCTTCTGCTTTCAGTTTTACCAGGCTAGATAATCCCTGCAAGACTAAATAACCGAAACAGAACCGAAATAACAGTCGAGATGGCGGTCCCTGCGCGGGTTCATGACCCGCTTTTTCACTTTGAGACTCACTTTCCAGAGAGACTGTCCCGTCTTCATCTAAACCCTGAGGTGGAGAAAAGCCACCCAGCTCAAAGAAAGTACAAAAAGTCTCGGGCTTCCAGACAAGGCGTGAGGTATAAAACACAACCGGTAACATTTGATGAAATTCAGGAGGTGGATGAAGACAATATTAAGGAGGAAGATAAGGTTGAAGGATTGCGTAATCAGTTTGCTGCCTTCTCGAAATCAATGGATGGTCTTGTGCCAAAGCAAAAAGTAAGGAAAGACCCAGATACTATTCCGGAAATAGTAGATGACATACGCGTTGCTGAAATAAAACAAACAAAGCCAAAACTTAATGATAACGCAATGCTTCCACCGGAAACTAGTGCACCAGAGCTGAGGCTCCGAGGCGACGAAGAGTTTGTTGATAAAGAGAACAAAGAAAACGAGCCGCGCGAAATTTCAAAACCGGAAGTAAATCCGACTGGTTTGCCGCCGTCTGGTCCCCAGTTGCAACAGAGGCGACAAAGGACAACGGCGAAAGCCAAGAAACGCCAAATGCAAGTGGAAGGAAAGAATGTCGATGCAGACACGTAAATTGTGCTTATCCCTGGTCTTGTGGTACGGATAAATAAATGCGTTTATTAGCTGGTGTATTTCGTTTTCGTAGATGGCATGGGTTACGTCACAAATAATAAATAAATAGGATTCATCTGTGATAGGGATAGAAGTGTAAACACTAAGTTAATGAAATGGTTCGGAAGTGCATTTGTTTTCGTTGTTATTAGTGAGGAATTACGTCTCAAAAGAGCATATTTTTGGGGTAAATGTTGTAAATACGCCGAAGGAAATTATAAAGCCTTGTTGTTGATTAGCTTGCTTATAGATATCGTGTGCCTACAGAAATGGTGGAGATTATTTATTACGTGTCTGTACATAATTACGTCTGGATTTATTTATGTTTTGGTATTGTACAGCAGAGATCAGAAACCTATATTGCTTTTTAATTTTTCAAGGAAGATTGTCGTCAAACCATTTTCCAATGACTTGTCCGTCTTTTTAGCTCACCTGTCACATAGTGAGTGACAAGGTGAGCTTTCGTGATCACTTTTTGTCCGTCGTGCGTACATCCGTCCGTGCGTACGTTAACAATTTCTTCAAACGCCATAAAGTTTCTAAACCTCGCTAATGACTTTCTGGTGCACATGTGAGCGATGCAGAGCAACCTTGGCCTTCTTGTTTCTCTTTCTTTTCGTATCGCACGAAGAAAACCCAAATCCACAAGACCATCACGTAAACAAGTCAATGCGAACACCTCAGCAAGCCTCACTTAATCATTTCACCAGAGTTCTAGCGTCGACTCTTCCATCATTGAAACCGAACATGATAACAAAAAGTTACAGAATGGCAAATAGTGTAGATCCAGATAAGACGGTCCGTCATGAATCTGCTTATCTGGAGCACCACTGTTTGAAATCTTAGGTGGAATGGGATCACCTCCAGGGGAAGCAACTCCTCCAAAAGTATTTTTGTCTCCCATGTCAATAGGGACAACACTTCAAGGAAAGAATTTGCACCTCAGGAGCAAATTCTTTCCTTTAAGAGTAGACCCCGTTTCCAGTGTGACAGGGCTTATAGAAAAGCAGGAAGTCCTGAAAGTTGTCTCCCTTTGAAAAATGGCGGAAAAACCTGCCAGGTGTTCCCATTCCCCTTAAATGGGGATTTCGAGGGTGTTCCCCAATGGCATTGTTGATAGGCTGTATTTAAGGGCCTGAAGTTATATTTTTTCGTCACTAACTGAGCATAAATTTTCATGGCCCGTAAATTAAAAATACAGTAAAATTCCTATATTGAGACCGCCTTGGGGACTGTTCAAAAGTGGTCCCACTAGAGCGTACAGGATGTAGAAAAGCAAAGAACTTCTAAATATGCTTTTGAAAACATAATTTGTCTTAATTTTAAGTGGTCTTTATAGCGGACTGAGTGGTCTTTATAGCGGAATTTTACTGTACATGGAGTTTTCTATCTTCTTTCAGATATTATCAATTCTAAAGAGTTAGAGTCAACCGTTACTTTGTTTTTGTTTTACGGCCTTTTCGAGATTATTGCACTCATATCGAACCGATCGTTAATCAGAGGTGGGCAAAAAACCGGAGTACCCGGAGAAAAAACCACCTGATCTTCAGTTGCAGAACTTGGCGTATCACATATGACCAGAGGCTGGCTCGAACTATAGTATTGATTGTTGAACATGTATTAGTATTTGGCGAAAGCCTGTCCGAGAAAACTTAAAGTGTATAAAGGTAAATAGACTGACTCGACATGACCTAAATAGTGTTGGCTTTGCCGTTTAACTCCAACGAAACAATTTTTGTATCAATTTACCTTAAAGGCCGGATTAGCGGACCACCAGGCTAATGCTACCTGGCCAGTAACTAATAAAATAAATTAAAAAGATAGAGATCATCCATTCATTAACCGGGTCCCGAGGAAGCTGTTTGAACACGAGGCCGCTATGCTGACTGTTCAAAAACCTTCCGAGGGACCGGGCAAATGTTATTGCAATGAAATGACCATGGATGATCGTTCTTCTTTCCAACGGTAACAAGACGTTTCGCCCCCAAGACGTTCCCCCCCCCCATTCATTCCCCCCCCCCCCCCCTATTCGTTTCGCCCCCTTTTTTGGCCCCTAGTCGTTTCGCTCCCAAATTGTTTTACTATATTTTATATAAAAAGATTCATATATGAGACAGAGAGAAAGAGAGAGAGAGAGAGAAGAACCTGTTCTTTGAATGAAAATGTTCATTAGGAAGGCAATGGCTAGCCTTTCGGTACCGGACCACCAGCCTAAGAGTCTGCCCGTCCGGTACCGGACGACCAGCCAACGAGTCTGCTCGTCCGGTACCGGATGGCTAGCCAACCCATGTAGGAATGGCTAGCCGTCCGGTAGTAAATTTAAGCATATCTTTTTATATAGGGTATGCGTTCCAAATGATATTATCAACTTATGGTGTTATAAAAATACTTCTAATTTACTCTGACTGTATTCTTATCACCTGTTTGTCGCCATTTTTGTCACTAAATTTCAGTAAGGGACATAATTGTAATTGACCCTGATGCAATAGACTGTTGTGCTCAAAGCCTTGTCCAGGCACTTTGACAGTTATTATTATTTTTATTATTTCAATGTTATAATTTCTATTTTATAAATTATTATTGTTATTATTAAAATTTGCAAATATTTGTCCGATGTTGAGCTTGATATTAATCGTTAAATTAGGAATTATTACCTGTTTTGATCAATGCCGTTAATCGCATTGTTTATCTGATTTGACACATTAATCACGCAATTAATGCCCTTAATGATAAGGTGTGAAAACATGTACTCTTTGCAATTTTAAACGTCTTTAATTATCGCTTAAGCACCTTTACCAGTTTTGTTTTAAATTGGTCGGTTGGTTCGTTATAATACATTGTTGAAGAGTGCCGCGAATGCCGTCTACGCAACATCGCGCCAACGCCGATGCAACGTAATAAGTTGCATCAGCGTCGATACGACGTTGCATACACATTGTGTGCCCACAAGGTAATACACGGTTGAGTACTGCCGCAAATGTCGTCTACGCAACGACGCGTCAACGCCGATGCAACGAAATAAATAGAAGTGAAAGCAATGCTCAAGTCGATTCCTTTCATCAATGTTCTGTCAGCAATTTGTGTATACTCTGATCAGATTTGCGGCGTCCGACCAGTAATTCCTGAACTGTAAGCAAATAGTGCAGACCCTGATCAGGCAACGCGGTTAGCTTGATACATTCAAATACAGCTTCTTCCCTAGGACTATACCCGGTTGGAATTCTGCATCTGTTTCTGAGGCCCCTGACTTGGTATTCTTTAAGCAGGGACCGTCTACTCTCTCGTTTTAACAGCTAGGTAGATTTCGGTCTCTAAGTAAGTCTGAGGGATTTTTTAACCTGTGTCGGTTGGGCGACGCTACTGTTGTCGGAGAGGTCTGGTTTCCAATGATGATTTGAAAAAGCCGGCAGGAATTTTTCCTTTCTTTTCTTTCTTGTCTATCCACAGCTATGTGTTTCTTTCCAATATTCCCACTCTTTCTTTTTCACGCGTCATCAGAGACATACTGTTCAAGTATGAACGATGACCATTAACGAACAGATACAGACACCTAGGCTGACGTGACAGGGCGATGATGCTACTTAAATATTTGCCTCTTCTCATCTCTAATAAAAGTTCAACATTGAAAATTAGCCTTACAGTGAAAAGCGGACGAAACGACTAGGGGGACGAAACGACTAGGGGGACGAATCGACTGGGGGGGGGGAACGACTAGGGGGGAAACGACCATGGAGGAAAACGTCTTGGGGGCGAAACGACTAGGGGAGGAAACGGTTACGGGGCGAAACGTCCCGGATTCCTTCAAACGGCAAATTGTGACGTAAACGCCCTAAAACTCCATATAAATTTTTCCATTGCGACCGTAAAGCCAACAATGATGTCAGTTCAGCAGTCACGCTCTGACGTAATCGTAAAATTTTAAAATGCTACGCCCAGGGCAACAACGTTACGTCGCTCAACGTCACGTAAACAAAACAAGGCCCATTCAAAACCCAAACAGCTCCTGCATTCAATGATTTTAACACGGCTTTTGGCCCATTCAAGAATAGATTGATACTTAGGATTTTATGCAAGATATTAAAATATAGAATCACAAAATAGGATTTTATGCAAGATATTAAAATATAGAATCACAAAATAGGATTTTATGCAAGGTATTAAAATATAGAATCACAAAATAGGATTTTATGCAAGGTATTAAATTATAGAATCACAAAATAGGATTTTATGCAAGATATTAAAATATAGAATCAATAAATAGGGTTTTATGCAAGAATCACAAATTAGGATTTTATGCAAGATTTTAAAATATAGAATCACAAATCAACATCTAAACATTGTCACATTCCTAATCATTACGAAAACACGCCTATGCAAATATATTGCAAACTTTACCGCCGAAAAAGAAAAGAAAATTTATGATTAAAATTGTGATAATTTTCTTATTTCTGCTCAAAATATAGATTGTGGGTCCTCGTTAGAACCGCCTCAATGAGGCGGTTCTAACGAGTACCCACAATCTATATTTTAGAGCAGAAATAAGAAAAATAAGGTTTACCCCTGTAAACCCCAGTTTTTCTATATAAAAGTGGGGTTCAAGGGGGGGGGGGGCAAAATTATATAGCCGTGTTTTCATGATGATTTAGCACGGTTAAGGTGGGTCCCGCCCATCGGAGTTTGGAGAATTGGATTGGGTTGCATGGTGCTTCAGCGCAAAGCTGAAACTGACCGAACATGATAAACCGCTTTGAAGGTCTAAGCCTGTCCAGCAAAAGTGGAGCGTGTGCATATAAACTCTAGTGGTTTTGTTTAAGCAATAGATCAGCTCTAACTGTGATTTGTTGAGTAATAAATCAGTTTGGAGGCCAGTTGTAAAGTAGACCAAATCACGCGTACAATGATTTATTACTCAACAAATCACAGATAAGAGCTGATCTATTTCGACTCTAACACGCTGAAAATCGGCAATAATGTTGTTGTTTCCTTCAAAATCTCACAATCTTTCGCCATTGTTAGAAGAAGTTCCGCTAAAAGTATCGACTGAAACACACGCATTTATATTCTTTTCTAACGTTTTCGATGCGAGAAAATGACGTTACACCGTCTAACGTCAAGGAAATCGACTAGTGTCATAAATCGGCAGTTTTTTAATGAAGCCATTCGTCACGCTCTTCCGAGCTGTGATTTGTTGCAGAATAAAACACGGTTATTTTCCATTGCCTATATAGGCGCGCTGTGTTAGAATGGGTGGTAAGTTTCAGCTCAATATCGGATAAGTCCCGCAAAATCAAAATAACCTAAATAGTGTTGATGTGATCGTAAAACCTTAGCACAAACAAACAGAATTACGAAAACACGCCTATACAAATACATTGTAAACTTAACAGCAGAAAAAAGAACATTTGAAGATAAAAAATTGTGATATTTTTCTTATTTCTGTTCAAAATATAGATTGTTGGTAATCGTTAGAACCGCCTCATCGAGGCGGTTCTAACGTGTACCCACAATCTATATTTTGGAGCAGAAATAAGAAAAAATAAGTTTTACCCCTGTAAACTCCAGTTTTACTGTATACAAGAAAAGTGGGGTTCAAGGGGGTCAAATGTATATAGGCGTGTTTTCTTGATGCGTACGATATAACAGACACTTAGTTATCAAAACAGACATTGGGGCAAGGATTACATAGGCTAGGTAATAGCCCATGCTTCTGCTTTTGAAAGCAATGACGGAAAATTGTCAATTGAAAAATTGTATCAAATCGACTTAACAGAAAAGATGTCAATGGGTTTGCTCTTTTAATTATGCCACGCCCTTGGGTATAAATTATTGAACGCTGATACCGGTCAGGCTAAAACGTGGGTAATGGACCACAAATAGAAATTCAGAACATTTTTCTCCTTTGCAAATAATGTATTGCGGGTAATTATGTCAGATGTATAATTATGTATCATTTCACCTTAAAAAGAAATGATTCCATTGAGACCACAAAATACTAAAATTGTCCAGAAAAAGTAACAGTCAAAGATCACGGCCAATCAATGGTGCCAGGAAGAAAGGACTAGAGGCGTTGGCGGCTCAGACAGTGGGATCACAGTACATTGACCTTTCATCAGAAACCCTAAGAGAGCCCACAGATTGATCTATATCCGCTCCTGTTAAGCTTGCGAAGCTTCGCTTGTTTAATATCCCTTTTTGTACCAAATGGAATCTTCCTCCTTATATATAGTAGGAGTTCATTTCAAAATTTAGGGATGTCAGGTTGTGTTTTCTTCAAAATTAATTAGGGAAATGGCTGAACTTTTAGCAAACAGTGGGGGCCCTGATCAGATCATGGCCTGCACTGTTTGCCAGGGTACCCGTTTAGGGGTTTCCGGTACCAAATGGGTTATGGCAAAAGTAGGTTTAGTCCACTCTGAGGGCTTTTTTTTTTTTTTTAGCTCACCGTCACGTAGTGACGAGGTGAGCTTTTGGGATCACTTTTTGTCCGTCGTGCGTGCGTCCGTCCGTGCTTAAACAATTTCTTCAAACGACATCTCCTCCTAAACCACTGATCGGATTTTGACCAAACTTCACAGGAATGATCTTTAGGTGGTCCCCTTTCAAAGTTGTTCAAATGGTTCCGGTCCGTAATAGATTTTTTTCACCTGAAACCGCAAGGCTTTGATATTTGGTATGAAGCTTCATCTAGTGGACCCCTACCAAGATTGTTCAAATTATAGTGCTGGGGCCAAAAATGCCCCCGCCCCAGGGCCTTTTGGTTTAACATGGGCTTATATAGGGAAAATCTTTAAAAATCTTCTTCTCTGAAACCACAAGGCCCAGGTCTTTGATATTTGGTATGAAGCTTAATCTAGTAGACCCCTATCAAGATTGTTCAAATTATAGTGCTTGGGCCAAAAATGCCTCCGCCCCGGGGCCCATTGGTTTTACATGGGCTTATATAGGGAAAATCTTTAAAAATCTTCTTCTCTGAAACTGCAAGGCCATGTCTTTGATATTTGGTATGGAACTTCATCTAGTGGACCTCTACCAATATTAAACAAATTATAGCCCTCGGGCCACAAATGCCCCCGCCCGGGGCCCTTTTGTTTTACATAGACTCATATAGAGATAATCGTTGAAAATCTTCTTCCCTGAAACAGAAAGACCCGGGGCTTTGATATTTGATGTGAAACTTCATCTAGTGGACCTTTATCAAGAGTATTTAAATCATAGCCCTGAGGCCAAAAATGCCCACGTCCCAGGGTCATTTGGTTTTACATAGGCTTATGAAGGGAATATCTTTAAAAAAATCTTCTTCTCTAAAATCGCAAGGCTCAGGTTTTTGATATTTGGTGTGTAGCTTCATCTAGTGGACCTTTGCTAAGATTGTTCAAATTATTGCCTTTGTTGATATTTGGTATGAAGCTTCACCTTTTTAGACCTCCCTCAACATTATGCACATTATAAGCCTAGGGTCAATAATGGCCCTCCCCGGGGCCCACTTGTTACTCTATGGATCAGGTGAGCGACCCAGGGCCATCATGGGCCTCTTGTTGTTTTTTCTGACGAAACGTCAATATCCTTTCGTGGGATACACTTTAATATGACCAGATGGACGCGAGCTCTAAACCCACCGGGTCCGGCTACATTCATCAGGAACTATTTTCTTGGGTCGTTCTGCCCATTCCACTGATTCGACGGAAAGATGTATACGTTTAGAATCGCCCCCGCCCATAGGGGCTTGAAGAAATATATGGGCTGCATGATGCTTCCACGCAGAGCTGAATCTGGCCCGCACACTAGTACTGGTAAACCGCTCAGAGGATCTAAGCCTGTCCAGGAACCGGGAGGTGGACCGTCCATGCTAATAAACCCTATTGGTTTCATTGGGCGACAGGGCTTGAGATGTCATTTCATCTCAATGTCGGGTAAAAGTCCTACAAAATTGGAAGCAACGTCTCCAAAATGACCTTTACAGTGTTGACGGGGACGTTAAACCTCAAATCAAACAAAACAAAAAAATGTTTAGGAAGATTTTTGGGCCTGTCATTCCTGAGTTTCTGATGTGGACTCCCCTAACTGTTGAATTTAGACCTTCCCATTCTTATAAATAAGGGGTTTGGTCAAACTCATCAACAGGATAACGGTGTAGATCCTGACCAGATGTTTATGAGCCAGCTTATCTGGTAGATGTATCTCTACCGGACTGTTTGGTTGAAAAGGTTAAGCCTGCGTTAACTGATCGTCTCGACGTAAAGACGGCTGGACGACGACGCACTGTTACAATACAACGTGTTTTCTACATTTTTGCGTTAAGGTGCTCGACATCAAATGAAAGGGTTGGATCTCATTATAACTTGCGTTTCTTCACACTGCCATGGTCACTGTTATAGAAGAAAAATAAAAACGCTAAATATCGAGACTTGCAAATTACGCCTGACTCATGCCGTAGTAATTTCTGCTGGTTCGTTTTGTTTACGAAATAGATCAGCTCTAACTGTGATTTGTTGAGTAATAAATCACAGTTTGGAGGTCAGTTGTAAAGTAGATCAAATCACGAGCGCAGCGCGCGTAAATTGTCTACTTACAACTGACCGACAAACTGTGATTTATTACTCAACAAATCACAATCTAGAGCTGATCTATTTCGATTCTAACAGGCTGAAAATCGGCAATAATGCTGTTGTTTCCTCCAAAATCTCACAACTTTTCGCCATTGTTATAAGAAATCCCGCTAAAATTATCGACTGCATTGCATGCATCTATATCCTTTTCTAACGTTTTGATGCGAGAAAATGACGTTACACCGTCCAAGGTCAAGGAAATCGACAGGTGACGTCATAAATTGGCAGTTTCAGCGACGTCACTCGTCACGCTCTTCCTTTCCATTTGTTGTAGAATAAAACAGTTATTTTCCATTGCCTATATAGGCGCGCTGTGTTAGAGTTTTGCATTTTGCACACAGATCACGACGTCACTTACGGCCGTGATAACAATTTTAGTTATAAAATTTTAATGAAACTGAATTTGGCTGGATGATTTACGGGACTTTGATTTAGTGATGGTCTCATATTCGCCACTGGCCATCGGATCCAACTTTTCTTTCGAAATTCTTATTTCTTTGATATGCCAAAATCACAAAGACTCTCTTTCCTGAGGAAGAGTGAATGCCATATATTGTCGACGTCAACGTAAGCAAAAATTGGCGTTTCTTATGTTAAACACGTAACTGTTTCTCAGCCATAAGCACGTGCAGTCGAGGATATATTTCTTGAACTTTGAAATGCCAATGTCGAACATTGGCGAGTGTTTTTTTTTTTTTTTTTTAACTTGGTCAAGTTAGCAGAACAAATGGTCAAGTTAGCGGACTCAACAGAACAAATGGTCAGGGTAGCAGAGCAACAGAACAGCAGAAAAAATAACGGTGAAGGTATGAGCAGAACAGCACTTTGTTGTTTTAGCTAACTTTACCATTTAACCCTTTCTGTACAAAATGGAATCTTCCATTCTACTAAAGGGATAGTGTGAAAATGTGAAACGGGGTAAAAGTATTCACCTTATTTGCATTATCTGCTGGTTCCTAGTCTGAAGGTGATAAGTGTTGGAAAAAACAGGTAACCAGACCCCCTGACTTTGAAAGGTCAGGGGGGTCTGGTTACATGTTTTTCCAATATTGACAATGTGCAAGCTTGGAGCCAGCAAATAATGCAAATATGGTGAATACGCTTTGGACAAAAATCGTCGAAATCATTCGTAATTAAAACAAGTAGGCCGGACGGGTCCAAACTATCACACACTCCAAGTTTTTGCCATGAAATCAAGTGTAAATAATATTTCGATTGCAGTTCAGACCATGGGCCGCAATCCGTCTCATAGCAGAAATAAGAAAATTAAGGGGAATTGGTACACCTTCATGGGAGGCAACTGCAAAAGAATTTTTGTCTCACATGTCAAAAGGGGTCAACGAATTTCCTCCTGGTTAGCAAATACTTTTACTTTTCTTGAAGTACTGAAATTTGTCTCCCTTTGAAAACTGACGGAAAAATCTGCCAGGTATATCCATTCCCTTTAAGACATGCCCTTGTAAACCCTATTTTTTCTGTGCAAAGTAGGGGGCTATTAAGGGTTCTCAATAGGTCACGTGACCCTTTTACTAGTTTTGTGATTGTTCACATTGCAACAGATGAGGTTGATATTTTGTGATAATTGAAGGATAGTTTTTGTAAAAAACTCTGTGTTGTGGGTATTCATTAGAACCGCCTTGGCGAGGCGGGTCTAATGAATACCCACAACACAGGTTTATATGGAGAAATAAAAAACTACCCTTTAGATACCACACAATTCCCCACTTATCCATGGTATTACGGAATGGGGAAGAATAGTCCATCTCGTCCTAGGGCCACTTACTTGAGACACCTGCCATCGAGCCGAAGCTGTGCTGTCGATTACATTATCATGCGATGTGTAAGAAAGCTACCTTAGGTATGGAACACACATTTTTTCTTGTGGCATATGTTTCATTGCTAACCATGTGATATGCCAATTTTTGGAGCTGTGCATGAAAAAAGGATACCGAACAGGGGAAGTTCAAGCGAGACTGTGTGCATGCGCAGTGTGAATGTGCAATCTTGCCTGAACTTCCACTGGCCGCGGATCTGTAAACAGTTGGCACGTAGGCGTCCTGCAACACCCTCCCTGATCGGGTTCTTGTTTTTTCTCCTGCCGGAATTCCTGAACAAGTACGATATGAAGTCTGTACTACAGAACAATGGATACTTGAATACGTATCTTCCACCGTTACCTAGCAGAGAATTCCAAAATAGCGGTGTTGATATAACGTGAGGGTCATTCAATAAATGACGGGCATCCTGTACCGCCAGCATAGTCTAATGTGCTCCCTCGTGCAAAATATTGGCGTTTAGTTTAGTACATATCGTGTGGGGATGGCATTACAGAATTTGCATTCTCAGTGTATTTATAGAAAACACCTAACCTTTGGAACATTGACTCGCGTGACGTAACATAATCAGTATGTGAGGTCAAAATAAACTATGTCTCACTCCAGTGTGACTGGACGATGGCGACAGAAACGAAGCTGTTCTGTTGTTAATAGAAAAAATGCGGGCAACTATTTTTTTTTTCAGTTTTATTCCTCGAACCAGAGCTGGATGGTTAAAATGTAAATATAAGTAATAAAATAATTTATTTAACGTTTATTGTCCATTGCGATCGCTTACTTCGCTCGTGACCCGATTTTGTTCCCTGCAGGCACAATACGTTGACTCAACGTTGAACAACGTTGTTTCTACGTTAGTTCAACGTTGAGTGCCTGCTGGATTCATACTTCAATGAGTGTGTATGTTCCAGTTTTACGTCCAACAACAACTAAGGTCATACGGAGACGGGACCTCAGTTTAAAGACTCATCCGAAAGTCTGGAGAAGCCCGGGATCGATCCTGCAATCCCTGGTTTATCAGGCGAGTTGCATAACCACTACACCAAAGAGCCTTCTCATACGTCAGTGAACGTTAAATATTACCTTCTCGCCTCCGCCCATTGGGGCTGGAAGAAATATATGGGCTGCATGATGCTTCCACGCAGAGCTGAAACTGACCGCCCACGAGTGCTGGTAAACCGCTTAGAGGATCTAAGCATGCCCAGGCAAAGCGGTGCGAGTCGGACCGTCCATGATTATAAACCCTATTGGTTTCATTGGGCGGCAGGGCTTGAGTCGTCATTTCATCCCAACGTCGGGTAAAAGTCCCACAAAATTGGCAGCAACGTCTCCAAATTGACCTGTAGTGTTGACGGGGACGTTAAACCTCAAATCAAACAAGAAATAATTAAATATTACCTTCCTTTGTTCTTACCATCACGAAAACACACCTATATAATTCTGACCCCCTGAACCTCTCTTTAAGAATATGCAGTGGTAAACCTCATTTATTTTATTCATGTTATAAAATATAGATTGCGGGTACTCGTAAGAACTTCCTCGATGAGGCGGTTCTTTGTGTATCCGCAGTCTATATTTTGAGCAGAAATCAGAAAATATTCAATTTTTCTATTCTTTTCGGTGGTAAATACAACATATTTGTAAAGATTGGTTTCCCAATGTTTTTTTTTTTTTTTTTTTTCATTATTCTAACTGAGTATGAGTGAGTGAGTGTTTTGAACTTTAAGTCCCACCAACAGCTAATGTCATACGGAGACGGGACCTCGGTTTGAAGACTCATCCGAAAGTCTGGAGAAGCCCGGGATCGATCCTGCGATCCCTGGTTTACAAATGGGGAGGAGCGTAACCACTACACCACGGAGGCTTCCCTCTAACTGAGTATAAAGCCTAATATGATTCAAGAAGGGCAGTTGTCAGTTTCTGGCAAAAGAATGTGCACTGTACTGGTTAACCGCTTATGTAAAAGCCTGCCTGCAGGAAAAGTGTGGATAGGTAAACTGACCGCCTCAAAAATGACCTAAATAGTGTTGACTGGGCCGTTAAACTCCTATACCAAAAAAGCCTAATGTGGGTCTTCACTGAATGCACATGTCCAATCATTATGATAACTCACCCGTGCGACACAGTGCATTTTTCACATCTCCAAAATGGCTACTTTTGTGATGAAAATCCGTGTTATTTTTCTTATAAACGCTCAAAACATAGGTTGTGGGTGCTCGGTAGAACTGCCTCATTCAGGCGGTTCTAACGAGTACCAACAATGTATGTATTGGAGCAGAAATAAGAAAAATAATGTATACACTCGTAGACCCCAGTTTTCTCTATATGAATCGGGGTTTAGTGGGGGTCTTCATTTTACGGACTTGTTCACGTGATGGATACGTTTTCTCTAGACGTGGTTACTGATTAGCGCATCGTCTGTTTTTCTTCAACAAACATACACAACGTACCTTTTAGACTATTCTTCAAGGTTATTTTTACTTTATTCGAATCGGTCATTAAACGGAGGTGGGCGAAAACCGGAGCATCTTCCCTTGCAGGATTTGCCATGACGCGAGCGAGGCTCGAACCAACAGCAGTGAGAGACCTAATGATTAAGGAACAGTGCTCTAACCCACTAGGCCACAGAGGCACGTATTCTTGGTAACAGGACACTTCGGCCCCAAAATCACCTCGGCCCCTAGACCCTTCGGCCCCTAGATACCTCGGCCCCAAAACCACCTCGGCCCCACTAAAAATTGAAACCCTAGACGGGTCGGCCCCTGGACACCTCGGCCCCTAGACACGTCGGCCCCATATACCTAGACACTTCGGCCCCACTTTGATTTTCATGGGGCTTCCACTTAAATAAGAGATCGGGTTGGAGGCCCGATGAGTTTTTTATTTGCTGATTTGATTATTTTGATAGGGAGCCACGAATATTTGAACCTATAATATATATATTTAGTATATATTATAACCTTACTAAATAGAAAATCTATATGTTAATTTAAGAAGGATGGAAGATACATTTGAAAATTCCCCTCTTTTATTTCAATGTATAATTCTAATTGCATTGCAGCATGCTTTAGAGCAGGCTCTTTTTTCTACTTTTCTGCTCTTTTGATCATCTATAGGCTTTTTTTTATTGTCCGAAATAATTCCACACCGCTAAAATACTTTTTAAATTAATTTCAATAAGTTATCCTTACTAATTGGATGGAAATCTAGATAGATCGGTGGATGGGGCCGTAAAACAAAAAAAAAAAAAAAAAAAAAAATCATTCCTCGGTTTCGTCAACCATGGTGATGATGGGGGATAATCTTATATTTGTTAACATATTTATTTATTAGTTTATTTATTTATCCGGCCTCGGTAGCTAAGTCGGATACGCGTATGACTGGTGATCAGGAGGACGCGGGTTCGATACCTACCGGGGTCGGCAACTTTCTTTCGTGGAGATGGATTATGAAATCTTTTCTTCGGTCATTCTCTCCCTTCTGCTGATTCAAGAAGGGCAGTTGCCACTTTCTGGCGAAAAAATGTGCACTGTAATGGTTAACCGCTTACGTATAAGCCTGTCCAGGTTAAGTGTGTATAGGTAAACTGACCGGCTCAAAAATGAACTAAAATAGTGTTGACTGGGCCTTTTAACTCCAATGCAAACAAACAATTTATTTGTTTATTTATTTATTAGGTAATTATCAGTGTTCAGGTTCGCTGAACTAGAATTATCCTCGTAAGTAAACCAATTAATATAATGTATGCATGCAATTCAAAAACTGCATGAAAAACGGTGCAGATCCGGTTCAGAGGGCAGGAGCAATCTGATCAGGATATACACTGTTTGCAAAGATAAGGATTATCGTATTCAGCGGGGTAAGGATTAATGAATTTCAGGTTAGTACACTATTGTAAGCAAAAAGTTTTATAAGAACAATTAATTATAGACTTAAATTAGTAAAGTGTGAAGCTCAATAAACAACCAGGCGTTACTAATCCCTTTACCCCAATAAAGAGATCCTTGATGATTAACAGATCATTGTTATCAATTTTCACACATTTGATTGTCATTCTAGCTCTTATTAAAGACAGTAACGAGTATATTGTATACTTTATTTATTTATTTATTTATTTATTTATTTATTTATTTATTTATTTATTTATTTATTTATTTATTTTATTTATTTATTTATTTATTTATTAGTCACATTTCTGACTTTCAGCTACTCAAATTACTTGATACATGTGCACTATATTTTACATAAGTGGCAAACAGTGTAGATCCGGATGTGCACTGTGTGCAAAGTCTTCACTGCTCGTATTTTTGTAGAAGATGCTCAGTATGTTTCCATTGTTATCAATTTTCACACATTTAGAAATTCCTATTTGATTGTCATTTCAGCTCATATTTAAAGACGGACAGTAACAAGTATACTGTATAATTTATTTATTTATTTATTTATTTAATTGTAGACCCGGATCAGATGGATCTGGATGTGCACTGAGTGCAAAGTCTTCGTGGCCCTATATATTCTTATAGAAAAGGCCCATTGATTTTGTTTGATTTGAGGTTTAACGTCCCCGTCAACACTGTAAAGGTCATTTTGGAGACGTTGCTTCCAATTTTGTGGGACTTTTACCCGACATTGAGATGAAATGACATCTCAAGCCCTGACGCCCAATGAAACCAATAGGGTTTATTAGCATGGACGGCCCGCCTCGCACCGCGGTTCCTGGACAGGCTTCGATCCTCTAAGCGGTTCACCAGTACTAGTGTGCGGGAAAAGGCCCCTTGAATATCAGTATCAAATATTCACAATTAGAACAACCCGCTAAACCCCACTTTTCGTGATGCTGACTCAAGGTCAACGTCACGGTTGAAGGCGGCAGGGAATTAGCTGTCCTTAAGAGTGTAGTCCAAGTTAACCTGAAAATGTCGTGTATGCGTTGTTATATTTATTATAAATGCCTCATTGGTTATTTGTTATTTTTATATGAATAAAAAACAGCAATAAAATAATTTGATCTGGTTTCCTAACAACTTAATAGAAGATTCCGTAAAACCAAAAGTATATAACACACAACCTGTTTCTTGGAGCAGAAACAAGAATTACGAAAACATGCCTATACAAATGCATTGTAAACTTTACCGCCGAAAACACGAACATTATAAGAGGAAGAATTGTATTTTTATTATTTCTGCTCAAATAAGAAAAATAAGGTTTACCCCTGTAAACCCCAATTTAATTATATAAAAATGGGGTTCAAGCGGCTCAAAATTATAAAGGCGTGACGTCGTGATGTAAATAATGTATGCCCCTATGAGCCCCAGTTTTCCCCCATATAAACTTGGGTTTAGCGGGGTCTTCATTATGATGATTTGTTTATTAGATTTGACGTTTAACGCTCCATTCAACATTGTATCGGTCATTTTGGAGACGTTCCCTCCAATTTTGTGGAAATTTTACCCGGCATTGAGATGAAATGACATTTCAAGCACTGCAGACCAATGAAACCAATAGTGTTTATGAGTATGAACGGTCCGACTCGCACCGCTTTTCCTGGCCAGGCTTAGAACTCTAAGCGGTTTACCAGTACTCATGCCACAGGCTGTCAGTTTCTTGAAGTCCCGATTGGCGGGGTCGATTTTAACATGATATAAATGCTCATGCCCTAACAGATATCAAAGTGGGGCCGAGGTGTCTTTGGGGCCGAGATGTCTAGGGGCCGAGGTGACAGTGGGGCCGAGGTGTCTAGGGCCGAGGTGACTAGGGCCGAGGTGTCTAGGGCCGACTTGGTTTTGGGCCGACCTGTCTAGGGGCCGAGGTGGTAGTGGGGCCGAAGTGTCTGGAAATCGTATTCTTGACACTGTTCATTCAACTATGGACTTAATTGCTAGCCAACTTCATTGCCGACGTCAGTGACGTCAAAATAAACAATGACTTTCTCCAACCACAAGCACTTGAAGTTTGGTCCATCAAAACGTATTGGAAATGTCCAAATATAGACTCTGTTGCAACTTCGAAGGCTATATTTACATTTACAGTGTAAAGTCTAATGTAAAACTACAGAAACCAATTTAGTTCATACTTCCATGAAAGCATCGAGTCGCATGATTTTCAGTGCTATGGTTCTCTACGGGCGTTAGTAACGTCAACGCTGTTCCGCTCTTTGTAGAAAAAGCAGCGTGTAGATGTTTTTCAGCTTTAAAATATTGCCATATAAGCATTTTTTTTTCGCCCAGTGATGAGTGGTAAAGAATGTAAATGTAAAAAAATAAAACTTATTTTTTTCTGCTTTTCATGCAAGTAAGAACGACAGTGGGTTGCTAGCAAAGTTGACATGAACCCCGAATTACATGAACCCCGAATTTACTTTGCACGCGACCCACTGCGTCCATATTTTCATGAACAGTAGAAAAATAAAATTCATTTCCCAGTTACACTGGAAATGTAAATATAAGATATTGAACGTCAAACATGGCTAGCGATGCAAAACCAAGCTTTCGTTAAAAGTGTTTGTCACGACAAGGTGTTTCTTACATAAACCCCAAACTTATAAGCGTATAAATGCTAAAATGGCTCAGAACAGTTCAAGTGCGTATATACGACTAGTATTACCAGAAAGGTCTTGTGATAAGGAATGTACATGTGAAATATGAAATCTCTATCACTTACCAATCGAAAGTTCTGGCCAATAGTAAAGTTTTTTTAAGATGAAGGTCAAATGTAAAGGTCAAAAGTTCAGAAATTTTGGTACCACTGGAAAGGTCTTGTGACATGGAATGCACATGTGAAATATCACTAACCAATCAAAAATTATGGCCAATGTTAAGAGTTTAAACAAGAGGGCCAACTGGCCCCGTAGCGCTCACCTGTGTACCAGAAAATCATGAGTGATGTTTAGAATACCCATCGGGACTTGAAGAAATAGATTGAGCTATATGGTGCTCCCACGCAGAGCTGGAACCGAACGCAGATGAGTACTGGTAAACAGCTTAGAGGTTCTAAGCCTGCCCCGGAAAAGTGGTGCCAGATGAACCGTCTATGCATTTAAGGTATATAGTAATCACACATCTAGACTGCAATGCAAAATAAACTAAGATTTTCCAAATTGTAACCCAGCACTGTGGGTTGCAATATAAGTTCAAAAAGCAAATACATTATGTAAAGCAAATTCAACAACTACAGTTTAAGACCAAATAATGGTCCTATAAGACCACTAGACGAAGATTTATTGTCCAAAATGAGGCAAAATCCCCTAAATTTTCAAACAAGGATACCGACAAGGCAGGAGCACTCACCCTTAAAATATTATCATTTTCAGTTGTTATGTACTCGCAAGTAGCAAAGACGAGGCATAATTTTCTTACTTTCTACATTTTTAAGCACTTTTGTGAAAATTCCAACGAATACCACATGGTAAATTTCATCGCCATCTTGGATTTCGACACAATTCTTACCCTGAATTTAGTGAAATTCAAACCCCAAGTATTTCCCTGTCACTCGAGATCGGATGATGACAGTTACATCTTGCAATTGCTTAACCAATGGCTTTGCAGAATCATCAACCTGATCTTCATGTCATTTTACTTCAGTTGTTTTAAACGTCTTTCAAAATATTGACTTCGGTTTGTTTACAACAGAGTTTCTCTGTCACTTTCCTGACGACCTCATCACTGTTTCAGCTGATTTGTGTTATTGCGCATGTATTAAAAAACGGGATAAAACTTGAAGAATATCATACGATAATTACAATTTAATAAAGCTCTTTAAGTTCAGTTATAGCAAAATGATTTACGACCACATTTTTCGGCATTATGACTGGTTTTATGTTTTACTTTTTTGCGTATGTAACTTCCATTAAATGGTAATGCGGTTGTATCCGCTTTCTCTCGGACTGGTTTTCGGCACTAGAAAGCGTCATTGTCATAAAACGGGTCGAATCAAAGCACCCGGGATCCAGCAGAATATAAATGGCGAAAAAAACACACATGTAGCAGACAGAAGCAATAACGTTTTCTTCGTATTTGTAAGTGTTTTTGGCATCGATCATGAAATCAGTTTTGCGGTAATAGGGATATCATTTTAGTTTTTCGAATTCCACACCGGTAGCCATGTCACACACTATGGGTTTTGGAAATGAAGATGGAAACCGCGTATTTTAGCAGTGTAAACAGAAACTGAATATTTGTTGTCACGTGACAAATTTTATGAAAATGAAAAGCAACATTAAAACAGATAAAAACAGCATTTATCAATATATTTTGTAGACCGGATATTTCTTTATTTTAACTGTTTCTGGAAAACGTCTTTTGAAAATTAGCCACGGTTCTTGAACAAGGAAATTTATTATTATGTATGGTGGTTGCATTGTGTCATGGTAAACTGTTATTTTTCTGCTGATAATGTGATCGGTCTGTCATCTTTGACCATTACTCGCAACAGATTTACATATACTCCAGGATTGCAGGATGAAAGCGTACTCTGTCATGTAATTACAGTAGGGATTGTTTAACCTGCATGGGGGGTCTTGCATAGAGGGCTTCCAGTTAACATTCTGATCCGAAAGACAGTGCACTATGTGGCATTCATCCCTGCTAATGATACCAGTGGAGCATGATCGGACACGAAAATTACCGCTTTTGGGGATCAAACCAGGGATGGGTGTTTCTTGCACCAGAGGCAACATCCTAATTCCTTCAGATGGGGGACGTTAACTTTTTCTGAGCTGGCTTGTACATAAGCTGTTAGTCAGTGCAAAGTAATTTTATGTAAGAAAATGGCAACTGCCCTTCTTGAATCGGATGAATTGATAGAATGAGAGTAGAAAAAATTTCACAGTCAGTCTCCATGAAAGTTTGTTTTTGATCCACAGGATAAAGTCAGTAACAGTGTGGAAACTCACATCACATAAAAGAAAGAGAGCATAATGCAGCATCTGATCAGGGCCTACACTGTTTGCATAAAGTTAAGCCATTTTTTAAATACATTTTGAAGAGAAACACAACCTGGCATTCCTAAATTTTAAAAAATAGACGAGCTATTATATAAAGTGGAACACAGGCACTTGTTTCATAGAGGAAAAAAATCCACCCTATACCGTGCCTGTGAAGTGGAAGATTCGATTTTGTACACAATAGGTAAAGAATGAAAACAGTACATTTTTTACTCTCCAGAGGTTGGGGCCCCGACGATCGGGGCTTGGAGTAATACATCAGGCAGCATGGTGCTTCCACGCAGAGCTGATGCTGACCACACATTGTACGATTACTGGTATACCACTTAGAAGAACAAAGCCTGCACAGGCAAAGTGGTGTCAGTCAAACCCTCCAATGAATAGAATATTTTGGTTTCATTGGGTGGCAGGGCTTGAGATGTCATTTCATCTCAAATGTCGGGTAAACTCCCACAAAATTGGAAGCATCATCGCCAGAATAACCTCAATAGTGCGGATTGGGCATTAACCCTCAGTTCAAACAAACTCTCAAGAGGTTATGACCAATTCAGACCACAGTAAATAGAAGGAACTACTTTCTTTATGTTTACATGTTTTCACCATGTGCTCAAGAGCAGCCATGTTTCTTCAACTTCAAGTGCATGGAGGTGGCAAGATGAAAATTTGGTCAATTTTGTAATGGGAAAGAATTTTTGAAAATCATTGGTAGGTTTTGTTAGGAGAGGTTATACAAAGGACTGATTTGTCCTGAAAAGAAACATTGGATGAAATGACAGCTCTGCAGTGACGTTTGAAATTTGACAATTTTCATCCTTATTGTTTTTGCCTTTTGAAAACTAAATGTTAGTAGCAATAGAGCTACATAAAGCCAAAATGTTATGCTTTCATGGAATTAATCACCAAAAAACTCATATTAGTCATAATTTCTTTGTAAAACAATTTTCATTTTCACACTTGTCAAATTTTCAATACAGGTTGTCAGCCATTTTGTATAGTCCTTAAACCCTATTGGTTTCATAGGGCAGCAGAGCTTAATATGTCATTTCATCTCAATGTAGGGTAAAAGTCCAACAAATCTGGAAGTAATGTCTCCAAAATGACCTACACAGTGTTGACGGGGATGTTAAACCTCAATCAAAAATCGGGGCCCTGTGGTTTCAGAAAAGAAGATTTTTGAACTTGATCCATTATAAGTCTATAGGAGTTAAAGAGCCCTGGCGAATGGCCAATTCACTTCAGACTCCAGGGGCATGGTTGGCAGGATTTATGTAGGAGACAACTCGACATTGCTACATACTAAATATCTAAGTTCTGGGCCTCATGGTTTCGGAGAAGACGAATTTTGAAGTTTTTCCAGTATAAGTCTATAGGAGCTAATGAGCCCTGGGGCATGACAAACTTTGACCCAAAGGGCATGGTTGGCATGATTTATGTGGGTGACCATTTTATGTTGCTATATACTAAATATCTAAGGTCTGTACTTCATGGTTTCAGAAAAGAAGATTTTCGAAGCTTATTTTCTATTATTCCATTATTAGTTTATTGGAATTAAGGGGTCACCGGATTTGGCCAATTTAGACCCTAGGGGCATGATTGGCAGGGTTTATGTAGGCGACAACTCGATGTTGCTACATGCTAAATACCTAGGCTCTCGGCCTTTTGTTTTCAGAAGAAGATTTTTGAAGTTTGTGTTTCATTTTAAGTTGTACATTTCAAGTCTATGGTAGGTAATGGGCCCATGGGCTTGGCCAATATTTACCCAAGGGGCAATTCGGCAGGATTAATTAAGGTGACCACTTCATGTCACTATGTACTAAATATCTAACCTCTGGCACTTATGGTTTTAAAGGAGAAGATTTTTGAAGTTTTTTTTACCATTCTAAGGGAGCTAATGGGCCCATGGGCGTGGCCAATTTTGACCCCAAGAGCATGGTTGGCAGGATTTATGTAGTTGACCACTTGTCGTTGCTACATGCTACATATTTAAGCTCTGGGCCCTGTGGTTCAGAGAAGAAGATTTTTTAAGTTTTTCCAATTGTAAGTCTATGTGAGCTAAAGAGCCCTGGGATGTGGCCAATTTGGATCCCAGGGGCATAATTGGCAGGATTTATGTCGGTGACCACTTGACGTTGCTACAAACTAAATGTCTAAGCTCTGGACCTTTTGGTTACATAGAAGAAGATTTTTTAAGTTTTTCCAATTGTAAGTCTATGTGAGCTAAAGAGCCCTGGGATGTGGCCAATTTGGATCCCAGGGGCATAATTGGCAGGATTTATGTCGGCGACCACTTGACGTTGCTACAAACTAAATATCTAAGCTCCGAGGCTTTTGGTTTCATAGACGCATTTAATTAGAAGACGCAATCGAATGTACTTTCGTGCTCGTAAGTCTAGTAGCCCTGACGTTAAGAGCCATTACAAAAGGTTCAGAGCACATGTACAAAAGGTAATAAGAGATGCATATTGGAAGCATGTTTCCAGCATCTTCACCTTTGAGGATGATAATACAGATCCCGACAGTCCCCAGAAGAATGGTAAAGTAAAAAAGTTTTGGTCATTTGTAAAGTCCCTGAAAAAGGAAGCCTTTGGGATCACTTCGTTAAGAGATAACGGTATTCTCAAAACAGATTCGCGCGATAAGGCCAACATATGTAACAAACAGTTTCAATCTGCATTTACGCGTGAAACTGATGGTGAGCTACCAACTAAAGGTAATAGTCAGTTCCCCTCAATGGGGGACATAACAGTTGACCCAAACGGGGTCGCCAAACTGTTAGGTAAGCTCAAAATACATAAGGCATCTGGGCCGGATGACCTGAATGCCAGGGTGCTTAAAGAATGTGGTGCTGAAATTTCACCTGTGCTGGCCTTTATCTTCAATGAATCACTCGCCCAGGGCACTGTACCAGATGACTGGCGACAAGCTAATGTTACCCCGGTCTATAAAAAAGGACAAAAATACGATGCAGCAAATTATAGACCAGTGTCGCTAACATGCATCTGTTGCAAAACCCTGGAGCATATAATAGTTAGTAACATCAACAAGCACCTAGCCTTTGAGAGCATTCTTGCTGACTGTCAACATGGTTTCCGAAGTCAAAGGTCTTGCGAAACTCAATTAGTTCAGTTTTACCATGACATTGTGAGCAATCTGGATGGGGCCACAAACCGTGGCCACAAACAGACTGACTTGATTATCATGGACTTCGCTAAGGCCTTTGACAAGGTACCTCACAGGAGGCTACTGTATAAATTGGATTACTATGGGATAAGAGGATCCACACACAGGTGGATTAGCTCATGGCTCTCAGGGCGCTCACAACAAGTTGTACTTGATGGCCAAGCGTCTGATCCAGTCCCTTTTTTTATCTGGTGTCCCCCAAGGTTCGGTCCTTGGACCGGTCCTTTTCTTGGTATTCATTAATGATCTCCCTGATAACATCAGGTCATCTGTCCGTTTGTTTGCTGATGATTGTGTCCTTTATAGGAATATATATTCTTCTTCTGACTGTCTTATTCCACAAGATGACCTGAATCAACTAGCACAGTGGGAGGCCGATTGGCAGATGAAGTTCAATGTGGCCAAATGTCATTCAATGAGGGTGTCGCGACACCCTCCTGACAAACAAATTAAGTTTGACTATAAACTACACCAGCAAATCTTGGAGCAGGTTCAATCCGCCAAATATCTTGGTACCACCATCACTGATGATCTTGATTGGGGTCAACACGTTTCAGAAATTACATCAAAAGCAACTAGGACTTCAGGATTTCTTAGACGAAACTTGGCTTTTGCACCTAAGCAGACAAAGGATGTTGCATATAAAACATTGGTTCGCCCTCAGCTAGAATATGCTTCACCCATTTGGCATCCCTATGTTAAAACTCAGATTCAGCAGGTGGAGAAGGTGCAGAGGACAGCTGCTCGATGGACCTGCCGACGATGGCGCAATAGAAGCAGCGTCGGTGAAATGCTTAACGAGCTAGAATGGCCGTCTCTAGAGGCCCGTCGTGAGCAGTCCTCTTTAACCTTCTTCTATAAGATACATTCAGGTACAGTGGCCGTTAATAAAGATAAATACTTGACCCCTGTGACAGTTTCAACTCGAACAAGGGCATCAAAAGTAAACAACTCACAGTATCACAGGTACCAGTCCTACAGTGATGCCCTGAAAAATTCCTTCTTCCCTAGGACTATTCCCCAGTGGAATAGTCTTCCCTCCTCTGTGGTGAATGCTAAGACTGCAGAGGAGTTCAAAGCCCATACAGTGTAAGATTGAGACTCAGAGGTATGCATTTTAGTATACCTCTGTTATTCAGATTGTAAATAGTTTTAAGGACTCATCCAGTGACTTCTCTTTTTTTTTTTTTTTTTTTTCAGCTAAATTCTAAATTTAGCTACGCACCCAACTGAGGTAATGGCCAAATATGACCGACTCAGTATAAGAAGATAGATAGATAGAAGAAGATTTTTTAAGTTTCTTCCATTATAGGTCTATAGGAGCTGATGAGCACGGGCGTGGCCAATTCTGACCCCAGGGGCAGGGTTAGCAGGATTTATGTAGGTGACTATTTTATGTTGCTAGATACTAAATATCTGAGTTCTGTGCTTCACAGTTTAAGAGAAGAAGATTTTTGAAGCTTTTTTCCATTATGAGTCTATGGAGAGCTAAGGGGCCTCGGGGCGTGGCCCATTAGGACCCCAGGGGCATGATTGGCAGGATTTATGTAGGTGACCACTTGCCGTTACTACATGATAAATATCTTAGCTCTGGGCCCTATGGATTCAGAGAAGAAGATTTTTGAAGCTTTTTTCCATTATGAGTCTATGGGAGCTAAGGGGCTCTGGGGTGTGGCCCATTTGGACCCCAGGGGCATTATTGGCAGGATTTATGTAGGTGGCCACTTGCCATTGCTACATGCTAAACATCTAAGCTCTGGGCCCTGTGGTTTCAGAGGAGAAGATTTTTAAAGTTTTTTTTCCATTATGAGTCTATGGGAGCTTAGGGGCCCCGGGACATGGCCCATTTGGAACTCAGGGGGATTTGGCGGGATTTTTGTAGGTGACCACTTGCCCTTGCTTCATGCTAAATATCTAAGCTCTCGGCCCTATGGTTTCAGACAAGAAGATTTTTTAAGCTTTTTCTCCATTATAAGTCTATGGGAGCTAAGGGGCCCCGGGGTGTGGCCAATTTGGACCACAGGGGCATGATTGGCAGGATTTTATAGGTGACAACTTTACATTGTTACAAGCTAAATATCTAAGCTCTGGGCCCTGTTATTTCAGAGACGAAGATTTTTGATGTTTTTTTTTTTTTCCATTATGAGTCTATGGGAGCGAAGGGGGTCCCAGGGCGTGGCCCATTTAGACCCCAGGGGCATGATTGGCAGGATTTATGTAGGTGACCACTTGCCTTTGCTACATGCTAAATATCTAAGCTCTGGGTCCTGTGGTTTCTGAGAAGAAGATTTTGAAGTTTTTTTTCCATTAGGAGTCTTTGGGAGCTAAGGAGCCCCGGGGCGTAGCCCATTTGGAGCCCAGGGGCATGATTGGCAGGATTTATGTATGGGATCACTTGCCGTTGCTACATGCTAAATATCTAAGCTCTGGGCCCTGTGGTTTAAGAGAAGAAGATTTTTGAAGCTTTTTTCCATTATGAGTCTATGGGAGCTAAGGAGCCCCGGGGCGTGGCCCATTTGGACCCCAGGGGCATGATTGGCAGGATTTATGTAGGTGACCACTTGCCATTGCTGCATGCTAAATATCGTAGCTCTGGGCCCTGTGGTTTCAGAGATTTTTGAAGTTTGTTTTCCATTATGAGTCTATGGGAGCTAAGGGGCTAGGGGCATGGCCCGTTTGGACCCCAGGGGCATGATTGGCAGGAATTATGTAGGTGACCACTTGCCATTGCGACATGCTTAATATCTAAGCTCTGGGCCCTGTGGTTTCAGAGGAGATTTTTTTTTTATTTTTTTCCAGTATAAGTCTATTGGAGCTATATGTTGCCATGGCAAACAGAATTCCAATCTGATCAGCCCAAAAACCTTATGCAGCCTTTCCCTCTACCTGATGATGCTACACATGATATTTGATCAAGATTGGCCATAGTGTATTAGAGATATACTTATTTGAAATTGTTTACGGACGCACGCACGCACACACGCACGCACGGACGCACGATGGACAAAATGTGATCACAAAAACTCACCTTGTCACATGGCCCCCGCCCATAGGGGCTTGAAGAAATATATGGGCTGCATGATGCTTCCACGCAGAGCTGAATCCGGCACGCATACTAGTACTAGTAAACCGCTGAGAGGATCTAAGCCTGTCCAGGAACCGCGGTGCGAGGTGGGACCGTCCATGCTAATAAACCCTATTGGTTTCATTGGGCGACAGGGCTTGAGATGTCATTTCATCTCAATGTCGGGTAAAAGCCCCACAAAATTGGAAGCAACGTCTCCGAAATGACCTTTACAGTGTTGACGGGAACGTTAAACCTCAAATCAACTAACCAACTCACCTTGTTACTACGTGACAGGTGAGCTAAAAAGTAGGTCAAATGTCAAGGTCAAGATCATGAGGTTAAAACTTATGGTACCACTAGAAAGGACCTGTGACAGGAAATAGACTTGTGAAATATAAAAGTCTTGTCACTAACCAATCAAAGGTAATGGCCAATGTTAGAGTTTTAAAAAAGAAGGTCAAATCATCATTGAAATGTCAAAGTCAATGTCACAAGGTCAAAAATTATGGTACCGCTGGAAAGATCTTGTGACATAGAAATATGAAAGCCCTATCACATACCAATCGAAAGTTATGTTCAATGTTAACGTTTTTTAAAAGTAGGTCAAAAGTCAAGGTCACAAGGTCAAAAATTATGGTACCACCTGAACTGTATTGTGACAGGAAATGCACATGTGAAATATGAAAGCCCATCAAGATAAGGTTTTCGTGGACAGATAAACAGATGGAGACAGACAGACTTAAAACTATATCCCCCCACCCCCATGTCCTTGGGGTTCCTAGGGTCCTGATTATATGGGTTTGTTAATGTGATAAGATATTGTATCCCAACACTTCAATGTTACAGAAAATTCTAGAACAGATAATCTATTTTTTACATAAAATATAGTTGGTCATAAAATTCCTATCCATAAAATTGCTTCTGTTATTATTGTTACTACAAATGAAAAATACACAAAATCTGTTTCGTTTTGGTTAGAAGACTCATTTTTCTAGGCAAAGGCCCAGCCTGTTTTTATTTTATGTAAACTCACCAGCCTAGGCTATTGTTTTAAACACCCAAGGGGTCACTGTGACAATTTCGCAGAATAAATCATTACAAAAACCAAGATTTAACACCATAAAAATTACGCTTAGCACAAGATATCTAAAATTTGATACATGTAGCCTTTTATTACCGATAGATACCCTGTGTGATTATCCAAAAAAGATTTGGAACTTTAGTTCCATTAGCTAAGAGAAACAGGCCATCACATACAGGCCTCCAATTCTTTGAAGGTGTGTGTAAAATGCTGCTTTCATAGAACATCGCAATTGGCAGTGCTACATGCTACATGAATTTTCTATATTATTTTCCATCATGGTTAACAGCAATGGTGGCAACAAAACGCTTTTTAACGAAATTGCAAAAATTGAATGACAGGTATTGAAATAACAGTTTGAAAATTGCTTCATTTTTAATTGAAAGGGAGATAATCTGAAATTTCACAAATTAAAGCCGTGATTAAAGTGCAAGATCCTAAGATATTGTAAAGGTAAAGTGAGTTTTGATGTTCAATGGACATGATCTTTCATCTCAGACACAAAATGATCATGTGAACACACAATACCAAATTCCTTGCAAAACCTTTCTAGGCACATATTGCAAGACAACTCTTTAACAGAATAGTATGGGCAAATGCAAATTTATGCATTTTGGAGCTAAACGTCCGATTCACATGTTCACAGCCATCTTTAGCTGAATGGCTACCGGATAGCTACTGGAATTTACCATGAAGTTGGTATATTTACTTTTTGACCAAATATATATACAGTCGACTCTCGTTATCTCGATCATGCAATACCGGCTGATGAATCTATTATTAGAGTAATGGGTGACGGAAACTGTTTCTTCCGATGTGTGTCGCGGCATTTGAATGATCATGAAGGGGATCATCATACAATCAGGGAAGGTGTTGTTAGGCATATTCAAGAAAATGTAGCCCGGTTTAGTTGTTACATTGATGGAATTGTGGATGGGGCGTGGCTTGTGGGGGTACATACCATCAGCGAGGAATTCGATCAGGCTGATCTGAGTCTTAGCTGGTCACTCAGGCATTCTTGCGGGATTTGTCATGCGCTGTTTATCGCTGGTCAAAATAAAGGCCGGTATTTAAGATAACCCCCCCCCCCACACACACACACACACACTTTTTCACAAAGGTCGGTTATATTAATATGATTGATGGATGGTCTGACAATTTAATAATCTCTTAAGCAGGATTTGATAGAACATTCTTTCTTAATTATCACGTAACAGTTCTTAAGTTTGGGAGGAGGGGGATTATTTCTTATTAAGGCCCTTATCATTACGAATACACGCCTATACAAATACATTGTCAATTTTTCAATTATTTTGGGTGGTAACAGGGGGAATTTGGCTTACCCCTGGAAACCACGGTTTTACCTTTTAAAGGTGGGGTTTGAGGGGATCGGAATCATATAGGCGTGTGTTCATGATTTCAAGTGTAATTCGCCATCAACGGAAATGCATCTGTAACTCATTCCAAGTCGGCATGACCGCAACCTGTCTTTTTTCAGTATTTTACATTTTTGCGGGAAATCTGAATGGTAGTTTTAGACGTCCTTTAAGTAACGTTTCTTGATGACGTGCAGTTGTTCTTGTCTTCACGACGTTGTTAGTTACCTGTCATTAAAAATATGTCGCCGAAGAAGACCGGGGTTCCGGTTGAAACGTCCGGCAAAATAAAAGACTTTTAGTTGGTTTTCTTTTGAAAAAAGACTTTGATATATATATATAGAGAGAGAGAGAGAGAGAGGGAGAGAGAGAGGAGAGAGAGAGAGAGAGAAGAATGGCTTGCCGTTCTGGATAAAGTAGATTAACTGTGGATTGTCCAAAAATTTAGATTATATAGAAAAAGATGGTCATTTTTCTATATTAATTCATACATTTTTATACGACTATAACCTGTAACACAGTTGATCTTACATGGTTTTGCCCCCACCGTTTTTAACTACAACAACAGTGTTATAAAGAGGCTGCAGGGATCCGGTACTTTTAAAATGTTGTCTACTAGTTCATCAAGATAACAAGCCCGTGAAACGAAGAGAAAAGTGGGGTTTACTGGGGGATACATTATCTGCTTCATTTTTGCTCAAAAACATAGATTGTGGGTACTCGTTAGTGGCGGTTCTAACAAGCACCCACAAACTATGTTGAGAGCAGAAATAATTAAGCTGTTATCATTTAACCCAATGCTTATTATTTTGAATTTTTCTGACACCATGTTGGATGCCGTTATTTCTCACGGACATGTTTTCTTTATGTGTAATTATCACTTGAAGTCTTGGTAAATAAGAAGCCAACTAAGGAACAGGAAAAACAACAACAACAAAAACATGCTTCTATTCTAGAAAATCACTTTTTTAGATTAGTTCATTCCAATTATCAATATAATGGTATCAGATATATAGTTTAGCATTAATACTGTTCCTAAAAATTAAAACAATTTGACAAATTATATCTACAAGAGAAAAACAACACTGAACACCGAGTGAAGTTTAAATAATATAAGACCTGGCCCCATGTGAAAATTTCATCAAATCAGCTGTAATAATTTTCATGAGCTGCTAATGTTTTGCCAGGTCTTTGAGTCACAAATGTTTTCAGTGTTATTTTTCCTTGTTTTCAATCAACTCTACAGCAGTTTATATCATTTCTTTTGTATAAAAACACCATTACGAAAACACACATTATTCAAATATATTGACAATTTTACCACCACAATAGAAGCTTCCGTGGTGCAGTGGTTACGCTACTGGCCTTGTAAACCAGGGATCGCAGGATCGATCCCGGGCTTCTCCAGACTTTTGGATGAGACTTTAAACCGAGGTCCCGTCTCCGTATGACCTTAGCTGTTGGTGGGACGTAAAACTAAATCTCACTCACTCACTTACCACCATAAAAAGAAAAAATCCCTATAAATTCTGATATTTTCATATTTCTGCTCAAAACATAGATTGTGGCCACCTCAAAGAGGCGGTTCTAAGAAGTACCTTCAATCAATGTTTTTGAGCAGAAATAATAAAAATAATGTATACCCCTGTAAACCCCAGTTTTACTAAATAAAAGTGGGATTTGAGGGGGTCAACATTATATAGGTGTGTTTTCGTGATGCATTATAGCTGGGACATGAAAATACCAAGCAATAAGACTGACCACCAGTGACGACTCTGAAAAGCCTGATCATAATATGTGCAGTCTAACAATAGTTATAAATAGGCTGTGGTATATTACCTGGTCAAACAGATCATCTTGTAGGTTTTCTCATGTCCTGGCTAATTTTGATTAAAATCTGAATGTCAATGCAATAACACAGAAGTAATCTGCCCAAAAATTCAAACAGTAATCCATTTTAAACAGGACATTACTAAAACAGGTATATTCAAATATATTGAGAATGTTACCCCACAGATAAAAAAAATTGATATTTTTCAAATTTCTGTTCAAAACATATATTGTGGTTACTATTGTGGGTACTTGTCAGAACTGCCTCAGCATAGGTTGTGGGTACTCATTAGATTGTGGGTACTAATTAGATCCACCTCGCTCTAAGGAGTACCCACAATCTATGTTTTTGAGCAGAAATAAAAACTAGGTCAAAAATTTTGGTACCACTAGGTCTTGTGACAAGGAGTGCACATGTGAAATATGAAAGCCCTACCACTTACCCATCGAAAGTTATGGCCAATGTTAAAGTTTTTAAAAAGTAGGTCAAACGTCAAGGTCAAGGTCACACGGTCAAAAATTATGGTACCACTAGAAAGGTCTTGTGACAAGGAGTGCACATGTGAAATATGAAAGCCCTACCACTTACCAATCGAAAGTTACGGCCAATTTTAAAGTTTTTAAAAAGTAGGTCAAACATCAAGGTCAAGGTCAAGTGGTCAAAAATTATGGTACCACTGGAAAGGTCTTGTGACAAAGAATGCACATGTGAAATATGAAAGCCCTACCACTTACCAATCGAAAGTTATGGCCAATGTTAAAGTTTTTAAAAAAGTAGGTCAAAGGTCAAGTTCATGGTCACACGGTCAAAAATTATGGTACCACTAGAAAGGTCTTTTGACCACGAGTGCACATGTGAAATACGAAAGCCCTACCACTTACAAATTGAAAGTTATGGCCAATGTTAATGTTTTTAAAATTTTGAAAAAAGTAGGTCAAAGGTCAAGTTCAAGGTCACGAGATCAAAAATTATGGTACCACTGGAAAGGTCTTGTGACAAAGAATGCACATGTGAAATATGAAAGCCCTACCACTTACCAATCGAAAGTTATGGCCAATGTTAAAGTTTTTAAAAAAGTAGGTCAAAGGTCAAGTTCATGGTCACACGGTCAAAAATTATGGTACCACTAGAAAGGTCTTTTGACCACGACTGCACATGTGAAATACGAAAGCCCTACCACTTACAAATTGAAAGTTATGGCCAATGTTAATGTTTTTAAAATTTTGAAAAAAGTAGGTCAAAGGTCAAGTTCAAGGTCACGAGATCAAAAATTATGGTACCACTGGAAAGGTCTTGTGATAAGGTATACACATGTGAAATATGAAAGCTCTATCTATAACCATTCAAAAGTTATGCCCAATGTTAAGGTTTTTGTAGACAGACAAACGGACAAATGGCCAAATGGGCAAACAGACACACAGACCAAAAGCTATATGCCCCCCGAATCTAGATTCCGGGGGCATAAAAATAATGTATAGCCCTGTAAACCCCAGTTTTACAATATAAAAGTGGGGGTTTAGGTGGATCAAGCATATATAGGTATCACAAAAATTGGCCTATATAATTTTGACCCACATGAGCCCCACTTTTATAAAGTAAAACTGGGATTTCTAGGGGTATACCTTATCTTTCTGCTCTGGAGTATAGCATGTGGGTACTCGTTAGAACCACCTCGATGAGGCGGTTCTATTGAGTACGCACAATCTATATTTGGAGCATAAATTAGAAAAATAGCCATCGGAAGAGATGGCAAATCCCCCGACCAAAAGCCAATATTGCCTTCAGAAGATTGTTTACCAATAGAAAGTGCACCTGAATTAAAACAGCAATATATCCCAAAAGTATTGCAGTTATGGCCATCACAAGATTATACTGTCAGGGGAGATAACTAAAAAGCCAGGGCACTCAGAAATGTGGTTCTTGCGCATGACATTCCTGCTTAAGCTCATGTATTTCTATACAAAGTACCATCAATATGTCTCAAAAGGTATTGGAGATATGGTGATCACAAGCTGGTCATACTGTTACATTAAAAGGGTAGATAACTCAAATACCACACCACCAACAGTTGTGGTTCTTGCACATGACATCCCTTCTGTACCTTGTATACAATTGTGTCAAGTTCCTTCAATATATCTCAAAGGGTGTTGGAGTTATGGCCATCACAAGGTTAAATTGCCAGGGGAGATAACTAAAAAACCCGAGCACCCAGAGTTGTAATTCTTGAGCATGACACACCTGCTTAACCTCATGTACATCTGCATCAAGTACCACAAATATGTCTCAAAGGGTATTGGAGGTACAATGATCACAAGGTTATCATACTGTTATATTGGAAGAGGTGATAACTCAAATATCATAGCACCCAGAGTTGTGGTTCTTAGGCATGAAGCGCCGTCTCAACGTTGTATACAATTGTGCCAAGTACCATCAATATATCTCAAAGGGTATTGGAGTTATGGCCATCACAAGGTTATATTGTCAGGGGAGATAATTAAAAAACCAGGGCACCCAGAGTTGTGGTTCTTATGCATGAAAAAAGCGCCGTCTCAATGTTGTATACAATTGTGCCAAGTACCATCAATATATCTCAAAAGGTATTGGAGTTATGGCCATCACAAGGTTATACTGTCAGGGGAGATAATTAAAAAAAACCAGGGCACCCAGAGTTGTGGTTCTTGCACGTGACATACCTGCTTAACCTCATGTACAACTGTACCAAGTATCATCAATATATCTCAAAGAGTGTTGGAGATGTGGCCATTACAAGGTAGTGATTCTATATTATTGGAAGGGGAGATAACTAAAAGACCATGGCACCCAGAGTTGTGGTTCTTGTGTATGACACACCGTCTCGGCCTTGTGAACAACTGTGCCAGGTATCATCAATATATCTTAAAGGGTATTGGAATTAAGGCCATCACAAGGTTGTCACTCTATTTTATTGGAAGGGGAGATAACTCCAAAACCATGGCAACCAGAGTTGTGGTTCTTGTGCATGACACGCTGTCCCAGCCTTGTGAACAACTGTGCCAGGTGCCATCAATATATCTCAAAGGGTATTGGAGTTATGGCCATCACAAAGTAGTCATTCTATTTTATTTAAAGGGGAGATAACGAAAAAAGTATGGCATCCAGCATTCTGGTTCTTGCGCATGACACGCCCTCTCAACCTTGTGAACAATTGTGCTTAGAACCATCAAAGAATCTCAAAGGGTATAGGTGTTATGGCCATCACAAGATTGTCACTCTATTTTATTGGAAGGGGGGATAACTCCAAAACCATGGCAACCAGAGTTATGGTTCTTGCGCATGACACGCCGTCTCAGCCTTGTGAACAACTGTGCCAGGTACCATCAATATATCTCAAAGGGTAATGGAGTTATGGCCATCACAAGTAGTCATTCTATTTTATTAAAAGGGGAGATAACTAAAAAAGTATGGCATCCATAGTTCCAGTTCTTGCGCATGACACGCCGTCTCAGCCTTGTGAACAATTGTGCCAAGAACCATCAATGAATCTCATAGGGTATAGGAGTTATGGCCAGCACAAGGTTGTCACTCTATTTTATTGGAAGGGGAGATAACTCCAAAACCATGGCACCCAGAGTTGTGGTTCTTGTGCATGACACGCCGTCTCAGCCTTATGAACAACTGTGCCAAGTACCATTAATATATCTCAAAGGGTATTGGAGTTATGGCCATCACAAAGTAGTCATTCTATTTTATTAAAAGGGGAGATAACTAAAAAAGTATGGCATCCAGAGTTCTGGCTCTTGCGCATGACACACCGTCTCGGCCTTGTGAACAATTGTGCCAAGAACCATCAATGAATCTCAAAGGGTATAGGAGTTATGGCCATCACAAGGTTGCGTCTACGGATGGACGGATGGACGGACGGACAGACGGACGGACAGACGCCAGGCTGATCACTATATCCCCCGAACCTATTCGGTCGGGGGATAAAAATATCACAATTTTTCATCTTAAAATTTTCATTTTTGTTGGCGATAAAGGTTACAATGTATTAGTATAGATGTGCTTTCGTAAGGAGTGTTTTCATTTGAAACTTCATAGAAAACACTGCAGGATCAGACTCTACATGCTACCTATTCACCATGGCTACAAGTACAAGTCTGTGTTTTTAAACTAACACCCCCAGCAAACCCTACTTTAGATAGAAAAGCTGGGTGTACAGGGGTAACATGGATTCACTGATCTTGGGAGATGTTTAAGTGTTTGAATTGTTGGGAAGATCATCGACTATCTTAGCTATTAATACACAAACAAAAATAATATTACTCATATAAAATATTTCTAGGTAAATTCCATGTAAATAATGCAGCGCCATTGTCATGTACATGTATTAGTATCTTGTATTGCATTATCTACATGGCACAAAGACAGAATTAGGGCTGTTGTTCAAAGCTTTGTTAGCTTAATGAGCTCTCTAGTGTACAAAACAAGAAATCTTCTAGCAAGTTAACTATCAAATACACTGATATTTTTGCTGACAAAAAATCACTAGCTTTTGCACTGCCAAAAGTAACTCACACTTTTAAAGCAAATATACCATATTCCTCCAATTTAGCACCCCTGCTCCTATAAGCACCCCCACCCCACTGTTTTTCCAAGAACAAATTAATAAGCACCCCTTCTGCTGTCAGAGGAAAAAATATTTTAGCTCACCTAAAGTAAAGATTAGCCTTTCAATCATTGCCGTATCTGCTGTAAATAGTATCATGCAAGGTATTTCTCCCCCCCCCCCACCCCCACCCCCTATCACAGTGTCTGTGTTGACTTGGTACTTTACAAGTCATGATTCCACCCTATTCTAACGGAAAACTTCCAAGTGTAATGGGTTTTAAATCCTCCGTTCTGGTAAGTGTTTTGTCTCTAATAAGCACCCCCTCTTTTTTCCATTTTTTTAAGCACCCGGGGCACTAAATGGGAGGAATACTGTTTTGCCATAATACTGAATGGCTGAAATTTTCATAAAAACAACTTTAAACTTAACAACTGGGTCCCAGAATCCATTGTTCAAAACTCATGATATTGTTAGTTAATGTATTGTAAAAACTTTTATTACTTAATATAACAAATAAGCTTATATTTTTGCTTTAAAATTTGAGCAGTTTTAGTAAATGCAAAAGCTACTCATATTTCTCCAGCAAAAATACCAGAGATATTGTACTGTGGCCAGTTGTTTAAAACTAATGATGTCGTTAGCTAATGTATCATGAAATCTTTGATCATTTAATATGGCAAATATGCTAATATTTTTGCTGAAAAAAATGTGAGCAGCTTTTGCATTTGCAAAAGCTGCTCACATTTTTTCAGCAAAATACCAAAATTTTAGATATTGTACTTGCTAGAACAGTCAACAGCATGACCAATAATAAGCTCATTAAGCTAACAATGCTTTGAACAACTGGGCCCTAGTGAAATATTTCACCACTAATATGCTCGTTAAGCTAATGAGGCTTTGAACAACTAGGCCCAAACCTTTAGTTAAGGTGTAGCATAACAAGTTAACAACCATTTAAACTATGACACTTCAACCTCTTTCTCATTAACAAGACCCTGAAATGAATACTCCTCTAAACCCCACTTCATATTGGGAAAAGTGGGGTTTACAGGGGTGGGCATTATTTTTCTTTAAAAACATAGAAATATGAAAAAAAAAATATCAGCAAAATTTCTGTTTTGGATTCTCCATGTCACACAGGTGTGTTTTCATTCTGTATAAATCCTACAAATTAGGACACCTTCAGGACTTGACAAAATTCTCCTAAAATTTTGACAAATCTGTTTCATGATCCAGCAAGGAGTCCAAAAGGTGCTGATGGAATAGCAAACAGTGTAGACCCTGATAAGACTGCTCCATCATGAAAACACGCCTAATAATTTTGACCCCATTGAACTCCCTTTTTATATACATGTAGTAAAACTGGAGCTTACAGGGGTAGATATTATTTTTCTTATATCTGCTCAAAAACATAGATTGTGGGAACTCGTTATAACCAAGTACCCACAATCTATGTTTTGAGCAGAAATATGGAATTATCAGATTTTTATCTGAAAAATTTCATTTTTTGTTGTAAAATTTTACCAGTATGTTTGAATAGGTGTGTTTTCATAATGTTGCTGATGGAATAGCAAACAGTGTATACCATGATCAGACTGGTCCTTCAGTAGCAGTCTGACCACTGTTTGCTGAAGTCTATCTGTTCCAATACTTAGGATCATTACGGTAATGCTTTACTCTTGAAGTGCAAAACCGAACTGTTCAACTGACATTCAGTTTTCTTTCTGTCATCTTTTGGAGACAATAATGTGTGACACAAACCTATCTGAAAATGTCATCTGCTTTATTGGCACTTCAAGAGTCATCAGCATTTCCAAACATTTAAATGAGATTAATCCATAAAGTGATACAACCAGTCCATTGGCTGTCTATATGTCATATTTGCTGAGAAAACCAGTCCAACAGATACCTACTTCCTGCTTAGACTGCCTCCTGCAAAGAATGCTTCCTCTCCTCTGTCTACTTCATAAGTATTATGTTTTCATTAAACCCTTCAAACACTGCAGAAAATTCTAGAACAGACGTCTCTCTAATTTTCTTCATTTTTCAGTGAAAATAAGGCTTATTTTTTGTTGAAAAATAAGAAAAGAAACTTTGAAAATGTCATCTGCTAAACCCCCTTAGCCATTGAAGAGATCAGGGGCATGGATACAACTGCCATTTGTTCAGTAAATAACACTAAATTTGTCTGGAGTTTTACCGCTCAGTCAACACTATCTAGGTAATTGAGCTGTCAGTTTACCTAACGGCACTTTTCCTGGCAGGCTTTCATTAGTGGTTAACCAGTACATCACAATATTTCACCAGAACCAGATGATTGCCCTTCTTGAATCAGTGGGAGAGAACAACAGTAGAAAAGGTTTTATTATCAATCTCCATTGAACCAGGTTGCTCATCCCAACAAGTATCAAACCTTTGACCTCCTGATCACAAGTCACATGCATCTGACTCAGCTACCAAGTCCGCTCATTTAACAGTTCTAGCACCAAACAAAACTGTAGAGTTGATGACATACTAGTTTTTTTCTGATTATTGTTAAGTGAAAATAATTCTCTACAATGTATGTGAACTGTCTACCCAGCAGACAACTCACATCTGTTGTCAAGACCGTTTTTCTCTAAAAACAACATCTACACAACCACCTCAATATGACACTGGTTTGGTTTTGAACATAACTTGGTTTCAAGATGGATCCCCACAATGTATATATTATATAACAATCGTCATTTTTCTATATAATCTATACATATTTGTTTGCATAAAACACAGTTGTTTAACTAAGAGGGTTTCTGCTTTGTGTGTGTTATAAAGAGGTTGTGGTGTATTTTGCATATACTGTCTGTTATTTTGAAGGATAAATAGTTACAAGGGAAACAACTATCAGAAATTGTATCTAATCTCAGTGGAAGAATCTGCTCCCTCCGTAGATACAAATGCTTTCTCTCTGATATGTGAGATAATAATGAGGTTCCTCCCCTTCAACTGTATCATTCCCCTAAAATAACTTCAGAAACTATCCTTAATCTTAACCCTTATCTGGCTGATCGTGACAACCCTTACTTTGCCAAACAGTGTTGGCTTCTGAAGAAGCCATCTGATCAGGATCTACACTGTTTTCTGTTTTGACATTCAGTTTGTGAATTTGTAGTGATAAATAAATTACATCACGTAATCTGATCAGTTCAAAGTTAGAAATGGGTGTAACTAAATTAAATATTCAGCGGGGCAAGGGTTAGATTGTAATTGAACAAGCAGTTTACAGTAAAAAGATGTCAATACATGTAGATAAATAGTACTGTAGCAAATATAAGCTGCAATTCATTTTAAACTAAAAAAAGTGTCCATAGGACACGGATGCCCCCGCAAAATGCCATTCATAAAAAATATTACAAATGTACTTCAAATCAATCATAAAATATATGCATCAGGGCAGATAATCCAAAAACCAAAAATGCAAGAGTTGTCTTCCTTGTTCATGACACATTGTCTCAGTGTGATGAATGCACCTGTGAAGTTTCATGAATATATTCCATACGGTTTAGGAGTTATGGCCTGGACACGGTTTACTATATGGTACTAAGTGAAGGGCAGATAATTCAAAAACCAAAAATGCAAGAGTTGTCTTCCTTGTTCATGACACATCTTCTAAGTGTGATGAATGCACCTGTGAAGTTTCATTCATATATTCCATACGGTTAAGGAGTTATGGCCCAGACATGACATACCATTTGACTATATATGGATGTAAGTCAAGGACAGATAATTAAACAGCTTGGTCCTATATCGCTCACCTGAGCTAACAGATTCAAAGTTTAAGGAAGTGCCAACCTTTACTGAAGGCTTTATGGGAGGACATGGTGATGACAGGGTAAGCATTTTCTGAAAATCAAGTAGAATGTAACTCTATGATAAACAGGCTGACCTCACCGGTTTTCAAACTCATTCAAGCTTTTATTCCTGACTTGCTAAGAAGATCCGATCTAAACTGAAGTGGCTATGGTGATGACAAGTTCAAAAACAAGAGTTTTCAAACTCCTCCAAGCTTTCTGCCTGACTTCCTTGTTTGCAATTTTCATGAAGATCCATTCAAAACTAAAGGGGCAGCAGTGATGACAATGTCGAAAATAGGCATTTTCAGCAATCAAACGCACGTCACTCTATGATAAATGTGCCGACTTGGCCGGTATTCGAACTCACCTGAGGTTTTATTCCCAGCCACCTTACATGTAAGTTTCAGAAAGATCCGATCAGACTTGGCCAGTATTCAAACTCATCCAAGATTTTATTCCCAGCCACCTCACATAAAAGTTTAAGAAAGATCTGATCAAAACTGAAGGGGCTACGGTCATGACAAGGTCAAAATTGGCATTTTTAGCAATCAAAGGGATGTTACTCTATAATAAATGAGCCGACTTGGCCAGTTTTCGAACTCATCCGAGGTTTCATCCCCAGCCACCGTACGTATAAGTTTCAGAAAAATCCGATCAAAACTTTAGGGTCTACGGTAATGACAGGGTCAAAAATCAACATTTTCAGCCATCAAAGGGACATAACACTATGATAAATGGGCTGACTTGGCCTGTATTCGAACTCATCCAAGATTTTATCCCCAGCCACTTTACATATAAGTTTCAGAAAGATCCGATCAAAACTGAAGGGGATATGGTGATGACAAGGTCAAAAATTGGCATTTTCAGCAATCACAGGGACGTAAATCAATGATAAATGGGCCAACTTGGCCGGTATTCAAACTCATCCTAGGTTTTATCTCCAGTCACCTTACATATAGGTTTCAGAAAAATTTGATCAAAACTGAAGGGGCTACGGTGATGACAAGGTAAAAAATTGACATTTTCAGCCATCAAAGGGACATAACTATATAGTTAATGGGGCAATTTGGCCAGTTTTCGAACTCATCCGAGGTTTTATCCCCAGCCACCTTACATATAAGTTTTGGAAAGATCCGATCAAAACTGAAGGGGCTACAGTGTTGACAAGGTCAAAAATCAACATTTTCAGCAATCAAAGGGACCTAACTCTATGATAAATAGGCCACCTTTGCCGGTAAGCGAACTCATCCGAGGCTTTATCCCCAGCCACCTTGCATATAAGTTTCAGAAAGATCCGATCAAAACTGAAAGGGCTACGGTGATGACAAGGTCAAAAAATCAGCTTTTCAGCAATCAAAGGGACGTTACTCTGTGATAAATGGACCAACTTGGCTGGTTTTCGAACTCATCCGAGATTTTATCCCCAGCCACTTTACATATAAGTTTCAGAAAGATTCGATCAAAACTGAAAGGGCTACAGTGATGACAAGGTAAAAAATCAGCATTTTCAGCAATCAAAGGGACGTTACTCTACGATAAAAGGGCCGACTTGGTCGGTTTTCGAACTCATCCGAGATTTTATCCACAGCCACCTTACATATAAGTTTCAGAAAGATCCGATCAAAAATGAAGGGGCTACGGTGATGACAAGGTCGAAAATGGGCATTTTCAGCAATCAAAGGGACGTAACTCTATGATAAATTGGCGGACTTGGCCGGTTTTCGAACTCATCCGAGGTTTTATCCCCAGCCACATTACATATAAGTTTTAGAAAGATCCTATCAAAACTGAAGGGGCTACAGTGATGACAAGGTCAAAAATGGGCATTTTCAGCAATCAAAGGGACGTAACTCTATGATAAATGGGCCGACTTGGCCGGTTTTCGAACTCATCCGAGTTTTTATCCCAAGTCACCTTACATATAAGTTTCAGAAAGATCCGATCAAAACTGAAGGCGCTACGGTGATGACAAGCATTTTCCCATAGTAAGTCTATGGGACTTTATGGTTGCCATAGGAACCAAAGTTTTAGAGCGATTTCAAAAAAAAGTTTATGTCATCAATGCCCCACCAGAGGCATGCTACAGATGAGAAATGATTGAGATCAGCCTGCAGGATACAGAGATATAGCTGCTCAAAAGTGTGGACGGACGACGGACAGACGGACGACGGAGGACCCACTATACTATAAGCTCCCCTGGAGCCTTCGTCCCAGGTGAGCTAAAAACTAAACTAGCAGGAGTTGACTTCCTTGTTCATGACACATCATCCAAGTCTGATGGATGCACCTGTGAAGTTTCATAATTATATATTCCATATGGTTCAGGAGTTATGGCCCAGACACGATTTACTATATGGTACTAAGTCAAGGGCAGATAATTCTAAAACCAAAAATGCAAGAGTTGTCTACCTTGTTCATGACACATCGTCTCAGTGTGATGAATGCACCTGTGAAGTTTCATGAATATATTCTGTACGGTTTAGGAGTTATGGCCCGGACACGGTTTACTATATGGTACTAAGTCAAGGGCAGATAATTCAAAAACCAAAAATGCAAGAGCTGTCTTCCTTGTTCATGACACATCGTCTAAGTGTGATGAATGCACCTGTGAAGTTTCATGAATATATTCCATACGGTTTAGGAGTTATGGCCCGGACACCACATACCATTTGACTATATATGGATGTGTGTGTGTGGCTGTGTGTGTGTGAATTCGGGTTTAACGTCGCTTTCAACAATTTTTCAGTCATATCACGACGGTGTCTGGTTGCGACAGGGAGCTCAATGCTCACGTTTATAGTGCTGCCTCACTGAAGTATCATGTCCCAGACACATTACATGATACCACACCCAGTCACATTATCCTGACACTGGATCGACCAGTCCTAGCTCTACCCCGTAAATCTGAGTGCCAAGTGAGGAGCAGCTAGTACCATTTTTAATGACTTTGGTATGTCGCGGCCCGGGATCGAACCCGAGACCTCCCGTTCCCCAAGCGGACACTCTACCAACTGAGCTATCGGGGCCGGTATATATGGATGTAAGTCAAGGGCAGATAATTCAAAAACTAAACAAGCAGGAGTTGTCTTCCTTGTTCATGACACATCGTCCAAGTATGATGGATGCACCTATGAAGTTTCATGATTATATTCCATATGGTTTAGGAGTTATGGCCCGGACATGGTTTACTATATGGTACTAAGTCAAGGGCAGATAATTCAAAAACCAAAAATACAAGAGATGTCTTCTTTGTTCATGACACATCGTCTCAGTGTGATGAATGCACCTGTGAAGTTTCATGAATATATTCCATATGGTTTAGGAGTTATAGCCCGGACACGGTTTACTATATGGTACTAAGTCAAGGGCAGGTAATCCAAAAACCAAAAATGCAAGGGTTGTCTTCTTTGTTCATGACACTTCGTCTCAGTGTGATGAAAACACCTGTGAAGTTTCATGAATATATTCCTTACGGTTTAGGAGTTATGGCCCGGACACTGTTTACTATATGGTACTAAGTGAAGGGCAGATAATTCAAAAACCAAAAATGCAAGGGTTGTCTTCCTTGTTCATGACACATCGTCTCAGTGTGATGAATGCACCTGTGAAGTTTCATGAATATATTCCATACGGTTTAGGAGTTATGGCCCGGACACGATGTCGGGATGGACGAACAAACGAACGGACGAACGAATGGATGGACAGGGGTAAAACTTAATGCCCTTCCGCTATTCTTCGAATAGGCGGGGGCATAACGAAAGTAGATGTACTACATTTGTACATGCTATGATATAAACAAACCAAGCCCCATTGATTAACAAGTCAACAGAAGTAGTACTATGCCTGACAGAAATGGACCTCAAGGGTTGTAAACATGTTATGTATCCACATTTTTGACAGGCTTACTAACTTTTGGTAGAAAAAATGCAGCCTCGGTAGCTCAGTCGGATGCACGTTCGACTGGTGATCAGGATGTGGATTCAATACCTGTCGGAGTCAGCAACATTCTTTCGTGGAGATTGATCATGAAATCTTTTCTACGCTCATTCTCTCCCTTTTGCTGATTCAAGAAGGGCAGTTGTCAGTTTCTAGCAAAAGAATGTGCACTGTGCTGGTTAAATGCTTACGTATAAGCCTGCCCAGGAAAAGTGGATAGGTAAACTGACCGGCTGAAAATGACCTAAAATAGTGTTGACTGGGCCATTAAACTCCAATACAAACAAACAAAATTATAAATTTCCAAAATCTATTTTTTAGCAGAAATCAGAAAACAATCAATACTCTTACAAATCTACTTTTCCATATACAGTCATATTTTTATAGCTGGAACACCTATTGGAACATGAAAATTTGCTAGAGATGGGGGTTGTTCAAGCCAACTAGTCTTGACCAACTTGGTGATCTGTGCTTTTATGAGGGGCTTGGAAACACAACTATGTACTCCTCAATAAAGGGTGTGTCAAGAGAAAAGGTGTCCTCAGACAAGACACAAGAGTCAGCCTGCATACCCACTCAGTCAATATAAAGCTTTACCAGTCCACATGTACCATGTAATCATCCTAAGTATTGGGGTAGACAGGCCTAAGCAAACAGTGCGGACCCAGATCAGACTGCAGTCTGATCTTGGTCTACACTGTTTATAATTCCATTGGCACTTTCGGGACTCCTTGCTGGATCACCAAACAAATTTGTTAAAATTTCATGAGAATTACAACAAGTCATCATGGTGTCTGAATTTTCAGGATTTTACAGTACAAACTTTGGGTCAACAAGCATCCATATAGTGTGCAGTGAAGACTCTGATCAGAGATCTGTCTTTGCTTGGTACTAGTGAAAAAGATACCCTTTCTCTTGACACGACCACAAAGATGAGGTTTTGAGGTAGATAATATATCAAATAAGGCTGGGCTATTTACTTCAAAAGCTTCATGAAAATCAGAAAATGAAACATGAAAGGTTATAATGACCAAAAAAAAAAAAAAAAAAAAAAAAAAATTCCAAATAAAAACACTGTCCCCTTCCATTATTTGCATTACGAAAACAGGCCTATACAAATATATTGTAACCTTTATGGCCGAAGAAATGAAAATTTTAAGATGAAAAATTGTGGTATTATTCTTATTTCTGCTCAAAATATAGATTGCGAGTACTCGTTAGAACCGCCTCATAGAGGCGGTTCTAACGAGTACCCACAATCTATATTTTAGAGCAGAAATAAGAAAAATAAGGTTTACCCCTGCAAACCCCAGTTTTACAATATAAAAGTGAGGTTCAAGGGGGTCAAAATTATATAGGCGTGTTTTCGTGATGGACTCCAGCTCAAGTCAGGAATGAGAGACAAAAGATCACCGGTTGACTATCATTGTGTGTTTTGTTTCCCAGATGTCCACCACAGCATTGCAGGGGAATGGAAACATCTTGTCTCCTCCATTCAAAAGAATTATCTCATAAAAGAAAGAAATTAAGGATATAATACCTCTTTTTGTTTGTTTTTTTAAGAGGAAATCTAACAGGAAATCTCAAAAAAGTTTTGCTAGTGAAGAATTGAGGAAAACATTTTTCAAATAATTTTTGCACCAAAAAATGAAAATTCTGATAAAAAAAAAATCAGAAATTTTTCATATTTTATGCTGAAAATATAGATTGTGGAACTCGTTAGAACCACCTCGGAGTGTCTAAAGAGTACACATAATCTATATTTTTGAGCAGAAATAAGAAATATGATGTTTATCCCTGTAAACCCCAAATTTACTATAAAAAAGTGGGGTTAAAGAGGTAAAAATTACTTAGGCGTATTTTTGTTGTATCCATTTCCCTTGTACATACAGGTTACACACTTGTATGATAGCCAGCCTTCTGTAGCTCAGTCGGCTGCCAGTCTGGCTGGTAATCAGGTCGCAGGTTCCATATCTGCTGGTGGGCAATTTTCATTCTTTCATTGAGAACGTTCATGAAATTTTCTCTACAGTCATTCTCTCCCTTTGCTGATTCAAGAAGGGCAGTTATCTTGTTTCTGGTGAAAGACTGGCTGGCTCAATATGACCTAAAGAGTGTTTACCCGGCTGTTAAACTCAAAAGAAACAAAACCTATTAGAAGGGTACCTGTGCTTCTAACAAACAGTAAAAAATATCATATATTTACATGTCACTGAAGCATGCTATTGTCCCTATCACCAAGCCACAGCATTGCACATTACGATACAGGCCCAGAGATAATTCAAAATGTTCATGCTCACCTCAACCATGCATGAAAGTTGTCCTGCACATAAATTTTAAAATGCCAAGAGTAGTTGGCATGTTGGCATTTTAAAATTTATGAGCAGGACAAGTACCACCATTCCCTGCTGATCAGACAATGAAAAAATATTTACTGATATTTTAAAATTTATAAGCATTACAAATGTTAAGTTCAAATGAGCATAGCGTGAATAAGATGCATATTCTTTGGGCCAGGAAATTATGCTAAAATATTATTTTTTTGTTTCTAAATGTTAATTGCCTGTTATACTGTTCTTAATATTGCTCGTTTGGCTAAAATCCTATATTTTCAAGAATAGACACATATCAAAATTAAAACAAGAGGCCCATGGGCCACTACGCTCACCAGAGGTCATGTGGTTTATACCATATACAGGCAAGGTGCCCATCTTGGTCATGTGACTACAATGCCACAAATAATGTTTAATTGCCTCACCCCCACAGAGGCTTTTCATGTAATTTGGTTTCAATCAGCACAGCTCCTTTACTGGAGAAGATAAAAATACTGAATCTGAGCCATCCAAGACAAAGGTCAGTAATGACCTTGACCTTTGGAATTGATAAACTTCCATTCAGCTAACTAACAGGGTGTTTTCTTAGTGTTGTGTAAGCTTGTTAACAACAATTATTCCATTTACCAGAATATCCATAACACAAACTTAAGCTGATGAACGATTTGTAAAAAAGAAAAATCTAATAAATTCATAAAAATTAAAATGCCCTCTTTATAACATGGTGATATCTGCTTAGAACAGAGCAAGAAACAAAAAGTTTTAATGTTGTGGATATTTGTTAGAATTGCCTCACCGAGGCAATTCTAACAAATATCCACAACATTAGTTTCTTCGAGTATAAAATAATTACAATATTCTTGAATGTCTCTATTAATCTTGATCTAAGGATTTGTTCCATTGAAATTGTTGTTATAACAAGGTTTGTCGTTTTATTGAAAGTCGGTATAAAGAGGTTTGACTGTATGAAATTATCATCCCTAAACTCATCAATGTGACATAATGAAGTCTTTCATGGCTCAATAACGACATTTGTGATGAGGAAAATTGGCAATACACCAAAACCTCATTGTAACACGGTTTTGGATATAACACAGTTTCAAGATGGATAAAAAAATGTATAGATTGTATAGAAAAATGATCATAAATGGTAATTTTTCTATATAATTTATACATTTTTGTTCGGATATTACACAATTGTTTAAGTAACATTGATTCTGCTTTGGACCCAATTAATAGTGTTATAAAGAGGTTGTGGTGTATTTTCTTTAGCTCACCTGTCACGTAGTGACTAGGTGAGCTTTTGGGATCACTTTTTGTCCGTCCTGCGTGCATCAGTCAGTGTGTGCGTGCGTAAACAATTTCTTCAAACGACATCTCCTCCTAAACCACTGATCGGATTTTGACCAAACTTCACAGGAATGATCCTTAGGTGGTCCCCTTTCAAAATTGTTCAAATGGTTCCAGTTCGTTGCACATCTAGCTCACAGGAGCCAAAAACAGATTTATTTCACTGAAAACTTTCAAAATCTTCTTCTCTGAAACGACAAGGCCCAAGCCTTTGATATTTGGTATGAAGCTTCATCTAGTGGACCCCTATCAAGATTGCTCAAATTATAGTGCTGGGTCAAAAAATTGCCCCCGCTCCGGGGCCCTTTGGTTTTACATAGACTTATATAGGGAAAATCTTATAAAAAATCTTCTTCCCTGAAACCACAAGGCCTAGGTCTTTGCTATTTGGTATGAAGCTTCATCTAAAGGACCCCTGCCAAGATTGTTCAAATTATAGTGCTAGGGCCAAAAAACCCCCGCCCCGGGGCCCTTTGGTTTTACATAGGCTTATATTGGGATAATCTTTAAAAATCTTCTTCTCTGAAACCGCAAGGCCCAGGACTTTGATATTTGATATGAAGCTTCATCTAATGGACCTCTACCAAGATTGTTCAAATTATAGCCCTGCGGCCAAAAATGCCACCGCTCTGGCGCCCTTTGGTTTTACATAGACTTATATAGGGAAAATCTTTAAAAAATCTTTTTCTCCGAAACCTCAAGACCTACTGTCCTAGGTCTTTGATAATGGATGTGAAGCTTCATCTAAAGAACCCCTACCAAGATTGTTCAAATTATAGTGCTGGGGTCAAAAATGCCTCCTCCCCGGGGTCCTTTGGTTTTACATAGGCTTATATCAGGAAAATCTTTAAAAATCTTCTTCTCTGAAAGCACAAGGTCTAGGTCTTTGATATTTGGTATGAAGCTTCATCTAGTGGATCTCTATCACGATTGTTCAAATTATAGTCCTGACCCGTTTCGGGGCCCTTTGGTTTTACATAGGCTTATATAGGGAAAATCTTTAAAAATCTTCTTCTCTGAAACCACAAGGCCCAGGACCTTGATATTTGGTATGAAGCTTCATCTGATAGACCTCTACCAAGATTGTTCAAATTATAGCCCTTGGGCCAAAAATGCCCCCACTCCGGATCTCTATCACGATTGTTCAAATTATAGCCCTGAGACCAAAAATGTCCCCGTTTCGGGGCCCTTTGGTTTTACATAGACTAATATAGGGAAAATCTTTAAAAAATCTTCTTCTCTGAAACCAAAGACCTAGGTCTTTGATATTGGGTGGCAAGCTTCATCTAAAGGACCCCTATCAAGATTGTTCAAATTATAGTGCTGGGGCCACAAAAATGCCCATGCCATGTGGCCCTTTGGTTTTACAGAGACTTATATAGCCCCTGGGTCATTTGGTTTTGCATAGGTTATGTAGGGAATATCTTTAAAAAAAATCTTCTTCTCTGAAACCGCAAGGCCCAGGTCTTTGATATTTGGTGTGTAGCTTCATCTAGTGGACCTTTGCCAAGATTGTTCAAAGTATAGCCTTTGTTGGTGTTTGGTATGAAGCTTCACCCTTAAGACCTCCATCAACATTTATGCACATTAAATCCCTGGAGCCAATAATGGCCCTCCCTTGGGCCCACTTGTTACACTATGTATCAGGTGAGCGATCCAGGGCCATCATGGCCCTCTTGTTTATTTCTGCCACAAGCACTGACTGTGGGTACATGTCTAACCAGGCCCCACAATCCAACAAGAGGGCCATGATGGCCCTGGATCGCTCACCTGATCCATAGTGTAACAAGTGGGCCCTGGGAGGGCCACTATTGGCCCCAGAACTATAATTTGCATTATCTTGAGGGAGGTCTAAAACGTGAAGCTTCATATCAAATATCAAAGACCTGAGCCTTCTGGGTTTTTTGAAGGTTTTCCTTATACAAGTCTAAATAAAACCGGGTCGGGGGCATTTTTGGCGCAATGCTATAATTTGAACAATCTTGGTAGAGGTCCACTAGATAAAGCTACACCAAATATCAAAGACCTGGGCCTTGTGGTTTCAGAGGAGAAGATTTTTTAAGATTTTTTCCTTTATAAGTCAATGTTAAAATCAAGGGGCCCAGGTCGGGGGCATTTTTAAGGCCATAATTAGAACAATCTTGGTAGAGGTCCACAAGACAAAGCTTCATACCAAATATCAAAGACCTGGGCCTCCTGGTTTCTGACAAGAAGATTTTTAAAGGTTTTCCCCATTATAAGTCTATGTAAAACCAGTGGGCCCTGAAACGGGGTCAGTTTTGGTCCCAGGGCTAACATTTGAACAATCCTGGTATCGGTCCACTAGACGAAGCTTCATACCAAATACCAAAGACCTGGGCCTTCTGGTTTCTGACAAGAAGATTTTTAAAGGTTTTCCATATATAAGCCTATGTAAAACAAATAGGCCCTGTGGCAGGGGCATTTTTTGTCCCAGCACTATAATTTGAACAATCTTGGTAGGGGTCCACTAGATGAAGCTTCATACCAAATATCAAAGTCCTGGGCCTTGTGGTTTCAGAGAAGAAAATTTTTAAAGATTTTCCCTATATAAGCCTATGTAAAACCAAAGGGCCCCGGGACGGGGACATTTTTGGCCCCAACACTATAATTAGAATCATCTTAGTAGGGGTCCTTTAGAAGAAGCTTCATACCAAACAAGAGAGCCATGATGGCCCTGGATCGCTCACCTGATCCATAGAGTAACAAGTGGGCCCCGGGGAGGGCCATTATTGACCCCAGGGCTATAATGGGCATAATGTTGAGGGAGGCCAAAAATGGTAACGCTTCATACCAAATATCAACAAAGGCTATAATTTGAAAAATCTTGGCAAAGGTCTACTAGATGAAGCTACACACCAAATATCAAAAACCTGGGGGGGGGGGGGGGGGTGTATTTTTGGCCCCAGGGCTGTAATTTGAACAATCTTGGTAGAGATCCACAAGATGAAGCTTCATACCAAATATCAAAGACCTGGGCCTTGCGGTTTCAGATGAGAAGATTTTTAAAGATTTTCCCTATATAAGCCTATGTAAAACCAAAGGGCCCTGGGGCGGGGGCATTTTGGGCCCCAGCACAATAATTTGAACAATCTTGGAAGGGGTCCAATAGATGAAGCTTCATACCAAATAGCAAAAAACCTGGCCTTGTGGTTTCAGAGAAGAAGATTTTTAAGGATTTTCCCTGTATAAGCCTATGTAAAAGCAAAGACCCCCGGGGTGGGGGCATTTTTGGCCCTAGGGCTATAATTTGAACAATCTTGGTAGAGGTCCACTAGGTGAAACTTCACACCAAATATCAAAGACCTGGGCCTTGTGGTTTCAGAGAAGAAGATTTTTAAAGATTTTCCCTGTCATGCCTATGTAAACCCAAAGGCCCACGGGGCAAGGGCATTTCTGGCCCAAGGGCCATAATTTGAACAATCTTGGTAGAGGTCCACCAGATGAAGCTTCATACCAAATATCGAAGACCTGGGCCTTTCGGTTTCAGAGAAGAATATTTTAAAGATTTTCCCTATATAAGCCTATGTAAAACCAAAGGCCCCTGGGGCGGGGGCATTTTTAGTCCCAGGGCTATAATTTGAACAATCTTGGTAGAGGTCCACTAGATGAAGCTTCACACTAAATATCAAAGATCTGAGCCTTGCAGTTTCAGAGAAGAAGATTTTTAAAGATTTTCCCTGTAAAAGCCTATGTAAAACCAAAGGCCCCCGGTGCGGGGGCATTTTTGGCCCTAGGGCTATAATTTGAACAATCTTGGTAGAGGTCCACTAGGTGAAGCATCACACCAAATATCAAAGACCTGGGCCTTGTGGTTTCAGAGAAGAAGATTTTTAAAGATTTTCCCTATATAAGCCTATGTAAAACCAAAGGGCCAAAGGGTCACGGGGGCAGGGTCATTTTTGGTCCCAGCACTATAATTTGAACGATCTTGGGAGGGTTCCACTAGATGAAGCTTCATACCAAATATCAAAGACCTGGGCCTTGTGGTTTCAGATAAGAAGATTTTTAAAGATTTTCCACATAAAAGCCAATGTTAAACCAAAGGGCCCCGTGGGGGCGGCATTTTTTGTCCCAGCACTATAATTTGAACAATCTTGGTAGGGGTCCACTAGATGAAGCTTCATACCAAATATCAAAGTCCTGGGCCTTGTGGTTTCAGAGAAGAAGATTTTTAAAGATTTTCCCTAGATAAGCCTATGTAAAACCAAAGGGCCCCATGGTGGGGGCATTTTTGGCCCCAGCACTATATAAGCCTATGTAAAACCAACGGGCCCCGTGGCGGGGGCATTTTTTGTCCCAGCACTATAATTTGAACAATCTTGGTATGGGTCCACTAGATGAAGCTTCATACCAAATATCAAAGTCCTGGGTCTTGTGGTTTCAGAGAAGAAGATTTTTATAGAGTTTCCCTAAATAAGCCTATGTAAAACCAAAGGGCCCAGGGGCGGGGGCATTTTTGGCCCCAGCACTATCATTTGAACAATCTTGGTAGGGGTCCACTATATGAAGCTTCATACCAAATATCAAAGACCTGGGCCTTGTGGTGTCAGAGAAGAAGATTTTTTAAGTTTTTGGTGAAAAAAATCTATTTTTGGCTCCTGTGACCTAGATGTGCAACGGACCAGAACCATTTGAACAACTTTGAAAGGGGACCACCTAAGGATCATTCCTGTGAAGTTTGGTCAAAATCTGATCAGTGGTTTAGGAGGAGATGTCGTTTAAAGAAATTGTTTACGGACGCACGGACACACGCACGCACGCACGGCGGACGACGGACAAAAAGTGATCTCAAAAGCTCACCTCGTCACTACGTGACGGTGAGCTAAAAATGTTTTGAACAAAAATAACAAAAACAATGCATACCTTTGGAAACACCTTATTTCTCTTTATAAAGTGGGATTTTTCGAGAGTGTTCATTATTCAGACTTGTTAATGTGATGTTAAATATGCATATATCTATGACTTAGCACCAACAAAATTCCCTGAATGTAATAAACTGGCAAGGTATACTTCAACAAGATAACATACAATGTACCTATGTGATATAATGATTTATCATATGATGTTGCATCTGCAAGTTTTGCAATGCTATTACATTACGAAAAAGCACCTGTGTGACATAGTGCATTTTTCATATCTCCAAAATGGCTACTTTTCTGATGAAAATCTGTGATATTTTTTTTTTTAATACTGCAAACATAGAACGTGGTGCTCGTAAGAAGCGCCTCATTGAGGTGGTTCTAATGAGTACTCACAACCTATGTTTTGGAGCAGAAATAACAAAAAATAATGTATACCTCCATACACACCTGTTTTCTCTGTATAAAGTGGGGTGTACCGGGGTGTTCATTTCACGGACTTGTTCACATGTAAACATATTGATAAAACTTGATCATATAATACGACAAATATGGCCAATATTTTGGCTGACAAAATGTTAGCCCAAGTTTTGTTGCAATAATACCTCAGTATTGGAGAGCAGAACACTTAACATTTTGTCAAAAAAAAAAAAAACAAGCTCCTTAAGCTAATTTTACTTTGAACAACTGGATCCTGGGGTCTGTTGTTCAAAACATCGTTAGCTTAACCAGCTCACTAGTGGTCAAATTATTAGCTATTTTCAGTAAGGACAATATTTAATATAGTGTTATTTTTGTTGAAAAAATGTGAGCAGCTTTTGCAGATGCAGTTGCAGAAGCTGCTCACATTTTTTTCAGCAAAAATATTGACATATTTGAAATATCAAATGATTGAAGTTTTAATGATATGTTGACTAATGGCATTGTTACTTTTGAAAAACTGAGTCCTGATGACTATCATTTACAAAACTCTGGCAAGCCTTATCTTATATTAAGTTCTGTGCCTATGTTAGACAAAAATGATGAAACAAGTTAGTAATGTTAAAATTTAATTACAGTGAAAAGATCCACCTTCATGAGGGCAAAAATGACCCGTATTTCATGACCAAAACATATAAGATTTGACAGAGGACAGCATAGCTTGAACGTCCATGCCTTGTCTATCAAAAGTTATTATCCCAGTCCATGTCCTTGACTTCATGGTCATATCAATGTGGAGTTGGTACTGTTTGAAAGTTTCGACCAATATTTATGACGAGTCCAAACATCAACTAAATTCATAGAGATGCTGCGAAATCAACGGCTTTAACCAAACATTAACCCTTATCCTGCTGAACACAACAACCCCTACCTTTGCAAACAGTGTAGATCAAGATCAGATGGCTTGTCGTGAAGCCATCTGATCAGGATCTACACTGTCTATCATTCAGTGTGCAAATGTGAATGAATACATTACTGGTATATCACATTAAACCTCAAATCAAACAAACAAACAAAGTAATGTGACTGGCTGATAGTCAGAAATGGATGTGGCTAAATAAATCTATTCAGCAGGATAAGTGTTAAAGCAGAATCTGTGTGCCAACACCATGATGACTACAACAGCTTTTCCTATATTTTGTAGATGTTAATTTCATCATTTTTTTCTTATATTTCTGCATTCAGGGAATGGATACACCTTCAGGGGAGGCAACTCCTGCAAAAGTATTTTTGTCTCCCATGTCAAAAGGGGTCAACTCTTAAAGGAGGAGCAAATTCTTTCCTTTAAGAGTAGACCCCTTTTTCAGTGGGACATGGCTTATAGAAAGGTGAGCAGGAAGTCCCAAAAGTTGTCTCCCTTTGGAAAATGGTGGAAAAATCTGCCAGGTGTTCCCATGCCCCTTTAAATCTATGTTGTGGGTACCAGTTAGAATAGCCCTCGATGAGTCAATTCTAACAATTAGCCATGACATATGTTAGAAACAATAAATAAGGAATATTATCCCATAATTATCCTACTTAGTCCACCTTATCTGGAACTATGTAAACTTAAAATCTCAAATATAGTCTGTTTAGAAATTCATATAGGAATCATTAGGAAAACTTGTCCGTATGAAATACAGTGAAATTCTGCTATTAAGACCACCTAAAATTAAGACTAATTCTACTTTTAAAAGCTTATTAAGAAGCTACTCTGTCTACGCGATTTCTACACGCAATGTCTTCCGGTCAGGGACCCCTTTCGGACTGTTCAAAAGCGGTCTTCAAGACCACTTTTGAACAGTCCAAAAGGTGGTCTTAATATAGGAATTTTACTGTAATGGCATCCAACATGGTGTCCGAAATGGCAAATTTTAGGCAAAAATGATAATATCTTTCTAATTTCTGCTTTCAACATAGATTGTGGGTGTTCATTAGAACCACCTCAATGAGGCAGTTCTTATGAGTACTGACAATCTCTGTTTTTGAGAATAAATAAAGGCAGATAATGTGTGCCCCTGTAAACCCAACTTTTCTCTATATGAAGTTGGGTATAGAAGGGTCTTCATTTCACAAACTTATCGTGACGTCATCATAATGCTTCTTGGTTTTGCCAGTCAAAAATGACAAAAATCGCAGTATCAAATATAAATACATGTAAAAAATATATAAACCCAGGCAGTGAAGAAGCTGTTGTTATAAAAGGCACTTGAATGGTGATGGAAAAAATTGAGAGCAACAAATTCTTATATTGACAATGTTAACAGAAGATTTTTTGTGTAAGTTTTATGGCCATTTCAAGAAAATTTCACTTGTATTGATAAGCGAATAGCTAATCAGAGGTGGGTGAAAACCACAGTTCCTGCAGAAAACCACCTGATCTTCTGTTCCAGAACCTGTGGTCTCATATTTGACACAAGGAAGGCTTGAACCCACAGCAATGAGTATTGTTTAAGAATCAGTGCTGTTAACCACTAAGGTTGGCCGCAGAGGCTCAAAGGGCACTAGAATTTTGATCAAAAAAGTTTGTAAACTGAGAAAATACTGCTAACACCATATACATCAAGGTAGTGTCATCACAATATGGCAGATGTCAGCAAGCGAAGTGACTGCAGTATTAACAAGAGGGCCCAATGGCCCTATATCGCTCACCTGTGTACGAGAAAATCATTAGTGTAGGAGACCACTTGACATTGCTACATACTAAATATCTAAGCTCAGGCAAAGCGGTGTCCATGCTTACAAACCCTACTGGTTTCATTGGGCGACAGGGCTTGAGATGTAATTTCATTTCAATGTCCGGTAAAAGTCCCACAAAATTGGAAGAGACATCTCCAAAATGACCAATACAGTGTTGTCGGGGATGTAAAACCTCAAATCAAACAAAATCTGTGCCTTATGGTTTTGGAGAAAAAGATTTTTTTAATTTTTTTCAAGTATAAGTCTATAGAAGCTAATGAGCCAAAGGGCACGGTTGGCAGGTGTATGTAGGCGACCATTTTGTGTTGCTATGTACTAAATATCTAAGGTCTGTACTTCATGGTTTCAAAGAAGATGTTTGAAGCTTTTTCCATTATAAGTTTGTTGGAGTTAAGGGGCCACAGGATTTGGACCCCAGGGGCATGATTGGCAGGATTCATGTAGGCGACCACTCGACATTGCTACATGCTAAATACCTAAGCTCTGGGACTTATGGTTTCAGAGAAGAAGAATTTTGGAGCCTTTTTCCATTATGAGTCTATGGGAGCTAAGGGGCCCCGAGGCGTGGCCCATTTGGACCCCACTGACATGATTGGCAGGATTTTTGTAGGTGACCACTTGCCGTTGCTACATGCCACATATCTCAGCTCTGGGCCCTGTGGTTTCAGAGAAGAAGATTTTTGAAGTTTTTTTTTCCATTATGAGCCTATAGGAGCTAAGGGGCCCAAGGGCGTGGCCCTTTTGGACCCCAGGGGCATGACTGGCAGGAATTATGTAGGTGACCCCTTGCCATTGCTACATGCTAAATATCTAAGCTCTGGGTGCTGTGGTTTCAGAGAAGAAGATTTTTTAAGCTTTTTTTAAATATGAGTCTATGGGAGCAAAGGGGCCCCTGCGCATGGCCCATTTGGACCCCAGGGGCATGATTGGCAGGAATTATGTAGGTGACCACTTGCCGATGGTACATGCTAAATATCTAAACTCTGGGCCCTGTGGTTTCAGAGAAGAAGATTTATGAAGCTTTTAATTTTTCAATTATTAGTCTATGTGAACAAAGGGGCCCCGGGGCGTGGCCCATTTGGACCCTAGGGGCATGATTGGCAGGATTTATGTAGGTGACCACTTGCCGTTGCTACATGCTAAATATCTAAGCTCTGGGCCCTGTGATTGCCGAGGAGAAGATTTTTGAAGCTTTTTGTTCCATTATGAGTCTATGGGAGCGAAGGGGCCCCGGGGCTTCGCCCATTTGGAACCCAGGGGCATGATTGGCAGGAATTATGTAGGTGACCACTGGCCGTTGCTACATGCTAAATATCTAAGCTCTGGGCCCTGTGGTTTCAGAGAAGAAGATTTTTGAAGCATTTTTTCCATTATGCGTCTTTGGGAGCTAATTGCCCCGGGGCGTGGCCAATTTGGACCCCAGGGGCATGATTGGCAGGAATAATGTAGGTGACCACTTGCTGTTGCTACATGCCAAATATCTCAGCTCTTGGCCCCATGGTTTCAGAGAAGAAGATTTTTGAAGCTTTTTCCGATTATGAGTCTATAGGAGCTAAAGGGCCCTGGGGCGTGGCCCGTTTGGACCCCAGGGGCATGATTGGCAGGAATTATATAGGTGACCACTTGCCGTTACTACATGCTAAATATATAAGCTCTGGGCCCTGTGGTTTCTGAGTAGAAGATTTTTGAAGCTTTTTTTTTTCAATTAAGAGTCTATGTGAGCTAAGGGGCCCCGGGGCGTGGCCCATTTGGACCCCAGGGGCATGATTGGCAGGAATTATGAAGGTGACCACTTTCCATTGCTACATGCCAAATATCTCAGCTCTGGGCCCTGTGGTTTCAGAGAAGAAGATTTTTGAAGCTTTTTTCCATTATGAGTCTATAGGAGCTAAAGGGCCCGGGGCTTGGCCCGTTTGGACCCCAGGGGCATGATTGGCAGGAATTATGTAGGTGACCACTTGCCATTGCCACATGCTAAATATCTAAGCTCTGGGCCCTGTGGTTTCCGAGAAGAAGATTTTTGAAGCTTTTTTCCATTATGAGTCTATAGGAGCTAAAGGGCACCGGGGCGTGGCCCGTTTCGAGCCCATGGGCAAGATTGGCAGGAATTATATAGGTGACCACTTGCCGTTGCTACCTGCTAAATATCTAAGCTCTGGGCCCTGTGGTTTCCAAGAAGAAGATTTTTGAAGCTTTTTGTTCCATTATGAGTCTATGGGAGCCAAGAGGCCCCGGGGTGTCACCCATTTGGAACCCAGGGGCATGAGTGGCAGGAATTATGTAGGTGACCACTGGCCGTTGCTACATGCTACATATCTAAGCTCTGGGCCCTGTGGTTTCAGAGAAAAAGATTTTTGAAACTTTTTTTCATTATGAGTCTTTGGGAGCTAAGGGGCCCCGGGGTGTGGCCCGTTTGGACCCCAGGGGCATGATTGGCAGGAATTATGTAGGTGACCACTTTCCGTTGCTACATGCCAAATATCTCAGCTCTGGGCCCTGTGGTTTCAGAGAAGAAGATTTTTGAAGCTTTTTTTCCATTATGAGTCTAAAGGAGCTAAAGGGCCCGGGGCATGGCCCGTTTGGACCCCAGGGGCATGATTGGCAGGAATTATGTAGGTGACCACTGGCCGTTGCTACATGCTAAATATCTAAGCTCTGGGCCCTGTGGTTTCAGAGAAGAAGATTTTTGAAGCATTTTTTCCATTATGCGTCTTTGGGAGCTAAGGGGCCCCGGGGTGTGGCCAATTTGGACCCCAGGGGCATGATTGGCAGGAATAATGTAGGTGACCACTTGCTGTTGCTACATGCCAAATATCTCAGCTCTTGGCCCCGTGGTTTCAGAGAAGAAGATTTTTGAAGCTTTTTCCGATTATGAGTCTATAGGAGCTAAAGGGCCCTGGGGCGTGGCCCGTTTGGACCCCAGGGGCATGATTGGCAGGAATTATGTAGGTGACCACTTGCCGTTGCTACATGCTAAATATATAAGCTCTGGGCCCTGTGGTTTCTGAGTAGAAGATTTTTGAAGCTTTTTTTTTTCCATTAAGAGTCTATGTGAGCTAAGGGGCCCCGGGGCGTGGCCCATTTGGACCCCAGGGCCATGATTGGCAGGAATTATGTAGGTGACCACTTTCCATTGCTACATGCCAAATATCTCAGCTCTGGGCCCTGTGGTTTCAGAGAAGAAGATTTTTGAAGCTTTTTCCATTATGAGTTTATAGGAGCTAAAGGGCCCGGGGCTTGGCCCGTTTCGACCCCATGGGCAAGATTGGCAGGAATTATATAGGTGACCACTTGCCGTTGCTACCTGTTAAATATCTAAGCTCTGGGCCCTGTGGTTTCCAAGAAGAAGATTTTTGAAGCTTTTTGTTCCATTATGAGTCTAGGGGAGCCAAGGGGCCCCGGGGTGTCACCCATTTGGACCCAAGGGGCATGATTGGCAGGAATTATGTAGGTGACCACTGGCCGTTGCAACATGCTACATATATAAGCTCTGGGCCCTGTGGTTTCAGAGAAGAAGATTTTTGAAACTTTTTTTTCATTATGAGTCTTTGGGAGCTAAGGGGCCCCGGGGTGTGGCCCATTTGGACCCCAGGGGCATGATTGGCAGGAATTATGTAGGTGACCACTTTCCGTTGCTACATGCCAAATATCTCAGCTCTGGGCCCTGTGGTTTCAGAGAAGAAGATTTTTGAAGCTTTTTTTCCATTATGAGTCTAAAGGAGCTAAAGGGCCCGGGGCATGGCCCGTTTGGACCCTAGGGGCATGATTGGCAGGAATTATGTAGATGACCACTTGCCATTGCTACATGCTAAATATCTAAGCTCTGGGCCCTGTGGTTTCCATGAAGAAGATTTTTGAAGCTTTTTGTTCCATTATGAGTCTATGGGAGCGAAGGGGCCCCGGGGCATAGCCAATTTGGACCCCAGGGGCATGAATGGCAGGAATTATGTAGGTGACCACTGGCCGTTAATACATGCTAAATATCTAAGCTCTGGGCCCTGTGGTTTCAGAGAAGAAGATTTTTGAAGCTTTTTTTCCATTATGAGTCTATAGGAGCTAAAGGGCCCTGAGGCGTGGCCCGTTTGGACCCCAGGGGCATGATTGGCAGGAATTATGTAGATGACCACTTGCCATTGCTTCATGCTAAATATCTAAGCTCTGGGCCCTGTGGTTTCCGAGAAGAAGATTTTTGAAGCTTTTTGTTCCATTATGAGTCTATGGGAGCGAAGGGGCCCCGGGGAGTGGCCAATTTGAACCCCAGGGGCATGAATGGCAGGAATTATGTAGGTGACCACTGGCCGTTAATACATGCTAAATATCTAAGCTCTGGGCCCTGTGGTTTCAGAGAAGAAGATTTTTGAAGCTTTTTTTCCATTATGACTCTATAGGAGCTAAAGGGCCCGGGGCGTGGCCCGTTTGGACCCCAGGGGCATGATTGGCAGGAATTATGTAGGTGACCACTTTCCGTTGCTACATGCCAAATATCTCAGCTCTGGGCCCTGTGGTTTCAGAGAAGAAGATTTATGAAGCTTTTTTTCCATTATGAGTCTAAAGGAGCTAAAGGGCCCGGGGCATGGCCCGTTTGGACCCCAGGGGCATGATTGGCAGGAATTATGTAGGTGACCACTGGCCGTTGCTACATGCTAAATATCTAAGCTCTGGGCCCTGTGGTTTCAGAGAAGAAGATTTTTGAAGCATTTTTTCCATTATGCGTCTTTGGGAGCTAAGGGGCCCCGGGGTGTGGCCAATTTGGACCCCAGGGGCATGATTGGCAGGAATAATGTAGGTGACCACTTGCTGTTGCTACATGCCAAATATCTCAGCTCTTGGCCCCGTGGTTTCAGAGAAGAAGATTTTTGAAGCTTTTTCCGATTATGAGTCTATAGGAGCTAAAGGGCCCTGGGGCGTGGCCCGTTTGGACCCCAGGGGCATGATTGGCAGGAATTATGTAGGTGACCACTTGCCGTTGCTACATGCTAAATATATAAGCTCTGGGCCCTGTGGTTTCTGAGTAGAAGATTTTTGAAGCTTTTTTTTTTCCATTAAGAGTCTATGTGAGCTAAGGGGCCCCGGGGCGTGGCCCATTTGGACCCCAGGGCCATGATTGGCAGGAATTATGTAGGTGACCACTTGCCATTGCTACATGTTAAATATTAGAAGCCTCCGTGGTGCAGTGGTTACGCTACTCGCCTTGTAAACCAGGGATCGTAGGATCGATCCCGGGCTTCTCCAGACTTTCGGATGAGTCTTTAAACCGAGGTCCCGTCTCCGTATGACCTTAGCTGTTGGTGGGACGTAAAACTAAAACTCACTCACTCACATGTTAAATATCTAAGCTCTGGGCCCTGTGGTATCCGAGAAGAAGATTTTTGAAGCTTTTTGTTCCATTATGAGTCTATGGGAGCGAAGGGGCCCCGGGGTGTGGCCAATTTGGACCCCAGGGGCATGAATGGCAGGAATTATGTAGGTGACCACTGGCCGTTAATACATGCTAAATATCTAAGCTCTGGGCCCTGTGGTTTCAGAGAAGAAGATATTTTAATTTTTTCCCATTGTAAGTCTATGGGAGCTATATGTTGCCATGGCAACCAGAATTCCAATCTGATCAGCCCAAAAACCATATGCAGCCTTTCCCCCTACCTGATGATGCTTCTCATGAAATTTGATCAAGATTGACCATGGGGTATTAGAGATATACTTATTTGAAATTGTTTACGGACGCACGCACGCACGACGGACGACGGACAAAAAGTGATCACAAAAGCTCACCTTGTCACTACGTGACAGGTGAGCTAAAAATCCACTCTTCAAAAGTGAAGGTATGCAAGAAAAAGAATCCTACATGGGTGTGAGGGGCAGATAGAAAAATCCATCCCTCGGCAAGCCTTGTGATGCCGGACAGGGACCCTCAGAATGAATATTTCTATCCACCCCTCACACCCATGTAAGATTATATTCTAGTCCTTTGGGATCCTTGATTCCAACGTGGAAATATGAAAATATTTGAGGGTCATTGATGAGGCCTAACTGGCTGAAACTAGCTAGTATGGCACAGAAAAACATGTACAATGTACACTCTTCAACTTTCAATCCTGTTGTCCAACTTTTTAGAACATATTAACCATAGCTGCCCTTATTACCCCGAGTTTGTATTGTGGCCTTCATTGTGTTCTGCTGCCTATGGAAAAGTTCTGCCAGTCCAAGCACATTTTTTGCATGGGCATGCTATCAAACACAAGTTCACATATAAAAACTTTAACATACAATATAACATTTAGATCTAGCAAACTTCCTGTACTTGGGCTGACTTCAAGGTCGGTACTCCCACATGTTTGAGCCAAGTATGCTCATGAACCCCTCCCCTAAAGTGTTTTATCTTACAACGTAACTCTTAAAGATATATCATGAATGACACGTCCATTCCTCTCCAAAAGGCAAATCAAATAGCCACGTTCTATCTACAGTTTTAACCTTTAAAGATCAAAGCATACAGCAATTTTATTTTTTCGAATTCTTTTTCGGAAGAAAGATGGCTTAATGTGACTTGTGAATCATCTGCAGGACAAATGATTCACATTAAATGTCAAATGTTTGGATATAACACGGTTGTAAAAGTAACACAATTTCTGCTTTGGACCCCAACAATAGTGTTATAAAGAGGTTGTGGTTTAGTTAGAACTGCCTCAATGAGGTAGTTACAACCAATAACCAGAATCTATGCTTCATTATCATTTCTCATAGTCAATCTTTAGAACATGACTCACATGAAATGTCAGGTCTTATTTTCTCGGAAAACAAGAATTCAGCCGAAGGCTATGTCGTACCTGTTGAGGGCGCAAAGTCAAAGAACCATCAAAAGTAGGCCAAGGTCAAACATAAAAATTGCCATTCCTAGATGCAAGCATGTACCAAGTATCATTAAAGCTCTCATGGTTCTTGAGAAATTGACTTGAACATTAGGCGAATGCTAGCATTGATGCAATAGTTCACAAAGTAGGTGAACAATGAACTGTAGGACAAGGTCAAATTTTGGATGCTTCCATTATAGTCAACATCCCTAGATGCACGTTTGTACCAAGTATTGACGCTCTTGTAGGTCTTGAAAAACAGGTTTGAACATTAGGGTGAATGTTGGAGTGGTCGCAATAGTTTACAAAGTCAGTGAAGCATGAAATTTGAGTCAAAGTCAAACATAGATGCTTGCATTAAAGTTGTCATTCCTTGGTGCAAGTTTGTACCAAGTATCATTAATGAAGCTGCAAATTTGTACCAAGTATCATTAATGAAGATCTTATAGTTCTTGATAAATGGACTTGAACATTAAGGTGAATGCCAGGGTGGTCGCAAATGGTGACAGCTTGACAAACAGATGACAGACGGAAATCAGACTCCTATATTGCACCATGCCTAAAGCAGGCATTACAACAAAACCATTTGATATTAGGTCCAGGAAAAAATACAGAAATTGTCATCCTTTTCAATCTTGAATAGTACTTAAGCACAAATTGTACACTTAAATTTCCCTTTCTTCATCCAATATCCAAATTATCATTGCCAAAACACGCCTATACAAATATATTGCAAATTTTACCGCCCCCCCCCCCCCCCCACCAAAAAAAAAAGAAAATGTTTAGATGAAAAATTGTGATATTTTTCTTATTTATGCTCAAAATATAGATTGTGGGTACATGTTAGAACCACCTCATTGAGGCGGATCTAACAAGTACCCAAAATCTGTATTTTGGAGCAGAAATTAGAAGTATAAGGTTTATCCCAATATAAACCCCAGTTTTGATATATAAAAGAGGGGTTCAAGGGGGTCAAAATTATATAGGAGTGTTTTAGTGATGCATTGCCTCTCAGAACTATATACATTTCGATGGCTCGAACACTGATGGCTCATTTACCATGGTTGAGTCAAACCCATTCTTGAGCCCCTAGCGAAATCTTCAACATAAGAAATAGTGGGGGATAATTAAGGAGATTTTAGTCTTCAACATAAGAAATAGTGGGGGATAATTAAGGAGATTTTAGTCTTTTATCTTGCTGTGTGTACTCAATATAGGACACCGAAAAGATGTCTAAAAGTATCTCGTTATGCCTCCTGGCAGTAAGCCTCAGTGGCTCAAACTACCCCTGTCTCGAACATATTTTCGAGGTCCCAAAGGTGTTCGAGCCATTGAAGTTCGACTGTAACTGAAAACTTAGCCTGCTTATCGTCTGAAAGAACATAGCATAAGCCTTTTTAAATCAAATATATGGGAATACCCAGCCCTCAAAGTTAAGACTTAATAAGCCGTCATTATCAGACCCAATCTTTGGGGTTCCTCAACACCTCCTCCAACTCAGCTTCTTTTGATCCAGGGGCTGTCTTGTGACAATACTCCCATCTCTGCAAGTAAATTAAAAAAAGTAAATTAAAAAGCTCTAATTGAACCCCTTGACAAGCCATCAAAGCATTAACAGCACTGGTGGGCCGAATGTCTCTGAGTGCAGGTGAGGAAAATTGACCTGGACAGAAACTTAGACTATTTAATTTAACTTAAATTCCTGTATTTTAAACAAACAGTGGAGAGCTCGACCAGATACTACTCTGTTTGCCTGTGCCCCGCCACATGGGGCCACAACAACAGATAAGGTATTTTGTGATAATTCAAGGATGGTTTTCCTTATTTCTCCAAATAAAACTATGTTGTGGGTACTAATTAGAACCGCCTCAGCGAGTCGGTTTTGTTTGTTTGTTTGTAAGAGGTTTAACATCCCCGTCAACACTGTATAGGTCATTTTGGAGACGATGCTTCCAATTTTGTGGGACTTTTACCCAACATTGAGATGAAATGACATCTCAAGCCCTGCCACCCAATGAGACCTATAGGGTTGATAAGTATGGACGGGCCGACTCGCACCGCTTTGCCTGGGCAGGCTTAGATCCTCTAAATGGTTTACCAGTACTCGTGTGTGGGTCGGTGTCAGCTCTGCGTTAAAACATCATGCAGCCCATCTATTTCTTCAAGCCCTGATGGACGGGGACCGTTCAGCGAGTCGGTTCTAATGAATACTCACAACAAAGGCTTTTATGCAGAATTCTCCTTCATTTATCCCAAAATACTTACCTTATCTATTGCTATGAATTGAGGACATACATATTTTGCTCATAATCCTCTCTTTACATAGCACTCTGGCATCTGACTGGTGATCAGGAGGATGCAGGTTCGATACCTGCCGGGGTCGGCAACATTCTTTCATGGAGACTGATCATGAAATCTTTTCTATGGTCATTCTCTCCCTTCTGCTGATTCAAGAAGGGCAGTTGTCAGTTTCTGGCAAAATGTGCACTGTACTGGTTAAACGCTTACGTATAAGCCTGTCCAGGAAAAGTGTGGATAGGTAAACAGACCGGCTCAAAAAAGTCCTAAAATAGTGTTGAATGAGCCGTTAAACTCCAATACAAACAAACAAACAAATTAAACTCCTATATAAAATCTTACAGCAGATGACAATCTGGGTTCAGTTGTTCAAAGCCTTGTTAGCTTAACAAGCTCATTAGTGGTAAAATTGTTAACTGTTCTAGCAAGTACAATACCTAATGTAGTGTTATTTTTGCTGAAAAAATGTGAGCAGCTCTTGCATCTGCAAAAGCTGCTCACATTTTTTCGGTAAAAATATTTAATAGCATATCTGTCATATTTAATGATCAAAGTTTTAAAGATATGTTAACTAACGACATTGCTAGTTTTGAAGAACTGACCCCAGATTTTTCATAGAAATTAACAGTTGATATTACATGTAAAATATCTGTTCATACATGTACTTTGAAAATGTCATCTGCAAGTTGTGATTAGCAGTCGAAGGGTTAGACTGGTGTGTCATAATTGAGTTGGAATCATCATGTCTATTTTTAAGGTGAATGGATACACCGTCAGGGGATGCAACTCTCAAACAGATTTGTCTAAATTATCAACAGGGCTCTTATCTTAACCCTTCTCTTGCCGAATATTCAGTTTAGCCACACCCATTTCTGACTTTGAACCAATCAGATTACTTGATGTAATTTATTCCTACAAATTCATAAAATGAATGTCAAACAGTGTAGATCCTGATCAGATGGCTTTTTCAGAAGCCATCTGATCTGGATCTACAATGTTTGCAAAGATAGGGGTTGTCGTAAACAGCAAGATAAGGGTTAAAGAAAGAAATTGCTCCTCGGGAAAAAAATTATTTCCACTTAGAGTAGATCCTTTTGTTAGAGGGGATCAGTGTATGGAAAAAGCACTAAAGAAGTCCTGATTGTTGTCTCCCTTGCAAAATAGCAGAACTATAGCTCCTTTAAAAAGTGGCAGACAGAGTTTCTGGTGTAGCCATTACCTTTAACCATGTGACTGGCTAAAATTTGAATTTTTTGGTGGTAAAATTTAAAATGTATTTATGTAGACATGCTTTCATAATACATGTATCTTTCAGACAGTTTTTAGGTGCACTGACCTCTGTAATTATGTCAGAATGTACTGCTTTAATCAGTGCCTTTAGACTGAAAGCCTAATGGATATTGTAATGTTTAGTATAAAGAGGTTGTGGAGTATTTGTGCATTTACCACGCAGTATACAGCTACAGTTGGCTTAATTTAGTACCAGAAACCCCAAAACGGGTATTTGGAAAACAGTGCAGGCCCAGATCGGACGCCGCAGAACGCGGCGTCGGATCAGGGCCTACACTGTTTGCAAAAAGTTAAGCCATTTTCCAAACAAACTTTGAAGAAAACACAAGCTGACACCCCTAAATTTTGAAATGGACTCCTGCTATATATAAGGAGGAAGATTCCATTTGGTACAAAAAGGGTTGATAAAGAGAATGGTGTATCTCGAACTTCAAGCTACTTACAGCATTCAGCGGCAGAGACATTAGTATACTCTCGTACCTAGCACCAGGTGTGTACAATCCAAACTTTGTGCCACGATCATATATTAAGTTGAACTCAGCATAGTGCCCACGACGTATCAGCTGCCATGTTCTGAAAAAAAGAAAGAACTAGAAATGGTGTTTGTAAAACACTATGCCCCCAACCATAGGCTTGTCCATAAATGCCCAAATTTTCAAAAGGCCATTATGGCAAAAAAAAAAAAAAAAAAAAAAAATCAGATTTTTTTTTTTTCAAATGTTAATTAGGTGATGTACTAGTCATTCCAAATCAGCTTGTCAAGTTTTTAGGCAACAATTTAAATAGTTTTTTTTAAATATCTTGCTACAAGAAAGAAACAAGGTTAAATGACCTGAAAATGCATATGGCAATTACTCCAACAAAATTTCATTAAATTGGTTGAAAATTTAATCAGATGATCTCCTCCTCAGGCTCTAGCTAATACTTTTTGAGATATCTTGCTGGAGATTTTTTATGTTATTTAATTAAAAAGGAAATAACGTGAAAAGGGGAGATAAGTCTGATAAAAAAAATACAGGTCAACTGTTTTTTCATGAGGAAAGCACAAATGAAATTTCAAAACACTAGAATACATAGTTCTTAAGTAATACTATGCACAGGAAAGCAACACAATTAAATGGCCAGAAATTGTAATGGGCCATAACTTTAACAAAGTTTCATTAAAATGGTCGAAAATTTAATCAGGTAATCTCCTCCTTAGTCCAAATCAGTATACCAAATATCAAGGCTCTAGCTAAAATACTTTCTGAGGTATCTTGCTAACGAGATTTCTATGTTATTTAAATAAAGGGGCAACATCTCAAAAAAGGGAGATAACTCTAACAAAATTTCATTAAATTTGTTGAAAATTTAATCAGGTGATCTCCTCCTCAGTCCAAATCAGTATACCAAATATCAAGACTCTATCTCAAATACTTTTTGAAAGATCTTGCTAACAAGCTTTTTATGTTATTTAATATAAAGGGAAAAAACGCAAAAAGGGGAGATTCGGATAAGAAAAAAAAACAGAGGTCAACTATTTTTTCGTGAGGAAACCATATATGAAATTTCGAAATACAAGCATATATGTTTACAAAGTTATGTTATGCACCAGAAAGCAACACAAATAAATGGCCAGAAATTTCAAAGGGTCATAACTTTAACAAAATTTCATTAAATTGGTTGAAAATTTGATCAGGTAATCTCCTCCTTAGTCCAAATCAATATACCAAATATCAAGGCTCTGGCTAAAATACATTCTGAAATATCTTGCTAACGAGATTTTTATGTCATTTAAATAAAGGGGCAATATCTCAAAAAGGGGATATACAGTAAAACCTGTCTTAGTGGCCACCTCTATTAACCAAGCAACCTGTCTTAAGCAAGCAGGCTTTCAGTTCCCGAAAAGGGAAAATGTATTAAAATTCACCTGTGTTAAGCAAGCACCTGTCTTAAGCAAGCACTTTTTGATTATCCCATAGGTGCTTGCTTAATACAGGTTGGACTGTAATTCGGAAAAGAAAAAATATGGGTCAACTATTTTTTCATGAGAAATCCATCACCATCATCATCAACGGATTTTTGATTAACGTGCAGGTACAGGGGCAACGTCCACATAAGTGGGCCCCCTTCCAGGTAGCTGGCTTGCTGCACGCATGGCAGATCTTACACCAGATCTCAAGGCTTGTCTATCATGAGGATCGATAGCAGAGAGCTTCCATTCTCTGCAATCTCTTTCTGTTAGCTGCTTCCAGGTCATCTTCGGCCTTCCTGGCCACCGCTTTCCACTTACCTGTATGTCACAGGCAGTCTTGATTGCACCGTTGGAGTGTTCCACATGTCCATACCAGCGAAGTCTTCTCTCTTTCAGGATGAGGTCCAGGTCCTCAATGCCAAGACGCTCAAGTAACTCACTGGACCTGATGGTGACAGTGTCCTGTGGCTTGACATTGCAGATCTGTCTGATCATTGCCCTGTCATTTCGCTGTAGACGTTGGAGGTTTGGCTTTGTCAATGGCCATGTCTCACTGACATGGAGCATTGCGCTCCGCACACAAGAGCTATACATACGGCCATGTGTCTTGAACGAGAGGTGGCGGGAAGAGAGAACTGGTAGCAACTCCTTGAATTTCTTCCAGGCTGTTTTCACACGTGATGTAGTTGAAAGGTCGCAACCACCCCCTGCAGAGAGCATATCACCTAGGTAGCAGAAGGAAGCTACAACCTCCAGCTTGTCAGATCCGACTTGAACTTCCCTCTGTGGTCTGCCATCTAAGGGGCGTGCAGTTCCTTGGCACCGTGTACACCTGTACTCAGGGTCCTCTATCAAGCGTTTGAGCCCACTGCATTTCTTGTGCACCCAGAACTTGCAGCCATTACAAAAGATGCTGTTGCTGCCCACTCCAGTGCGACATACAGCGCATGGGAACTGGCCTGTACTCTGCAAGAGGTCCAGACCTGTACCACAGATCATGATCTTTGTCTTTCCTGCATTCACTCTCAGCCCTTTCGCCTCCATTGCGTCTTTCCAAGTTAATAGCCTCCTGACACATTCCTCAAGGGATTCAGCTATGATGACAAGGTCATCAGCATACAGGTCCTCCCAGGGGACTCCAGAGCGGAACTCGCATGACAAGGCTTCAAGCACAATGATGAAAAGCAGTGGGCTGAGAACAGAGCCTTGATGAACACCCACCTTCACCTCGAATTCTTCACTGTAACCATCACCAATGCGGACACGGCTCCGAGCATTTGGGTACATCCCTTGGACCAGTTTCACAATCCACTCCTCCACTCCAAGTTTTCTTAGTGCCCACCAAATGACTTTCCGAGGCACTCGATCAAATGCCTTCTCCAGGTCTACAAAAGCCATGTAGAGTCTCTTGTTGGCCGCCAGATACTTCTCTTGCAGCTGTCGGACAACAAAAATTGCATCTGTTGTGCCTCTTCCTGGGACGAAGCCAAACTGGGAATCGTCGATGGACACCAGCTGCCTAATGAGGCCATCCACAATCCTCTCCAGGACTTTCATGACCTGTTCTGTCAGCTTGAGACCACGGTAGTTGCCCCGTTCCAATGCATTGCCCTTGCCCTTGTAGAGACAGACAATGAAACTCTGTTCCCAGTCAGAGGGTACCTTCCCATCACAGATGATTGCAGCTGCAGGGTCACGGATCATCGAGGCACCCGCATCACCTGCAGCTCTTATCATCTCCACCACTATGCCAGAGGGGCCAGGTGCTTTGCCAGTCTTCATCTGAGAGATAGCCTTCTTAACCATATCAATAGTGATTGGGATGGGTGGCCCTTCCACTGGTGGTTCATCAGACAGGTGGTCTGGGTCCCAGTCAAACTCAACATTGAGTAGCCTTTGGTAGTGTTCTAACCAGGCCCTCTGCTTTGAGTCTTCACTCATTGACATCTCCCCTGCATCATTCTTTACTGGTTTGTCACCTACAACATCGGCATTCTCTCTTCTCATCTGGTTAGCAAGGTGGTATACTTCTGAGGACTTAGGGTCAATATTCTAAATCCATATATGAAATTTCAAAACACTAGCATACATGGTTATAAAGTTATGCTATGCACTAGAAAGCAACAAAATTAAATGACCGGAAATTGCAAAAGGCCATAACTCTAACAAAATTTCATTAAATTTGTTGAAAATTTAATCAGGTGATCTCCTCCTCAGTCCCAAGCGGTATACCAAATATCAAGCCTCTAGCTCAAATACTTTATGAGATATCTTGCTATTGAGATTTCTATCTTATTTAAATAAAAGGGAAATAATGCAAAAAGGGGAGATAATTCAGATAAGAAAAAAATTACGGGTCAACTATTTTTTCATGAGGAAACCATATATGAAATTTCAAAACACTAGCGTACATGACTCTTAAGTTATGCTATGCAGAAAAAAGCGTGATGAACGTACGAACAAACAAACGAAAGAACAAGCCAGAAGCAATATGCCCACCCCCCCCCCAAACTTTTTCAAAGTTGGGGGCATAAAAAGTGTATATCATGTGACAAACACAGTTAACAATCATACCACCAGTGCCCAATTGTTCAAAACTAATGGTGTCATCAGTTAACCCTTTTGTACCAAATGGAATTTACCTCCTTATATATAGCAGGAGGCCATTTCAAAATCATGGGGTGTCAGGTTGCGTTTTTTTCAAAATTGATTTGGAAAATGGCTGAACTTTAAGAAAATAGTGTAGACCCTGATCAGATGCCGCATTCTGAGGCGTCTGATCTGGGTCTGCACTGTTTGCCAGGGTACCCATTTTGGGGGTTCCGGTACCAAATGGGTAGACATACCTTTGAAACTTTGAATATGGCAAATATACTACTACTTTTGCTGAAAAAAATGTGAATATCTTCTCACAATTTTTCCCCAAAAATTCCACTCTATACTGGACTAGTTTACAGTTTGACAACTAGTAGGTGCATTATGCTAACGATGCTTTGAACTAACTCTACTCTACCAAGCAGGGCTCGAGAAAATGTCGGTTTTCCGGTTCTGGACCGAATTTGCCTTCCATAAACCGGTTTTGACTTCAGAAGAAGATTAAAAAATCGGTCCATAATTCTATAACATTTTTAAAAAAAAATCAGTTCGAAAATTTTCGCTAAATCAATATGTTGACCATTTGCCACTAATAATCCAAGCAAGTATACAAAAAATGCATACAACACAAGGTGTTAGACCGATTCATTATCTAACTAGGTGAAAATTGGACAAGTCCACGTCGGGTTCTTTGATCTTATCGCAGCGAAATTTGACATGTGTGTCAAAATTATTAAACCCAGAACACTGGCGTTATCGGCTAGCCGGCAAGGTGAGAAAATTACGTCAATCAATGCAGGACATACGCTAGTTTGTTTACACAAGTCATTAATTCATGGATTACTATAGAAACGGTATTTGAATATAAAATTGAGTTGTTTTTTTTTGTTTTGTTTTTTCACAAGGCGCAATTTTCAATACACACCTGTCATGTCTGAATATTGCCTCAAGAGAAAATGCTCATCCATTCTAAACGATATTTTTAATTAAGAAATACGCTCCACTGAAACCAATAACATAAACCACGTGTGTATTACGCCCTTGAATGAATTAAAATGAAACCGCATGACGGGATTTTACGACCACGTGGCTTCAGTATCAGTCGTCATTTGTAGATAAAGCGATTTGTTTCAAGCTTGTGTAATCGTGAAATATGTATTTATATTCTTTATAACTCGGTTCGGCCATGTAAGATTTTCAATGACTCTCGTTCGGTCATGTTTTGGTTCAAATAAAAGAAATGTTTTTCGATTTTTTAACCCTGAACGCGATAAATACGCTCAATTATAATTAGTGACATAAAACAGGTGTGTGTGTTTCGTCCTTAACTGCATTAATGTGTATTGTGTAAACGGAAACTGTATCACGTCATTTTCCGACCACGTGGCTGCAAAAGAGGTTGCCATTTGTAAACAAAGCAATTTGGGCAAAATAAAATGCGTGAAATAAGAGAAATATTTAAAGGCATATATAGTGACCATCGAACTGGTCTTTGACTGCCCAACGACGGTTGTTTCCCTTTAGCGGTCTTCAGGTTCTGAGTGAGGCGGATATTGGGAAACTGAAAGTAGATGAAATCTGGCGTAGAAAATGAAAGTAGATGAAATCGGAACGATGTGAGCAAAAATTGCTGTTTATAATCGAGTTACTGGTGCACATATCCGCTGACAAGTGTAAGAGCAACATTGGTATGTCATTCGTTACGCTAATAACACATTTTGAAATTGCAAATTGCCAAGGACGTTTACTGAAATTACCGAAACCGATCGGCAATTTCCGTAATTTTTGGCGAAATCTGGCTGGACCGATTTGGATTCTTCAGTTTCTCGAGCCCTGCTACCAAGAACATGAATTCCTATGATCAAACAATATATCGTACGTATCTCTAAGTTACATCATTAAATGGTCTTGGCAGAAAAATCAGAACAACTCACGAACTTTACTGCAAACTAGTTTCTGACTATTTCTTCTTCAGTGCACGAAATGGCTGAATGCTCCTATGAAACCTTTATGACTTTAAATGAAATGATTTCATTTTTTTTTTTGATAAGCATTGTAACCCTTAAGACATCGAGAAAAACTCTATATGAAAATGTCGTCTGCTTATGTCATCTGCCGAATTTTTTGCAAATGCATTAAAAAATATTTTTGCTTACAGGCAAACAGTGTGGACCCAAATCAGACTGCACACTCGAGGAGCAGTCTGATATGCGTCCACACTGTTTGCAAAAAGTAACCAGTGGACGACAAAGCAGACAACACTTGTCTTGATTGGCATTTTATGTGTTAACTTATCTCAAGCAGTTATTAAGAGGTGGGTGAAAAGTAGGGTACCTTGAAAAAACTGTCCCATCTTCCTTTGCATGTCACCTGGCCCAGGTGAGGCTCAAACCCACAGCTGTGAGATACCTTTTTTTTAAGAGTTCGTGCCTTTAACTACTGGACCAATGAGGCCCGTTTATTTTAACAAGGGGGTCAAGATAACCCTTGAACAATCACCTGTGTCAAACATAATCTCTAGAGTGGACAAATAAACTTAATGAAATTCAATCTAGTGACATAGTTTTTGACCCTAATATGACCCTTATTCCAACTGAACCTATTGAACATATTCCCACTTGTCTTTGGTCTTACCACGACAAACATTCTGGTGAAGTTTCACAAAGATTGAAACAAAACTGTTGTCTATAGGGAGAGATAAAGTTTTAAAAAAAATTGACCTAGTGACCTAGTGTTCTATATGACATGACCCCTAGTCAAACTAGACATACTATTAAGACAAAGAGTCAAGTAAAGTACCATGTTGACAGATACAAAATTGTAGCCATTTGAGAGTAAAAATGATTTTAGAAAATCTGACATAGTGACCTAGCTTTGACCCATATTCAAACTATTCCAGATGTCATTGAGACAAACAATCTGATAAACTTTTTTTTAGGATTGAAGCAAAACTGTGACCTCTAGAGGGAGATCAAGTTTAACCTAGTGACCTAGGTTCTGATCCATTATAGCTGGCCTCGGTAGCTCAGTCGGATGCACATCTGACTGGTGACCAGGAGGACTTGAGTTCGATAACTGACGGGGTCGGCAACATTCTTTCGTGAAGATCATGAAATCTTTTCTATGGTCATTCTCTCCCTTCGGCAGATTCAAGAAGGCCAGTTGTCCATTTCTGACGAAAGAATGTGCACTGTACTGGTTAACTGCTCACATTTAGGCCTGCCCAGGAAAAGTGTGGATAGGTAAACTGACCAGCTCAAAAAAGACCTAAAATAGTGTTGACTGGCCGTTAACCCATTTAGTACCAGAAACCCCAAAACGAGTACCCTGGCAAACAGTGCAGGACCAGATCAGACGCCGCAGAACGCGGCGTCTGATCAGGGCCTCCACTGTTTGCTAAAAGTTCAGCCATTTTCCAAATAAAATTTTGATGAAAACACAACCTGACACCCCTAGATTTTGAAATGGACTCCTGCTATATATAAGGAGGAAGATACCATTTGGTACAAAAAGGGTTAAACTCCAATCTTCTATTTTTGGAGTGTCTTCTTTGTGGCTGAACTTGTTTGGTATAGACAGCACATAGTCTCAAAAGAGCATCAAAATGAAAATTTCACATGCTATTTTTTGTCTTTTTGGCTAGTTCATCACGAAAACACGTGTATATAATTTTGACTCCCTTGAACTATAAAGTAAAACTAGGGTTTTCGGGGTAAACCTTATTGTCTTATTTCTGCTCTAATATATATATTGTGGGTACTCCTTAGAACCGCCTCGATGAGGCGGTTCTAACGAGTACCCACAACCTATATTTTGAGCAGAAATAAGAAAAATACCACAATTTTTCATCTTATAAGTTTCGTTTTTTCGGCAGTTAAGTTTACAATGTATTTGTATAGGCGTGTTTTCGTAATGTTTGGAAGCCCTCTTAGAGGGCTAAATATACATGCTGTGAGTATTTGTTGGAACACAGTATTCGGAAATGCCCATCACATATATGGACGAGTGAGGGTTGTTCAAAAAGTTTTGAACAACAATTAAGCAGAAATACACTATGATGGTTGAAAGGATTTTTGAACTTCGATATGTTATCATGATAAACATTCTGATAAAGTTCATGAACATTGACCTCTAGATGGTGAACAAGGTTTTAAAGGATGTTGGCATATTGTCCGTGGTTTGACCTGAAATGGCCTGTAATCCAACTTAATCAAGATATCATCATGTCAAATATTCAGGTAGTTTCATGAAGACTGATTTAAAATTGTCAGGTTTAGACGGTGAACAAGGTAAATGTTGATGATGCACAACAGATGACGCACAAACGAGGGACAAGGGGTGATCACAATATGTCACCTTGAACACTTTTTGCTTAGTTGAGCTAAAATAGTGTTGTCATCGATGACAATGTAATGATTTTTACTGAATATTTATATGATGAAATTCCATGAGTTTTCATTTTATATGGCCCCCGCCCATCAAGGCTTGAAGAAATAGATGGGCTACATGATGCTTCCACGCAGAGCTGAAACTCATCACACACAAGTACTAGTAAACCACTTAGAGGATCCAAGCCTGCCAAAGCAAAGTGGTGTGAGTCAGACCGTCCATGCTTATAAACACTATTGGTTTCATTTGGCAACAGGGCTTGAGATGTCATTTCATCTCAATGTCGGGCAAAAGTCCCACGAGCACCAAAAGCTACAGTTGGTTGCAATGATATACTGTACTAAATCTACTAAAATTCATCAATTCCATAATAGGATGGGCTGCAGACAAAGCCGTTTTAGCCCGTAACTGACAGTTTTAGGGAGCCTGTGATCTTGAAGATGCGGTCAAGGTCAACAAAAGCTAATCAAACCTCTTATAAATTAAATTTATTTATCTAATCAACTTTAGCTAAAATTTGTCTTTGTTTGTTTGTATTGTCATTTTGTTCATCAGAAAGGGTGCAGAAAAGCCATTTATGGCCAAATATTGCCAGTTATGGAGAGCCTGTGACATTGAAAACAAAGTCAAGGTCACCAAAATCTTACTGAATCTTCAGTATGTTACAATGATATATTGTGCCAAGTTTGACCAACATGCATTCAATCATTTGTGAGACAGTGGCCATTTCTGGCCCGAAAATGAGTTTTCAGAGCCTGTGACCTTGAAAAAGATATCAAGGCTATCATAACCTATTGACTGCTTTCCCTCATTCTAGTGATGTAACCATTTAAGTTTACTAAGAATCCATCCATAGTTTCAGGAGATATAGTGCTTGAAAATGTCAATGCTGACACACATATACAGTATGTCTGCCTCTCCTTCGGTTGGGGAACATCATTCAAAGATGAAAGTGTGCAATCACCAATCAGATTTAACTGAGAATGCTAGAAATCACTGTTACCTGTCACTTAAGGAGTAGCCTTTGTTCTTATTTTTCTTCACGATTGGAACATACGAGGGTACCACCGACTCAGCACAGCTCTGAAACATAAGGATATCATATATTTTCATAGTTTCTAAATAATCATTTTTTCTATGGAAAATTTATGATACAGTGAAACTACAATGGCTCATCATCACGATAACAAGTCCGTGAAATGAAGACCCCCTAAACCCTACTTTATATAGAGAAGAGTCGGGTTTATGGGGGTATACATTATCTGCCTTATTTTTGCTTAAAAACATATATTGTGGGTACTCGTTAGAACCGCCTCATTGAGGCAGTTCTAACAAGCACCCACAATCTATGCAGTAACATATTGTGGGTACTTGTTAGAACTTGCTCATTGAGGCGGTTCTAACAAGCAACCACTATCTATGTTGAAAGCAGAAATAAGAATGATGTTATCATTTTTACTAATATTTGCCCCCGCCCATCGGGGCTTGAAGAAATAGATGGGCTGCATGATGCTTCCACGCAGAGCTGAAACCGACCCGCACACAAGTACTGGTAAACAGTCTAGACCATCTAAGCCTGCCCGGGCAAAGCGGTGCAAGTTGGCCCTTCCATGCTTATAAACCCTATTGGTTTCATTGGACGGCAGGGCTTGAGATGTCATTTCATCTCAACGTCGGGTATTAGTACCACAAAATTGGAAGCAACTTCTCCAAAATGACCTTGACTGTGTTGACGGGGACGTTAAACCTGAAATCAAACAAAAATTGTCATTTCTGACATCAAGTTAGATGCCATTATTTCACATGGACATGTTTTCCTATTATACACCTTTGGGACGATGTAAATTTGTTTGAGAAAGAGGTAGTTCAAGCAACTGAGGGTAATTATCCCTCAAGCTGCCGAGAAAAACTGCACCTTAAAATGTCATCTGTGTTAGTCGTCTGCTGAATCCTCTTGCAAACTTTACAGACATATTTTTGCATACAGGCAAATAGTGTGAACACAGATTAGACTGCTCATCTCGGAGCAGTCTGAACTGGGTCCCAACTGTTTGCAAAAAAGACTTTCAAAGTAACGAGCAGTGGACAAAGCAGACGACAGTTGTTGTGATTGGCATCTTAGTTATTGATAGCATCATGCCAGGAGCCATAATGGGGATAATTTTGGGATATTTGTTTGACTTTATATTATTTAAATATGTGTTGTGTGTACTCATTGAAGTCGTCTCATTGAGGCAATTCTAAGGAGAAAACACCGCATACATTTGTAAGATAAAAGAAGAAATTTTCAGATGTAGTTTTTCTCGGCATCTCAAGGGTTAAATATCATCAATGAAGCTTTTATAGTTCTTAAGAAACAGACTTGAACATTAGGGTGAAAGCCAGGGTGGTAGCAAATGTTGACAGCTTGACAAACAGATCGTATGTTTGTTTGATTTGAGGTTTAACGTCCCCGTCAACACTTTAAAGGTCATTTTGGAGACGTTGCTTCCAATTTTGTGGGACTTTTACCCGACATTGAGATGAAATGACTTCTCAAGCCCTGTCGCCCAATGAAACCAATAGGGTTTATTAGCATGGGCGGTCCGCCTCCCACCGCAGTTCCTGGACAGGCTTAGATCCTCTAAGCGGTTTACCAGTACTAGTGGGCGGGCCGGATTTAGCTCTGCGTGGAAGCATCATGCAGCCCATATATTTCTCCAAGCCCCTATGGGCGGGGGCCTAACAAACAGATCGTGCCATGCTTTAGCAGGCATGACAAAAATCACCCTTAGCACCAACCCCAGCATCTTTATTTTTTCTATGGATGAGCAAGGGATTACAATAACATATCAACGGATTTTTGGTTAAAGTGCAGGTACAGGGGCAAGGTCCACATAAGTGGGCCCCCTTCCAGGTAGCTGGCTTGCTGCAAGCATGGCAGATCTTACACCAGATCTCCAGGCCTGTCTATCATGAGGATCGAAAGCAGAGAGCTTCCATTCTCTGCAATCTCTTTCTGTCAGCTGCTTCCAGGTCATCTTGGGCCTTCCAGGCCCCAGCTTTCTACCTACCTGTATGTCACAGGCAGTCTTGACTGCACCGTTGGAGCGTTCCACATGTCCATACCAGCAAAGCCTTCTCTCTTTCAGGATGAGGTCCAGGTCCTCAATGACAAGACGCTCAAGTAACTCACTGGACCTGATGGTGACAGTGTCCTGTGGCTTGACATTGCAGATCTGTCTGATCATTGCCCTGTCATTCTGCTGAAGATGTTGTAGGTTTGGCTTTGTCAATCGCCATGTCTCACTGACATGGAGCATTGCGCTCCGCACACAAGAGCTGTACACATGGCCATGTGTCTTGAACGAGAGGTGGCGGGAAGTGAGAACTGGTAGCAACTACTTTAATTTCTTCCAGGCTGTTTTCACACGTGATGTGGCTGAAAGGGCGCAAGCACCAGTGGGCTAAAATAGCATCTATCACCCGCCCCTGCCCATTTGGGCTTGAAGAAATTGATGGGCTGCATGATGCTACCAGAGCTGAAACCGACCACACACAAGTACTGGTAAACCGCTTTGAGGATCTAAGCCTGCCCAGGCAAAGCGGCGCAAGCTGGACCATCCATTCTTATAAACCCTATTGGCTTCGATGTGGTTTCATCTCAGTGTCGGGTAAAAGTCCCACAGAATTGGAAGCAACATCTCCAAAATGACCTTTAAAGTGTTGACGAGGCCGTTAAACCTCAAATCAAACAAACAAAACATCTGTAACATTTCTAGAATTACAAGTTTCAGATGAAAAATTTTGATATTTTCTTTTTTAAGTCCAAATATAGATTGTAAGTGCTCATTGGAACCGCCTCATTGATGTGGTTCTAACAATTACCCACAATAAAAGGTTTTGAGTAACAATAAGGAAAATAATGTTTGCCCCTGTAAACCCAACTTCTCTCAATATAAAGTTGGGTTTACATGGTGTTCATTACACAGACTTGTTGATGTCACAATTGATCTGTGGCCAGTTGTTCAAAACTAATGATATCATTAGTTAACAAATCGTTAAAACTTCGATAATTTAATATGGCCAATATATTAATATTTTAGCTGAAAAAATGTGGGTAGCTTTTGCATAGGCAAAAGCTACTCACATTTTGTCAGCAAAAATATCAGGATTTTAGATATTTTACTCACTTGAACAGTTTAAAATTTGACCACTAACGAGCTCGCTAAGCTGATGATGCTTTGAACAACTGGGCCCTGGAGTTTTAAGTCATGTTAACACTATATTTGAATTTTTTATTCAGATTAAAGAGGGTTTAAGAACCAGATCAGACATTGTACATGGAAGATGACCTGTTTGTACCTTACCAGACTTTATTTTAAAAAAATTGAATTTAATGTCTGTAACCTTTACCAACAATCATTTGTTAATCACAATAAAATACAGTGACATTTTTTATGTCAAACAAACCTTTACAAAACCAAAGAGATGCTCTGGAGTATCTTCGTCTAGATCATCAAAGAATATGCCACCAATCCCACGAGCTACTCCTAAAAATATCAGAAAAAGGTCTTTTTTTTAATATTTAGGCATAATCACTGTCTCACGTGAGCTTTTACTAGTTGCAGACTTGTAGAGATGATTTTAAACCATTGTATGCGGAAAAACCCTAAAGGGGTACCTTGGCAAACAGTGCAGGCCAAGATCAGATGGCAAAGAATGCGGCGTCTGATCAGGCCCTGCACTATTTGCTAACAGAATTTTCTGTCAAAAATAGAATAAGAAGAATTCCACAAGCGGGGCATTATACGCCCGTGGCAAATTCATATATGGTGGACTGAAACCTGGAAACACTATTCACTGCTCCATCATAGTGTAACTATTTTTCATGTTTCAGCCTTAATAAATGGAAAATGATTACATGACGAAATCTGCCACACCTTAATTCAGTAGTGAGTGAGTGAGTTTTAGTTTTACATCCCACCAACAGCTAAGGTCATACGGAGACAGGACCTCGGTTTAAAGACTCATCTGAAAGTCTGGAGAAGCCCGGAATCGATCCTGCAATCCCTGGTTTACAAGGCGAGTAGCGTAACCACTGCACCACGGAGGCTTCTAAATTCAGTAGTAATTAACCTCGAAACTTTACACACATCTCGACATCACAGTCTTGCTATCTACCAAGATTCAGGTTGATCGGATGAAAACTGTAGGAGGCGTTATCCCGAAAAGAAAACGCTTATGCGCAGATGGAAAGACAGGAGGACGGACGCGTTTCTGACGGATGCCAACTCCACAACATAATGCAACCGTTTTTATCAAAATGAGCATATTTTTCAGGTTGATTTTCAGGTTATCCGTAAACAAAATTTTTAACAAAATTTTCAAAGGGTCATAATGTTCTTAATATTTGGTGTATGGTTAACCTCAAAACTTTAAGTACATGTCCAACTCAGTCTTACTATCTAAAAAGTTTCAGGTTGATCAGATGAAAACTGTAAGAGGAGTTATACGGAAATGATAATGTTTACCTAAATTTTCAAAGGGGCATAAGTTTATAAATATTTTGTGTATGGTTAAACTTGAAACTTCACGAATATCTCCACATCATAGTCTTGCTATCTATAAAGTTTCAGGTTGATCAGATGAAAACTGTAGGAGGAGTTATCCGGAAATGAAAATGTATACCAAAATTTTCAAAGGGGCATAACTCTATAAATATTTGGTGTATGATTAACCTCGAAACTTTATGCACATCTCCAGCTTGTAGTCTTACTATTTACAAAGTTTCAGGTTAACTGGATGAAAACTGTAGGAGGAGTTGTACGGAAATGAAAATGTTCACCCAAATTTTCAAAGGAGCATAAGTCCATAAATATTTGATGTAGGGTTAACCTTTTAACTTTACGCATATCTCTACATCAAAGTGTTGCTATCTACAAAGTTTCAGGTTGGTCAGATGAAAACTGTAGGAGTTATCCGGAAATAAAAACATTTTCCACAATTTTCAAAGGGGCATAACTCTATTAATATTTGGTGTATGGTTAACCTTGAAACTTTACCCACATGTCCACCTCATAGTCTTACGATCTACAAAGTTTCAGGTTAATCGGATGGAAACTGTAGGAGGAGTTTATCCGGTAACAAAAATGTTTACCGCAATTTTCAAAGGGGTAAACTCTATTAATATTTGATGTATGGTTAACCTTGAAACTTTACGCACATGTCCACCTCATAGTCTTACGAACTACAAAGTTTCAGGTTAATCGGATGAAAACTGTAGGAGTTATCCAGAAAGGAAAAAGTTTACAGATGGACGGACATACGACGCCGACCCCATAACATAATTTGACCATTTTTTCAAAACGGGCGTATAAAAATGAAAAATTAGGCCTGACACCCCTTATATGACAAATGGACTTGTCTAACATATAGCAATGGAAGAGTCCACTAGCATACAATGGGTTAATAGACACTACAATAACCATTCCATACCACTATTGCTGGAATCCTGCTAGTTGAAAAAACGTGTTATATCCAAACAACAAGAGCACCGCATGCGGGTGCCAACGCTCGTCTGCAGTTTCTTTTAGAAAACCAAAGTTCTAAGTCAAACAAGAGCAATCAAATTGCAAGATGGAGTTATAAAACTTGTAGGGAATGTAGCTCTTGTGATGGTGAGTATGTGTATGAAGTTTCATGAAGGTAGGCCAAATACTTTTGGAAATATGGTCAAGGTTAAGGTTTTCGGTTAAATTTTCCAAAAATACGTCAAAGTTCAAAGGTCAAGGTCACAGATCAAAAAGTGTGGTATGACTGAAAAGGTCTTGTCCCAAGGAACATTCATGTGAAGTTTGAAGGCTCTGTTGTGAACAGTATTAAAATGAGAGCAAAAAATGTGTTTCAGAAAAAAATTGGAAAAGGGGAGATAATTCAGCCAAAATCAACAATGTTGTTATGGTCCTTGGTCAAAATGTAGCTCTTGTGATGATGAGTGTGTGTATGAAGTTTCATGAGGCTAGGTCTAATACTTTTTAAGTTATAGCCAAGGTTAAGTTTTTTTGGAACGACGCCAGACGACAACGCAGACGCCGGAGTGATGACAACAGCTCGAAAGTTTTTTTTCGAGCTAAAAATGAAAGATTACACATTTTTCTATATAATCTATACATTTTTAGGATCTGGTATTTTTTCTATATAATCTATATATTTTTGGGATCCACCTTTAAACAATTTTATAGCCAAAACTGTGTTATAATGATCAGTTTTATGAAGAGGGTGTGGTGTAGCTCCATTCAAAAGGTTATGCGTCTGGCCCTATTTGTTAGCAGAGAACACACATCTGAAGAGTAGTCCTGGGTGACTACCTTTTACTCAAGTGTCAGCTCATCTACTTTTTACATTGACTGTTTGTCAATCGAATCAAAGTTAGTTTATACTAATTTATTTTAGTTCGATTGCGATGAAAGCTTCAAGCTTATTGAATCGCTCTCGAACACACATTCCGCGCGTGAGAGAGAGGCAGTGGCTTTTACACCACTGCTACCCATTTGCACCTGGGTGAAGTAGGGCAGTGTCATTACGTGTCTTCCCCAAGGACACACCTCGATACCCGTGGCCGGATTCGAACTCGCAACCTCTCGATCATAAGTCGAACGCGCTAAACACTGCGCTATCGAGGCTGATCACCTCAAAGTTACTTAGCACAGAAGCTTTTCAGTGCTAATGTCCATGTGACTATCACAATCAACACACCAGTGCTGTCATTGCTCTGGTTATTATGGCTCCTGATTTAAACATAGAGTGTTAAACAGATCCAGTTTTCTGTCGATATCGACATGGTATGGCTCCCCTGGTATGGACATGTGGAACGTTCCAACGGTTCAGTCAAGACTGCCTGTGACATACAGGTTAATGGACGGCGTGGACCTGGGAGGCCCAAGATGACCTGGAATCAGCTGACAGAGAGAGATCGCAGAGAGTGGAAGCTCTCTGCTATTGACCCTCATAATAGACAAGCCTGGAGATCTGGTGTGAGATCTGCCATGCATGCAGCAAGCCAGCTACCTGTGGATGCAGCTACCTGCTGTGGATCTGCCTTGCATGCAGCAAGCCAGCTACATTTATGTGGATGTTGCCCCTGCACCTGCAAGTTAATCAAAACTCCGATGATGATGATGATGATGATGATGATGATGATGATGATGATGATGGTGATGATGATGATGATGATGAAGATGATGATGATGATGATATCTGTTCTTTGATGTATTTGTTTGATCAGCAGTTGTGTCAATCCTAGCATTGACCCTAATGTTCAAGACCATGGTCCAGTTGTTCAAAAACTAACGACGTTGTTAGTTAACATATTGTTAAAATTTTGATCATTTAATATGGCAAATATGCTAATATTTTTGCTGAAAAAATGTGAGCAGCTTTTGCAAATGCAAAAGCTGCTCACATTTTCTCAGCAAAAATACCAAAATTTTAGATATTGAACTTGCTAGAACAGTTAAAACTATGACCACTAACAGGCTTGATAAGCTAACGGGACTTTGAACAAATGGGCCCAGTTTTCTGTCTGTTATTTGATGTATTTGTTTAATCAGCAGTTTCATCAACCCAAGCATTGACCCTAATGTTCAAGATCATGTTCTCAAGATAGATCAGATTTAGAACCCTCCATGGTCGAGTGGTTACGCTACTCGCCTTGTAAACCAGGGGTCGCAGAATCGATCCCGGGCTTCTCCAGACTTTCGGATGGGTCTTTAAACCGAGGTCCCGTCTCTGTATGACCTTAGCTGTTGGTGGGATGTAAAACTCAAACACTCACTCACTCACTTGGCTACCATAGGCATGATCAGCTTTTTGTGGAGTTCTTTCTCTTATGACTTGTAATCACTAAAAACAAACACTTTGATTGCAAACGTGTCTTAATCTGGCAATTCTGACTCAACAACTGCCAGACATGGATTTGCAGACGTAATTTTCAAATATTTTTCCCCTATTTTTCAGAGAAGTAAATCATTTGTTGGGCAGACAATTCAGATGGAATGCCAGGCTTAACCACGGGGGTAATACCATTTTCTATACCTGTGTTGTCGACCGAGCCGGTACTGTGTAAAGCTGCTGTCGACCGAGAAATACGGTTTTCGACCGAGCAGTACGGATGTCGACAGAGGAGGGTCTTCGATTTTGATGCACTTGGAGAGGCGTAAACGTTAGTTTAAACATTTACAAACGATGTCGGTGTTATAAAGAGACAAGCTGTTAATTGTCTGTTCACTTATAGAGAGTCGTGAGTCTGAAAAACACTATAAAATACCGGTTCTTTTGAAAAAAATCAGTTTTCACAGAATATCATTAATCTAATGCTTTATGAAAAGTAGGAAAGCAATAAAACACCATATATATTTTATCTACCATTTACGCTTCAACAACAACGTGGGTTTGACATAATTCATGCACTCTGGGAGTTTTTATAGACCTTTGAAAAATGTCGGGATACGGCTGTCGATTATCAGAAATACGACCGTCGATGGTATCCTAGTCTGATTGATCCGGCTGTCGACGAAATATAAAAACTACATTTCATGTACTGCTGTTAAAATACATGATTTATTCTATGATTGCACGACCCGCAGAAACAGCGACCGACTGAAGTCGGTTGATTTTCTAAGAGTGCCCTAAAATCACCGTGTCATTCTGTCAGTCTGTCTGTCCGTCCGTAACCCGTTTGTGAAAATTGGTGATAGGACTTAACCGCTTGGAATATTTAAACAATTTTTGGCATACTGATAGATATCAATGAGATCTAACCAATGAGCTTGCGAAATATTACATTCCATTTAGTATAGCCTCGCCGAGGCGAAAAATGTGAAAATTTTCGAACTGCTTCTCCTCGGAAACCGTTGGGCCGATTGAAGTCAAATTTCATATGGAGCCTCTATGGGATGGGGGAAACCAAAATTTGCTGATGGGGTCCAGGTCACATGACCAAAATGGCCGCCAGGCCATATATGGTCTGTCTGTCTGTCCGTCCGTAACCCGTTTGTGAAAATTGGTGATAGTGACTTAACCGCTTGGAATATTTAAACAATTTTTGGCATACTGATAGATATCAATGAGATCTAACCAATGAACTTGCGAAATATTACATTCCATTTAGTATAGCCTCGCCGAGGCGAAAAATGTGAACATTTTCGAACTGCTTCTCCTCGGAAACCATTGAGCCGATTGAAGTCAAATTTCATATGGAGCCTCTATGGGATGGGGGAAACCAAAATTTGCTGATGGGGTCCAGGTCATATGACCAAAATGGCCGCCAAGCCATATATGGTAAAAACCCTTCAAAAATAGTCTTCTCCAGAACCACTGGGCAGATTTCCACGAAACTTGATAAATAGCATCTGGGACGTAGGCCCATCATAAATTGCTAAAATGGTGACCCTGGGTTGACCTTGACCTTCTTTGTGCCTAGGTCAAACTTTGACACATATGCTTTTGTATTGGAAAAGTGAGAATGCATTTTATCCTGGAAACGATTCAGAATACAGTACTAAAGTATAAGATATATTTTTGCTCCTTATGATAAGGCGCATTTATTGGAGGAACCGTTTTAGGTCCAGGTCACATGACCAAAATGGCCGCCATACCCATATATGGTAACACTCATAAGGCTAAAATCATCCGGCGGGTCGTGCACTTCAGCTGAAGCATTGGTTATTACTGAAATCTGCACTATTAGGCAGATTTCACTGGGAGCCATGAAGAAAAATGTATGTGTTGTGCGAACTGGTGTCTTAAAGTCGCAACAATCACCAAGAATAACTCCATCCTTAACTCTCCCATATTTAGTTTACACAACAGGCTACAAGGCTGGTCACTGATGTAAACACTTGAACATGTAAATGCCAAATCAGATTGAAATTAAACTGCAAAAAACTGTTGTAAACCTGTGCAAATGCTCTTGAAGAATGATGTCGGAAAGATCACAGGCGCTTGAAGTTTAAATGCTTAAACATTTCAAGTTTGTATGAAAGGGCCATAACGAAATTGAATATTGACTACGTCAATATCAACATTCATGTTTAGTTTTTTTTTTGTTTTGTTTTTTTATTTGTTTTTTTTTTTTTTTTTGGTTTTAAGGCCCTTTCAAGATTATTTCACTCATATCGAGCCGATCGTTAATCAGAGGTGGGCGAAAACCGGAGTACCCGGAGAAAAACCACCTGACCTGCAGAACTTGGCGTCTCACATGTGACCCGAGCGAGACTCGAACCACAGCGGTGAGAGACCTAATGATCAAGAGTCAGCGCTCTTAACCACTATAGGCCACGGAGGCCCGTTGTTTAGGTTTTCGGAGCACAGAACTTCAAGCGCATGTGCAGCGACGAATATTTCTCAACAAATGCCATGACAAACAGTAGGTTTGATCAGCAGACATTACGAAAACATGCCTATTAAAACAAATTGAAAATTTTACCCTAAAAACAAAAATGAAAATTTTCAGAAAAAAAAAATATCTGATACTTTTTATATTTCTGCTCAAACATAGATTGTGTGAACGCGCGGTTCTAACAAGTACCCAGAATCTATGTATATGAGCATAAATATGAAAAATAAGGTTTACCCCTGTAAACCCCAGTTTCACTACATAAAATTGGGGTTCAAGGGAGTCAAAATTATATAGGCGTGTTTTCGTGATGAGCTCCTTTTTCGACTACCCAAAATTCCTAAGCAGAAAAGCTCTTCAGTCAACGAGACTATCACAGACTTGTCCAAATAACTTTTTTTTATAGAAAACAGCCGCAGGAACTGAGGTCAGAGTGTTGTGTAAGAGGGTTATCTTGGAATCATAGGTTGGGCTTGGCAAACAGTGAAGACCCAGACCAGACGCCACAGAATGCGGCGTCTGATCAAGATCTACACTATATACTTAAAAATCGGATTTCAAGGGTAAATAAAACAGTTTAAATCACAGTCCAGGACTTTTCCGACCTATAGTCAGAGACAATCGACCCACCAGTACTCTTAGTGCTTTGATTTTGCGTTTGTTATGTGTGCGCAAGTGCATATTTAAGTAAAGGAGGTATAAATGGTTAACGCTGAGCAGAAATCGACCGTACATAAGTAGTGGTAAACCGCTTAGTGGGTCTTAGCCTGCCCAGGCAAAGTGGTGCGAGTTGGACCGTCCGTGCATATACATGTAATGACATTTTATCTCAATGTCGGGTAAAAGTCCCACAATATTGAAAGCAGCGTCTCCAAAATGACCCAAATAGTGTTGACGGGAACGTTAAACCTCCCTCAAACAAACATAACCAGATAACTGTACCGACATGTTAAGATAGTTTATCAGTTGTCTATGTTGGTATTAGAACAGACATTTTGTCATTCCTAACGGGGATGACATGTTGGTTTTCACTGCATGGCAAAGTCTTGACATGTCCCGTGCTTAGCTGTATTTGAAACAAAAGTCACCTATCAGCGGTAATATGGTTTCTAATAAGTTGTTTGGAATTGTGGGTATACAAATGTTGACGGGTGGTCAATGTCAGTATGGTCGTCGTGATTTCCTCACCAGATGCAGTTTTGCAGCCAGTGTCGGACCCTGGATAACACAACGCAGAACTGTTCAAGACAGCTGTATCCTATAACTTGTCTACGGAAGGCTTTCTAAGATTTTTTTAAAAAGCTACACATGTATATTTAAACGAAATTTAATAATCGGCATAATATGATTTAATAGAGAAGAAGAAGAAGAAGAAGAAGAAGAAGAAGAAGAAGAAGAAGAAAAAGAAGAAGAAGAAGAAGAAGAAGGCGGTATACCTTGCCACACACCTGCGTCACTGTCACCACCAACACTTCCAATATGTCTAGGGATGGCTTTGTTGAACCGTAAATTTCTCATTTCGTAAATTTCACACCCAAAGGAGCAGTCTCTATAAGGCTGTTTTCATGGCCACAACCGATTTCCTTTAAACTTTGTAGCTTCAAATTGGTACATATTGACTGTCTAATGGTGAATTTTTAGACTCTTTGGTCCACTGGTTTTTGCTGTATACACTATTAAAGTGGGTGGGGTAATGTCACCCCATCAAGGGTATACCAACAAAAATGCTATTATTTTTGTTCAAAGTGCATGACTGGAGGCGATGTTTGCCGTACGCTTACTACCCTTTTAGGCATAACAGCTGGTGATAACAGTCTTATAAATATCAAACAAGAGAAGAGTTTATACGCGCTTGTAAGTTGTACCATAATATCAGTAATCTTTATTCCCCAACTTTACGAAAAACCACAACACCTTTACAGTTTTCAACTTATTTCAAAGATCTTTCATAAATATAATGTTGATGTAATTGTCATTCTAGGTATATGTCAGAATTATTGTTAGTTCGTAAAACTTAAAGAGTTACCTGCCCCTGAAATTGGATTTTACCCATTTTTTTTTAAATCGGAGTGCATTTATCCGTTTATAGTACTCACAACTTCATTTGAAAGTGAATAAACCGATTCCATGCAAATATTATTAAATAGATGTGAACAAGGAAGTCATTTGATTTAATAGTGCATGCTAGTATTTCCTTTTTTTTTTTTTTTTTTTTTTTTTTTGATATATATGAACTCTTAATTTTCATTTGCAAATGGAACATTTGTCAACTGTCAAACATTTTTGACCACCAAAGCAGGCTTTGTTCATGTTGTGGAACCTAATTTTAGACTGATACTGTGCTTAAATATAAGCCTGTATGGTCTCACGACATGTTTAAGAATTTGTTAATTTACTGATCTTCCTCTGAATCGCTAGATGTACTCCATGTGTCAACAGCAGCATCATAAACAAAATCGATATGTTCCCGGCTTGGTTTTGCTTCACTTTTTTCTGTTTTGTTCGGTAATATCCCAAATGCCAGAGAACAGAAGCCACATGTGCGCAACATCCCACGGTACAAGCTCCACTTCTGCACCCAATATACCATCCGGTGATTGGGTTCAGTCCTTGTGTATATTCAACCCACATGTTATATGTTTTATTAGACGTGTGGCAAGAACGTATCTGTGCTTTGAGAACACCATCTTCTTCTTTGTGTTCCATTATCTCATATGATCCATTGTCGTCAAAATGTTCATCTGTGTAGGATTTGGCTTGTTTCAGCTGGTGAATACCCAGTTTCAAATCCCTGAGTTCATCCTCAGTCATCTCTGGGAAATTCTCAAGTTTCTCATCATCGATCTTTTTCCAAATAACCTGTTTTTTATCCCAGCCATTTTTTGTCGCGCCTGCTATTAGCATGGCACGATATAGGCATCCGGTTTTCTGTCTGTTCGTTCGTCCGTTCGTCAAGGCGTCAACATTTGCGACCACCCTAGCGTTCACCCTAATGGTCAAGTTTATTTCTCAAGAACTATAAGAACTTCATTAATGATATGTGGTACAAACTTGTATCTGTGGATGGCAACTTGAATGCAAGCATCCATATTTGACCTTGACCTACATTTCATGGTTCACTGACTTTGTAATATATTGCGACCACCCTAGCGTTCACCCTAATGGCCAAGTTTATTTCGCAAGAACTATAAGAGCTTTATTAATGATACTTGGTACAAACTTGTATCAGGGGATGGTAACTTAAATGCAAGCATCCGTATTTAACCTTGACCTATATTTCATGGTTCACTGACTTTGTAAAATATTGCGACCACCCTAGCGTTCACCCTAATGGTCAAGTTTATTTCTCAAAAATTATTAGAGCTTCATTAATGATACTTAGTACAAGCTTGCATTTGAGAATGGGATCTTTTGAGCATGAATTTATGTTTGACCTTGACCTACATATCATGGTTTGATAACTTTGCGCCCGTACATACGCAACATAGCCTTCGGCGGAATTCTTGTTACAACCTTATCCTGTAGCTTATTTGGAGCTTTTGCAAGGGCCATCATTCTTTTAGCAATTACTTTGCCTGAATCTTTGCTTGTTACCAAAGGTGGTCTAAATGCATTGCACAATGAGCAAACAACCCTTACATAGTCGCCAACATATGGTATTTGACTATTGGGCATTGTGTTGCTAAGGGCTTTCCACTTTTTATTTCTCCCATTAGCTGATTCGACAACCCATCTCACCTTTGTAACTAGCCTTGACTCGTTCGCCTCTTCAGTCCTATGTTGCTTTTGAGATTTGTTTAGGAAGTGAGGCATATGAGAATTGATTCCAAAATCCTTTAGTATATCTTTAGCATCCCTGAAGCCGCGGTCTACAACGAGAACATCATCTTCAAACCAGTCAGTAATATTTTCTGCATTAGTCTTTAACATGTGTTCGGTAATCTTAGCATCTGTGTTTTTCCCATCTGCAAGATATGGTCCCATCACAGTCAAAATGTAACCATCAGTGGCCACAAACATCATAGGTTTCAGCAAATGCTGTCCTTTATGTACGGAATAAGATCTTCTCTGAAATGAGAAGTTTCCAATCTTCTCAATATATATGTATGTTCCATCAGCCACTGCGATTGCAACATCAGAATTTGAATTCCCAAATAGGCCATTTGCAAAAGTTGATGTATGATTTAGGGATGTTAGAGAAATACTAAAGGGTTATGAAATCAATTCTCAAATGCTTCACGTCCTAACCAAATCTCAGAAGCAACAACGACTGAAGAGGCGAATGATTCAAGGCTAGGAGAATTACAAAGTGGAAGGTCTTAGCAACAAAATATCCAATAGTAAACTACCATATGTTGGCGACTATGTAAGAATTGTTTGCTCGTTTTGCAATGTGTTTAGACCACAAGGACTGAACCAAATCACTGGATGGTACTGTTGGTGAAGAAGTGGTCCTCGTACCGTGGGATGTTGTGCTCATGTGCTTGCTAGCATGCACTATTAAATCAAATGACTTGTTTGTCCACATCCATTTAATTATATTTGCATGGAATCGGTTTATTCACTTCCAAATGAAGTTGTGAGTACTACAAACGGATAAATGCACTCTGATTTAAAAAAAATATGGTAAAATCCAATTTCAGGGGCAGGTAACTCTTTAAGTTTTATGAACTAACAATAATTCTGACATATAACTAGAATGACAATTACATCAACATTATATTTATGAAAGATCTTTGAAATAAGTTGAAAACTGTAAAGGTGTTGTGGTTTTTCGTAAAGTTGGGGAATAAAAATTACTAATATTTGGGTACAACTTACAAGCGCGTACAAACTCTTCTCTTGTTTGATATTTATAAGACTGTTATCACCGGCTGTTATGCCTAAAAGGGTAGTAAGCATACGGAAAAACATCGCCTCCAGTCATGCACTTTGAAGAAAAATAATAGCATTGTTGTTGGTATACCCTTGATGGGGTGACATTACCCCACCCACTTTAATAGTGTATACAGCAAAAACCAGTGGACCAAAGAGTCTAAAAATTCACCATTAGACAGCCAATATGTACCAATTTGAAGCTACAAAGTTTAAAGGAAATCGGTTGTGGCCATGAAAATAGCCTTATAGAGACTGCTCCTTTACATATGGTCAATTTCGAAAAATTTTGATGTCTGAATTTTCTGACGTATAAAGAATTGGTAAGTATTCGTCACATCTGTGAAAAACTGGTGCGACTTTTTATAGGGTGTAATGTCATAAAGTGCACCGTCCTTCGGATCGGGACGTTAACGGGAGGCCCCCTGTGCAGGGAGAACCATCCCCTGTACAGGTTAAAGATCCCTACCGTAATTACATGATTACTGTGTAGGCTTTCATCCTGCAAAACCTGGAGTGTATGTCATATACACCTGCGGTAATGGTCAAATGTGACCGACGCAGTATAGATAGATAGATAGATAGATAGATAGATAGATAGATAGATAGATAGATAGATAGATAGATAGATAGAGATAGATAGATAGATAGATAGATAGATAGATAGATAGATAGATAGATAGATAGAATTGGTATCAATTCCCCACACGTGAAGAATTCGTTGACAATGTCTGACGTGCAAAGAAATGGTAAGTATTCGTCACACCTGTGACCTGTGTTTATAGGGTGTGGAGAATTTGTACCAATTACATGTAAAGAACTGGTACCGATTCCTCACACATGAGAAGAATTAGTACCAATTTCTCTTATAAGCGTGTGTGTGTGTGTGCGTGTGTGTGAATTCGGGTTTAACGTCGCTTTCAACAATTTTTCAGTCATATCACGACGGTGTCGGGTTGTGACAGGGAGCTCAATGCTCACGTTTATAGTGCTGCCTCACTGAAGTATCATGTCCCAGACACATTACATGATACCACACCCAGTCACATTATCCTGACACTGGATCGACCAGTCCTAGCTCTACCCCGTAAATCTGAGTGCCAAGCGAGGAGCAGCTAGTACCATTTTTAACGACTTTGGTATGTCGCGGCCCGGGATCGAACCCGAGACCTCCCGTTCCCCGGAGCGGACACTCTACCAACTGAGCTATCGGGGCCGGTTTCTCTTATAAGAGTATTGATACTAATACTTCACACTTGTGAGGAATCGGTACCAATTCCTAACAGAAGCCTCCGTGGTGTAGTGGTTACGCTACTCGCCTTGTAAACTAGGGGTCGCAGGATCGTTCCCTGGCTTCTCCGGACTCTCATATGAGTCTTTAAACAGAGGTCCCGTCTCCATATGACCTTAGTTGTTGGTGGGACGTAAAACTCAAACACTCACTCACTCACCAAATCCACACACATGTGAAGAATCTCAATTAGTTGGCTACCAACTTTCACTGACTGTAATAGTTTCTGTAAAATTAATTATTTTAGTTTTTCCTATAGAAAATGATAGGTTGTAAAATTTGACCGTGTCTGGAGATAAGTTCGGGGTAATCCTAAGATCATCATTTGAACAAATTATGATGCGCTGGAGACCTATCTGTTACAAAGTTTCTTGACTGGTCCTAGAGAAGCTTTGAAATGGTTTAACCATATATGGGTGTCGTAGCCATCTTGGTCATGTGACCCAGATGCTGCCAACAAACTAGCGTCCCCCCTACCCAAAGAGGTTCAAAACATATTGGCTTTGATTGGCCAATCGGTTTTCAGACATTACGAAAACACGTATGGGGCGCCGTTTTACTATTTAATCCGTATTTATAGATATCCATAAATCAAATTATGGCTATCCATAATTCGATTTATGGATATCCATAAATCAGCCGAATAATGGATATCCATAATTCGAATTATGGATATCCATAATTCGATTAATGGATATCATTAATTCAGATCGATTTATGGATATCCATAATTCGAATTATGGATATCCTTAATTCGATTTATGGATATCCATTATCCCTTTGATTTATGGATATCCGGCATAATTCGAATTATAGATATCCATAATTCGATTTATGGATTCGAATTATGGATATCCATAAATCACCGCCCAAGCTTTTGGTTTAATGATTTCTCCCTAAAACACGTGATTGTTTATTGTAAAAATCTTCAAAATCTTCAAGGTCTTCATCATCGCTGGAAGATGATGGCCGGTCAAAGGGACCTATCTGTCGTGCAGCCTTTTCAGCCCGTTAGGCTTCCAAAGCAACGGCGGCATACGCTGAACGCCCGCCATGTGTGCAGTTAAATATCGGAACCAGCCGTAAGATCTTGAAATTCCGGCCAACGCACCCGGTCCCAATGGAATCACCTCTATGAGGATTGCGCACCTAATCGGACGTAAGCGTATAATGATCCAAACAGGCAATCCGTGCATGCTTTCTGGAGAAAAATGCACATGGTCATTATATATAGTATTAACATATATCCATATAACACTATTTGACGGCCCCTGCCCATCAGGGCTTGAAGAAATAGATGAGCTGCATGATGCTTCCACGCAGAGCTGAAACCGACCCGCACACGAGTACTGGTAAACCGCGTAGAGGATCTAAGCCTGCCCAGGCAAAGCGGTACGAGTCGGCCCGTCCATGTTAATAAACCCTATTGGTTCATTTGGGCGGCAGGGCTTGAGATGTCATTTCATCTCAAGGTCGGGTAAAAGTCCCACAAAATTGGAAGCAACGTCTCCAAAATGACCTTTACAGAGTTGACGGGGACGTTAAACCTCAAATCAAACAAACAAACACTCTACTTGAGATGTATGGAGTACCAAGCAGATTCAGATTTATCTCCTGGCCCCCGCCCATTGGGGCTTGGAGAAATAGATTTGGCTGCATGAGCTGAGAGTACTGGTAAATCGTTTAGAAGGTCTAAGTCTGTCCAAACAAAGTCGTTCGAGTCAATGGGCGACAGGGATTGAGATGTTTGTTTGTTTGTTTGTTTGTTTGTTTGTTTGTATTTGAGTTTAACGGCGCAGTCAACACTAATTTAGGTCATTTTTGAGCCGGTCAGTTTACCTATCCACACTTTTCCTGGGCAGGCTTATACGTAAGCAGTTAACCAGTACAGTGCACATTCTTTCGCCAGAAACTGACAGCTTCCCTTCTTGAATCAGCGGAAGTGAGAGAATGACTGTAGAAAATATTTCATGATCAATCTCCACGAAAGAATATTGCCGACCGCTTCCTCCTGATCACCAGTCAGATGCGCATCCGACTGAGCTATCGAAGCCGGCGGGATTGAGATGTCATTTCTTCTCAATGAAGGCTTAATGACCAACAAAACTGGAAGCAACGTCTCCAAAATGCCCTAAATAACATTGAAGGGGACGTTAAACCTCAAATCAAACAAAACATACCTCTCCAACACTAAGCCTACCCGACATTACCTCCACCTCCATCCCGGCTTTTATTACACACCTAAATCGTAAATCTGACGCGAATAGTCGAGCTTTTTCTTTTCTTTTCTTTTTTTTTTTTTTGCAAAGGGAGCAGTCATTATTCATTAGGTTTATTTGCAGAGGAGAATTATGGATATCCATAATTCGATTTATGGATATCCATAAATCAGCCGAATAATGGATACCCATAATTCGAATTAAGGATATCCATAATTCGATTAATGGATATCCACATTTCGATCTAAATTAATGATGAGAAGCCTCCGTGGTGTAGTGGTTACGCTACTCGCCTTGTAAACCAGGGATCGCAGGATCGATCCCGGGCTTCTCCAGACTCTCGGATGAGTTTGTAAACCTGAGGTCCCGTCTCCGTACGACCTTAGCTGTTGGTGGGGCGTAAAACTCAAACACTCACTCACTCTAAATTATTGATATCCATAAATCGATTTATGGATATCCATAATTCGAATTATGGATATCCATAAATAATTATTGATATCCATAAATAATTATGGATATCCAGAAATACGGAATATATAGTAAAACGGCGCTCCATAAACACGCCTCTCAATATGAAACTTTTCGCATGAAAATACTGAATTTTGCTTATTTCTGCTCTAAACATAGATTGAGGGCACTCGTAAGAATAGCCTCGACGAGGCGGTTCTAACGAATACCCACAATCTGTTTTTGCTGAAATTAGAAAAATAATATATACGCCCGTAAACCCCAGTTTTACTATATAAAAGTGGGGTTTACGGGGGTCAATATTACATTGGCGTGTTTTCGTGATGGGTGAGATATTTGCAGAATGTGAACGGACGACGACGGATGCCGGGCATGAGTATACTCACTTGCTGAGCTTGCGGCTAGGGTGAGCTAAAAATCTAATGACCAATCTCATTGGTGACGGGCCTCTGTGGCCTAGTGGTTGGTTAAGAGACTCTTGATCATTAGGTCTCTCACCGCTGTGGTTCGAGCCTCGCTCGGGTCACATGTGAGATGCCAAGTTCTGCAACGGAAGGTCAGGCGGTTTTTCTGCGGGTACTCAGGTTTTCGCCCACAAAATGAGAAGAAACGTCTCCAAAATGACCTTTACAGTGTTGACGTGGACGTTAAACCTCAAATCAAACAAACAAAACAAAGCAACGATAGTTTATTATCAATCAGCCATTTCAAACAAACAAACAAAGCCTGACGAAGAATGCAACAGTTATTTTATTGTTTAACTGGGGTTAATTTCCAGTAAATCTGTCCCTTACACTCTCGTTGAATCATCGACATCCGTACCCAGTAACGTCGACAATTGTACCCTGCAAAATTTCACTTCATCGACAGCCGTATCGATGAAACTATAAACAGTTCCACAGATGCATATAAAGACATGTTGACACACAAATAAAAGGTTATCGCGTATGTTAATGATGTATCTGCATCATTTCGTCCTCGATATTCCATGACACTGAATAAGAGCCACGCATTTCCCCGGAAGTACTTATTTTATATATTTTCCCGTTTAATTCCGCTCAGCGTGAAAACAGGCTATTAGTCAGACTTCCAAAACACTTGAAACAACAGCAAACTATTTCACAAACGATTTGACACCACAAAAATGGACAGACATACACAAAAATGACACATTTACAGCGAATTTATCGACTACCCTCCTCTGTCGACATCCGTACTGCTCGGTCGAAAACCGTATTTCTCGGTCGACAGCAGCTTTACACAGTACCGGCTCGGTCGACAGCACAGGTATAGAAAATGGTATTACCCCCGTGTTAACTTTCTCTGAAAAATAACTGCCGTTAAAAAAAACAAAAGGTCCATTATGGACCTAATTCGCTCACCTGAGTTATGATGTAATAACATGAAAGATCATCAATCTGATGATGGTTCAGTGCAAGACTATGGCATCTGCCATTTTTATTTTATAACTGGAACAGTTTGCACTTTCCAATCTATTATTAACCCTTTTTGTACCAAATGGAATCTTCCTTCTGATACAAAGCAGGAGTCCATTTAAAAATTTAGCGGTGTCAGGTTGTGTTTTCTTCAAAATTTATTTGGAAAATTGCTGAACTTTTTGCAAACAGTGGAGGCCCTGATCAGACGCCACCTTTTGCGGCATCTGATCTGGGCCTGCACTGTTTGCCAATTACCCGTTTAGAGGTTTCCGGTACTAAATGGGTTGGGGGGCGGACGGGGTTGGGGGATCACCTGTCTAAATGCCATTGTTAAATCAAAGCACTTACAGCACTGGTGGGTCAATTGTCCCTGAGTGTAGGCTGGATATCAGTTAAACAATTTTCTATTTTTTAGCTCAGGCTTCCATTTTGTTTAACCAATTTGGCAATTTTGGTAGAGGGACATAACAGGAACATTCCATTAAAGTTTATTTTGAAATCAGGCCAGTCGCCTACGAGAAAATGATTTTTTTTTAATTTTCAGCTCTGGCAGCCACTTTATTCAGCCCAGTGGAACTATTTCGGCAATTTTGGTGTAAAGGGGCATAAGAGAAACAATTCTGTTGAAATTATTTTGAAATCAGGCTATTGGCCTAGATGTCATTTAAAGGTTGTTCTATATTAAGCTCTAGAGCCAGTTTGTTCAAGAGAGTGGAACCATTAGAGGGTCATCCAAGGAATATTTCTGTGAAATTATTTTGAAATGGCTCATTAGCCCAGGAGAAGATGTCTTTTAATGGTTATTCTATTTTTTTCAGCTCTAGCGGCCATTTTGTTCAGCTGAGCAGAACCATTTTTAATAGCAATTTTGGTAGAGGGTCAAATCATGTGAAATTATTTTGAAATCACTACGCTGGCCTAGAAGGAGATATCATTTAAAGGTTATCTATTTTATACTCTGGTGGCCATTCTGTTCAGCAGAGCAGGAACATTTTAGCAATTTTGGTAGAGGTAACCCAAGTAACATTTCTGTAAAATTATTTTGAAATTGAGCCATTAGCCTAGGAGAAGTTGTCTTTCAAATGTTTTCCAAGTTTTAACTCTGGTGGCCATTTTGTTCAGCAGAGCAGAACCATTTTAGCAATTTTGGTAGCGGGTCATCCAAGAACATTTCTGTAAAATTATTTTGAAATCCTCCAATGGCCGAGGAGGAGATGTCATTTAAAGGGTTTTCTATTTTAAGGTCTGGCAGCCATTTTGTTCAGCAGAACGGATTCATTTTAGCAATTTTGGTAGAGGGTCATCCAAGGGACATTTCTGTAAAATTATTTTGAAATCTACTGCAATTTCTAATTTAGTATTATTTTTTATGAAAAAATGAGAGCAGAAGGCTGCACAATTTTTTTCTGCAAAAATATAAGCATATTTTCCAAATGAAATGATCAAAGTTTTAATGATACATTCACTAACTAACAGCATTGTTAGTTTTGGACAACTGGCCCAAGATTGTCTATAGTCTGACAAAAACTGTCCTTACCTCTGTGTTTAATGAAGAAATACTCGTCACACCATTTCTTAAACCTGGGGTAGTATGCCTTCTTATGTTTCTCACATGCTTCTTTCAATGTGGTATGGAAATGAACAGCATCCTGAAACATTACACTGGGTTTGGATGCCTTATCAACACTTTAAAAGGCATGTGTGACATGCCTTTAAAAGTTTTGATTAGGCATCCAATCAGAAAAACTAATCAAACTTTTCCTGGGAAAACTTAGTCTTTCTAAGCAGTTAGCCAGTGGACCTGTGGTTCTAAACAGCTCACCAAAATGTATATGGAGTTCAAGACTTTTAGAGAGTTTGTATCTTGCCATGGCAGCCATCGTGTCAAATGAATAAATTTTCATCCCATGATCTCATGGAGGCGCCACATGAATGACTTCTATTTGGTTTCAGAGGAGAAGAAAGACAAACAGACTACAGGTAACAGACAACAATGGAGGCTATCCATACAATAAGCTCAGGAGAGCTAAAAATCTTTCACTTTGAACACAAAAAGGAAGTTATCTTCTGGGGTTAATAGAAACCACCTGACTGGCAATGGAAGGGAACTATATTTGATTTTGCAACAAAATCTTTTTTTTTTTGTTAGAGCATGATGTGATAAGCAACTGTTTATGATACTTTACAAAGTCCTTTGTAGTTTCTTTGCCATTAGATGACGTTACATCATTTCTTGTATCAAATATGTTACAAACAGATTTAAATGTATGTGTTCTAGTCAACATCTTCTAACAATGGCAAAAGATTGGGAGAATCTGAAGTAAACGACGGAATTATTGTCAATTTTTTTGTTTTTTAGACTGTAAGTAGATCATATCTTGTGCATGATTTTTAACCCTTAAAATGTTGTGAAAAACTACATCTGAAAATGTAGTCTCTTATGTCGTCTGCTGAATTGTCTTTTTTTTTTTTTTACAAACATTTTAAAAAATATTTTTGCATACAGGCAAAATGTGTGGACCCAGATCAGACTGCTCCACACTGTTTGCAAAAATGAGTTTTAAGGTAACCAGCAGACGACAAGGCTGACGACAATTGTAATGATTGGCATTTGATGGGTTAAGTAAATCAATTTGTCAGTCAGTTGCAAGTTGTTAAACAGCTCTCATTACACACTTTTGATTTGATCTACTTTGCAACTGACCTCCAAACTATTATAGCTGATCTACTTCTTAGATGAAAAACTCATGGATGGAATTCACTGTCCTTACCGCCTCATCCAGATAGTATGGAGTCAGGTCAGTGCCTCCTCCGAACCACCAGTGTTTCTTTCCTCTCTCATCTGTAACCTCAAAGTAGCGGTAGTTAAAATGTATTGTGGGAACGAATGGATTTTTCTGCAATTCATCACAAAAACATACCTAAGTAATTTTGACCCACTTAAACCCACTTTTATACAGTAAAACTGGGGTTTGCAGGGGTATACGTTATTTGTCTTATTTCTGCTAAAAAATAGATTGTGGGTACTTGTTAGAACCACCTTCTTACCAGAAATTTTTCATTTTTTGTGATAAAACTTTCAATATACAGTGTACAGTAAAATTCCTACATTAATATTCCTATATTAAGACCATCTTTAGGACTGCTCAAAAGTGGTCTTCAAGACCACTTTTGAACAGTCCCAAAGATTGTCCCAGACCAGGGGACACTGTGTTAAGACAACACAAAAAAGAATAGCTGCAGCCTTCTAAACAACCTTTTTTAAAGCAGAATTAGTCTGAATTTCAGGTGGTCTTAATAGCGGAATTTTATTGTATTTGAATACATGTAGGTGTGTTTAGTAAATGGTATAAAAACAATCAATGTTTTTTAAGCAAATATATCAGCATATTTGCCATATTCAATATTAAAAGATTTAACAATATGTTAACATAAATAACTTGATTAGTCCCTGGCCAAGAGGTATCTGTCATTTCTGCAAATGCAAAAGCTACTCACATGTTTATTATTTTTTTTTTCAGCAAAAATATCAGCATACGAGGGTAGGCTGAAAAGTTCTGAGCCTGACCAAGATCCAATGGTTTGTCCATGCTGAAAGTGCCTTATTTTTCAACATAGTCTCCCTTCCTGTCCACACACTTCCTCCAGCGATGCTGGAGTCCTTGGATCCCAGTGGTATAGAAGGTCTCATCTTTGTCCCTGAAAAACTCCTCCACAGCAGCTATCACCTCCTCGCCTGACGGATAATGCTGCCCAGCCAAGTGCTTTTTCATGTTTGGAAACAGGAAATAATCTGATGGAGCTAGATCAGGTTGAATATGGGGGGTGATCGACAAGTGTGAAGCCACAGTCATGCACAGCAGCCATTGCGACAACCGTTTTCTGAACAGGCGCGTTGTCCTGATGGAACAAGACCCCTTTTGTCAATTTTCCGGGTCGTTTAGCCTTAATTGCTTTTTGCAATTGTTTTAGCAGATCTGCATAATACTCGCCATTAATTGTTCTGCCCTTTTGAAGGTAATCTATGAATATTATACCCTTGGCATCCCCGAACACTGATGCCATCACCTTCCCTGCAGAGGAGACGACCTTTGCCTTCTTTGGAGGGGGTGAGCCAGGGTGCTTCCATTGCATGGATTGTCTTTTGTTCTCTGGCTCAAAGTGATGAACCCAACACTCATCCTGAGTGACAAAACGGTCAAGAAAACCATCTTGGTCTGCTTCAAAAATAGTCAAGTTGGCTTGTGAGAGGTTCAGTGTAGCCAGGCGTCTAAAGCCGTGGCACCCATCTGGCGGAAACCTTCGACATTCCTAATTCACTGTGTAGAATTATCTCTACTTGTTCAAGGGAGATGCCAACAGTGTTAGCTAACTGATTCACAGTTAAACGCCTGTCATCCATCACGGCCCTGTGCACTTGGCTGATGGTTTCCTCAGTTGTTGCCTTTGTGGGCCGTCCACACCGGTCATCATCTTCAAGGCTGTCCTTGCCCATCTTAAAATTTGCTGCCAACCTTTTCACGGTTGCATACAAAATGTAGCAACCATATCGGCATGAATGTCCTTAGGAGCAAACCCCTTTTTATGGAGGTACTTGATGACACCACAATGCCAGATTTTGTCCATTTTCTCAAAAACGTGCTAGTATCAATTTTCAAAGTCTAGAATTTCTACGTTATTGCAGGTAAACTTGAACTCATTTGAGTCAAATCAAGTAATAAAGGTTTGGATTTAATGAATAGAAAATTTCATGGCTCTTCGATGCCTGCTTCTTGGTCAGGCTCAGAACTTTTCAGCCTACCCTCGTATTTGCCATATTCAATAATCAAAGATTTTAAAATACGTTAACATAAATAACTTGATTAGTCCCTGGCCGAGAGGTATCTAATACTCTGTCATTTCTGCAAATGCAAAAGCTATTCACATGTTTATTGTTGTTGTTTTTTTCAGCAAAAATATCAGCATATTTGCCATATTCAATAATAAAAGATTTAACAATACATTAACATAAATAACTTGATTTGTCCCTGGCCCAGAGGTATCTAATACTCTGTCATTTCTGCAAATGCAAAAGCCACTCACATTCTTTTTACACCACAACCTCTTTATAACACTATTAATGGGGTCCAAAGCAGAAACCATATTAGTCAAACAACCGTGTTATATCCATACAAAAATGTATAGATTATATAGAAAAATGACCATTTATGGTCATTTTTCTATGTAATCAATACATTTTGGGATTTATCTTGAAATCGTGTTATATCAAAACTGTGTTATAACAAACCATGTTATAAGGAGGTTGTGGCGTATTTCTCATAAAAAACATGGTTTGCCATGTTCTATAATCAGACAGATTTACAAATGCCTTAACTTATGAACAGATTAGATTTTTACAACTGGACCCTGGCCGAGAGGTATCTTATACTCTGGCATTTCTGCACATGCAAAAGCTATTCACACTTTTTTTCAGCAAAAATACTGGCATATTTGCAATGTTTGACAATAAGTTAACTCATGGCAGGATTAGTTTTGATCAACTGGACCCTGGCAGATAGGTTATAAAACTATCTAATAGAACCAGGTAACAGCAAAAGGTATAAGACTGTATTTAAAGTTTGTATGCAGAACAAAGGATGATTCAGATCCGTCTGTACACCCGTTATGTGCAATGGATCTGCAAAACATTTATGATCATTGAAGTGTCTGCCTTGTCATTAAAGTCCTACTTGTACTTTTTGCTGTCTCCTGGCTCATTTGTAGTTGCAATGATCTCTATGCTGTCCCCTGGCTCATTTGTAGTTGCAATGATCTCTATGCTGTCTCCTGGCTCATTTGTAGTTGCAATAATCTCTATGCTGTCTCCAGGCTCATTTGTAGTTGCAATGATCTCTATGCTGTCTCCTGGCTCATTTGTAGTTGCAATGATCTCTATGCTGTCTCCTGGCTCATTTGTAGTTGCAATGATCTCTATGCTGTCTCCTGGCTCATTTGTAGTTGCAATGATCTCTATGCTGTCTCCTGGCTCATTTGTAGTTGCAATGATCTCTATGCTGTCTCCTGGCTCATTTGTAGTTGCAATGATCTCTATGCTGTCTCCTGGCTCATTTGTAGTTGCAATGATCTCTGTGCCTCCGCCCAGCAGGGCTTGAAGATATATATGGGCTGCATGATGCTTCCACTCAGAGCTGAAACCGACCGCAAATGAGTACTGGTAAACCCCTTAGAGGATCTAAGCCTGCCCAGGCAAAGCGGTGCGAGTCGGACCGTCCATGCTTATAAACCCTATTGGTTTCATTCGGCGACAGGGCTTGAGATGTCATTTCATCTCAATGTCGGGTAAAAGTCCCACAAAATTGGAAGCAACGTCTCCAAAATGACCTATACAGTGTTGACAGGGATGTTAAACTTAAAGTCAATCAATCAAATGCAAAGATCTCTCCCTCCTTCCCTCCCACTCCCTCTCCCCCTCCCTCTCTCTACTTACAGGATGTATGACAGAGCTAACACCAGTAGCAAAGAATGGCAAGTTCTTCCCTTCCAAGTCCTTCCCTCTGAAAATACACAAAATACTAGCCAGTCATCATTATAAGCTCTGCAAAAACTGAAGTAAATAGAAAAAACATAGTTCTTTATATAGCATTTTTCTCATGAGTATTAAGCATAGGAATCAAAACATAAAACCCACATGGTCACAGTAGTGTGAACCCTGGGGGTTATGTCCTTTCAATTAACCCTTAAGTTGCCGACAAAAACAACAGCTTAATATGTAGTCTGCTTATGTCGTCTGCTGATCGTCTCGCAAACTTTTTAAAAATATTTTTGCATACAGGCAAACAGTGCGGGTCCAGATCAGACTGCTCCTAGTGGAGCAGTCTGATCTGGGTCTACACTGTTTGCAAAAAGTTACTTTTAAGGTAACAGGCACATGGAAAAGCAGACGACCATTGTCATGATTGGCATTTTATTGGTTAAGCTTTGTAGACATGTTGCCAAAAACAAAATACAGTAAAATCCCACTACTTAGGGGAATGATATATCTTCAGGGGAGGAAACTCCTTAAAAAAAAATTTTGTCTCCCTAATGAACAGGGGTCAACTATTAAAGGAAAGATGTTGCCTCTAAGGAGCAAATTCTTTCCTTTAAGAGTAGACCCCTAACCTGGACGGTTTAAGTTTACATGAAAATAGAAAATAAAACAAGAAGACCCAAAAGTTGTCTCTATCTGATCATGTACATTGTATACAGTTGTAAGTGTCGTCTATTACAATCAAACTTTGAGCCATGTTTTTTTTTTTCTTAGCATTTTTCTGTATGGAATAAAACTCGTGTAAAATTTTATGTCCTGTTTTTCTCATGAAAAAAAAAAATCTTTGAGAGCAAATGACATATCCATTCAATTTTCTATTTCATCTATATATTTTTGGAATCCATCTTTATACGGGCGCCGTCAAGTGATTTTGGTACTTATTGCCTATGCGAGCAGCGAAGGTTCAGGCGAGCCTGCACATCCGCGCAGTCTCGCAAGAACCTTCGCTGCTCGCTCATACAAGCAGTGAATCAAGAGGAACCTTCAGACAGAAAGCCATATCCCTGGCCCCTCTGAATGGCTGGGCATGTGCAGTTAAAATTTGTCATGACGGAATGCTCAAAGATACAAATTCGCTTGGCGGGGCTCATACAGTGTTATATTCCAAACTGGGTTAGAATGAAGAGTCCTATGAAACCTTATGATAGCACGAAAAAATGCATCTAAAAATGTCATCTGTTTATGTCTGCATCTTCCTGTAAACTTATAAAACATATTTTTACATACAGTCAAACATGGTGGACCCTGAGCACAGTGTGCAGTCTGATCTGGGTTCACACTGTCTGCAAAAATAACTTTTAAGACAACAAAGCAGATGACAATTGCCATGATCAGCAAAAGTGGGTAAAAACTGTAGAAAGTATTCACAATCTTCCTTCCATCTGTAGAAGGGGAAAACTGTAGAAAGCATTTCACAAAATTTCTTGGATCAGCAGAAGTGGGGAATAACTGTAGAAAGTATTTCATGATATTTCTTGAATCAGCAGAAGTGGGAAACAATGGTAGAAAGAATTTCATGAACTTCCTTGAATCAGCAGAAGTGGGGAATAACTGTAGAAAGTATTTCATGAACTTCCTGGAATCAGCAGAAGTTGGGAATAACTGTAGAAAGTATTTCATGAACTTCCTTGAATCAGCAGAAGTGGGGAATAATTGTAGAAAGTATTTCATGATCTTCCTTGAATCAGCAGAAGTGGGGAATAACTGCAGAAAGTATTTCATGATCTTTTTTGAATCAGCAGAAGGGAGGAATAACTGTAGAAAGTATTTCATGATCTCCCGCCAATCAGCAGAAGTGTGCAATAACTGTAGAAAGTATTTCATGATCTTCCTCCAATCATCAGAAGTGTGGAATAACTGTAGAAAGTATTTCATGATCTTTCTTGAATCAGCAGAAGTGTGGAATAACTGTAGAAAGTATTTCATGATCTTCCTCCAATCAGCAGAAGTGTGGAATAACTGTAGAAAGTATTTCATGATCTTCCTTGAATCAGCAGAAGTGTGGAATAACTGTAGAAAGTATTTCATGATCTTCCTTGAATCAGCAGAAGTGTGGAATAACTGTAGAAAGTATTTCATGATCTTCCTGGAATCAGCAGAAGTGTGGAATAACTGTAGAAAGTATTTCATGCTCTTCCTTGAAACAGCAGAAGTGTGGAATAACTGTAGAAAGTATTTCATGATCTTTTTTGAATCAGCAGAAGGGAGGAATAACTGTAGAAAGTATTTCATGATCTCCCGCCAATCAGCAGAAGTGTGCAATAACTGTAGAAAGTATTTCATGATCTTTTTTTAATCAGCAGAGGTGTGGAATAACTGTAGAAAGTATTTCATGATCTTCCTTGAATCAGCAGAAGTGGGGAATAACTGTAGAAAGTATTTCATGATCTTTCTTGAATCAGCAGAAGGGGAGGGGGGGTTAAGACCGTATTAAGTATTTCATGATCTTCCTTAAATCAATAGTAGGGGGAATAACTAATAACTACAGAAAATATTTCATGATCAATCTCACTGGGGTCTGACCCCACAATCTCCTGATCACTAGTCAGATGTGCTTTATCCATGTAATAGACATACTAGTAACCTCTGAATTATTTGGAGAAAAGTGGGGCTTAAAAGGATAAATGTCAGTATAAATACTTATCTTTCAGCCCCTGCACATCGGGGCTTGAAGAAATAGATGGGCAGGATAATGCTTCCATGCAGAGCTGAATCCGACCACACACGAGTACTGGTAAACCACTTGGGAGCTGGGCCCGCCCAGGGAAAGCAGTTCGAGTCTGACCATCCATGCTTATAAACGCTATTGATTTTATTGGGTGACAGGGCTTGAGATGTCATTTCATCTCAGTGTTGGGTAAAAGTCCCACAAAATTGGCAGCAACATCTCCAAAATAACATACAGTGAAATTCCGCTATTAAGACCACTTTCCAGACTTCTTAAAAACGGTCTTATTAGCGGGGTGGTCCTAATAATGGAACTGCTGAATAAACTATTGTTGGAAATATTGTTTTAAATTCTTTTTATGTGCAATATGCCTATTGTATTGCTACATGCATTTAGTAATTCTTTCTATCTTGAACTTTACTGATCCTCAGTTTAACTTTAAAGTTCTATTTTCCTTATTAACTATAGGCATTAAAAACCACATTAATGATAACAGTATGAACTAAATGTTGCTTCATATCATATTCATATTCAATTGTTCCAAAATTTCCTTCTTAAATATCTGAAGAAAACAGAGCTGCACATCACCAAAAATCAGAAGAAAAACTAGTTATTCAATTAGCCTTGACAGTGATACTCATAACACTTCTTGTTAAAACAACACACAGATTAGTTCAGGTAAACTGCTATTGTTCACACCTATAGGGATATGTGTGAACTGTAAACTGGCTCATTACCAAAAGCTGTTGTTATGGTGAAGAATCAAGCATAACGTGGACTGAGAGATACAAATTAACTTGACCTGACCAAACAGTGGTCTCAATAGCGTACAGTAATGACAGATTTGGTCTTTTGAAAGCGGTCTTAATACTGAATAGCGGGGTGGTCTCTCTACCGGAATAAATTACAATTAACTATATAGGAAATAATTTGGGTCTGGCAAAAACCGGTCTTAATAGCGGACTGGTCCTAATATAGGGGTGGTCTTTAAGTGGAATTCTACTGTATACAGTGTTCATAGGGACGTTAAACATCAAATCAAACATACAAAACAAACATATACTTATCTTTGCTTCAAAACCTAAGATTGTGGGTACTTGATAGAACTGCCAGATGAAGGCAGTTCTAACAAGTGCCCATAGGCGATGTTTTGAGTATATATAAGTTATAACAAAGTTTTATCAGAAAAGAAATATTTTCAGAGCCACTTAGGACAGCAATATCTCACAAAGGTGAGTGTAAATAAAGAAAATATCCGAAAATTCCATGAAAGAGCCTTATTCAGAGCCATAAAGGACAGAATTATCTCACATGGGTAAGTGTAAATAACGGTAAATGAAGACAAAAATCCAAAACCTTCATAAAAGAACCCTTTTCACATGGGTGTGCGCAAATAAAACAAATTACCGTAAAAATTCGGCTATAAGACGAGGATTTTTCCCTCCAAAATGAGCCCCAAAAAATGACCCGGTCTTATAGCCGAGGTCATGGACAGCAGGCTTTTTTCCGGCAATGTCCGGCGAAGACCAGACAAACGGAAAAAACCGATCAGTGTTTTTTTATAATTGATATGAATCGCCGCCCACAAACCACCGCTACGATTTTTATACACGTGATCGGTAAATGACGTCATCGGACGCCAGCACTCCCACAGGTTTTTAATGTCATTGTGTGTATCTATTTCATAAAAAATAATGTTTGGAAACGGTAAAAATATTTTCTCGATAGCCAAGCTATTGTGAATAGAGGTGGATAGAAAACCAGCGCTTTGCACAGCTCCCAAATTATCCCTAGAAGCTCCGTGTCAATAACCAACAACAGCGTTCGACTTTTCCCGCCAACGTCTGCTATTTGGCGCCAAAATATAACCATACATGAGGTCGTAGAAAAGTCTGTTTTCATGTACCGTTAGATGTAGCTAATTGTCTGAGGAGCGATTAAATCATTTTCACATTGATTGTGGATTAAATTTTATGACTGGAGGATAAACGCAAATAAGGGACATAACTTGACCATATTTTCACACCTTATCGACACACACCGCAGGGTGGCAATTATATGACAGGGATTAACAATAGTGTCATACCTGAACCATAATAAATACACAGAATAAAGACTCAAAAAGACTGACAGTTGTAGACGATTTTTTTCACTTGTCCCGACCGGGCGTCCTAAGGTCAAAGTGCACCTGCCCGGCGCGATTTTGGTCTTGTCCTGGACGGCCGGGAAATGGATTTGTCAGCCCCTTACTGTCTAGCCTTAGCCAGAAAAGCATGTACCGGACCGACAGCGATACGACGTATCGGCCTGACGTTTGCCGCTTTTTTGTGCTAGCTGGGGCATTGTTTCTGAATCTGAATAGCTAGGTGTTGTATTCCCCCGATTAAAAAAAACAACAACAAAAAACGTTCAGTTACTTATAAAAAAGCTGCAATAAATATTTCTAAATTTTGTGGATGGAAATGAATTCCTTCCTTTTGCCAACAAGTATCTCAGTGGTAAAGGGTTAATAGACCTACCTATTCAGATTCAATTAGAGTTGTCTCTCTTTGTAACTCTTACAAAGAAGACACAGAATGTCAACAGACATAAGCAAACCATGTGAGGGGTAAGTAGAGGGGTTTTCTGACGAAAAAAGTCCATTTTCTCACGACTAAACGGCATCTGGCGCTAGCAGATAGGCCCCGACAGATACGGCAAAAATTGAACCCATCTTATAAAAGAGTATAAGCAAAATCCCACCTTAGAAAAACTGAAAAAGGTGTCCTGTCTTATAGCCAAATCGCCTTTTGAGCTAATTTTTACGGTATCCAATCTTTTCATTAAACAGCCCTTTTCAAAGCCATAAAGCAGGTATATACGTATTCCAGTACCGGATTATTTGCGCAGGGCGCAAAACTTCCAGCTAAGGAATTTTTGCGCCTATCGATCACAGAAATCCGCAAAATGGATTTTTTGCATACGTACGCAGATTCATTATCGAACAGTGGATTTTTTCTGCGTACGTCCGCAAAAATTCCAGACTCTCATCTTTGATAGACTGGGGGAAAAATCAAGCTTAGGATTTTTTGCGCCTTTTGATCACAGTAATCCTAAAATGGATTTTTTGCGTACATACGCAAATTCTTTATGGAAGAGTGGAATTTTCTGCGTACGTCCGCAGAAAGGACGCCAAAATTCCAGACTCTCACATATGTAAGACTGGGAAAAAATCCAGCTTAGGAATTTTTGCGCCTATCGATCACAGCTATCCTGAAATGGATTTTTTGCGTACATACGCAAATTCATTACGAAAGATTGGAATTTTCTGCGTACGTCCGCAGAAAGGACGCAAAAACTTCAGACTCTCATATGTGTTAGACTGGAAAATTACCTTTATTGCTAATAACCGTATGTCGAACATTTTGAGTTTTCTAGAGCCGTGGATTTTTTTCTGCGTACATGTACGTCGCCAGAAAGTCCTCAATATAAGGTGCAAAACAGAAGTGAAGCCAAATCATAAAATGATATGGGAATATCACCGCCACTCCTTATAATCCTATTTTGGACTTTTGGCAGGGCGCAAAAGCTTTCGGCCTGCGCATTTTTGCGACTATCGATCAAAGTAACCGTATGATGGATTTTTTTGCGCACATACGTTAATTATTTGTAAAGGCTGTAATTTTCTGCGTTTGTCCGCAGAAAGGATGCAAACTTTCCAGAATTTCATATTATAGAGCATTGGATTTGTTTTCTTTTTCTTTTTTTCCGTACGTCAGCAGAAAATCCTCCAAACGAGGCGCAAAACAGACGTGAATGTATTCATAAAATGAATTAGGAATATCACCGTCAATGCTTATAATACTAGCAGGGCGCAAAAGCTTCGGTCTGCGATTTTTTGCGCCTATCGTAAAGGCGTTATGTGCATATCTATGATGGATTTTTTTGCGTTCCTACGCTCATTCTTTAGAAAGGACGAAACTTTTCCAGAATGTATACGCATATCATTTACAGAACCGTGGATGTTTCTGCACAGAAAGTCCTGAAAGCGAACATGTTGGTTTGGGAATATCACCGGCAGAGTGATAATAACTTTTGGCTCACATCCATTAAATGTTTTTGGAGTTCTCCAAGGGAGACGTAACATTTCATATGTTTGATTGGAAACGCCACTAGCTACCCACAATCTATATTTTGAGCAGAAATAAGAAAATATCACAATTTTACATCTTAAGATTTTAATTTTTTCGGCCGTAAAATTTCCAATGTATTTGTATAGGCGTGTTTTCGTAATGACACAACACTCTCCATCTCTTAACTTTTTAATTGAAGCCGAGCTAAAATGCTTCAAATTATAGCTTTGAAAAAAAAAAGCTGTTCACAAACACAATATTCAAAAGTACGCATGTTACTTGTTTAGTGTTAAGAGTTTTTTTTTTCTCGGGTTGTTCAATACTGTTAAAGGTGAGCCATCTATATTCTTAATTGACTCTTAATTAGACCCAGTGCGGCTATCTTTATGACTGCATGTATAAGTAATTACCAAGGGGTCCTGTGGTGAGAGATCCGCCCCATGATCAAATTGTTCAAACACCGAGAGGTGGGTGTGACTAATTTGTTTCTTTGTTCACCAGACCATTTCTTATCATCAAAGTCTCTATAAGGTAACAACCTAAGATCAAATGAGGATCAAAAAGTTTTGTATCAAGGTTTAACCGAAAGTCTAATCATGTTCTGCTCTGTTTGGATAAGATATTTTTACGTTTTGGCTTTACGTTCATACTAGCAGATGGGATAGCCTGCTAACAACAAATGCTCATAGCTTTGGCATCAGTGCAATCTGATCATTGGGATAATAGGCTTTTTGTCGGCATAATCTCTACTTATGCGGCGTTGATAGCATTCCATGTGAATGCATTTTCAGGGTATTTTTTAATCTAATAGAATTGAAGGCATCTGTTTGTTTGATTTTAGGTTTAACGTCCCCGTCAGCACTGTATAGGTCATTTTGGAGACGTTGCTACCAATTTTGTGGGACTTTTACCCGACATTGAGATGAAATGACATCTCAAGCCCTGCCGCCCAATGAAATCAATAGGGTTTATAAGCATGGACGGGCCGACTCGCAGCAGTTTTCCTGGGCAGGCTTAGACGTTCTAAGCGGATTACCGGTACTCATGTGCGGTCGCTATCAGCTCTGCGTGGAAGCATCGTGCAGCCCAATCTATTTCTCTAAGCCCCTATGGGCGGGGGCGGGTTGAACCTACAGATACATTTGTTTGTTTGTATTGGAGTTTAACGGCCCAGTCAACACTATATTAGGTCATTTTTGAGCCGGTCTGTTCACCTATCCACACTTTTCCTATCAAGCTTATACGTTAGCGGTAACCAGTATAGTGCACATTCTTTCAACAGAAACTGCCAACTTCCTTTCTTGAATCAGCGGAAGGGAGAGAATGACCGTAAAATAGATTTCATGATTATTTCCATAAAAGGATCCGATGATGTCGACCTCGGCAGGTATCGAACCCGCGTCCTCCTGATCACCAGTCAGACGCGCATACGATTGAGCTACCGAGGCCGGCGCCTTGGATTGGAATACAGTCGAACTTCGATGGCTCGAACCCCTTTGGGACCATGAAAATTTGTTCGAGACAGCGGTAGTTCGAGCCACAGAGGGTTGCTATTATAGTGCCATACCAGGAGGCATAATGGAGATAATTGTGGGATATCTTTTCGGTGTTCTGTATTATAAATGTATGTTGTGTGTACTCATTAGAATCGCCTCATCGAGGCGATTCTAATGAAGCCCACAGCATACATTTGCAAGCTAAATGAGGAAAATCTTCATAAATTACCCCTATATCGTATTTGGAGGCATTCTCTGCGGACTGAAGAACGGGTTCGACTCATCCATGGTAAAGGAGCCATCGGAGTTCGAGCCATTGAAGTTCTCACATTGTAATTACAACTGTTTTGCATCGACAACTAAACGGACTCATTTCAATGTTTTATTGATACAGATTATATGTCTCAGACGTTCAACTGAATCCTTATCGTATATGCCTTAAATCATGTTTGCTTTGTATTGTGTATGTAGTAAACCAATAAAATATACCAAATAAAGAGTAATTGAAACCTAATTAAATATACCAAATAAAGAGTAATTAAAACCTAGCTTATGCTTCTTTTTGCATCTTTGATTAGTCAAAATGCACGTTACTTATGTTTAGAAGTAAATGGCGTCGTATTTTTGTATACGGTTCCGTGCCTATATTATTTGGATACATGCATGATCAGTCTTCGCATGTCGCAGTAGTCAGGTTGATTAAGCAGAGAAGGCGTTACATGGGTGTACAAGCGTGCAACATAAGATTCCATGGGTTTGCAAGCTAAATGAAGAAAATCTTCATAAATTACCCCTATATCGTATTTGGAGACATTCTCTGCGGACTGAAGAACGGGTTCGACTCATCCATGGTAAAGGAGCCACCTGCTCACAAACATACTGGGGGCTATTATAAAAACCTTTGGGGCTCCCGCTCCAATTTATTTCAATTGAGTGAAGGGGTTTAAGTTTTACGTCCCACCAACAGCTAAGGTCATACGGAGACGGGACCTCGGTTTAAAGACTCATCCGAAAGTCTGGAGAAGCTTATTTCAATTGAACAAATATGCAATATATCAAGTGCTTTATTTTGTTCAAAACATAGACTGTGTTACTCGTTCGAGCCTCAGTGAGGCTGTGGCTTTTATATGGGGTACGTTGTCCCCGTAAACACTTCTTAGGACATTTTGGAGACGTTGCTTCCAATTTTTGGGGACTTTTACCCGACATTGAGATGAGATGACACCTCAAGCCCTCCCGTCCAAAAAATAGGGTTTATATGCAGGGACGGCCGAAAGCCACCACTTTACCTGGGCAGACATAGGCCCACGTGTGAGCGGTGTGCAATCGGTTTCAGCTCTGTATAGAAGCATCGTGCTCTCCAAGCACCGATGGGCGGGGGCATCAATGAGGCTGTGGCAGCTAAAGTAGCAACCGCTGTTTGCAGCGGGATGAATTTGTTTTTGTTTGATTTGAGGTTTAACGTCCCCGTCAACACTGTAAAGGTCATTTTGGAGACGTTGCTTCCAATTTTGTGGGACTTTTACCCGACATTGAGATGAAATGACATCTCAAGCCCTGTCGCCCAATGAAACCAATAGGGTTTATTAGCATGGACGGTCCGCCTCGCACCGCGGTTCCTGGACAGGCTTAGATCCTCTCAGCGGTTTACCAGTACTAGTGTCTGCGTGGAAGCATCATGCAGCCCATATATTTCTTCAAGCCCCTATGGGCGGGGGCTTTCAGCGGGATGAAATGTATCGCAAATGTTTGTCACTTAAATGTTTAGCGGTTACAACATTGAACATCATCGTGATATAGCCGACAATTCTTTTATTTGTACATGTTCTTCAATGCCATGGTGCTCGTTAGAACCACCTTGTCAGCGATTATCTAACAACCTATGCCTTTGAACAGAAACTGAAAAAAATGTATGCTCTTTTAAACCCCAGTTTCTCTATAATGGATGTCCATTCCATTGACTTGTCAACATGGCGCGTTTCGAAAGAAATTTATTTTTAATATCTCCCGGATACTCATAAAGTTCTAAATAAGCTTTTTCAAATAGTAAAGTGGAAGATTTTGGGAGAAGGGCTTGAGATGTCATTTCAACTCATTGTCGGGTAAAAGTGCCACAGGATCGGAAGCAGCAGCCTTTAAAAACTGACCTTTATTGTTTTACGGGGACGTAAAACCTCAATTCAAATAATGATTGACATAATAGTTTACCTGTTCTCGAACATAAGTATCGTTGTCAAAGGGAGGCAATAAAGTATTTTGGAGGCTATAGGCAAATGTATGTAACGATCTCCCACAGGCGCAGACAATGTTTTAGAGGAACATCTGCTTTTATACGCAAAAATCCACGCATCAACTAGAAAATCGCGTATGACTGCAGAAATTGCTTCCGAGGAATATATATGCGTACGCAAAAATATCATCTACTTTAATAGAAATTAAAGTTTGAGCGCAAATAGTCCTTTCATGGAATATCTGCATAGGGACGCAAAAATATCCACGTCTCTAATAGAATTTTGCGTTTGAGCGCAAAAACTCTAACTGTGGAATATCTGCTTCCATACGCAAAATATACACGGGTCTAATAAAACAAAATCGGAGGAGCGCCAAAACTCCTTTCAAGAATATTCCAAAGACAGAGTTTCTGCGTAGGATAGAGTGACAATGAAGTGCGTTCATATTAATTCATATAAATTTGTATATGAGCGCAGAAATTGCTTCCAAGGAAAATATATGAGTCTGAGCGCAAATAATCCTTTCATGGAATACCTGCATAGTTACGCAAAAAATATCCATGTCTCTAATAGAATTCTGCGTTTTAGCGCAAAAATTCTAACTGTGGAATATCTGCTTCCATACGCAAAATATCCAAGGATCTAATAAAAAAATCGGGGGAGCACAAAAACTCCTTTCTGGAATATTCCAAAGACAGAGTTTCTGCGTAGGATAGACAGGCAATATAGTGCGTTCATATAAATTTGTATATAAGCGCAGATAATGCTTCCGAGGAATATATTTGCGTCTGAGCGCAAATAATCCTTTCATGGAATATCTGCGTAGGTACGCAAAAATATCCTCGTCTGTCTGTAACAGAATTTTGCGTCTGGACGCAAATATTCCAATTGTGAAATATCTGCTTCCATACGCAAAATCGTAAGAGCGCAAAAGCTCCTTTCTGGAATATTTCAAAGACTGAGTTTCTGCGTAGGACGATGTAATTCCAATTCAGTGACAATAGAGTGTATTGATATGCAAAAATCCAATGCAGGATTATTTGCGCCCAAATTTACATCTGAGCGCAGATAATGCTTCCGAGGAATATATTTGCGTCCGAGCGCAAATAATCCTTTTATGGAATATGTGCGTAGGTACGCAAAAATATCCTCGTCTGTAATAGAATTTTGCGTCTGGACGCAAATATTCCAATTGTGAAATATCTGCTTCCGTACGCAATATCGTAAGAGCGCAAAACCTCCTTTCTGGAATATTTCAAAGACCGAGTTTCTGCGTAGGATGATGTAATTCCAATTCAGTGACAATATAGTGTATTGATATGCAAAAAATCCAATGCAGGATTATTTGCGCCCAAATTTACATCTGAGCGCAGATAATGCTTCCGAGGAATATATTTACGTCTGAGCGCAAATAATCCTTTCATGGAATATCTGCGTAGGTATGCCAAAAATATCCTCGTCTGTAATAGGATTTTGCGTCTGGACGCAAATATTCCAATTTTGAAATATCTGCTTCCGTACGCAAAATCGTAAGAGCGCAAAAACTCCTTTCTGAAATATTCCAAAGACAGAGTTTCTGCGTAGGACGATGTAATTCCGATTCAGTGACAATACAGCGTATTCATATGCAAAAACTCCAATGCAGGATTATTTGCGCCCAGCGCAAATACTCCTAATCTGGATCGATATATACCTCCATAAAGGACAGAATTATCTCACATGGGCGAGTGTAAATATAGAAAATATTCCAAATCTTCATAAAAGAACAATTTTTAGAGCCATAAAGGACAGCATTATCTCATATGGGTGAGTGTAAATAAAGAAAATATCCAAAACTTTCATAAAACAGCCTTTTTCACAGCCATATTGGACAGAGTTATCTCATATGAGTGAGTGTAAATAAAGAAATATCCAAAACTTTTATCAAAGAGCCATTTTCACAGCCAAAATGGACATCATTATCTCACATGTGTGTAAATGAGCCATTTTTAAAGCCATGAAAGGCAGCATTATCTCACATAGGTGTGTTTTCCTAATGATCTCATAATTTCTTACCTAGATTTCATTTGCTGAACAGCACTTGCCGGAAGGTTTCCACTGACCACAGAGATATTGACCCCAGCCTTCTCAAATACAGCACCATCTTGTAGAACACAGGTTATACCTCCACCACCCTGCACACAATTGTAATAAAGAAATAGTTTTTACTTGATACAGTATAGCTCCAATATATCCCGGTAGTCGGGGGCCATAGCCCGAAAACTGCGATGTGGTCGGAGCACGATATAAGTCGCGGTAGTTTGCCAGAATTACTCAGTGACAGAACAAACAAAGGGGACTGTGTCTACCAATTAACTTACATTCGAGAACAGCTGAAAATCTGCGTCTGAAAACATGTGATTGCGTTCCCCTGGTTATCTGTAACGGGTGACGGCCAAGGGGTGCAACTACCATAAACGCTAAGCGCTAAAGCAATTCTAGTTGTTTCCCTTGGCTTGCCAGATCTCAGAATCATTAAAAGTAGCGGTTGGAAAAAAAATTATTTAACGTCTACCACGGGCCGAAAAACTATACAACAACAAAACTATCATTTTATTGTGTTTTGATTGCGGGCAAGTGTAAAAAAAATCGTCTACAACTGTCAGTCTTTTTGAGTCCTTAAATAAGGTAAAACTAGACCAGTAAGTAAATCGTAATAATTGCTGCACTGTCAATTGAGAGACAAACCATCTGTGTATTTATTACGGTTCAGGTATGACACTATTGTTAATCCCTGTCATATAATTGCCACCCCGGTGCGTGTCGATAAGGTGTGAAAATATGGTCAAGTTATGTCTCTAATTGGCGTTTATCTTCCAATCATAAAATTTAATCCACAATCAATGTGAAAATGATTTAATCCCTCCTCAGAAAATTAGCTACATCTAACGGTAGATGTTTGCATCATAAAAACGGACTTTTCTGAGATCTCGTGAATGGTTATGTTTTGGCGCCAAATAGCAGACGCTGGCCGGGAAAAGTCAAACGCTGTTGGGGCCTGGTTTAACCTGGTTTTAAATAAATTTTAACAACTTAAAACTCTATTTTTTTTTTAATAATGAATTTTTAAGGGAAAAAAAAAACGGGATCCACGGTGCGACCGCGATAGATTGGACATCGCGAAATATCGGAACGCGATATTTTGGAGCTATACTGTATAATGTCACTGTTAGCAGATACATCCCCATGTTTTTATTGAACTTCTTTGTCAATAAAATCTGATTGAAGGGGGTGGGAATACCTGGCAGATTTTTCTGCCATTTTTCAAAGGGATACAACATTTGGAACTTCCTGTTCGCTTGTCTATAAACTCTGTCCCACGGAAATAGGGTCAACTTATAAAAGAAAGAATTTGCTCCTCAGGAGCAAATTCTTTCCTTTAAGAGTTGACCTCTATTGACATGTGAGACAAAAATACTTCTGTGTTTCATAGTTCTCAGGAACTGTATTATCACCTGTTTGAATTATTGAAACTGATCTCAACTGATAATGCTATTCCAGTTTTCTCATATTTTCAATTGCAAACCTTAGATTCAAAGTTTAAATATTTTTTTTAAATAATTTAAAATCCAGTTCTGCTATTTGTAAGTGGATGATATAACATACAGAACTTACTGATCTGCTCAAAAGGCATGTAAAAACACTTACATTAACTAGTTGGAATGAAATTGTGAATCAAATGGCAGTTTTAAACATTTAAAAAAAAATATATTTTAATTGTAAATTTACGAGTAAGCTTGAATTTCGAAATCAAATTTCTCATTTTTAACCTAAATTATAAACAAGATACACAGTAATCGAAGGGCCTGAGAAAACTGTATAATGCGACTGCAAAATGGAAAATAAGGTAGTTTAAAACTCTTTAGATACTTTAAATACTCTGCACAACATAGGATATTCTTTCATGGCACCAATAATCACAGCTTTCTAATGAAAACATAATGGAAGGAAGGATGGATGGAAGGAAGGAAGGATGGATGGATGGATGGATGGATGGATGGATGGATGGACTGATGGATGGATGAACATTCTCACAAATGAACATTTAGTAAACATTTAGGTGGCTAGGCATGGGCATATTGACTACTTAAGCGGCAAATTCTCTTAAGCGGTAAACCACGTAAGAGTACATTTTTGCTACCTAAGTATCAAAATTATGGAATAAAGTCCATATGGACTCAGGAATGACTACTTTAGTGTCAAACTGTCCAAATTTTTTGCCCCCCTAAATGTCATTTCGTTAGTGCAGATGGATGGATGGATGGATGGCTGGATGGTTTGGTTTAGTTTGGTGTGGAGTTTAATGGCCCAGTCAAGCTGATCAGTTTACCTTATCACAGTTTTCTTGGGCAGTCATACACGTAAAAGATGGCTGGATGGGAAGGCATGGGATGGAGTGAGGGAGGGACAGGTGTATCAACAGACAGTGCATGGATGAATGACAGAATTTACAAACCTCTTTTCTCTTCCATTTGTCAATAAGAAATTTTTTCTCTCCATCTTGTTCTTCTAATGCTCGACACACATCATGCTGTACAAGATAAAGTAACATTACAATGACTAGCAACATCAAGTTAACACATCTGTGTAATGAACAACACTCTAAACCCCATTTTATATGGAGAAAACTGGGGTTTACAGGGAGGTTTACAGGGGTATATATTATTTTATTTATTTCTGATCCAAGACATTGGTTGTGGATACTCATTAGAACCAACTCTACTATAAACCCTGTATCGCTCACCTGAGCTAACAGATTCAAAGTTTAAGGAAGTGCCAACCTTCACTGAAGGCTTTATAGGAGGACATGGTGATGACAGGGTAAGCTTTTTCTGAAAATCAAGTAGAATGTAACTCTATGATAAACAGGCTGACCTCATCGGTTTTCAAACTCATTCAAGCTTTTATTCCTGACTTGCTAAGATGATCCGATCTAAACTCAAGTGGCTATGGTGATGACAAGTTCAAAAACAAGTTTTCAAACTTCTCCAAGCTTTCTGCCTGACTTCCTTGTTTGTAAGTTTCATCAAGATCCGTCCAAAACTAAAGGGGCAGCAGTGATGACAATGTCGAAAATAGGCATTTTCAGCAATCAAAGGCACGTCACTCTATGATAAATGTGCCGACTTGGCCGGTATTCGAACTCACCTGAGGTTTTATTCCCAGCCACCTTACATGTAAGTTTCAGAAAGATCCGATCAGACTTGGCCAGTATTCAAACTCATCCAAGATTTTATTCCTAGCCACCTCACTTATAAGTTTCAGAAAAACCCGATCAAAACTGAAGGGGCTACAGTGATGACAAGGTCAAAATTTGGCATTTTTAGCAATCAAAGGGATGTTACTCTAAAATAAATGAGCCGACCTGGCCAGTTTTCGAACTCATCCGAGGATTCATTCCCAGCCACCTTACATATAAGTTTCAGAAAAATCTTATCAAAACTGAAGGGGCTACAGTAATGAAAAGGTCAAAAATCAACATTTTCAGCCATCAAAGGGACATAACTCTACGATAAATGGGCTGACTTGGCCTGTTTTCGAACTCATCCAAGATTTTATCACCAGCCACCTTACATATAGGTTTCAGAAAGATCCGATCAAAACTGAAGGGGCTACCGTGATGACAAGGTCAAAAATCAGCATTTTCAGCAATCAAAGGGAAATAACTCTATGATAAATGGGCCAACTTGGCCGGTATTCCAACTCATCCTAGGTTTTATCTCCATTCACCTTACATATAGGTTTCAGAAAGATTAGATCAAAACTGCAGGGGCTATGGTGATGACAAGGTAAAAAATCGACATTTTCAGCCATCAAAGGGCCATAACTATATAGTAAATGGGGCAACTTGGCCGGTTTTCGAACTCATCCGAGGTTTTATCCCCAACCACCTTACATATAAGTTTCAGAAAGATCCGATCAAAACTGAAGGGGCTACAGTGATGACAAGGTCAAAAATCAACATTTTCAGCAATCAAAGGGACCTTACTCTATGATAAATAGGCCACCTTTGCTGGTATGCGAATTCATCCGAGGTTTTATCCCCAGCCACCTTCCATATAAGTTTCAGAAAGATCCGATCAAAAGTGAAAGGGCTACGGTGATGACAAGGTAAAAAAATCGGCATTTTCAGCAATCAAAGGGACGTTACTCTGTGATAAATGGACCAACTTTGCTGGTTTTCGAACTCATCCGAGATTTTATCCTCAGCCACTTTACATATAAGTTTCAGAAAGATTCGATCAAAACTGAAATGGCTACAGTGATGACAAGGTCAAAAATCAGCATTTTCAGCAATTAAAGGGACGTTACTCTACGATAAATGGGCCGACTTGGTCAATTTTCGAACTCATCCGAGATTTTATCCCCAGCCACCTTACATATAAGTTTCAGAAAGATCCGATCAAAACTGAAGGGGCTACGGTGATGACAAGGTCTAAAATCGGCATTTTCAGCAATCAAAGGGACGTAACTCTATGATAAATCCGCGGACTTGGCCGATTTTCGAACTCATCCGAGGTTTTATCCCCAGCCATATTACATATAAGTTTCAAAAAGATCCGATCAAAACTGAAGGGGCTATGGTGATGACAAGGTCGAAAATTGGTATTTTCAGCAATCAAAGGGACGTAACTCTATGATAATTGGGCCGACTTGGCCGGTTTTCGAACTCATCCGAGTTTTTATCGCCAGTCACCTTACATATAAGTTTCAGAAAGATCCGATCAAAACTGAAGGCGCTACGGTGATGACAAGCATTTTCCCATAGTAAGTCTATGGGACCTTGTGGTTACCATAGGAACCAAAGTTTTAAAGCGATTTCGAAAAAAAGTTTATGTCATCAATGCCCCACCAGAGGCATGCTACAGATGAGAAATGATTGAGATCAGCCTGCAGGATACAGAGATATAGCTGCTCAAAAGTGTGGACGGATGACGGACGACGGACGACCCACTATACTATAAGCTCCCCTGGAGCCTTCGGCCCAGGTGAGCTAAAAAGTGGGGTTTAAGGGGTCAAAATTATATAGCGTAATGATCCTAAGTATTGGGGCAGATAGGCCTCAGAAACAATGCAGACCCAGATCATAGCAGTCTGGTAGGGTTTACAATGTTTGCAATTCTGTCTGCACTTTTTGGACTCCTTGCAGGATCAAGAAACAAATTTGTTTGTTAAAATGTCAGGAGAATTACAGCAAGTCCTTAAGACGTCCAAATTTTATGGTAGGCGTGTTTTTGTGATATACCTGCTTCTTAAGTTCATGTACTTAAAGTAAACTGAGCTGATCCTGATCAGACACAACATTCTGCAGCATTCTGATCAGGGTCTACACTGTTTGTCGATGTCTGAGCACATGATCCTAGTCCATGTTTTACACTGCACTCTGATGACACTCCGACAAGAATTGCATGTCTATAAATAACCAGAACTGGGAGTTTGTATGTGTTCAGTGATAGTAATGCGAACAATAGCAGGCAGAAAGCTTCTGTAGTATAACTTTTGGTTGGTTAACCCTTTTTGAACCAAATGGAATCTTCCTCCTTGTATATAGCAGGAGCCCATTTCAAAATTTAGGGGTCTCAGGCTGTGTTTTTTTTTCAAAATTGATTTAGAAAATGCCTGAACTTTAAGCAAGCAGTGGAAGCCCTGATCAGACGCGCGTTCTGCGGCATCTGATCTGGGCCTGCACTGTTTGCCCAGGTAACTGTTACAAAATGGGTTAACAATATGAACCCAATAATCAACCCAAAAATGCCTACACAAAAAGTCTGCTCAGCATAACATTGTTGCAAAGGCATGTTATTCAAATGAATTTGCAAAGGATTACAAACCTGAATTTTCATAATCATCAGTTCCATCTTTGTCCTCATAGAATCAGGGTTCTGAAAAAACAATAGTATGCTTGTATAGGTAAATGAATACATGTGGAAAACCAATGTAAGATCATGCTACTTAGCATGATAGTTAAGGTGAGGCATTAGTAAGAATATTTTAAGCAAAAATAAGGAAAATAATATGTAATATGAACCCTTGTAAACCCAACGTTTCTCTATTTAATATAAAGTAGTGTTTACAAGGGTGTGGCACATATTTCCTTTCTGCAAGGAAGAAAACTTTTATAAAGGAACAGAAAAATGAGCAAATATCAAGGAAATATAATGGGAAGGACAAGATAACATCGCTACAGATTTGTCCAAGAGGACAAGGTACTGTAGTCAATTATATCCGTTTTTCGAGAAAAAATTGGGTATATTGTTTTCGGGCCAGAGTCCAGTGGTCGTCAGTCTATGTGCGTGTGTGTGTGTCTGTCTGTCACATTTCTTGTAAATGGATCTCCTCTGCAACCAGTTAAGTTATACTTTTGAAACTTTGCATGCGGATAGTACATAGGATGTAGATGGCACTGGGCTACTTTTTATGTGACCTTGACCTCAACATGACCCTAAGGTCAAAGGTCAAAAAGTATGACTTTGCCATATCTCTTCAAAACTGATGGGGTTACACTTCTGAAACTTAGGTTATAGGATGGCCCTTGAAATATAGAATAAATTGGGCTACTTTTGGTGTGACCTCAACATCAACATGACCCAAGGTCTAAGGTCAAAAAGTATGACATCTTTAATTATTGCCCTATGATCCCAAACCTTGGTACACATATTACTTAGGAACTGCAGATGTGCATAAGGGTATCTGAACTTTGATCTGAACCCTTGCAAATGTAGGTTGTGGGTGCTCGTTAGAACCACCTCATTGAGGTGGTTCTAATGAGTACCCACAGCCTATGTCTTGGAGTAGAAATAAGAAAAGTAATGTATACCCCCATAATCCCCAGTTTCCCCTATATAAATTGGGATCTAGAGGGTGTTCATTTCACGGACTTGTTCACATGATGAGAACAAATGACAATCTAATTATAAGTATTTTTCAGAGAAATAAGGCTTGATATTCCAGGACTCTTCTGCCCAGAAGATGATTCACACACTAAGATGATTCACATGTAATATCAACCCTTATTTTCATGAAAAAAGTCATCTGCAAGTGTTGAGTGGCACTTTAAGGGTAAAACTTTTAAATGCAATGATACACAGATATGAGTAAAACTGGGCATGTTACCTGTTCCAAAGTCTGGAGATCTGTTATAGGCTCGGTCATCCAGTGTTGGCTTTGATCAGTAACCGCAGCTTGGGCAGTTGATCTGAGACTGTAAACTGTTGCCACTGTGCCTGCGGCAACACAGCCGGCTGACAACATTACTCTACAAATTATAAACAGAGAAAGGTTAGCAACAAATCATGTAAGGCTGGGTTCATTGTTGAATTCAAATCTATTTCAATCTGTCAAGTTCTTTGGAATATTATAATTCTTAAAAATTATTTTTTAAAGAAAATAAGACTTTGACATTGTCACATAAATCGAGGATCCAGCCGAAGCCTTATTTTCTCTGAAAAATAAGAAAACCACAGGGCCAAGATCTCGCACTTGAGATCAAGATGTCTCAACTTGCGGAAGTTGCAGCCATCTTGGCTGCAACTTCCACAAGTTGAAATATCTTGATCATTCAGCTTTGGCAGCAATCTTATTCACTAGGCAGCATTTTATCCTTTATCCTCAACAAGTTTAATAAGTTCAATAATACATGAACATGAATGCAATATTCTATTTATCATAAGACATTTAAAATGCATTTTATTCACAATTGTTTAACAAAAATGTCAATATTCTGTCATAACTAAAGGTAAAGGCGATGTCGTTAAGGATGTCATACGTGTAAATGTTTAACTGTTATGGTGCATGTATAGATAATTTACAATAATGCTCACCTCAGTTTGCTTCTCTCTCTTATAACTCTGTAGCCCGCCACAGTAGAGAGTGACCTTGTAGTCCTCAAAAGGGTCATGAACTTCCTCAATGCTGCCATCTTCTGCGCCTACAAAATATTCCAGAAGTCAAGTTTATTTAAGGAGACAGATACATCTGGCACATTTTCTGCCTTGTTTTCACAAGGGAGACATTTTTGGGGATTTCCTGCCTACTTTACTGTAAACTGAAATCCCCTGGAACAAAGGTATCTACTCTTGAAGAAAAGTATTTACTCCAAAGTAACAAATTCTGTTTTTAACAAATAAACAAACTACAACCAATAATACAATCTGATTAGCCATCATTTAATGCAGATAGGATAATAATCAGACGCAAAAGTGGGTTTTCTTCATAGCTGGTTATAAGTTACACAGCTATATATTGTGCTGTGCATTTGTTGCTAATGGAACAGATATACTGTGACTGTTAGATAACAGACTGTTATAGATGCATGCTAACACCTGAATACAAAATGTGTTATTTCCTACACCTTCATTAAATGAGACTAATGATAAACTCTTTCCCATTAATTTCTATTCAACATATTTTTCCTCATGCTACCCTTTACCGGCTTTTTGTTAAATAATCTTGTAAACTAATAAATCTTTAGCTACACTTGAAACTTGTCCAGTACATCACTAAATCTCATATATTACATAGTTTAAAAAAAATTATTTCATTTGAAAACTACCAATATTTTGGCTAGTAAACTTCATGATATGTATAATTTTGAAAAATTACACCTTTAGAGATAAAATATTTTGTTGAAACTTCAACCCATCACCTGGCTTTCCATAGTGCTATAAAACAACTCCAAACATGTGATAATGGAATTGTTTAAATTCTGAAACCATTTAGCCAGATTTTTTGTAAAATTCTCAAAGAATCGGTAATTTCAGTAACTTTGGAACTTTGATTCATATCAGTGTGTTTGCAGCCAATCAGAATAAACAATATCAACCCATTTTCTTTACCCTTATTGTTTTGGACCAGTCTCAGTCTATTTAATAAAAGAGAGGTCAGTTAAGTTTATTTTCTGTGTTTTTTTTGTTTTTTTTTTACAAAAGTTCATCTTACTGTACTTGAAAAGTGTAGATTCTTCAGATGTCACATTCTGTGTCTTCTCCATGTATTAAGCAGAAATGGGTTAACCCATAAAATGCCAATTGTCGTCTGCTTTGCTGTCTGCCGGTTACCTTATAAGTATTTTCTTGCAAACAGTGTGGATCCAGATCAGACTGCTCCTGCAGGAGCAGTCTGATCCGGATCCACACTGATTGCCAGTATGCAAAAATATTTTTATAAAGTTTGCCAAAAAGAATCAGCAGACAACATAAGCAGACAACATAAGCAGACAACATTTTCAGATGTAGTTTTTCTGGGCATCTTAACCCAGCAGGGACATGACGTAATTGTGACGCCACATCGACGTCGGTACAATGTCAAAACTTTTATGCAACATCACATCAATGTCGGTGCTATGGCATGCACCGACGTTGATTTGACATTGCCCTAGCGAGGTGTGCCTGCTGGGAAAGGTTAAGCAGACATATTGTGTTAAAGCAGTCATTTGTGCTTGCTTATAATGGATCAAATTTTGTGAAATGTGATACCCTGAAATTTTCATGTTCACTGAACTCAAACCTGTACATGAGAAAATATAAAGAAGATCCAATGAAGTTTTTTTTTTATCTGTGTTGAACTTGCACATGTGGGAGGAAAGCCCTGGTAAAGCCACTTTATATTCAGAAAGAAAAAAGCTTGTATAACGGCAAACCATTTTTTTTAAATTTTGCACTACCGGTAAGTATTCCTTAAAACTGGCTGAATGTGGAATTCCTATCAAGCAAACACAAGCTATATTTGAAGCAAAAATAAGAAAAAGCTGTTCATCTACAAAGGATAATTCTGGGATATTTTTTCTTATTTTTACATTGTGGGTATTAATTTATTAATGAAGCAATTCTAATAATTACCAACATCATATCTTTTAAACAAGAAATTGAAAAATCCCTTAAGTATCCCCGTATTACCCTAAGTATTCGGATAGCCTCGATAGCGCAGTGGTTAGCGCGTTCGACTCATGATCGAGAGGTTGTGCGTTCGAACCCGCCACCGGTATCGAGGTGTGTCCTTGGGAAAGTCACGTAATGACACTGCCCCACTCCACCCAGGTGTAAATGGGTAGCAGTGGTGTAAAAGCCACTGCCTCTCTCTCTCGCGCATGTGAAAACACCCGGAATGAGTGTTCGAGAGCGATTCAATAAGCTTAAAGCTTTCATCGCAATCGAACTAAAATAAATTAGTATAAACTAAGTATTCGGACACCTAAACTCCTTACCATATTTTCTCCAAAATTTGAGTGAGTTTTACGTCTCACCAACAGCTATGGTCATACAGAGATGGGACCTTGGTTTAAAGACTCATCCGAAAGTCTGGAGAAGCCAGAGATCAATCCTGCAACCCCTGGTTTACAAGGCGAGTAGCATAACCACTACACCATGGAGGCTTCTTCTAAAATTTGAACAAGTACAATCTGCTACCCCATGCTGAGCCTAAAAATAGCTGGATGAGTGACAGACCGTGTTGACCCTGATGAGATGCCACGTTCTGTGAAACGGCCCTGTCTGTCCGAAAACAGAAGGTAAATAGGGTAGTTCTCTGGTGCTATGGTTAACATTCGAGTGTTAACCCATTAGACGCCAATCAAGACAATTGTTGTCTGCTTTGTCGTCTGCCGGTTACTTTAAAAGTTATTTTTGCTAACAGTGTGGACCCAGATCTGACTGCTCCTGTAGGAGCAGTCAGATCTGGGTCCACACTGTTTGCCTGTATGAAAAAAATATTTCTAAAAATTTTGCAAGAAGATTCAGCAGACAAAATAAGCAGACGACATTTTCAGATGTAGTTTTTCTCTTGAAAACATAATGTTTGCCTGTATGAAAAAAAATTTCTAAAAATTTTGCAAGAAGATTCAGCAGACAACATAAGCAGACGAAATTTTCAGATGTTGTTTTTCTCTTGAAAACATAATGTTCTATCTCTCTTTGTATTTTCAGCTGATATTCTTAACCCTTATTCTGCTGAATATTCATTTAAGCCACACCAATTTCTGTCTATCAACCAATCAAATTACTTGATGTAATTCATTGCTACAAATTCATAAACTGAATGCTAAACAGTGTAGATCCTGATCAGATGGCTTCTTCAGAAGCCATCTGATCTGGATCTACCGGTACACTGTTTGCAAAGATAGGGGTTGTCGTGAACAGCAAGATAAGGGTTAACCCTTATTCTGCTGAACCAGCTCTACCTTTGCACACAGTGAAGATCCAGATCAGAAGCCACCTGATCTGGATTCTCACTGTTTATCAGTTGTGAATTGATAGGAATAAATTACATCAAGTAATTTTCAGGTGATAAATGTTTTGTTTCATTTTTGGATCGTAGCTGATGCAGTGTAGCTCCAGTGAAATGAGAAGTGATTTCCGCACTACTTTCGGTGTTACTGCATATGACCCAATCACCAGTGAGAACATAGTACCCCGTATTAACATAGTAGATTATTACGCCATGCGGTATCTTCTTATAGACTGCTTCACAGACTACCGATTTTAAACGGAATAGATGAATATTTTTAATAGATGAACTGTGTAGCAGTCTAATCTTTTAATAGTTCAGTTCATATAACCCAGTTTACAGCCCATTTGTACCATAAAATCCAAAACCTGGCAACTTGCAAACAGGACAAACCCATATCAGATACCACAGAACGCAGAGTCTCATTATGACCTTCACTGCATACTTACAAAAAGGTTCAGCCATTTTTGCCAAATATTTCGTGGAAGCCACAAACCGACATCCCTGATTTTAAAATGAACTCATTCCATACTGATATAAGGTGTTGAGGATTCCATTTGTTTAAAATGGGTTAAAAGTATGCAGTGTGGGTCGATATGTATTACCAAAATAAGACAGTTGGAATGAGTTTGGACAGGTGCACTTCAAAATATATATTAAAGCAGTAAATTTTGCAGTTTAGACACAGATGAGACCCCACTAGTTGTAGCGTCTGATCTGGGTCTGCTATGTTTGTCCCTAAAAAGGCTGCTAGAAATATACATACTCACGAGTATGGCTTAATGTGTGTGTGTGTGGGGGGGGGGGGGGGCAATGTTTCATTTTTAAAGCGACCTGTCTGTGTCCTAGGCATGTGACCATAAATAAAGCAAACTATCAGCTCAGACGCAAGTTCGATATCTGCCATGTTCGACAACATTCTTTCCAGGAGATTGATCGTGAAATCTGTTCCACGGTGATTCTATCCATTTCGCTTTCGATCAATATGAGCCTGAATTAAAATACCAATCAGACGCTTAATGAAATTATCAAAGCTACTCTCCATCAGCACTCCCAGTGCTTTGATTAATGACAGATTCCACTGTCTATTCTTGCTGTGCTGCACGTTTAAAGTAATTCAGGCTTTTTCTTCCGGCTTTGACTACCATAGAAATATGAGTCCACACAAAATGAGAGCTAGACGTCCCTGTCGTGACCAAAGTTAATGTGTCAACACAGTACGGAACACTTACGCTAGTGCATGAAATACGTAAATTGGCGTTTAAGCGACTGACATATGCGTTTCAGTGACAAATCGCACTTCAGCGTGAATCACGCCGGTTGTCGTTTCCGGGTGTTTCGACGTATAGGTGTAAGGTATACCGAGGCGACGCGTGCATAACAGAGCATGACATATCGGGTGAAATAAGCGTAATTGTGTGGCGAGCTATTGCGTGTAGTTAGCAAACGCATTCAAGATCATAGCTGAGATGTGGATTGAACAGCAAGACGTTACATCAATCAAGTGCTTCGGCCTCACATGGTTCCATTAATTTATTTACGCTCAGAATCCGGGATATCTTATCCAGCAGGATTACGAGCTGGCTCATAGTGCTGTTCTTACTCAAAAATGTCTTCAAGCCAATGGAATTCACGTACTGGACTAGCCAGCCTTTCTCCTCCTTTCTCTTTCCCATAGAGTATCTTTGGGTAGAGGTGTCCACAACCGACGAGACAAAAACTGTTACTTATGGACAGTAGCATTGTTAAAACTTGAATTTTAATGTTTGATTTTGAAAAACGTAAATAGTTTCTTTAAAAAATTTGAAACATCGAATGGCGTTTCATAAAACCACCGGTCTATAGACATCTGCAAACATATCATATATTGGAATTTGCAGAACTACCTTTCTAAATTTTAAGGTCTTTTTATAAAAGTTTTCTGTAAGTTTTCAGTGTTATGATTTTCTCATAGAATCTGTCATTTCAGTGCCTTTGGCGCTTTGATGTTTAAAGTGAGGTTTACACTGTTTAAGCCATTTTGAAGATGTTGCTTCCAATTTTGTTGGGCTTTTACCCAACATTGAGATGAAATGACATCTCAAGCCCTGTCACCCAATGAAACCAAAAGTGTTTATGAGCATGGACTGTCTAACTAGCACCACTTTGCCTGGGCAGGCTTAGATCCTCTTAGCAGTTTACTAGTCCTCCTGTGCCGTCGTTTCAGCTCTGCATGTGCATCATGCAGTCCATCTATCTCTTCAAGCCCCGATGGGCGGGGGCCACAAATTGGTGAATGTACCGGCATATGAATAAATTCATTGGGGCTTTGAGAAATGGAATTGGCTGCATGCTGCTTCCATGCAGAACTGAAACTGACTGAGCATTTGACTACCGGTAAACTGATCAGAAGCTATTAGCCTGTCCAGGCTAAGTGGTGCAAGTGACCAGTCAGACCGAGCCTTATACCCTAGGGGATTCTTTGGGTGGTAGAGCTTGAGATATCATTTCATCTCAATTTTGGGTGAAAGTCCCACAAAATCAGAAGCAACATCTCCAAAATGACCTGTATAGTGTTGACAGAATCCTAAAACCTCCACACAAACAAAAGAATGGGAATAAATTAGGTCCAAATAATTTGACTGGTTGATAGCCAAAAACTGTGGCCTTATTATCAGGAATATGGTATACATACTGAACTAGTATTTTCTAAAACAATGGAATGTATACATATTCTTTATTAACCCATTGCATGTGGGAAACTCCTAAAGGGGTACCTTGACAAACAGTTCAGGACCAGATCAGATGCCGCAGAATGTGGTGTCTGATCAGGGCCTGCACTATTTGCTAACAGAATTTTCCACCAAAAAAGGGAATAAAAAAAAAAAAAAATAGGCCAAACACCCCTATTATGATAAAGGCCTTGTCCAACATATAGCAATGGAAGAGTCCACTGGTATACAATGGGTTAAATAGTTAGTCATCATGTTAATGAGTTTTTGAACAATTAAGCTTGGAGCAGTGAAAAACACAAACGTTTTGTTGAAATTAATAATACAATTCAGGCAATATTTAACATTCTGAAATGTTTCATCTGGAAGTGTGAAGGATTATAGACGTGAGAAAAAATGAGCTATACAGACGTTTCCTTCTCCGAGGTAAATTTTGTTACAAAGGCAATAGGTACACCTAGCATATTTTGGAGACAATTTTTTGAGAGTTCATTTTTGCTTGACCATAAACAAGGCCTCTTCTAGGAGAAGTCATCTGATCTGGGTCCAAACTGTTTGCTTGTATGCAAAAATATTTTTTTAAAAAGTTTACAAAAAGTTTCAGCAGACGGCATAAGCAGACAACATTTTCAGATTTTTCAGTTTTTCTCGGCGTCTTAAAAGGGTTCAAAGTTGCCTGCCCTGAAGGTGTTTCTATTCTTCTTAATTTGTTAACAGATAATGAGAAACAACAGTAAAAAGGGGATATATATTATATTCCTTATGTTGGCTATTACAATCAAAGGACCAAAGGCACTGAAGATCTTTACTAAAGTCGATTTTTTATCTTATTTGCCACGTTTTTCGGTCATAACTTCTTTATTTTTGATCATCATATCTAGCGGAAAAATTGTAGAGGACAAGCTCTGCCAACTTCTCAAAAAGGTTCCATGCCCCTTATTTATATGAGCAGAGCGGTAATCAAATGGAGATTTCCAAAATTTCAAGCTTGTGTGAAATTTTCTGTTTCCACTGGTCCCGTCTTCATGCGTTGTTTGGCGATTTGTCATCCGTTCAGTGCATGATTGACGGATAATTATGTGCGTTATTCCAACATCATGCTAGTTTGCAATGTACATTCCGGAGTGAAACAAAATGCCACAATGAGTGGTGTAGTAATTTAAATATTTTAACAATATAGGTCAAAGGCATATGATCTGCATTGTCTCTACAAATGGTTTGCTGACAAAAACTATGATTTTCATGTTTTTGACCATCAACACTCTAATGATTTGTACAGCGTCCCTTGAGTTGGACGCTTCGTTGGCTGCATGGGATTTATCCATTTATAGATATTGGCCAGCATAATAATAATTGGCCAGTCATTTATTTACATTTTGATAGTGTGATAAACTGATTATCGATACTGATTTGCTAATAATCGATTATTTGATAAGTATACATGTAATTTACTACCAAAAGTTGTGTCTAAAATAGCTGGATGAGTGGCAAACAGTACAGACCCTGTTGAGACGCCACGGAACGCGGCATCTCGTCAGGGTCTATACTGTTTGCTTAGGCCCATCTGTCGAAATACATATGATATTGTATAACATATGGTAAGAATCAAAGCCAGAAAGGTAATATTATGACTAAATCTTCAGCGATTACTAATCAATCATCGACTGATAATCGATTATCATTTCACCTCTGATTAGCCAGTCCTACCCACTCAGGAGGCTTCTCCGCCACAACTTTCTTGCTGGATGCATTGATTAAAAATAAAAAATAAACTAGAAATGTGTCAGTACGACACAGACGCCCCTGCCCAGGGGCCCACCTCACCCCGGAAAAATATGCTGCAACAACAGCTGTCATCAGACAGCATAACTCACCTGAAATAAAAGAGTGTCCTTAAGGTTATTGGCATAGCTCAGGGTATTGCCGATTAAACTGTTGAAAAAGTAACTATAATATGAACTCAATCCATCAAATTGTTTAGAATATTGAGTTCTTAAAAACTTTACCATTAATAATAAGGAAGGTGCGGGGATTTGGCTGAATGAAAGTTTTGACATGTGTCTCTCATGATTCCAAATATGAAGCATATCCATCATATGATTTGGAAAATATGAGCTCTAAATACATTTAGCATAAAAAATTTCTAAGTATGTGACCTTGACCTTGAAGTCAGGGGCAGGCGTATGGCTAAATTGATCTTGGGACATGCAACTTTCATCATATCAAATATGAAGCAAATCCATTATATGGTTTGGAAAATATCAGCTCTTAACATACTTTAAATTTTAAAAAAAAAGTTTATGTCAGTGACCTTCACCTTGAGGTCAAGTGATGGGTGGGGTATTTTTGAATATCACTATATAGCTGTATTAAACTATTATAGCTGTATTAAACTATTAGATCCATATGTTTCATCATGCCAAACTTGAACCAAATCAATCGTAAAAGGTCACAGGTTCTGCCATGTACAAACACCTTAACCTGAGTCTTTAACAATAAAAATTTCAGAGTCTGTGACCTTGAGGTCATGGGTATTGGTGGGGTATTGTTGAATATTGCTATGGACCTGCATCTATCGACGTTCCAAATATACACACAATCCATCATATGGTTTGGCAAATATGAACTATTAAATTAACACTAAAAATTTGTAAGTCTGTGACCTTGACCTTGAAGTCTTAGGCATGGGTGGGAGTATTGCCAAATAAACCTTTGGACCTGTATTTATCACATAGCAAATTTAAACTTAATCCATCAAATGGTTTGGAAAATATGAGCTCTTTAAAACTTTTAAAATTAAAAATTTCAACGTCTGTGTCCTTGACCTTGTGGTCATGGGCATGCAGGGGTGGGGCAGGGGTATAGCTGAATAAAACTTTGGACATATCTATCATCAAGTCAAACATGAACCAAATCAATCGTAAAAATTCAGATTCTACCTGGTACAAATACTTTAACCCGAGTCTTTAACATCAGAGTCTGTGACCTTGAGGTCATGGGTATGGGTGGGGGTATTGCTAGGGCTGGCTAATCGGAGCTGAAAAGATAATCGATTACCAGTATCAGTCATGTCATTGTGATCAACAATTGATTAGTAATCACTGAAGATTTGGTCATAAGTTTACCTGTCTGGCTTTTTGTCTGAGCATGACACCTACCATCTGTTGAAGTTTACTAGTTTACTGTATGTATTTGAACAGACATGCCTGAGCAAACAGTGTAGACCCAGATGAGATGCCGCAGAATACGGCGTCTCATGAGGGTCTGCACTGTTTGCCACTCATCCAGCTATTTTAGACACAACTTTGGGGTATTAAATTGTACTTATCAAATAATCGATTACAGGAAAAACAGTAATGATAATCATTTTTGCGTACTTTATCGATTGATTAATCGATTATCCTATTAATCTAGCCAGCCTTAGGTATTGCTGAATAAAACTTTGTACCTATATCTATCAATATACCATATATGAACCAAAGACATCAAATGGTTTGGTACAAATACCTTAACCTGAGTCTTTAACATTAAAAAATTTGAAGTACCTGACCTTGACCTCGAGGTCGTAGGCATGGGTTGGGGTACTGCTGAACAAAACTTTGGACCTATATCTATCATCATACCAAATATGAACCAAATCCAACGCATGCTGTGGAAAATATGAGTTCAGAGTCTACCTGGTACAAATGCTTTAACCTGAGTCTAACAGGATTATGTACTTACACATATCCGTACAGACGGACGTAAGTTCGTATGCACGTACGGAAGACTGAAAAACTATATGCCCCTGGTATCTCCGATGCGGGGGCATAAAAAGTAATCGCCGAAAAAAGATAAAAATTCGACTTTAAGTAAGGCCTTTAAAAAGTTTAAAAAAAAGCAGTACTACAGATTCAGTTATGAATTTATATACATGTAGGTAGTGTGATGAAGTGTCATCCTAGGTTTCTAAGATGAATAATTTATTCATCAAGATAACACACCCACATGACATAAAGCATGCTTTCATATCTCTATATTTTTTTCTCATGAAAATTTGTGACATTTTAGTTATTTATACACCAAACATATGTTGTTGGTAGGTCACTGAGGTAGGTCTAATGCATACCCACAACCTACGGGCCTCTGTGGTCTAGTGGATAAGTGTGCTGACTTTTAATCACTAGAGCTAGCAACAAGTGGGTCACTTATACCCTCGGCCAGCACCACCCTCTGATATTACAAGAGGACCAAGATGGTCCTAGATCGCTCATCTGAGCTAACAGTATCAAAGTTTCAGGAAGTACCAACCTTTACAGAAGGATGTATGCGAGGACAAGGAGATGACAAGGTAAGCATTTTCTGCAATCAAGTAGAATGTAACTCTATGATAAATAAGCTGACCTCACCGGTTTTCAAACTCATTCAAGCTTTTATCCCCGACTTGCTTATATGTAACTTTCAAGAAGATCTGATATAAATTGAAGGGGCTATGGTGATGACAAGGTCAAAAATAAGCAATTAATTGCTCGATCAAAGATACCAACACTGTATAGTATGTTATGGGGACCCGTTTGAGTTGCCTCATCGAAGCCATACAAATGTATACCCTCACTTGATAGTATATTGTGGGTTCTCATTATATCTGCCTCATTGAGACAATTCTAACGAGTACCCAAAATCTATATTTTATTTAAAAAAAAAAGCTGATTTATTCATTCAGTCAATTTTCTTTTTTTTTTTTTTTCAATTTTCAATTGTTTCAATTTTATTTTATTTATTTTACTAAGACTGCATGTGTATTATTCATTTTACATTTTTTAAGAAGAAGAAAAACAAGAAGAAGTATGGAAAAAATCTTTCTATTATATCAAATTAAAAAGCAATTCTTTCATCACAACATTTTGCCTTTTATTTATTTATAAGAAGAAAATGCTTTGTATAGTGTCAACTGATAATTTTTCCATAAATATGAAGCTTTAATTTGTTTGTTTATTATATTACAACTAAATATGCTACATAATTAACCTATAAACGAAATATCTCTGTACATGCATTTTGTTTCTTTGTAATTTAATAAAAATTAAAAATATAAAAAATAAATACATTAATCATGACTAAATTGTTTTGTTTGTCTATTGAAACCAAGTATGGAGTGTGCCTGCTGTTACATAATTGAGATAAGGTTAGCTTCAAGTAGAGCAGGACTGTCAATCACTTATGTCAATCATTGTGATGTCTCAATAGCTCTCCATTTACAGCCAATCAGATAAATAGAATTTGATGTTAACCATTCAGAAGTCAGACAAAGAATGACACAGGTTTGTTTGTTAAGATTAAGGCTTTTTATGTCTGCCATGGTCAAGCGGACAGAACTCCATAGCTCCACAACAAGACATAGGTTAAGTGCTTCTGGGCTGCAAATCGTGGCAGTTTGTCCAACAAAAGCAAATGGGGTTGGACTGCCGGTGCCCCACCGTAGAAAATGAAGCACTGCCTGTTTTTGAAATTTAAAAGCCTGGTCGAAAAATGAGCTGAAAATGTATAGAAATCAGCGCCAATACGACTGCAAATCATGATTTCTATACTATGCTCAAGAGCGATAAGTGATTCAATAGTGCTCTTTCTTTTTGCCGCTTGATAATGGCCATTTGACTAAGGCTGCAAATGGAGCATGCCTATGCAGGTTTCCATTCAGGAACACACGCGGCTCAAGGTTCAGAGATAGAAGACTGGTCACAAGTCTTACTTTCAACAATGAGACAGCATATGATATAAGATTATAATGGTAATGATAATAATAATAATATTAATAATAATAATAGTAGTGAGAAATGACAATCATAATAATAATGATGATTGAAGCTAAACAGAAACATTGTATAACTATTGGTATAGCTACAACATGCAGTGCTGTTTTTTAGACTCTTCAAATTTGAGTACAATGTACTAAAATGGAATAAATAGAATGAAAAAGATACATAAATATGATTATTATAGTCGTAATGGAAACTAAAGGAGAACATAGTTTTTCATAGAAGTTAAAAAGCTGATTCTTGACATACTATTTACATGCTGAAAAGGAAGGTGAAGATTATACAAAGACAAAACAGGTTTTATGTAAAGTGTCAGAAGATAGAAGAATGACACAGGTTTTCCTGTGCTCCCTTATATAGTCAAGTCCTGTCTTTAAGAAAATTGTCAGCATCTGCATCATGAAAGCACACCTAAATAATGCTGATCCCTGCTTAATCCCCACTCTTATGTAGGAAAAATTGGAGTTTGCAGGGTATACACTTTTTTCCTTATTTCTGCTCAGAAAATCTATTCAGACATGTTCATGCAATATAAAGTGCAATAAAATCAATGCATATCAGAAACAGATAAAAATGATATTTTCACACGAAAAATATAGTTTTGAAATGTTAAAATAAATAATGAGAATAAGCAATTAAATTTTGATTAGTCTTCCTTTCAGTGAAATTGCTAAAAATTACCTGTTTTGAAATTTTAAAACAAATAATGAGAATAAGCAATTAAATTTTGTTTAGTCTTATTTAAAATCCTTTCAGTGAAATTGCTAAAAATTACCTGTTTATTACATGTAAAAAGGCTATTAAGGTGTTTATTCAGGGTGATTATATGCATTATCTATAATGGTCAGACAGGTAAATGGTCAGAGTTTTACACCCCAGTCGGTCCAAGTTGGACTTACTTTGACTGGTCAAAGTCAGAATGGTCAAGGGTGATTTGGTCATTTGTATTACACCCCAAACAAATTCTTGCGAGGATTATGTGCAGGTGCATGTCAGTGCAGTTCACCCCCACCCATCAGAGCTTGAAGAAATAGATTGGGTTGCATGGTGCTTCCACATAGAGCTGAAACTGACCATTTTGTTTGATTGGAGGTTCAATGTCCCCGTCAACACTCTAAAGGTCATTTTGGAGACGTTGCTTCCAATTTTGTGGGACTTTTACCCAACACTGAGATGAAATGACATCTCAAGCCCTGTCACCCAATGAAACCAATCGGGTTTATTAGCATGGAAGGTCCGCCTCGCAACGCGGTTCCTGGACAGGCTTAGATCCTCTAAGCGGTTTACCAGTACTAGTGTGCGGGCCGGATTCAGCTCTGCGTGGAAGCATCGTGCAGCCCATATATTTCTTCAAGCCCCTATGGGCGGGGGCGAAAACTGACCATACAAGAGAGTAATGGCAAACCGCTTAGAAGGACTAAGCCTGCCCAGTCAAAGCGATGCGAGTCAGACCGTCCAGTGCATATAAACCTTTTGGTTTCATTGGGTGGCAGGGCTTGAGAAGTCATTTCATCTCAATGTCGGGTAAAAGTCCCAAAAAATTGGAAGCAACTTCTCCAAAATGACCCAAATAGTGTTGATGGGGACGTTAACCTCAATTCAATCAAACAAACAAATGTCAGTGCAGTGTCAGAAGTGTTATTAAAAATAAAGAATTCCACAAGATTTGTTAGTGATGGTAAAATAAAGAAAATAGGGTTGAAAGCTAGAAGTGAGAAACAAGCTGCCAGTGAGTGAAAGTCATATTACTTTCAGAATCAGAATTGTTACTGGTGACACGTCAAAAGACATTCATTCACCAGGACCTGTGATGTGGGAAGTTAGTCCCTAGCTCTAACCAAAGAGGTAAATTTAGCTACGCAATCATCAGCACCTTCAGCTGTCGAAATAATCGAATCGGGAAGGGCATTCCAATCTCTAATGGTTCTGGGGAAGAACGACTCTTTATAAAGTAAGGGTCTGAAACGCCAACTTTCTGAGTCAATATCTCAGTTGGGTGGGTGAAACGATAAAACAGCGCACTACGACATGTAGTTTTAAGAATAAAAAGATTAAGAAGAAAAAAAATGAGTTACCCACCACGTTTTCCGCTACTATCGCGTCCTTGGTCTAATTTTCGTATTACACAGTACATGAACTGCGGCATGTACGCCAAGGACAATGACAGGATTTTTACTGTGTCAGTTTAACCAATTCATGCTACTAATCGGAAAACTGTCAACTCAATCAATGAAAATATTTATACCAAGAAATACTAAAAATTACCGTATTTAACACTGAGCAAAGTTAAATGTACTTCTAAGTCTCAATAATTCACTCAGAACACCAGTGACGTTTCTGTGTTATGGTTCAGAACATAGGCGCTGACATATTGGTTACCGCAAAACATTTTTGACGAACTTGAGAAAGCGACGAAAATATTGAAAAAGAAATTACATTTTATTTTTATTCAAATGCAGATGTTAATGAATAAACTTTCTTATTATAGCCAATAAAAATAATATGAGAATATTTACAGTTCATATTTCTGTTCTGAAAGGTTAAAAAGTACTTGTACACATATTATATATATGGCTATTCCGTTGCTTTTAAATAGATTTCGATCAATAAAGCATAAATTACATTTGGGAATCTGGGATAGATATCCGGGCATCTTCATCATCTCTTTACAAATCTGTAATTATGTGATTTCTTGCGGCGAAAAAAATACGATTATGTTGTTTATCAAATGGATTTTATTTAACAGACGGACGGAGGCATATCGTTAGCCCCAAATCAATGGCAAGCAAAATGAAAAAGTTCAACATCAGGGGAATGTTGGACGGGCTGCGGCAATCAGTGGGAAGCTCATCTCCAAAATCTGAGGCGGAAATCGAAGAAAATCTTCGATCGGAACACTTGCAAGTGTGCAAGGTTGGCATCAATATTTTGATATAGATTTATTTAAAATTTTTGTATAATTCCCTATTGATATTCATTTGTATTTTCTCCAGAAATAGCAGGTTGTCATAATTTTGCATGCATGAGTCTGTTTTTTTCAGACTGTCAGACATGGATTTCCATACCAACCAACATCAGTGGCATATGATTCTGTTCAGCAGATTCTTGCAGTTGGGACTAAAAGTGGGTCACTACGAATGTATCCTAAAAATCAAAGAAACTAACCGTTTTTATCGGAGTGGTTAACATATTTACGATATGTAAATAGGCTTACTTAGCCTAAGGGCGAGTATCGCATAGCATATATACAACTGAATAATTCCTTTACCCCAAGGCTGAAATAACAATAAAGATAAAAGATAAAGGCGCTTTATTTGTTTGTTTGATTTGAGGTTTAACGTCCCTGTCAACACTATGTCATTTTGGAGACGTTGCTTCCAATTTTACGGGACTTTGATTTGAGGTTTAACGTCCCTGTCATTACTGATAGGTCATTTTGGAGATGTTGCTTCCAATTTTGTGGGACTTTACCCGACATTGAGATGAAATGATATCTCGAGCCCTGTCGCTTGATTAAACTAATAGGGCAGTCCAACTCGCATCACTTTTCCTGTCTATCTATCTATCTTCATATACTGAGTCGGTCAAACTTGGCCATTACCTCAGTTGGGTGGTGCGCTAAATTTAGAATTTAGCAAAAAAAAAAAAAAAAAAACACACCCACTGGATGAGTTCTTAAAACTATTTACAATCTGCTTTCAGAGGTGTACTAAAACGCACACCTCTGGATCCCAATCTACACTATGCGGGCTTTGAACTCCTCTGCAGTTTTGGCATTTACCACAGAGGAGGGAAGACTATTCCACTGAGGAATAGTTCTAGGGAAGAAGGAATTCTTCAGGGCATCACTATAGGCCTGGTACCTACGATATTGACTGTTGTTTAGTTTTGATGCCCTTGTTTGAGTTGAAGTAGTCACAGGGGTCAAGTATTTATCTTTATTAAGAGACACTGTGTCAGAGTGAATCTTATAAAAGAAGGTTAAAGAGGACTGCTCGCGACGGGCCTCCAAGGATGGCCACTCCAGCTCATCGAGCATATCACCAACACTGCTTCTGTTCCGCCATCGCCTGCAGGTCCATCGGGCAGCCGTTCTCTGAACCTTCTCAACCTGCTGAACCTGAGTTTTAACATGGGGGTGCCAAACAGGTGATGCATACTCTAATTGAGGTCTAACCAAGGTTTTGTATGCAACACCCTTTGTCTGCCTAGGTGCAAAAGCCAAATTACGTCTAAGAAACCCTAATGTCCTAGTTGCTTTAGAGGTAATCTCAGAAATATGTTGACCCCAATCAAGATTATCAGTAATGGTGATACCAAGATATTTTGCGGATTGGACATGTTCCAAAGTATGCTGATGTAATGAGTAGTTGAATTTAATCTGCTTGTCTGGAGGGTGCCGTGACACCCTCATTGAATGACATTTGGCCACATTGAACTTCATTTGCCAATCGGCCTCCCAACGTGCTAGGCTATCCAGGTCATCTTGTAAGATAAGACAGTCAGAAGTAGTATATATGTTCCTATACAAAACACAATCATCAGCAAACAAACGAACAGATGACCTGATATTATCAGGAAGATCATTAATAAATATCAAGAAAAGGACCGGTCCAAGTACCGAACCTTGTGGGACACCGGACAAAACAGGGACTGGATCCGACGCTTGGCCGTCAAGTACAACTTGTTGAGTGCGTCCAGAGAGCCATGAGCTAACCCACTTAAGAGTGGATCCTCTAATCCCATAATGATCTAGTTTGTACAATAGCCTCCTGTGAGGTACCTTGTCGAAGGCCTTTGCAAAATCCATGATAATCAGGTCAGTCTGTTTGTGGCCACGATTAATGGCCCCATCCAGATTGCTCACTATGTCATGGTAGAACTGAACTAATTGAGTTTCACAAGACCTTCGACTTCGGAAACCATGCTGGCAGTCAGCAAGAATGCTTTCAAAGGCTAGGTGCTTGTTAATGTTGCTGACTAATATATGCTCCAGGGTTTTGCAACAGATGCATGTGAGCGACACCGGTCTGTAATTCGCAGCATCATATTTTTCTCCTTTCTTAAAGACCGGGGTTACGTTTGCTTGTCGCCAGTCATCTGGTACAGTGCCCCGAGCAAGTGATTCATTGAAAATAAAGGCCAGCAGGGGAGATATTTCAGCACTACATTCCTTAAGCACCCTGGCATGCAGACCGTCAGGCCCAGATGCCTTATGTATGTTGAGCTTGTCCAACAGTTTTGCGACCCCTTTGGGGTCAATTGTCCTGGGCATGCTTAGAACCTCTAAGCAGTTTCACCAGCACATATGCTGTTGGTTTCAGCTCTGCATGGAAGTGTCATGCAGCCCATCTTTTTCTTCAAGCCCCAATGGGCGGAAACAAGATAATAAGCTGCTACAAACCAATTATCTTGTTAAGTGTATAAATACTGTTGGATTGTTTGAGGTTTTATTTCCCCGCCACACTATTTAGGTCATTTGTAGTTGTTGCTTCCAATTTTGTGGGACTTTTACCCGATTGAGATGAAATGACATATCAATCCATGCCGCCCGAAGGTGGTTTGAGCCTCGCTCGGGTTCCATGTGAGACGCCAAGTTCTGCAACGGAAGGTCAGGTGGTTTTTCTCCGGGTACTCCGGTTTTCGCCCAGTACTCATGTGCGGTATAAATACTTGACCTGCCTTCATTCATCTTCCTAGGACTACCCCTATTTTTCTCACAGGCTAAATATGAAACCAGTTTGAAAGGATAACCATGTGCAGATGCACAGAAATAAAAACAGTACATGTATCTGTTTTGCTTTGTTTTGGCCGGGAAAATATTTTGCATCTACACATTTCAATTACAAATTGATTGATTGAGACATACATGTAACTGGTATAGTTCGAACAAATTGACCTGAGACTGGTGAACTCTATTAACATAATTTCACAACAGACTGAATGTATATATTTATCTTAGTTGTTTTCCGAAGATTGCAATATTGTTATACAATACATAGAGTTCGGTAACTGGGTTGTTATTCACGAGATGCCAAAAATTCACGAGATGTTTACAAAAGCCGATGTATTAGGCGATAGCATTGACTAATTTATTCCTTGCATAACGGTCGGTCTCATGTAAAACTGTTCGAACTAAATATCTTGATTGACCTAGTTTTCACACTGTTATGCACCAGTCATTTGTAGCCACTGCTCCCCCCACCTACGGGGAATAGTGGGGACAATGACTTTTCACTTTTCACAGCCCTGTTAGAAGCCCTGCATGGGCCTCCTGAATGTCATTGCCCAGGGCTCTCTATCTGCATAATTTGGGGCCGAAATTCGGCCCCATTCCCCATTGAAAAAGGTATCCTTTTTTCCCAATTGGCTGGAAAAAAATCCCAATCAGAAGTTGAAAAAAAAAAGTGGGGGGGGGGGGGGCAGAAAAATGTCCGTTTTTATCCCCCGACCGAATAGGTTCGGGGGATATAGCGATCAGCCTGGCGTCGGTCTGTCCGTCCGTCCATAGACGCAATCTTGTGATGGCCATAACTCCTATACCCTTTGAGATTCATTGATTGTTCTTGGCACAATTGTTCACAAGGCTGAGACGGCGTGTCATGCGCAAGAACCAGAACTCTGGATGCCATACTTATTTAGTTATCTCCCCTTTTAATAAAATAGAATGACTACTTTGTGATGGCCATAACTCCAATACCCTTTAAGATATATTGATGATACGTGGCACAGTTGTTCACAAGGCCGAGAGGTTGTGTCATGCACAAGAACCACAACTCTGGCTGCCATGGTTTTTGAGTTATCTCCCCTTCCAATAAAATAGAGTGGCTACCTTGTGATGGCCATAACTCCAATAGCCTTTAAGATATATTGATGATACCTGGCACAGTTTTTCACAAGGCCGAGACGGTGTGTCATGCACAAGAACTACAACTCTAGCTCCATGGTTTTTGAGTTATCTCCCCTTCCAATAAAATAGAGTGACTACCTTGTGATGGCCATAACTCCAATACCCTTTAAGATATATTGATGATACCTGGCACAGTTGTTCACAAGGCCGAGACGGTGTGTTATGTTCAAGAACCACAACTCTGGATGCCATGGTTTTTTAGTTATCTCCCCTTCCAATAATATAGAATCACTGCCTTGTGATGGCCACATCTCCAATACTCTTTGAGATATATTGATGGTACTTGGTACAGTTGTACATGAGTTTAAGCAGATGTGTCACGTGCAAAAACCACAACTCTGGGTGCCCTGGTTTTTTAATTATCTCCCCTGACATATAACCTTTTGATGGCCATAACTCCAATACCCTTTGAGATATATTGATGGTACTTGGCACAATTGTATACAAGGTTGAGACGGCGCTTCATGCCTAAGAACCACAATTCTGGGTGCTATGATAAATATTTGAGTTATCTATCCTTCCAATATTACAGTATGACCAGCTTGTGATCTCCAACACCCTTTGAGACATATTGACGGTACTTTGTACAGAAATGCATGAGCTTAAGCAGGCATGTCATGCGCAAGAACCACAGTTCTGAGTACCCTGTTTATTTTAGTTATCTCTCCTGAAGTATAATCTTGTGATGGCCATAACTGCAATACTTTTGTGATATATTGCTGGTTTTATTCTGGTGCACTTTCTATTGGTGAACACACTTATGATGGCCATATTGGCTTTTGGTCGGGGGATTTGCCATCTCTTCCGATGGCTATTTTTGAAAGCCACGAAAGCTCAAATTAACTACAGAACTGTGCTACAGACTCCATGTAGCAAGGACGAATAAGTTGGCAGGAGCTTCAGCCTAACTCGTCATAGACCCACCTACAGTGCCCATTCCAGGATATATATATATATATATTTAGGAACTGGCTGCTGACAACCGGTTGTCACTAGCCTGTGAGGCTGCTGACAACCGGTTGTCACCAGCCTGTGAGGCTGCTGACAACCAGCTGATATAAAACTTGTTTACAATTATAAGGTTTTCTTTGACATGATGTGAAAACAGAAATGTTAAGTTATATTTGCTATCCTTTCACAAATTGGGGCTGATACTAGCTGCCCGAAGAACAGAGTCAAACCATGAGATGTCGAAAAAATACTTGATGTTCTGAAGGACATGGTTTTCACTCTGCAAATGTGGTTTTTGGTTGTTTGACAATTATTTCTGAATGGCCTCTTGTGTCAAATAATGTTTTGGGTGGAAAAGTACTTGTATTTGCCAGTGACCATAAACACCAATAGTCAATCAGACTACCAGTATGTGTAGCGATCAGTTTGTTTAGAAGTTTGAGCCTGCAGTAAATATATAGCAAATGAAAGCACTGGTGACTAGTGTTGGATTGTTTATCTCTTGGGTGTAGGCTGGAAAAATGGTTCTCCTTTGTTTGTTTGTATTGTAGTTATGTTTGTTTGTTTGTATTGGAGTTTAAAGGCCCAGTCAACACTATATAGGTCATTTTTGAACCGGTCAGTTTACCTAGGCACACTTTCCCTGGGCAGGCTTATTCAAATATGTTCTAGAAAGGGTTATCCTTTGGAAGCGAGGAATACACCACAGAACTGGAAAATATAGAGTGTACATGTTTTCTGGGCCAGACTAGCTAGTTTCGGTCATTCAGACCTCATCAGTGACCCACAAATATTTTCAAAATTCCACAATGGAATCAATGATCCCAAAGGACAAGAAAATATAGACTACACTATAATGTAGGGCAGGCAGACTTTTTACGGCCGCCACACATTCCCAGACTCCAGCTGTAGTACATCAAATAAGACTGTTACATTACATCATCTGAGTCAAATATTTGACCAACCTGGTACTCGAAAAGACAATTTTAGCAAGTCACACAAAATGGGAAAATATTGTTTGTTTGTTTGATTCGAGGTTTAACGTCCCGTCAACATTGTATAGGTCATTTTGGAGATGTGATTTCCAATTTTGTGGGACTTTAACCCGACACTGAGATGACATGACATCTCAAGCCCTGCCGCCCAATGAAACTAATAGGGTTTATAAGCATGGATGTTCCAACTCACACGGCTTTGCCTGGGCACGCTTAGATCCTCTAAAAGGTTTACCAGTACTCGTGTGCGGTCGGTTTCAGCTCTGCGTGGAAGCATCCTGCAGCCCATCTATTTCTTCAAGCCCTGATGGGCGGGGGCAACAAAATGGGAAAGCAATGTCTCCAAAATGACCTACATGTACATTGTATACAGTGTTGACAGGTACTTTTAAACCTCAAATCAAACTAACAAACGAACACTGATACATACATGTAGCAACCTCAGGACCATTTATGTTCATTGATGCTGATACTTTTGATAAGACACATTCAGCGACATCAACCTGGTATCCCCTTGGGGTATGTCTCACTCCCTGTTCACTATTGACTGAATATCTTGGAAACTGTTCAGATCCCCACTGCTAAACACTTATATACATGTACATTGTTGTTCCTTCCACAAGGGATTCCCCTTGGAGCATGCCTCACCTTTCCAGTTCATAAAAAGCTTAATATCTTGGAAAACCTTTGGAAAATGTTCAGCTCCCCCTGCATAAATCATAAAAATTATTTCTCCTTATAGTAGCACTGACCGGGCCCCTAGAGGCTATGCCCCATCCCCTCCAATTTAAATAAGGTTAATACATGTAGCTCAGGAACTGTTAAAATCTCCACCCCTGAACCATATATATATATGTTGTTCCTAACGATACGATACGATGCATTCATTGACACTAACCAGGATTTGCGCTATCCCCTCCAGTTCATATAAGGCTGAATATCGCAGAAACTGCTTAGATCCCCATCCATAAAACCATCCATTTTGTTTCTCATTATGATTAGGCACATTTGGTGACAACAACCATGGGTTACCCCTCTTCAGTTCAAATAAGGCTTACTATCTTTGAAACCGGTCAGATTCCAGTCTGAACCATCTATATTATTGTTTTTATGATAACATACATTTATTCTTGATGTTGACTGGGAAAGGAGTCCACATTGGAGCTCATTTGAGCATTGGTGGTTTGTTTGGGAGACTTTATGATTGGTTTTGTTTGTTTGTTTGTTTGATTGGAGGTTTAACATCCCCATCAACACTGTATAGGTCATTTTGGAGATGTTGCTTCCAATTTTGTGGGACTTTTACCAGACATTGAGATGAAATGACATCTAGAAGCCCTGTCGCCCAATGAAACCAACAGGGTTTATAAGCATGGACTCGCACCGCTTTGCCTGGGCAAACTTAGATCCTCTGAACGGTTTACCAGTTCTCGTGTGCGGTCGGTTTCAGCTCTGCATGGAAGCATCATGCAGCCCATCTATTTCTTCAAGCCCTGAAGGGCGGGACTTTATGATTGGTAGATCAGTAACTATGTGTCAGTATGTGATACATCAAATCTGACAGGAGATCATTATTTGGTTCTGAAGACCTACTATCTAGAGCACACAGTGCAAAATTTGAGTCTATGTTCTGGTGTGACTTTTAAAACTAGCAGTATGTCAAGTTCAGCACAATCTATTCAAGTTTTTGGTACATTGCAGTGATATATTGTACCAACCACCAAGTATGACCAAAAACCATACATTCATTCTGGTGGCAAAGTATTTCAAGTTAAAAAATGCCAGTTGTGGGCAGCCTGTGACCTTGAAAATAAAGTAAAGGTCAAAAAACCTACATATAAGTCACTGTTTTGCCTGGTCTTAATGATGCACATAATGTATGCAAGTGAGGTAAGAATCCAGTAAATTGGTTCTATAGATACACTGCAACAAATACCCAAAGCCAACAAAACACAACAAAAACATCATGTCCCTTCCCTTTATTGGGGGACATAACTCCACAGACTCATTCGATAAGGTTTTCCATATGCTGTATTCCTTTTCAACTCTTACACAACAGAAGTTTTAACTAAATCAAGGGCATCTTTCTGCACCAGAAACAATGTCCCCCTACCCTTTGTTGGGGATATACATTGTAACTCTATTATTGAGCCTTCGTGGCCTAATGTCATTAAGTCTCTCACCTCTGTGGTTCGTGCCTTGCTGGGCCCACATGTGAGACGCCAAGTTCTGCAACGGAAGGTCAGGTGTTTTTTCTCCAGATATGCCGGTTTTCGTCCATCTTATTAACGATCAGCTCGAAGTAAGTGAAATAATCTTGAAAAGGCCGTAAAACCAAACCCCCCAAAAAAATTATTGATTCATTCTGCAAAATATTCCATATGCATGATACCGGCACATTGTATATTTACTTTTTTGACTCGTTTCAACTGAACCAAGGGTGTCTTTCTGGCAGTAAGTAGATAAAAACTTGAGACTTAGGAATTTTTATAGCATTTTCTGTATTCAAAGGCACATATCTCATACCCGGTAGTATCATATCACAGAGCTTTTTACAGAAAATCTTCCATAATTGAACAGTCTCCAAGCATTGACAAATTCCACGGTCAAAGAGGTACAATGTACAGTTCTGTTCTTGATAGTTTAGTTTATACTAATTTATTTTAGTTCGATTGTGCTGAAAGCTTCAAGCTTATTGAATCGCTCTCGAACACTCATTCCCCGTGTTTTCACGCGGGCGAGAGAGAGGGGCAGTGGCTTTTACACCACTGCTACCCATTTACACCTGGGTGGAGTGGGGCAGCATCATTACGTGTCTTGCCCAAGGACACACCTCGTTACCGGTGGCCGCATTCAAACGCACAACCTCTCAATAGAGAAACCTTGTGGGTTTTCACAAAGATGGGAAGTGCAAATATTTAGCAAAATTAATAAAATGCAAATAAAGTTATATATTTTAGCATAATTTGGCAGTATGCAAAAGGTCCTAATATCTAATCAATACTTTTCTACAGCTTAACAATTATATGACTCAACCTTAAAATTAATTATTAAAAGATTATAAATCCCCAGTTAGTTCTTCCAGGTCTTGGCTGATATGGAATTACCCCACCCACCCAGATCTCACCCTAAATTTTTAGCTAAATTAAAACTTTCTAATAATTTCTGGACTTCCTTTTTATAAACAGCTACATGGTTCAATTATGATCACATTCCAGCAGATACTGCTGCAGATTTATATTTGTTCTATGAACCTTAATTCAATATATAGCAATTCTGACCCGTAAAGATGCCAAGAAACACCCCCAAAAAGGTTTATAGGAAAGATAAAGTCATTCAAAATATATCAACTAAGAACAAAAGAAGAAGAAAAATCTTAAATTCAGGTTTTATACAGCTGGTTGTCAGCAGCTTCACAGGCTAGTGACAGCCGGTTGTCAGCAGCCTCATAGGCTGGTGACAACCGGTTGTCTGTAGCCTCACAGGCTGGTGACAACCGGTTGTCAGTAGCCTCACAGGCTGGTGACAACTGGTTGTCAGTAGCCGTCGCCATATATTTATTGTACAGCGATTCATAAATGGATAAGCCCTTATCCTGTACCAACCGTGAATTTTATAGACTAATTTTAAATGTAAATACACCCATAAATGAACTTTTAAAAAAGTTGTGAGCTCAAGAAGGTTCAGATAAAGGAGCCCTGGTTCCTGGTGTTCCAGAACTGGAAGTTCATACAGAATAACGAACGAACTGATGACATTGCAGTGTTTTCTATGTTGAAGTTACAACTGGAGCAGGAGTAGTTTTGACTGGTATTTTTATCAACTTCTTTTGGATTTCAAAGAGAGAAACACTCATTTGTAGATTTTGGCTACTCATACTTGCACAAAATTTCAAACGAAATTGCCCAATTTGTGCCGTTTATTTCGAACGGTTCCAGTACATAGTTAACATCATCATTTTCAGTGTGTTGCATGTGAAACTGGGACTGTAAACATCATGCAAAATATGGAAAAAGCCCAAGTATAAAATCTATTTGCTCATTTTAAGGCAGATTTCCTTGAAACTGTCATGCTCAATCACTTTACAAAATGGGTTCTACTAGATATAACTTATGTACAAGCAGGCAACTTCTCCTAGCCACAAAGCTTTCAGCTTCCTGTTGTAGTTGATCAAACAGATGAGTTGCAGCATCTGTAGCTAGGTTAATTCATTTTTATGGTCGTATGTGTCTCTTGGTGATAAAACGGTTCAAATAATAAATTTACATCAAAATGATTATTACATTTTTCCCAATTTCAGTCAGAATGTCGCTAATTTTCCCATTTCCAAATGCCCCGGCCCCATTCCAAAAAAGTGGTGTGAGAGCCCTGTTGCCCCGCTGTTTATAATAGTTAATTCCACTGGGGTATGTTTGCATAATATCAGAACCCCTGCATTAACCCCGCACTGGGGGGGGGGCACAAGAGCACATTAGCCCCGCTATCCCGAACCCATACCACTAGGTGGGGCCGGGGTTACAAATGACTAGGACATTAGTTGTTGGGTTATCAATTAGGCCTTAGGTGAGTGTTCATGGTTTAAATGTGTTGACAACTAGTGTAAATTAGCAAGTATATTGTCTTGGCTGACCGTGTTTTGACTGCCGAGTTCCATGGAAAAAGGGCAAAATTTTGGGCAAAATTTTCACAACTGGGTAAAAAACAAACAACAAAAAATTTGGAGCCACAGACCGACAGCGCTATAAGAATCTACGCATTTTGTGCTTCTACAGTGTTTTAACGCCTCTACAGTGTATTTTTTATACCCAGGAGTGTCCATTAAGAAAGGGTCCATTTAAATGATTCCTATGATTAATTGATTATCGTGTACCTTTGTGTTTGTTTGTTTGATTTGAGGTTTATCGTCCACGTCAACACTGTGTTTGTGTTTGAAATCAGTCTGTGCATGGTAAAACATTTAAATGAAACATGTAATGTGATTTACTGGCTTGTTTCCAGTAATTTGTTGCCATGGAAATATCACTTTTATGCAGGTCCCAAAATGGCTTAAAAATCTGATTGTTCGGTGATTTGTTGCACTTTAGACACTTACCGAGCGCCTACATCTTCCAGATGCTCCCCCAACCATCGGGGCTTGGTGAAATAGATTGGGATCATTGGGCCGCATTTTGCTTCCACGCAGAGCTGAAACAGTTAACTGACTCACTAAACCGCTTCTAATAGAAGGACTAAGCCTGCCCAGGCAAAGTGGTGTAAGTCAGAACTTCATTTCATCTCAGTGTCTGGTAGAAGTCCCATAAAATTGGAAGCAACATCTCCAAAATGACCTCTGACCTATGCAGTATTGACGGAGACGTTTAACCTCAAATCAAACAAACACAAAAAATGACCTTAATAGTGTTGATGGGGCCGTTAAAACTCAACTCCAGATGCAAAATAATGGCTGTGCAAAGTTATTGATTTGTGTTTTGTTTGCACTAGAATTTTTATAAAGGGTTGATTTTATAAGGTAAATTATGTTTGAATACTTCATATTGCATCTGACCTCAAGGAATGGGTAGATTTACATGAACAGTGCAGAACCGTTAGTTTTAACCAATCAAACAAATCTCGTAATGTACTTTTGTCAAAAAACAACTAGTTCAGAGAACTCTTGCCTGACACTATGAACACTATATGGTCCGTTGAAATACACAAAACAACCCCAAACCAGCCCCAAACACCTTCTTAACCCTTATCTTGCTGAATATTCATTTAAGCTACACCCATTTTTGTCTATCAACCAATCAAATTACTTGATGTAATTTATTACCGGTACTACAAATTCATAAACTGAATGTCAAACAGTGTAGATCCTGATCAAATGGCTTCTTCAGAAGCCATCTGATCTGGATTTACACTGTTTGCAAAGATAGGGGTTGTCGTGAACAGTAAGATCAGGGTTAACAGCCAAAACCACAGACAGAACCATGGAACTAAGAAAAAGAAAGTTTAGGCTGAGTTTTGCTGTGGATATATATTTATGTAGTTATTCATAATCTTTTTAGTTTGTTTGGGGTGATCTAGGAAACCCCCACCAAACTACCCCAAATCACTTTCATTACACCCACAGCCTAAACTATAGGCAAAACTATGTTAGTATGAAAAAGAAAAAGTTTGGGATGAGTTTTCCCACATGGATATTATGGTCTTTGGTGTTTTGGGAAACCACCACCAAAATACCCCAAACCACTTGTATTACACCTCAAACTGCCTGCGTAACAGCCAAAACCGCAGAGACAATATGCCTTGACATTTTATGTGAATGATGATTCACATGAAATGTTTAAAATTGTTTTCCCTCAAAAACAAGAAAAAAAAATCAAAATGTCATCTGCTGTGTACTTTGGCATGGTGCTGTAACTGACTGGTACAGATATTTTGCAAACAGTGTAGATCCAAATAAGATGGCTCATTTTGAGCCAAATACTTCTTGCCATCCTGTTAATGACTTGACATAACTCTAAATTTACAAGACTTCAGAGATGGAAGAGTCCACTAAAAGAATGCAGGGTGTATGGGTGAAACCAGTGCAGTTACATTCTAAGATCTAGAAGCTGAACCAGCGAATTCACTAAATTGCATTGATTTCGAATGCGAGAATGACATGATCATGCTTTTTGATGATACAACAAATCTCATCTAAAATTCATAAAAACATAACGGCTCTGTCTCGATATTGATTTCATACAAAATATGAGCCCAGTACACAGCTCCAGATAATGAGAATAAACAAGGTACCGTAATTGCAGGATAATTTTCCTTGTTCCTTCTTAGAAACGGGGGTTCTGACATGAGCATTGATCTTGGCCACATCAAGCATAAATGGCTTCAGACATCAATCCCGAGTAAAGACGAAATAATCAGTCTGCGCAGTCACTCAGACAGAACACAGTATTTCTCTGTGCACTCTTTACCCTTAAGACACCGAGAAAAACTACATCTGAAAATGTTTTCTGCTCAGTATTTTTGCAATCTATTTAAAAATATTTCTGCATACAGGCAAGCAGTGTGGACCCGGATCAGACTGCTCTTACAGGATGACAATTGTCTGGATTGGCATTTTATAGGTTAATTTTAACACATCAAACACAGCTGCAAATTCTAGAGCAGATGGCAATCTTATTTTTTATTCTTTATTTTTCAGTGAAAGTAACTTTTGATGTTAATTGTCTGCCCAGCAGTATGTTCCCATCAACCCTATTTAAGTCATTTTGGAGATGATGCTTCTGATTTTGTGGGACTTTTACCTGGCATTGAGATGAAATGACATGTTAAGCCCCAACACCCAAAGAAACCACTAAGTTTAAGGAATGGTCCCACTCGCACCATTTTCTTGGCAGATTCGGTCTACCAGTACTCCAATTTGGCGGGTTTCAGCTCTGCATGGAAGTACCATGTAGCCCAGTCTATTTCGCCAAGCCCAGATGGGCGGTGGTGGCAGGAACAAAGAATGTGTACTGAAAAGGCATTCAAAAATAACCAGAATGCGGCCAATAATGGCTTTATCATAACTTTTGAACGCCTTCATATTTGGCATGCATGTCCCTTGTGACAAGGGCTTCCCTCTCATACAAAAATATGAGGTCAAATCATAGAAAAACCTTGTGAACACACTAGAGGCCACAGTTTTAGTCCAGTCATCAACAGACTTGCTCAGAATGATAATCTTAACAATATTTCAGTAAGGTTCGAATATAGGTGGTGTTGGGTCAGAAAGTAGGTCAATAGGCCATTTTGTCATAACTTTTGAACCATTTGAGATAGAGCCTTCATATTTGGCATGTATGTTCCTTATGACAAGGGCTTGGCACTCATGTAAAAGATTCTGACCTGTGATCTTGACCTGTGGCCTACTTTATCATAACTTTGGAACCCATTGAGATAGAGCCTTCATATTTGGCATGTGGGTTTCTTGTGACAAGGGCTTCCCACTCATACAAAATTTTGACCTTGACCTTTGACCTTCTTTATCATAACTTTTGAAGCATTTGAGAATGAGCCATCATATTTGGCATGTAGGTTCCTTATGACAAGGGCTTCCCACCCATACAAACATTTTGACCTGTGGTGCTGACCTTTTACCTATTTTGTCATAACTTTCGAACCATTTTAGATAGAGCCTTCATATTTAACATACATGTATAGGTTCCTTGTGATAAGGGCTTCCCACTCATACAAAAAGATTTTGACCTGTGACCTTGACCTGTGACCTACTTTATCATAACTTTTGAGGGGTTTGAGATTGAGCCTCCATATTTGACATGTAGGTTTCTTCTGACAAAGGCTTCTGACATGTGACAATGACTTTTACCTGTGACCTATTTTATCATAACTTTTGAACTGTTTGAGATAAAGCCTTCATATTTGGCTTGTAGGTTTCTTGTGACAAGGCTTACCGCTCATACAAAATTGTGACTTGTGGCCTTGATCTTGACCTGTATACTTGTAAGTCAGTTCTGTATTGTCAAAGGGAACTACTGACTCATAAGTCTAGCATTAGACAGATGCCAAATTGTCAAATCCCCCCCATCCCCCCCCCCACACACACACGCACACCACCACTTGTCACCATGAAGCATTGTAAGTAAGACTAGACTGAGCCAGTTCATCTTCGTATGCCTGTGGCACTTTGATTCTCTTTGTGATGCATCACGAAAACACGCCTATATAAATTTGACGCCCTTGAACCCCACTTTTATATAGTAAAACTGTGGTTTCCGGGGGTATACCTTATTTTTCTTATTTCTGCTCTAAAATATAGATTGTGGGTACTAGTTAGAACCGTCTTAATGAGGCGGTTCTAATGAGTGCCAACAATCTATATTTTGAGCAGAAATAAGAAAAATATCACAATTTTTCTTCTTAAAATTTTCATTTTTACGGCGATAAAAGTGGCAATGTATTTGTATAGGCGTGTTTGCGTAATGGATGTGTGTAAAGTAACAAGCTTGACATTACATTACTTTATAACACTGTATAGAATCAAAGCACTGAGAATACTGATGTGGAGCAAATTTGAAACTTCAGCTTTGCAATACACACATCACAAAGAGAATCAAAGTGCCAAAGGCACTGAAATGACAGATTGTTTGAAAAAATCATGACTTTCTTTACTTACAGAAAGCCTTCTCCAAAAGGTTTCAAAATTAAGAAAAGAAATTCTGTAAATTGTAATTATTAAATGTTTGCAGATATGTATACACCCAAAGGTAATTAAGTGCCGATGTTACTAATTTTTAAAAGAAATATTTTATCTCAAAATGTGTACATTTTCAAAATCAAACTTAAGTAAATTGATCAAAATCAGAAGTCTTCATATAAAAAATATGTCAAAATGTGCAATTTTTCAGAATTATGCATTCAGTAATATATCGGGGTTGCAAACCGTAACTGAAGTTTCCCTAGTTTTCCGTTTTAGTGCAGCTAAAGTTATGTACATGTAGTTTACGGAATTGATATGCAACGCAAATACGTTCAATGGTTTTCACATCTCATTTTTTTGTTTATAAAATATAATGCTGTATTCCAGCATTTCCACCTACCGAGCCTGGTCTATTTATACCAAAATGCGAAGCCCAATATAAGACCTATCTGATGGCGTGCGCCAGTATCAAGGAAAACTTCTTTTTGTGGCATGTAACTGATTTATTTTATTATCACAGCTATTTCATTATTTCAAGCTTATATGTTACATGTTATTCAGAATCATACGAAAACCTTGTGAACACACTGGAGGCCATAGTTTTGGGCCGATCATCATCAAACTTGCTCAGAATGATCATCTTCACAATATCTCGGTCAAGTTCGAATAGGGATCATGTCGGGTTGAAAAGTAAAATCATAGAAAAACCTTGTCACTGTGAACACACTAGAGCCCACAGTTTTGGTCCGATCATCATGACAACATTTGTCAAGTTCAAATATGGCTCATATTATGTCAAAAAGTAGGTCAGTAGGTCAAATCATAGAAATCATAAACACACCAGAGGCTCCAGTTTTGGTCTGATTATCATCAAACTTGCTCAGAATGATCATCTTGACAATATCTGGGTCATGTTCAAATATGGGTCATGTTGGGTCAAAAAGTAGGTCAGCAGGTCAAATTATAGAAAACCTTTGTGAACACAATAAAGGCCACAGTTTTGGTCCGATCATGATCAATCTAGCTCATAATGATCATCTTGACAATATCTCTGTCAGGTTTTGAATAATGGGTAATGTCGGGTGAAAAGTCACCAGGTCAAATCAAAGAAAAACCTTGTGAAAAAACTAGAGGCCACAGTTTTGGTCCAATTCTACAATAAGGATCAGGTGTGCGATTCCAGGGCCACTATGGCCCTCTTGTGTGTGATGGCAGTTTGGACCTATTTTTATAATTTGGAATTAAGGTCAGTTGAGGAATTTAAGCGTAGGAATTCCTAAAATACTTCCTACAACAAATTGTGAATACCGTATTCCTCTCATTTAGCACCCCTGCTCCTCTGCGTGCCCCTCACTCTTTTTCTAAGAACAAAATAATTAGTACCCCTTCTGCTTTCGGAGAAAAAATATTTTGGCTTACCTTAAGTAAAGATTTCAGCCTTCCACCAATCATTGCTGTATCTGCTGTAAATCGTATCATGCAAGGTATTTCTAAACCCCACTGCCATAACTGCTGTAAAGCCTATCATGCAAGGTACAGTATTTCTAAACCTACTGCTATAACAGTCTTTGTTGGCCACTTGGTCCTTTACATGTCATGATCCCACCATATTCTAATGAAAACCACCACATGTAATGGGTTTTAAACTCTCCATTCTGGTAAGATTTTTGTCTCTATATATAATAAGCGCCCCCTCATTTTCCCATTTTTAAGCGCCCTGGGCACTAAATGGGAGGAATACAGTACCTTACTCCTTTACTAATATACAACTTTTCAAATATGGTAGAGAAGCCTCCGTGGTCGAGTGGTTACTCTACTCGCCTTGTAAACCAAGGGTTGCAGGTTCGATCCCGGGCTTCTCCAGACTTTCGGATGAGTCTTTAAACCGAGGTCCCATCTCCGTATGACCTTAGCTGTTGGTGGGACGTAAAACTGAAACACTCACTCACTCAAATATGGTAGTTTGCTACTTTATAAGTTCTGTCGATGATAGTTCTGACCTTTGTTTTAACGTGCAGCAATACAGCCTTTTTAAGTCAATTTGGAAATAAGGTCACCTTTAATGGTGTAGTAACTCTGGGAAAAATGAAGAAAATTGGTAATTTTCTATAAAATCTATAAATTTTTTGTTTCAGCCCCTGCCCATCAGGGCTTGAAGAAATAGATGGGCTGCATGATGCTTCCAGGCAGAGCTGAAATCGACCGCACACAAGTACTGGTAAACGCTTAGAGGATCTAAGCCTGCCCCGGCGAAGGGGTGCAAGTCAGATCTTCCATGCTTATATACCCTATTCGTTTCATTGGGCGACAGGGCTTGAGAAGTCATTTTATCTCCATGTTGGGTAAAAGTCCCACAAAATTGGAAGCAACGTCTCCAAAATGACCTATACAGTGTTGACGGGGACATTAAACCTTGAATCAAACAAACAAATACATTTTTGTTTGGATATTACATGACTGTGTAACTAACATGATTTCTGCTTTGGACCTAAACAATGTTGTAGTATACAGTAATGCTTCTAAATATTGGGACACATAAGCCTAAGCAAATGGTGTAGACCCAGATCACACTGGTCCTGAAAGATGAGGCTGATCAGGGTCTACACTGTTTGCCATTCTGTCTGCACCTTTTTGGACTTCTTGCCGGATTTTGACACATATTGTTAAAATTTTAGGAGAATTACAGCAAGTCCTCAAGGTGTCCAGACTTTAAGAATTTTTACCGTACTTAGTGTTAACTGAGCTGTTAAACTCCAAATCAAACCAACCAAATCTCATATGAACAGCAAAGCATTCAGCTGATCAGGCTGCACAACAGGGCAGGCTCGTTGACGGCTCCTTTTTTTAAACCAAATTCTCTTTTGTGGCAGCTCATTTTATAAAAGATATTCTGATCAACTGATCCATATGATTTGCACAGTAATCTCCCTTTTTTCCTGGGTTCAGCAGTCATGTATCGATTATCCTGAAGTCTTGCAGAGAAAAATCCATTTCTTTTGTCTTTCAACACTGTTAATTAACCGGACAAATGTATTGTAGACATCAGTATTTTTCACAATTTCGACAATATTTGATTTTTATGCCCACCACCACAAATAGTGTTGGGGTAATCAGTACGAGGACTGTTCAAATATGAATGCAAATAAGCACATAAAAATGATTCAGTGATAGATTTCTATGAAAAATTTATTTTGTCCCCTCAAAGTATTCCCCTTTAACAGATATACAAACTTTCAGTCTTCTGATACAATCATTGAATGCATTTTGGTAGTCTTTTCGAGGTATACTATGAAGGCACTGGAATATTGCAGGACCGAGGTGTTTGCACTGTACAAATTTTCGACCACAAAGGTATTTTTTCAGCCGCTGGAACAAAAAAAGTCACACGGGGCAAGGTCAGGGGAATACGGGGGGTGAGGGAGTTCAACAACCTTTTCCTGCTTCAGATAGTCTTGCACAATGAACGTCTTGTGCAATGACGCATTGTCATGTAGTAATCTGACATTGGCCAAACCAGTTGCGAAGAACTTTATTCTTGTAAAACTTCGCATTTACAGATTTGCCTTTAGGCACAGCAACCTGAATAGCAGGGCCATGATTTGAAAAGAATATGGCATACATTACCTTCTTGACGCTCATGGTCCGCTTTGCAATGCATGGTCTTTTGCAATACTTTGTTGCCCATATTTTGTTCTGAATCTTTCGTTTTTTCTCAAAAAAGTGAACCCATGTCTCTTCACCTGTGAAGACATAAGCGAAAGACCGTGCATTGTAATTTGGAAACTTTTTAAGCAACTTCTTGGCGCACTGAACGCGTGTTTTTTTCTGCTCATCTGTCAACAGCTGGGGAATCCATCTAGCACAGATCTTTCTCATTTTCAAATCCCATTTCTGAATTGTATGAGCTGCTCCTAATGAGATGCCAACCAATGGCACCATACTAGCTATTTGCCTAGTGGTGTATCGTGCATCGGTAGCAACTATTTCTCTCTCTCTAGCAACCATCTTGGCAGATGTTGCTCTTTTAGGCCGACAATCATGTGGTGCATCTTTTGTTGAGCCTAGCCCACAGCTGAATTTCTTAAACCAACGAAAAACTGTTGGAAAAGACATTTCATTATGCCCATAAACCGAACATGTATTAGAAAGTTCGAATTATCCGTAGTACGAGATAAGCAAAGTGTGACGTCACATGTATGTCTGAGCTCATTGTTTGCCGTTCTTTATTCTTCTGGAGTGTTTGTTTTAGCACTGCATTTGCAATGAACCATTCAGAGTCAGCACAGGACAAAGCCTACTAGAAGGTCATGCAACTGACGAAGTCTCGGATCAGCCTCTTCACATACAGTCTGCTCTGGGTTAACTAAGGATTCAGACTTAGCTAGTGGAATGCACTGGCTCATCTGAGTCACCGCCCTTCTTACAATTTCTGTTGTGCTCTATCAGTGACACGAGATGGTGTTAAAAGATCAAAAGTTGAGCACCGCATGTCAGTCTTAATTACACGCACTTGATTTTCATAGTAGCGGTAAAGGTATTGTTTGCGCTGATTAAAGTTTTAAATGCACCAATTTATAACTTAATTACATGTACATTGTGAGCACTGGCTTTCTTTAATTGAAAGACCGGCAGCATGTTTTTTGTTTCATTCTTTACGTCATGAATTCAGGTTCGAGATGTGCAGTAGTAAAAACAGTGAAAAATTTATTCAGGGACTGACTTTGATGGGCGAGATAGCCGAAGTGTCGACTTAAAAGTAGTTCGACACATGCGAAGTTAAAATACAATAAATATATAGGAGAAATATACCAAACTTAGAAATGGGTTCGATATAAGTGATAGGGTCGAGATATACGAGGTTGAGATAACGAGAGTCATTTAAAATTTTGATATTTTTGCTGGAAAAATGTGAGCAGCTTTTGCATTTGCAAAAGCTTCTCACATTTTTTCAGAAAAAGATTTACCGTATTCCTCCCATTTAGCGCCCCGGGCGCTTAAAATATTGGAAAAAGCGGGGGCGTTTATTAGAGACAAAAATCTTACCAGAAGGGAGAGTTCAAACCCATTACATGGGGTAGATTTGCATTAGAATATAGTGGAATCATGACATGCAAAGTACCAAGTGGTCAACACAGACATTGTGATAGCAGGGGGTTTAGAAATACCTTAAATGATACGTAGCGTGATGATTGAAAGGCTGAAATCTTTACTTAAGGTAATCCAAAATACTATTTCCTGTGACTGCAGAAGGGGCGCTTATTATTTTGTTCTTGGAAAAACAGTGAGGGGGCGCTTATAGGAGCAGGGGCGCTAAATGGGAGGAATACGGTAGCAGATTTGCCATATTTAAGATCAAAGTTTGAACTATACATTAACTAACGACATTGTTAGTTTTGAACAACTGGCCCCTGGACGCCCATCAGATGCCAGCGATGAAGAAACTGTATCTTATGTACTGTGGTGGAAGAAATAGGAACTGCATTACACAATTCACATGGTAGCGTTTCAACAATTTTATGTGATCGCTTGGGTATGTGCAAGCTAACAGCCGGTTGAGTCCCAAAATCCCTAAGCGACGTGCAAATGGCAGCCAGAGCATCAGTATGCAGCGCATTGTTGAAGCAGTTTATATCAAAGGAAACTGATTTTCTTTCACGTCTGATGACTGTAGATGAACCCTGGGTCCATTATTATGAACCAGAGAATAAAACATAAAAGTCACCAGTGGGTAGGGCCGGGCTGTCCGAGGCCAAAAAGTTCAGAACGTAACCCTCTGCTGGCAAGGTGATGGCAAATTGATTTTGGGAGGCTCAAGGCATTATTATGTTGAACCGTTCAAGCAAAGAAAAGTACAATAACAGGTGCGTATAATGCAAATTTGCTCAACCAACCAATAACTGGGATCATTGAAAAACGCCAAGGTTTATTTTCCAAAGGGATTCTGCTCCAACAGGACAATGCAAGAGTCCACACTTGCAAAATTGCAATGGATGCTGTTGAGCAGAATGGGTAGGAGCTAAATGGGAGCTTACCACTAAATATTTTCCATAGACGACAATAGTAACATTTTTCCATCTCCAACAAAAACTGTACATGCAAAATATTTCAAACCTTGGTGGTTTGTAGAGCAACTCTAGCTGAATAAATCCCAAAGAAAAAATCCACATGTAGCCCGTCTCCTTTTTGAGCTATTGTCCGCCATATTGTTGATGTGTAGCGCCGCAGTGAATAACAGGGTAATTTTTTCTCAAAGGGGTGACCATGAAAATGTGGCAGCAATATTTTTGGGCTTGCAGATATAATTGCAAAGCATCTATTATTTTGTTTTGCTATAAGTACCCTTTTCTTAAAATGAAATAAATCCAGCCTATATAACCAATGAAATGCACAGCTGGTATTTGATCCTCTATCAAATCTTCTGTCCCAAAGTGCTGGTTCCCCGGCTCAGCAATATTTAGTGTTAAGCTACCTATACCAAACCCTTATTGTCCTTATGATCCATCAAAAGCATTGTCAAATAGAAATTTAGATCATATCTAATAATTTAAGCATGCATAATAAATGTTCAGTGACAAAGAATCTATGAAGTTTGCGAAAAAGTTATCGCTTTCAGATTCTACAATGAAAGCCGGACAAACAATATTTTGTGAAAAAGGGCAAAGTTTACCTCTTTCTGGAATGGAACCCAGACACCGGCTGGCATCAGTGGTTCTTCTCCTATGTCTTTGGAACACTTCAATCCTAAAATGCACTAAAGTATGCCTTAATAGCATACCAACTGGTATTTATGGCTGATTTCACACCTATACCCCCTATTTTATGTAAAATTGGCATTTTGAGGATATTTTGATGATAAAACTTTGACAAAAATGATTATAAATGCCTCAATACCATGAGAAATAGTGGATATATATCTGTTTAACCCTTTAACATGAATCTAATCAATAAGAACCAATAAGAGATGAGAAAACTTATCGCGATATTGCAGCAGAGACAATTTTGAAGTTTTGCTTTCGCTAGAGACCAAGGCCAAAAACCAGGTAACCTTAGTGTTAAATTCCAGATGGAGTAGATCCTTTCTCTTGTGTTTCTGGTTATACACTTACTGTAAGACTTTTTCCAAAACAAACCCATTAACAATCGATTAACATGGCTTTAAAGTACCCCCCCCCCCTCAAAATGCACAGGTCAGAAGCAAAAACTGATCAAAACACCCAGTTACACCTAAATTACCACAAACCTTACACTTTTTTACAGTTTCTATGGCAAACCACATGCCAGGAATATCCATTTTATGATACAGAATTGGATAGAACCTACCAATGTGTGAAAATATGATGTAATGACTGAAAACTGGAGTGTGGGGCTGATTTTCCAACTTTTGGTATAGGGAGCTTACCACTAAATATTTTCCATAGACGACAATAGTAACATTTTTCCATCTCCAACAAAAACTGTACATGCAAAATATTTCAAACCTTGGTGGTTTGTAGAGCAACTCTAGCTGAATAAATCCCAAAGAAAAAATCCACATGTAGCCCGTCTCCTTTTTGAGCTATTGTCCGCCATATTGTTGATGTGTAGCGCCGCAGTGAATAACAGGGTAATTTTTTCTCAAAGGGGTGACCATGAAAATGTGGCAGCAATATTTTTGGGCTTGCAGATATAATTGCAAAGCATCTATTATTTTGTTTTGCTATAAGTACCCTTTTCTTAAAATGAAATAAATCCAGCCTATATAACCAATGAAATGCACAGCTGGTATTTGATCCTCTATCAAATCTTCTGTCCCAAAGTGCTGGTTCCCCGGCTCAGCAATATTTAGTGTTAAGCTACCAAATACCGCACCCCGCCTATTCTCCAGACTTAGCTCCTAGTGACTATTTCCTATTATCAAACTTGAAAAAGGATATCCCTGGATCATTGATGTCATTTCCTGTCCAACTGATGGCAGTTGAGGAGTGGGTCAGAGACAAGAACCCTGGCTTCTTCAGTTCTGGGCTGATGGCACTGGGAAAGCATTGGTCCAAGTGTATCATTCCAGAGGGCAATTAGATAGAACGAAGAGATCAATCTCGTCCAGAAATAAGTTGGGCTGGTTTTTTAGCTCACCTTTCAGGTAGTGACGAGGTGAGCTTTTGTGATCACTTTTTGTCCGTCGTGCGTGTGTGCGTGCGTGCGTGTGTGTGTGCGTAAACTTTTTCTTCAAACAACATCTCCTCTTAAACCACTGATCGGATTTTGACCAAACTTCACAGGAATGATCCTTAGGTGTTCCCCTTTCAAAGTTGTTCAAATGGTTCCGGTCTGTTGCACATCTAGGTCACAGGAGCTAAAAATAGATTTTTTAAATGAAAACTTTAAAAATCTTCTTCTCTGAAACCGCAAGGCCCAGGTCTTCGATATTTGGTATGAAGCTTCATCTAGTGGACCTCTACCAAGATTGTTCAAATTATAGTCCTGGGTCGAAAACCGTCCCCGCCCCAGGGTCCTTTGGTTTTACATAGGCATATATTTGGAAAATCTTTAAAAATCTTCTTCTCTGAAACCGCATGGCCCAGGTCTTTGATATTTGGTGTGAAGCTTCACCTAGTGGACCTCTACCAAGATTGTTCAAATCATAGTCCTGGGGCCAGAAATGCCCCCGCCCCGGGGGCCTTTGGTTTTACATATGCTTATATAGGGAAAATCTTTAAAAATCTTCTTCTCTGGAACCGCAAGACCCAGATCTTGGATATTTGGTGTGAAGCTTCATCTAGTGGACCCCTTTCAAGATTGTTCAAATTATAGCCCTGGGGCCAAAAATGCCCCCGCCCCGGGGGCCTATGGTTTTACATAGGCTTATATAGGGAAAATATTTAAAAATCTTCTTCTCTGAAACCGCAAGGCCCAGGTCTTTGATATTATGTGTGAAGCTTCACCTAGTGGATCTATACCAAGATTGTTCAAATTATAGCCCTGGGGCCAAAAATGCCACCGCCCCGGGGCCCTTTGGTTTTACATAGGCTTATATAGGGAAAATATTTAAAAATCTCCTTCTCTGAAACCGCAAGGCCCAGGTCTTTGTTATTTGATATGAAGCTTCATCTAGTGGACCCCTACCAAGATTGTTCAAATTATTTTGCTTGGGCAAAAAATGCCCCCGCCCCGGGGCCCTTTGGTTTTACATGGGCTTATATAGGGAAAATCTTTAAAAATCTTCTTCTCTGAAACTGCAAGACCCAGGTCTTTGCTATTTGGTATGAAGCTTCATCTAGTGGACCCCTACCAAGATTGTTCAAATTATAGTGCTGGGGCCAAAAATGCCCCCGCCCCGGGGCCCTTTGGTTTTACATAGGCTTATGTAGGGAAAATCTTTAAACATCTTCTCTGAAACTGCAAGGCCAAGGTCTTTGATATTTGGTATGAAGCTTCATCTGGTGTACCTCTACCAAGATTGTTCAAATTATAGCCCTGGGACCAAAATGCCCCCCCCCCCCCCCCCCCCCACTCCCCCCCGGGGCCCTTTGGTTTTACATAGACTTATAAAGGGAAAATCTTGAAAAATCTTCTTCTCTGAAACCACAAGGCCTACGTCTTTGATATTTGGTATGGAGCCTCAGCTAGTGGACCTTTACCAAGATTGTTCAAATTATAGCCCTGAGGCCAAAAATGCCCCCGCCTCGGGCCCTTTGGTTTTACATAGACTTATATAGGGAAAATCTTTAAAATTTTCTTCTGTGAAACCACAAGGCCTAGGTCTTCGATATTTGGTGTGAAATTTCATCTAGTGGACCTCTATCAAGATTGTTCAAATTATAGCCCTTGGGCCAAAAATGCCCCCGCCCCAAGACCCTTTGGTTTTGTTTGTTTGTTTGTTTGATTTGAGGTTTAACGTCCCCGTCAACACTGTAAAGGTCATTTTGGAGACGTTGCTTCCAATTTTGTGGGACTTTTACCCGACATTGAGATGAAATGACATCTGAAGCCCTGTCGCCCAATGAAACCAATAGGGTTTATTAGCATGGACGGTCCGCCTCGCACCCCGGTTCCTGGACAGGCGGGCCGGATTCAGCTCTGCGTGGAAGCATCATGCAGCCCATATATTTCTTCAAGCCCCTATGGGCTGGGGCTTCCCTTTGGTTTTACATAGACTTATATAGGAAAATCTTAAAAAATCTTCTTCTCTGAAACTGCAAGACCCATGTCTTTGATATTTGGTATGGAGCTTCATCTAGTGGACAATCAAGCCTTTATTGATATTTGGTATGAAGCTTCACCTTTTTAGACCTCCCTCAACATTATACACATTATAACCTTGGGGTCAATAATGGCCCTCCCCAGGGCCCACTTGTTACTCTATGGATCAGGTGAGCGATCCAGGGCCATCATGGCCCTCTTGTTATTGACTCGCTCTCATATATTGTAGAATTCCTGTAATAAGACCATCCTTGTGATCATTCAAAAGTGATTTTGAAGACCAAATGTGGCCTTGTACTAGAGGACACTGTACATGTATGTAGAGACATGAAGAGTGAATAACTCAAACTTTCCTATTACATTGTAGTCTTTTAACCCTTTTTGTACCAAATAGAATCTTCCTCCTTATATATAGCAAGAGTCTATTTCAACATTTAGGCGTGTCAGACTCTGTTTTCTTCAAGATTGATTTGGAAAATGGCTGAACTTTTTGCAAATAGTGCAGGCCCTGATCAGACGCCTGCACCATTTGCCAGGGTACCCGTTTAGGGGTTTCTGGTACAAAATGTGTTAAATGCATAATTACATGTAGTCTTAATATTGAGCTGATCTTAATAGCAGAATTTCACTTTATAATTGAGCCAGCTAATAATAATGATAATAATAATAATAAGGTGAGACAAAGGTGACGTGTATCTTGCATCACTGGGGCATCCAATTGATATTCAATTGGCTGACAGTTGGGCAAGACCTGCTGTTCTTGCAGCTGGTAAGGGTAGAGGGAGTGTTGTTATTAGGGCCCCGCACTGAAAGTGTGGGTGCCCTATAGTAATCACTCTGTCCATCCGTCTGTCTGTCTGTCCGTCTGTCCGTCCACAAATTTTTTTATCCTCCATAACTTCCTTATTCCTGGATGGATTTAAATATTACTTGGCAAAAATGTTAACCATAATGTGATGGATTGTTGCGCGCAAGACTCAGGTCTGTACCTCAAAGGTCAAGGTCATACTTAGAGGTTAAAGGTCAAAAAAGGGTCTTTCCTGTGTCCAATTAATAACTTTGTTATTATTATTCCTGGATGGCAGAAATGTTAACCATGTGATGGAGTGTTGCGCGCAAGATTCAGGTCCGTACCTCAAAGGTCAAGGTCATACTTAGAGGTTAAAGGTCAAAAAAGGGTCTTTCCTGTGTCCAATTAATAACTGTTATTATTCCTGGATGGATTTAAATATTACTTGGCAGAAATGTTAACAATAATGTGGCCCCGCACTGAAAGTGTGGGTGCCCTATAGTAATCACTCTGTCCGTCCGTCTGTCTGTCTGTCCTTCTGTCTGTCCATCCACAAATTTTTTTATCCTCCATAACTTTCTTATTAGGGCCCCGCACTGAAAGTGTGGGTGCCCTATAGTAATCACTCTGTCCGTCCGTCTGTCTGTCCGCCCACAAATTTTTTCCTACTCCTCTGATAGCGCTGCCGGGGCCCTAGTCAGTTTCACTGACAGCTCTAGTTTCTTCTGTATCAACACTTCCATTCATTTTCCTCTTTCTCCTCTGTCCCTCACTTTCACTCCTCTACTATCTATCTCTTTTTCTCCCGACGGGCCTCCGTGGCCTAGTGGATAAGAGCGCTGACTCTTAATCATTAGGTCTCTCACCGCCGTGGGTTCGAGCCTCGCTCGGGCCACGTGTGAGACGCCAAGTTCTGCAACGGAAGGTCAGGTGGTTTTTCTCCGGGTACTCCGGTTTTCGCCCACCTCTGATTAACGATCGGCTCGATATGAGTGAAATAATCTTGAAAGGGCCGTAAAACCCAAACCAAAAAAAAAAAAAAAAAAATCTCTTTTTCTCCCTTTCTCTGGGAGACGACACAAAATGACCCACTAGTGTCGACATGTTGCCAAACCCAAATCAATCAATCCCACATAGATCAATAATAATAATAATCCTTATTTTCAGAGGGTTATAGAAGCCTCCGTGGCGCAGTGGTTACGCTACTCGCCTTGTAAACCAGGGGTCGCAGGATCGATCCCGGGCTTCTCCAGACTTTCGGATGAGTCTTTAAACCGAGGTCCCGTCTCCGTATGACCTTAGCTGTTGGTGGGACGTAAAACTCAAACACTCACTCACTCAGAGGGTTACACGAGATAAGAATACACAGTATTGGACCAACAGGGCTGAGCAAACAGTGTAGACCCAGATGAGACGCCGCAGAACACAGCGTCTCATCAAGGTCTACACTATTTACCACTCATCGAGCTCTTTTAATGCTCAACATTAGGTATTAAATTGTAATTGTTCAAGTTTTAGAGCATGTAGGGTAAGGAATTTAGGTGTCCGTAGGGTAAGTACGGTACCACAAAACTTGCCAGGGCCTTTGTTGTTCACAGGCATGTTAAGAACACCATGGGGTAGCTTCACAAGACCTGCACACACAAGAACATGAATCTGTGACTGATAGGGGCCTTTACCTCATGGCCAGTCATAGGTCAGCTGAGTTTCCGAAAGAAATCCTAAAAATTCAGACACCTTGAGGACTTGATGTATTTCACGTAAAGATTTAACAAGTTTGTTTCATGATCCAGCAAGGAGTCCAAAATGTGCAAATGGAATGGCAAACAGTGTAGACCCTGATCAGACAGGAGCAGTCTGAACTGGGTCTGCACTGTTTGCTTAGGCCTGTCTGTCCCAATACTTAGGATCATTACGGTAAGTTCTGTTCCTCAGTTTTAACTCTTAAGACACCGAGAAAAACTACATCTGAAAATGTAGTGTGCTTACGTCGTCTGGTGAATCTTTTTGCAAACTTTTTAAAAATATTTTTGCATACAGGCAAATAGTGTGGGCCCTGATCAGACTGCTCCTATAGGATCAGTCTGATCTAGGTCTACACTGTTTGCTAAAAATTACTTTGACGGCAAACCAGACGACAAATGTCGTGATTGGCATTTTATGGATTAAGAGAAAGAGTGAACAAAGGCCCCCAGTTGTGTTTGTCACAGCTTGCTGGCATTATGCTAGAAATGTCACAATTCAGTAGCTGCCATAAAAATATGACAGACAAGTGAATTCGGGTTTAACGTCGCTTTCAACAATTTTTCAGTCATATCATGACGGTGTCTGGTTGCGACAGGGAGCTCAATGCTCACGTTTATAGTGCTGCCTCACTGAAGTATCATGTCCCAGACACATTACATGATACCACACCCAGTCACATTATCCTGACACTGGATCGACCAGTCCTAGCTCTACCCCGTAAATCTGAGTGCCAAACGAGGAGCAGCTAGTACCATTTTTAACGACTTTGGTATGTCGCGGCCCGGGATCGAACCCAAGACCTCCCGTTCCCCGGAGCGGACACTCTACCAACTGAGCTATCGGGGCCGGTTATAGATGCAGGTTACGTTCTGCTGAAAGGTTACTACTGTTTGCCTAACAGGCAACATATTTATGACATCTCAGCCAAAATGATAATGCCTGTTTAAATTTTAACCCACAACTATTGTCGTCTGCCTTGTTGTCTGCTGGTACTATAAGAGTCATTGTTGCAAACAGTGTGGACCCAGATCAGACTGCCCATATGGGAGCAGCCTGATCTGGGTTCACTGTTTGTCTGCATGCAAAAATATTTTTAAAAATTTGCAAGAAAAACTGAGCAGGTGACTTTAGCAGACGACATTTTCAGATGTAGTTTTTTTATCGGCATCCTATTCTATGGATACTGAAAAAATGAAAATTTCCTGAATATTTATGTAGATTACAATTCAAGTTATATATATCACAAACCGTAAGTCACATCACAAGAAAACTATGACTGATGTTATTAAACATTTTCATACTCAAATGAACTGATCATGAAATTTGTCCTGCATTTAAATTAAAATGCAGCCATTCATATCACCATACACTAGACTGGCGGGTCAGTGTTTGTAAAAAAATGGTCCTGGAGGGGAAAATTAGACAAGAGTCATTTTACCCTTAAATTCCTCGGCTCCCGCCCACCGGGGCTTGAAGAAATATATGGGCTGCATGATGCTTCCACGCAGAGCTGAATCTGACCCACACACGAGTACTGGTAAACCACTTAGAGGATATAAGTCTGCCCAGGCAAAGCGGTGCGAGTCGGACAGTCCATGCTTATAAACCCTATTGGTTTCATTGTGCAACAGGGCTTGAGATGTCATTTCATCTCAATAATGAGTAAAAGTCCATCAAAATTGGAAGCAACATCTCCAAAATGACCTTTACAGTGTTGACGGGGACGTTAAACCTCAAATCAAACCAAACCAAATAAAAATTCCTGTACTTTAAGGAGACTGAGTAGACTCTTAATCAGATGCTCTACTTTCTGCAGCATATGATTTGGGTCTACATTGATCGCCAAACCCAGCGAGATTGATTCTACAGGTAATTCTCTATATACAACACTGATCTCAAAACAGTGACGATAGCATGCCTATAACCCTTCTCTTGCTGAATATTCAGTTTAGCCACACCCATTTCTGACTTTGAACCAATCAGATTACTTGAATTAATTTATTCTTAGAAATTCATAAATTGAATGTGAAACAGTGTAGATCCTGATCGAAGCCATCTGATCTGGATCTACACTGTTTGCAAAGAAAAGGGTTGTTAACCCTTTACCACTCAGGGATTTTGTGAATTTCGCTGATTTTCACAGTGTTGCACCTGACAGCAACTTCAACTAGCCATTGTTTCATAATGGATGGTCTGTTTTACACCAAACTTGCTATGAATGTTCATTGGGCAGTAGCCTTTTAAATGCAACCTTTCATGACTTGATCATTGTTGTCATGGTAAAGAGGGGGCATCTCAAAGAGGCAAAAAGTGTGATTTCACATGAATTATTGACCAAATCTTAATCTTCATACAGATGTCAAGGCAGCAATTAAGGGGTTTGGCACTGGCCATTTTCACTGTTTGCAGCATGTTTTATCAGCATCAATTTTGAGGCATTTTTTACCCTAGACACCCTCAGATATAAGTTTTAGCGGTCAGTTTGGCCATATACCCAAAAGTTTTCGGATGTGAGAGGGGGCGTTGTCGCCCCTTCAATCCCCCCAGAATATTTTTAGTGGGGAGGCACAGGACAAAACAGGTCACTTTTATAGGCCAACAAATCATAAAGCAAACATAACTATCCAGGGGTAGGAAATGCAGATTTTAGGTGCTTCTGGGGCGTGGGGGTTGCAGACACGTAAAAACATGTATCTGAGTGGGAAAGGGTTAAGAGATAAATATGAGTTACATGGATTTCGTACAAATCAGTAGTGTAAAGCTATAATGCTTAGTAACTTTTAATGTAGCTATGTGGTGTGTGCCATTATTTGGTACAATATGAAATTATCTCACAATATATCTCCTGACCTGGTGGTGTGGCCCAGCCTACCCATCCAGATCCCTGCATACAAACCCTGGCAGTTTCTGAGGCGGTAGGGCTTCAGATGTTGTTTCATCTCAATGTTGTGTAAAAGTCCCATGAACTGGAATCAATGTCTCCAAAATGACGTCAATAATGTTGATGGAGAAGTAAAGCCTTAAAGGTGCATTATTGACCTATCTGGAAAAAAGCTTCCAAAAATAAAATACATATAGCCGGTATTTTTCTTTAAAATAATACAAATGAATGCATTTTATGCAAAAATGCGAACAATTATGATGACAGGTAAACGAGTTTGAGAGGTATTCCCTAACTAGGTTTCGAACACTAGTTAGATCTATTTTTAGTTCATGACAAAAATAGAATCCCCATATATGACGTTATGCGACGTTCATTTTTGGCCTTGTTTGCTTAGGCCATGCCTGAAACGGAAAAAATATGACGCTGAATACCATGCCATAAGTAAGGACACTCAGAGACGATACTGTCGCCATGTATATGTAAAGTGACAGATTTATTTTTAGAACAGAAATTCCGAACTCATGTTCAGAGCGAAGGGTAAACAGTACTAAACACGAATGAAAACGACCATTTTCACAAAGTTCTGAAGCTGTATTTGGCTCCAAAAGTGTACACATGACAAAGGAGTATGCATTGAAGATAAAAACAAGAAAAAAAAAATTGAGACCCGGTAGCTCAATAATTCACCTTTAACCCTTTTTGTACCAGGAGTTTGTTTCAAAATTTAGGGGTGACAGGTTGTGTTTTCATAAAAATTTACCTAGAAAATGACTGAACTTTTTGCAAACAGTGTACGTCCTGATCAGACGCCGCATTCTGCATTGTCTGATCAGGGCCTGCACTGTTTGCCATGGTACCCATTTAGGGGTTTCTAGTCTGAAATGGGTTAACACAAACCAAGAACAAATTCTCATGATCTAAAAGTACTAGTGTCAGTGAAGTTTGCTTTCAATGAAGTTCCTATTTTACACCCTGCAAACAACCTATACCGTCTCGTGAGTTAAGGGAAGTGGATAATACCTTCACGGGAGTCAACTCTTTCAAAAGTAGTTATGTATCCCCACAATTTTTTTTTTTCCGGGGAGACATATTGTTTTTCCCCCCGGGCATCTGTCTGTCATAAAATCGTGTCTGCTCTATAACTTGTTAAAAAAAAACGTTCAAGCTATCTTGATGAAACATCATATAAATATTAATCAATATTAGACGACGTGCAGAGCGCAAGAATTATAACTCTCGCATTTATACTTTTTGAGTTATCTCCCTTGGAACTTTGTAGGTATATATGTATGGGCAAATCTTGTCTGGTCAATAACTTTCTTATTTTCAGATGGATTTTGAAATTACTTGGCAGAAATATTAACCACCATGAGATGATGTGTGGCACGCATGGCGCAGGTTGGTACCTCAAAGGTCAAGGTCATACTTAGAGGTCAACGGTTAAAAAAGGGGCCTTTTTCATGTTTGGTCAATTACTTCCTTATTTTTAGATGGATTTTGAAATTACTTGGCAGAAGTGTTAACCACCATGAGACGATGTGTTGCATGCATGACCCAGGTTGGTACCTCAAAGATCAAGGTCATACTTAGAGGTCAAAGGTTAAAAAAGGGGCCCTTTTTTTCGTGTTTTGACAATAACTTTCTTATTTTTAGATAGAATTTGAAATTACATGGCAGAAATGTTAACTATCATGTGACGATGTGTTGCACGTACGATTCAGGTTGGTACCTGAAAAGTCAAAGTCATACATAGAGGTCAAAGGTCAAAAAAGGGGCCTTTTTTTCGTGTTTGGTCAATTACTTTCGTATTTTTTAGATGGATTTTGAAATTGCTTGGCAGAATTGTTAACCACCATGAGACGATATTTTGCGCACATGACCCAGTTTGGTACCTCAAAGGTCATACATAGAGGTTAAAGGTAAAAAAAGGGGCCTTTTTGTGTTCGGTTAATTACTTTCTTACTTTTAGATGGATTTTGAAATTACTTGGCAGAAATGTTAACCACCATGAGACAATGTGTTGCTTGCGTGACCCAGGTTGGTACCTCAAAGGTCAAGGTCATACTTAGAGGTCAAAGGTCAGAAAAGGGTCTTTTTGTGTTTGGTCAATAACTTTCTTATTTGTAGATGGCTTTTGAAATTACTTGGCAGAAATGTTAACCACAATGAGACTTATGTGTCTCTTGCATGACCCATGTTGGTACCTCAAAGGTCAAGGTCATACTAAGAGGTCAAAGGTAAAAAGGGGCTTTTTTTAGTGTTCAGTCAATTACTTTCTTATTCCTGGATAGGTTGTGAAATTACTTGGCAGAAATGTTAACAAACATGAGATGATGCGTTTCGCTCTAGACCCAGGTCGGTACCTCCAAGGTCAAGGTCATACTAAGAGGTCAATGGTCGAAAAAAGTATTATTGTGTCCAGTCAATAACCTTTTTTATTTCTGGATGGACTTTTTAAAGTAACCTTGCAGAAATGTTCACCTTCATTAGACAATGAATCTTGTGCAAGACCAAGGTCCATACCTCCAATGCCAAGGTCATACCTAGAGGTCAAAAGTCAAAAAAGGTGCCTTTTTTGTGTACAGTCAATAACTTTCTTATTCTGTGATGGATTATGAAATTACTTAGCAGAAATGTTAACCATCATGAGATGATGTGTTGTACCTCAAAGGTCAAGGCCATACTTAGAGGTCAAAGGAAAAAAAGGGCTTTTTTTGTGTACAGTCATTAACTTTCTTATTTCTCTATGAACTTTTTAAAGTTTCTTTGCAGAATTGTTCAATTGCATTAGATGAGGTGTTGCACACAAGACCCAGGTCAATACCTCCAATGTCAAGGTCATACTTAAAGGTCAAAAAGGGGGGAGACATCTGTGTTTTTGTAGAAAAACAAATTCTTGTTCCCTATTAATAGGGGTCAACTCCTAATGAAAAGGAGCAAATTCTTTTCTTCAGGAGTTAGCCATGAAGTGCTCAAGGTGAGCTATTGTGATCCATCTCTGTCCGTGGTCTGTGTGTGCATCCGTCTGTCATCACCTTTTGCTTCAAATGACTTCTCGGAAACTGTTGGACAAATTTTGAAATAATTTCACAGGAATGTTCCTTGAGTGACCCTCTACCAAAATTGCTCAAACCGTTCCACTTGGGTGAACAAGATGGCCACCAGAGACTAAAACAGAAAAACCTTTATATGACTTTCTTCCTTAACCAAGGGCTGGATTTCGAAATAATTTCACAGGAATGTTCCTTGGGTGAAAATTAAAAAGTGAAACGATCAGGAACTCAGATACAATCAGATCCCAATTTCTTTTCCTCAACCTAAACAGCACAAACCGCTCTGCTTGGATGAACAAGATGGCCCCCAGAGCAAAAAATAGAAAAACTTTTAAATTACTTGTCATTAACCAATTGATGGATTTTGAAATAATTTCACAGGAATGTTCCTTGGGTGACCGGCTACGAAATTGCTCAAACTGTTCCGCTTGGATGAACAAGAGTGCCGCCAGAGCTAAAAATAGAAAAGCTTTTAATTGACTTCTCCTGCTTAAGCAATGGATGAATTTTGAAATTATTTCACAGGAATGTTCCTTGGGTGACCCTCTGCCAAAGTTTCTCAAATCATTCCGCTCAGATGAACAAGATGACTGCCAGAGCTAAAAATATAAAAATAGAAAATCTTAAAACAGCTTCTCCTCCTTAAACCAATGACTGGATTAATCATTTCAAAATAATTTCACAGGAATGTTCCTTGGGCGACTCTCTACCAACATTGCTGTAGCAGTTCTGCCCAGATGAACAAGATGGCCACCAGAGCTAAAAATAGAAAAAAGCTTTAGATGACTTCTACTCTTTACCAGTGAATGGATTTAGAAATTATTCACAGGTTGGTTGGTTGATTTGAGGTTTAACGTCCCCGTCAACACTGTAAAGGTCATTTTGGAGACGTTGCTTCCAATTTTGTGGGACTTTTACCCGACATTGAGATGAAATGACATCTCAAGCCCTGTCGCCCAATGAAACCAATAGGGTTTATTAACATGGACGGTCCGCCTCGCACCGCGCATCCTGGACAGGCTTAGATCCTCTAAGCGGTTTACCAGTACTAGTGTGCGGGCTGGATTCAGCTCTGCGTGGAAGCATCATGCAGCTCATATATTTCTTCAAGCCCCTATGGGCGGGGGCCGAAATTATTCACAGGAATGTTCCTTGGATGACCCTCTACCAAAATTGCTCAGGCCGTTCTGCTCAGATGAACAAGATGGCTGTCAGAGCTTAAAATAGAAAAACCTTATACAGTGGGTGGATTTTGAAATAATTTTACAGGAATGTTCCTTGGGTGACCCTCTACGAAATTGCTCAAACTGTTTTGCTCTGGTGAACAAGCTGGCTACCAGAGCTAAAAGAAAAAAACCTTTGAGGATATCTACATGCATTTTGAAATAATTTAACAGGAATTTTCCTTGGATAACCCTCTGCCAAAATTGCTCAATCTGTTCTGCTCGGATGAACAAGATGGCCACCAGAGCTAAAAATAGAAAAACATTTGAATGACTTTTCCTCCTTAACCAATGTATGGATTTTGAACTAATTTCACAAGAATGTTCCTGGGTGACCCTCTACCATAATTGCTTAAACTGTTCTTCTCTGATATAAATGATTTCAAAGGAAAGCTTTTTTTGGTGGCCATCTGTCATAATTGATCAAATAGTTCCACTCTGCTGAACAAGATGGTTGTTAGAACCTAAAATAGAGGACCTCTTACTCTAAAAGGAAGCAATTTTACAGGAATGTTACAGGTGTGACCCTGTAACAAATTTGCTCAAAATATGTTGCTACACTGAACATAAAGGCCATCAGAGCTAAAGATACACAAACACCAAAATGACTTCTACTCCTAAACAGCCAGGCTGATGTTGAAATAATTTCACGATCTGTTGCTTTGGTCCCCATCAGTCAAAATCGCTCAAGCCCTCTACTCTGCCATAGATTACCTACCATTTAATTTGTACAATGTGGATCAGTCGAATCCAGGGCCATTATCAAAAAGGACTATGATCACAGAAAAGCCACTAGGAAGTCACCAAAGTTGTCTCCCTTGCAAAAATGGCAGAAATCTGTTATCTTAATCCATTCAAACAAATATTCCAAGCTGTCAGCGATACTTTGTCTCGCAGCAGACATTCACCTTATTTGCATTATCTGCTGGTTCCTAGTCTGAAGGTTATCAGTGTTGGAAAAACAGGTAACCAGACCCCCCCCCTGACCTTGAAAGGTCAGGGGGGTCTGGTTACCTGTTTTCCAATATTGACAATGTGCAAGCTGGGAGCCAGCAAATAATGCAAATATGGTGAAACCGGTAGTTTTTGAGCCATAAAAAATAGTACAAAATTTGTGTTATCTTTGCATTCTTACTTGCCAGCTGATTCCATAATTTGTACACTGTACAGCCAATGTGATGGCTATTTAAACAAATACTATCCCACCACTTTTGCTGCCTATTTATTACCATTTTCTGCTGTTTTCAAGGGAGCACTGACAGAACACTAGGTAGCAAGGACAATAGTCAGCATTCAACTGTATTGCACACCTACAAAAATGATAGGGAGGTTGAAATTGACCATCTGTCTGTAGCTCAGTTGGATGCACTTCTAACTGTGATCAGGAGGACGAGGGTTCGATACCTGCCAGGACCGGCAACATACTTTCGTGGAGATTGATCATGAAATCTTTTTTACGGTCATTCTCTCCTTTCCGCTGATTCAAGAAAGGCAGTTTGTCAGTTTCAGGAGAAAGCATGTGCATTATACTGGTTAACCGCTTACGTATAAACCTGCCCAGGAAAAGTGTGGATAGGTAAACTGACTAGCTAAAACATGATGTAAAATAGTGTTGACTGGGCCATTAAACTCCGATACAAACAAGACTGTAAGCAGTTTATTTTTTAAGCAATGACTCGATGAAGTCAACTCGTAGTTTCAACAGGAATCAGGACGGTTAAAATATCTAATAGCAGTAGTTTTGTATTTCATTTACATCCCTTGGTATCCAGGTCATGTGACCATGAATTAATTCATATTTCTCCACTATGACACAATACATGTACATTGAAATACAAGTTATTGCTTTCATAATCGCCAAACAGTATTAAGACACTGAATTTGATCCCTACCATTACTTATGAAGAAATTTTCCCCATGTGCACAGGCTTGAAACTGTGTTCTGCTACCTTAAATGTGCAAGGCAGCTCAAATGAAGATAGTTATAATACAGTCCGTGCCAGGCATAGACAGCAATTATCATCTTAAGTTATCTATCAAGCAAGCCTTCCACACTATGCTCCAGTGAAAGCACAGATTAGCCTGCAGATCAGAGCATTGGCTGCTTGATTAGAGGCATCTACTGTAGTTTCTGAGTTTTTCACAGACCAAGCCAATGATATCACCGTATCAAAAATAGCAGAGGATCAAGCTCCCCTCAGGTCAGAGAATGTGGAAGATTGACTTTGTTGTGGAGCATGTCATATGATAGCCAGCTATAATTAACACTACAGTGTACTTTTAATAATAGTCATCTAGCAGTTTTATCTTGTGTTTTGTGTATAAATTTTCTGAAGTACAATCACATGTAACCGAAAACGGAAACAAAAATTGGAGTGAAACAATCTAGTGCTGGGATAGGGTCGTTCTAAATTTTGTTGACCAAATATTGTAAGCAACCATATAAACTGGCTTATTATACTGGCATCTTTGACTTCACTAATGCCAAGACTTTACCATATAGTCAAAGTGGGGAAAGGCATATTATCGCATACATACATCTGCTTATAAAGATGCTTTGAAACTTACATGAGAGCTAGTATATTGGTTGTCTTAGGCAGAGAACTGTGGTTGGACTTTTGGGTGACGAGTTATATACCCTAATTTTTTCTGTACAGACACTTATCCCTTTTGATAATGTCCTACATAGTTTAAAGCACCAGTTGTGACCTTTAGAAAATGTTCAAAGTTTGTGTGCCTTGTCTTGGCATGTGCATTGCTCTGGTTCGCACAATATACTCCCCCCCCCCCCCCCTCCCCTATTTGAATCTAGGACGATTTGACCCAGACAATTTGACCTAGGACAATTAGGCGTAGGACAATTTGGCCAGGTTAACCCTTTACCACTCCGATACGTGTTTTTAAGTGTCTGCACCCCCCCCCCCCATTTTAAGCCCCAGAAGCACCTAAAATCTGCATTTCTACCCCTGGATAGTTATGTTTGTTTTAGGATTTGTTGGGCAAAAAAGTGGCCTGTTTTTTTTTTGCGCCTCCCCACTAAAAATATTCTGGGGGGGGGGGGATTGAAGGGGGGGGGGCATTGCTCCCCCTCACATCCCGAAAAATTTTGGGTGTATGGCCCAACCGGCCGCTAAAATTTATATCTGAGGGTGTCTGGGGTCAAAAATGCCTGAAAATTGATGCTGATAAAACATGCTGCAAACAGTGAAAATGGCCAGTGCCAAACACCTTAATTGTTGCCTTGACAGCTGTGTGAAGTTTAAAATGTGGTCAAAAATTCATGTGAAAACACACTTTTTGCTAACTTTGAGATGTCCCCTCTTTACCATGACAACAATGATCAAGTCCTGAAAGGCTGCAGTTGAAAGGCTACAGCCCAATGAACATTCATACCGAGTTTAGTGTAAAACAGACCGTCCATTATGAAACAATGGCTAGTTGAAGTTGCTGGCAGGTGCAACACTATGAAAATCAGCGAATTTCACAAAATCCCTGAGTGGTAAAGGGATAATATTATGTCCAGTTCAAATTGACAATTTATTGTTTCGGGTTAGTTTTCAGTAATGCTTGTAGGAGTTTTATTTTGTTTTTTAGCTCACCTGACTAAAGGTCATGGTGAGCTTTTGGGACTGTGAGATGTCTGGCATCGTCTTGCGTCGATCATGTGCGGGCGTAAACTTTTCTTGTTAACACTCTAGAGGCCACAGTTTTGATCCACTCATCATCAAACTTGGTCAGAATGATCATCATGACAATATGTCTGTCAAGTTCGAGTATGGGTCATGTTGGGTCAAAAAGTAGGTCACCATGTCAAATCAAAGGAAAATCTTGTTAACACTCTAGAGGTCACAATTTTGGTCCAATCATCTTCAAACTTGCTCAGGATGATCATCTTGATAATATCCTGGTCAAATTCGAATATGGGTCATGTCGGGTCAAAAAGAAGGTCAGTAGGTCAAACCACTGAAAAGCCTTGTTGGCACTCTAGAGGCCCCAGTTTTGGTCAAATCATCCTCAAACTTGCTCAGAATGATCATCCTGACAATATCTTGGTCAAGTTCGAATATGGGTCATGTCGGGTCAAAAAGTAGGTCAGTAAGTCAAATCATAGAAAAACCTTGTTAAAACTCCAGAGGCCACAGTTTTGGTCCAATCTTCCTCAAACTTGGTCATTATGTTCATCGTGACAATACAATGTATCTCGGTCAAGTTTGAATATGGGTCATTTCAGGTCAAAAAGTAGGTCAGTAGGTCAGATCATAGAAAAACCTTGTTAACACTCTAGAGGCCACAGTTTTGGTCCAGTCATCCTCAAACTTGCTTAGAATGATCATCCTGACAATATCCCAGTCAAGTTCGAATATGGGTCATTTCGGGTCAAAAAGTAGGTCAGTAGGTCAAACCACAGAAAAACCTTGTTAGCACTCTAGAGGCCACAGTTTTGGTCAAATCATCCTCAAACTTGCTTAGAATGATCATCCTGACAATATCTCGGTCAAGATCGATTATGGGTCATTTCAGCCAAAAAAAAGGTCAGTAGGTCAAATCATAGAAAAACCTTGTTAACACTCTAGAGGCCACAGTTTTGGTCCATCATCCTCAAACTTGCTCAAAATGATCATCCTGACAATATCCCGGTCAAGTTCAAATATGTGTCATGTCGGGTTAAAAAGTAGGTCAGTAGGTCAAATCATAGAAAAATCTTGTTCACACTCTAGAGGCCACAGTTTTGATCTAATTATCATCAAACTTGCTCAGAATGATCATCTTGACAATATCTAGGTCAAATTTGAATATGGGTCATGTGGGGTCAAAAAGTATTTCATTGTGTTAAATCATAGAAAAACCTTGTTAACACTCTAGAGGCCACAGTCTAATCATCTTCAAACTTGCTCAGAATTGCCCTCTTTTTGTAATACCTTGGTCAGGAGGGGTATTTTATTTGACAGAAAATGCTGTTAGCAAACAGTACAGACCCTGATCTGATGCCACATTCTGCGACGTCTGATCAGGGCCCATGCTGTTTGCCAGGCTACCCCTTCAGGGTTTTCTCGCCTTTTATGGGTTATTATAACTTTAAACAAAAGGGGTTATTATAACTTTAAACAAATATTCTGTATGATAATACAGTATGTCAAGCAATTCAGACTTTACTTTTGGTCCTTTGAGATCAGCATGAATATTCTGAGAAATCAGAAATAAATTATTGGTTTAGACTCATTCTAGACAGGTTTTTAATTATTTGGACCCCATTTTGATTTATATAAGTCTTCGTATCGACTGCCTATTCGAAATTCACAAAATTGCAGAATGTTTCCTCTGGCTTTCTTTGCCGGATCATTACAGGGTCACTGATGAGGCTTTATTAGCCGAAACTACGTAGTATGTCCCATCTTCTTTCTTATGAATGTTTTCATTGCTCTTAAAAGAACTCATTTTTGATTTTTATTAGCTCACCTGAGCCTTTAGGCCCATAGGTGAGCTTATAGTATAGCCATGGTCCGTTGTCCGTCCGTCCGGACGTTCGTCGTCTGTCCGTCCGTCCGTTCACCATTTTCAAAGATCTTCTTCTCCTATACTGCAGGGCCAATCAAAGCCAAATTTCATATGGATCCTCAGTGGGATGGGGGAAAGAAAGTTTGTTCGCGGGGTCTGGATCACATGACCAAGATGGCCGCCATGCCCATATATGGTAAAAAGCCTTCAAAAATCTTCTTCTCCAGAACCATAAGGCCAGTGGCCTTGAAACTTGGCATGTAGCATATGGTACTCAGGCCCATCATGGTTTGTACAAATGGTGACCCTGGGTTGACCTTGACTTATTTTACAGCAATGTCAAATTTTCCGACTTAGGCTTTTGCATGGGGCAAAGTGAAAATTATGGATTTATAGGAAACCATTGAAGACAGTGTCACCAAAATTTGTAGATCAGGTAAAGTAACTGAATACATGAAGATCAATGGGTGATAAAGGTAAAGGTCATTCATTGGCCTTAGACCCAAGATGGCCGCCATGCCCATATATGGTAAAAAACCTTCAAAAATGTTCTTCTCCAGAACCATAAGGCCATTGGCCTTGAAACTTGGCATGTAGCATATGGTACTCGGGCCCATCATGGTTTGTACAACTGGTGACCCTGGGTTGACCTTGAGCTATTTACAGCAATGTCAAATTTGCCGACTTAGGCTTTTGCATGGGGCAAAGTGAAAATAATGGATTTATAGGAAACCATTGAAGACAGTGTCACCAAAATTGGTAGATCAGGTAAAGTAACTGAATACATGAAGATCTGTGGGTGAGAAAGGTCAAGGTCATTCATTGGCCTTAGACCCAAGATGGCCACCATGCCCATATATGGTAAAAAGCCTTCAAAAATCTTCTACTCCAGAACCATAACGCCAGTGGCCTTGAAACTTGGCATGTAGCATATGGTACTCGGGCCCATCATGGTTTTTACAACTGGTGACCCTGGGTTGACCTTGACCTATTTTACAGCAATGTCAAATTTGCCGACTTAGGCTTTTGCATGGGGCAAAGTGAAAATAATGGATTTATAGGAAACCATTGATAACAGTGTCACCAAAATTTGTAGATCAGGTAAAGTAACTGAATACATGAAGATCTGTGGGTGAGAAAGGTCAAGGTCATTCATTGGCCTTAGACCCAAGATGGCCGCTATGCCCATATATGGTAAAAAGCCTTCAAAAATCTTCTACTCCAGAACCATAACGCCAGTGGCCTTGAAACTTGGCATGTAGCATATGGTACTCGGGCCCATCATGGTTTGTACAACTGGTGACCCTGGGTTGACCTTGACCTATTTTACAGCAATGTCAAATTTGCCGACTTAGGCTTTTGCATGGGGCAAAGTGAAAATAATGGATTTATAGGAAACCATTGAAGACAGTGTCACCAAAATTGGTAGATCAGGTAAAGTAACTGAATACATGAAGATCTATGGGTGAGAAAGGTCAAGGTCATTCATTGGCCTTAGACCAAGGTCATTCAGGATCCATATTTCAGATATTTTTTTCTCCAAAACTGCTGAGCCAATTTAAGTGAAATTAAGTAGGAAAATTGTCACCAGACAGGTGAGCGGTTCAGGACCACTGGTCCTCTGGTTTCAGGGTGTTTGGATCATGGTCAAAGTTCTTTTGGCTATTTTTAGAAAATACATTGTCATCACTCGACCTACTTTTTTATGCCTCCGCGTATTCGGAGAATACCGGAAGGGCATTAAGTTTTACCCCTGTCCGTTATTCCGTAAGTCCGTTTGTCCGTCCCGACATCGTGTCCGGGCCATAACTCCTTAACCGTATGGAATATATTCATGAAACTTCACAGGTGCATTCGTCACACTGAGACGATGTGTCATGAACAAGGAAGACAAAAACCTGCTTGTTTAATTTTTTAATTATCTGCCCTTGACTTACATCCATATATAGTCAAATGGTATGTTGTGTCCGGTCTATAACTCCTAAACCGTATGGAATATATTCATGAAACTTCACAGGTGCATTCATCACACTTAGACGATGTGTCATGAACAAGGAAGACAACTCTTGCATTTTTGGTTTTTGAATTATCTGCCCTTGACTTAGTACCATATAGTAAACCGTATCCGGGCCATAACTCCTAAACCATACGGAATATATTCATGAAACTTCACAGTTGCATTCATCACACTGAGACGATGTGTCATGAACAAGGAAGACAACGCTTGCATTTTTGGTTTTTGAATTATCTGCCCTTGACTTAGTACCATATAGTAAACCGTGTCTGGGCCATAACTCCTAAACCGTATGGAATATAATCATGAAACTACACAGGTGCATCCATCATACTTGGACGATGTGTCATGAACAAGGTAGACAACTCCTGCATGTTTTGTTTTTGAATTATCTGCCCTTGACTTATATCCATATATAGTCAAATGGTATGTCGCGTCCGGGCCATAAGTCCTAAACCGTATGGAATATATTCATAAAACTTCACAGGTGCATTCATCACACTGAGACGATGTGTCATGAACAAGGAAGACAACTCTTGCATTTTTGGTCTTTGAATTATCTGCCCTTGATGCATATATTTTATGATTGATTTGAAGTACATTTGTAATATTTTTATCCCCTCACATAACATAGTTGTGAGGGGGGATATAGCATAACTTCACACAAATGTTCCTTATAAAAAAATCTCGAGCGAGTTCGAATTTCAAGGTCATGACCTCAAGGTCAAGGTCACTGTGGCTATTTTTAGAAAAACTTTGTCATCGCTCTAGCGCCTACATTTCTTCACCAATTTCATTATAACTTCACACAAATGTTCCTTATAAAAAAATCTCGGGCTAGTAAGACTTTCAAGGTCATGACCTCAAGGTCAAAGTCACTCTAGAAGCCTCCGTGGTGCAGTGGTTACGCTACTCGCCTTGTAAACCAGGGATCACAGGATCGATCCCGGGCTTCTACAGACTTTCGGATGAGTCTTTAAACCGAGGTCCCGTCTCCGTATGACCTTAGCTGCTGGTGGGACGTAAAACTAAAACTCACTCACTCACTCACTGTGGCTAATTTAAGAAAATCTTTGTCATCGCTCTAGCGCCTACATTTCTCCACTGATTTCAATATAACTTCACACAAATGTTTCTTATGACAATATCTTGAGCGAGTTTGACTCTCAATGTCATGACCTCAAGGTCAAGGTCACTGTGGCTATTTTTTAGAAAAACTTTGTCATCGCTCTAGCGCCTACATTTCTTCACCAATTTCATTATAACTTCACACAAATGTTCCTTATAAAAAAATCTCGGGCTAGTAAGACTTTCAAGGTCATGACCTCAAGGTCAAGGTCACTCTAGAAGCCTCCGTGGTGCAGTGGTTACGCTACTCGCCTTGTAAACCAGGGATCACAGGATCGATCCCGGGCTTCTACAGACTTTCGGATGAGTCTTTAAACCGAGGTCCCGTCTCCGTATGACCTTAGCTGCTGGTGGGACGTAAAACTAAAACTCACTCACTCACTCACTGTGGCTAATTTAAGAAAATCTTTGTCATCGCTCTAGCGCCTACATTTCTCCACTGATTTCAATATAACTTCACACAAATGTTTCTTATGACAATATCTTGAGCGAGTTTGACTCTCAATGTCATGACCTCAAGGTCAAGGTCACTGTGGCTATTTTTTAGAAAAACTTTGTCATCGCTCCAGCGCCTACATTTCTTCACTGATTTCAATATTACTTCACACAAATGTTTCTTATCACAATATCTCGAGCGAGTTCGACTTTCAAAGTCATGACCGGAAGGTCACGGTCACTGTGGCTATTTTTAGAAAAACTTTGTCATCCCTCTAGCGCCTACATTTCTTAACTGATTTTAGTATAACTTCACACAAATGTTCCTTATGACAATATCTTGAGCAAGTTCGACTTTCAAGGTCATGCCTTCTAGGTCAAGGTCACTTTGGCTATTTTTATTAGAAAAATTTTGTCATCACTCCATACCTGCCAACTTTTCAAATTTTTCATGGGGGAGATTCTGCGTGTAACGGCATTTTTCGATGGAATAAAGCGCGGTGAATATTTTCCCCAAAATTTCCATGGGGGAGATTTTTTTTTTTCAAACTAGTAGACACACTCCAGTCCACTAGTACACTCAGAAAAATTGCATGTTTACATTTTATGTTTTATGCAATAAATCACTGGTATAATACTTAAGCTTCAATAATTAACAGTATTTGCAATAACTAAAGATTGTCTGAATATATGATCTGTCTGAAATTAGGTTCTTTTACTCAGAAACAGTTTTCATGCAATTGCAATGAGTGCTTAATGTCTGACTATAACAGCCTTTATTTTGCACAACAATTGTTTCTGAAGTGTTAGAACACTCAATACCAAATAACATAACAATTGTTAGTTGGAGAGATAAAAACTACGATTTTCGTAGTCACGAAAATACGTTACATTGCTCATTCATAGGTAAATATTTACTTTCATTACATCTGGGAGAGATTAAATAATTGTTCAAACATACTTACATGAAAAGATCAGCAAAGAGCATCCCTGTTCATGCTCATACAGATAGAAATTTCAAAAATGTTGGCAACTTGCATTTGTTTGTCTATCCTTTGGTTAAAAATAGTCAAAACAGCTAAAAATATACTCCGGTTTTTCCATCTCAAAAATAGATAGTGAAGAAATCCAAGATATTCCAAATGACTATCCACAAACAATATGGCTGATAAAAATACAAAGCGTGAGGAGGTGGAAAAATCGTGATTTTTGCCTTATTTTGGCAACACGATCGTGAGGTCAAAATGCATGGAAAAATCGTGAAACTCACTCCTAATGCGTGAAAGTTGGCAGGTATGTCACTCTAGCGCCTACATTTCTTCACCGATTTCAATATAACTTCACACAAATGTTCCTTCTGACAATATCTCTAGCGAGTTCCACTTTCAAGGTCAAGGCCACTGTGGCTATTTTTAGAAAAGCTTTGTAATGGCACTAGCGCTTACATTTCTTCACCGATTTCAGTATAACTTCACACAAATGTTCCTTATGACAGTATCACGTGCGATTTCGACTTTCAAGGTCAAGGTCACTGTGGATATTTTTAGAAAAACTTTGTCATCGCTCTAGCAACTACATTTTTTCACTGATTTCAATATAACTTCACACAAATGTTCCTTATGACAATACCTTGAGCAAGTTTGACTTTCAAGGTCAAGGTCAAGGTCACTGTGGCTATTTTTAGAAAAACTTTGTCATGGCTCTAGCGCTTACATTTCTTCCCCGATTTCAGTATAACTTCACACAAATGTTCCTTATGACAATATCTCGAGCTATTTTGACTTTCAAGGTCAAGGTCACTGTGGCTATTTTTAGAAAAACTTTGTCATTGCTCAGGTGCCTATATTTATTGATGGATGTTAATAGAACTTCACACAAATGTTTCTTATGATAAATCTCGAGTTGCTTTGACTTTCAAGGTCATGACATCAAGGTCAAGGTCACTGTGGCTATTTTTAGAAAAACTTTGTCATCGCTCAACCGCCTACATTTATGATTTTATTATAACTTCGCACAAAAGATGATTATGATAATATCTTGAGCAAGATCTACTTTCGCGGCCATGGCCTCAAGTCAAGGTCCCTATGACTATTTTCAGAGAAATATTGTCATCACTCTAGAACCTACAATTATTGATGGATTTTTAAACAAACTTTACACAAATGTTGCATATGATAATATCTCAAGCAAGTTGGACTTTTGCCTTTTCAGTGTTTTCCACACACGAAGTTGTCTTGTGTGAGGGGATTTGTATCGCATGCGATGCCTTGTTTATGAATGGCATTTGGCGGGGGCATCCGTGTCCTATGGACACTTTTTCTAGTATTTCATAATTTCCCCACCATAAGCATGCTACAGATTAGAAATGACTGAAATCAACCATCAGGCTGCAGAAATATAAATGCTGTCAGGCATGAAGGGGCGGACCTTTCATCTCAATGTCGGGTCGGGTAAAAGTTCCACAAAATTGGAAGCAACATCTCCAAAATGACCTAAATAGTATAAACCTAAAATCAAACAAACAAAATAGGTCAAATCATACTTGAGACTGCATTTTTTGTTCAAGCTTCATGAAACTTGCCAAGAATGTTTTCCTTTAAAAAATCTTGAATATGTTTGAATATGGGTCATGTGGGATCAAAAACAAGGTGATGAATAGACTCAGGAGAGCGATACAGGACCATCATGGTCCTCTTGTAAACTATATCTTTAAGCCTTTGACATTATGACTGGCCAAAATCGCTGGTAGCAAAGACATAATAATTGATAACTATACAAAACAAAAATTAGATGAATTCAATGATTTTGTTAAAATTGCTGGAAGACAAGATTAATTAGCACTTTGTTAACTGGCTGACTGATTGTTGACTAGTCATGTTTCCTTGCTTTCTTACCCTTTTCACACTTAGATTGTTGGTTTTGTTTGTTTGTGCATACATTGTGATATATTTCATTAACTCTTAACATGGACCCACAACATATTTTTAGGATTTTGTAAAACAAACCCTTGTTAGGATGTGTTCCAAAGATAATTTGGGATAAACTTCCTTATTTTTTTTCAGTAGTATCTGTTATGGCTGCACGTTATAATCGCCTCGGATGAGGCAACACGTTACTCTGCACCCACAACAATGTTTTGAACAATCAGATGAATAAACTATAATCAGATGCTTCCAAAGGCACTTTCTATTGTCTTTTTCTTTCTTTTATCACACTTCTCTTACTATTTTCATCATAATTTATTAACTCGATACAGACACACCAAAAGTCAAGTTATTCCGAAAATACATGAAGACGAAACAATTTGTTTCTGTATGTTTCCATTAACTAAGCCTGTTAGCAAGTGAAACGATGGACACTGAAGAGGATTTGAGTGGGTCAAAAAGGAGCCAAATCATAGCAGGCTCTTTAATATGACCATGCAATAGGTATATCTCACGAATTTGGCGAAGTTATCTACCTTATTTTCAGCCAAAAGTTTCTAATAGAAATACTGCATGGACATAATATATAGATCATTGCTCTAATTCATGATCGCAATGAACCTGATCCATCTATCCCCCAAAGGGGATGATTATATTGCTAGAACCAGAGCATTATGCACATGCCAAGACAAGGCACACAAACTTTGAACGTTTCCTTAAGGTCACAATTGGTGCTTTTAACTATGTAGGACTAATTATTAATATCCGAAAACCTAATCTGAGATGGAAATGTACTAGTGCTAGGACCATACAACTACCATTTTCCCCAGAGAATGTTGCTTCTTATCATATGCGTTGTACCCATTTCCTTGTCTGTGGGCATTGTATTGAAAATGGAACCAGGATTTCTCACTGGGCCTTCCAATTTCAAATTTTCCTTAAATCGTATTTGCAACAGTCCGATTTATCATGTGTATGTCTACAACCAACAAAAAAGTGCATTCCATCTTCCAGAAATGGGTTTCATGTACAATAATGAGATTTCGTGGTTGAGTAGCTCCACTGTGTCCTGTTCTCCGTTTGACTGGCTGTAACTGTCGAATTCGGACCATCGAAGATAAATTTGTGAATAATATGTGTCTTCCTTGAAGCTAATGTGAGAGCCATATATATTGATTAGTAACCATAACACAAGATCTAGAACAACAAATACCTGCACATGTGATGCCGATTCCGCCATTTTTTTCCCTATCCTGAGCGGAAAAAATTCCTTATACTGTGTGTTTGTTCCTTACCCTGCGCGCTTGCCTTTACCAGTGTGGTATAAGCCTGCCCAGGAAAAGTGTGGATAAGTAAACTGGTCAGCTCAAAAATGACCTAATTAATATTAACTGGGCCATATAACCCCAATACAAACCGAAAAAACCCACAAGGATTGACATGACATTAAAATTCAACTCGAGAGTGACTTAAATTCCTTAACCATCACTCAGATTTGGCCAGCCTGGTGTGGATCTACATTGTCACCATGATGCTGATGTTGCTGTTCTACAAATACTCTTTCTTGTCAATGAGGTAAGTAAAACTCAGGAAAAGAAAGGAATACACTGTAACACAAAACATGCTTATAATGAAGAAATACATGTACAGGTATTTGAAAATTATTCACATACACTGGGGAGGGTGGTTGGGTGAGCGGAAGTGTCTCGTATCTTGCACCACTTGGGTGTCCAACTGATAAGGGTTTACAGTTGGGCAAGGCCTGCTGCCCTTGCAGCAGGTAACAGGCCTCATATTTTTCAGGCATATGCAGGATTTCAGGCTTTTAGAGCTTGATTGTGTCTTGATTTTTCTTGATTTCAGGCTTTTTGGCTTCCAATTTGTTTTTAATTTTCCTCCTATATTCTGTATAAAATGACTTTTAAACGTGTATCCCGCTAAATAAAATTATTTAGGTACACACATTTCTGACTATTCACCAATCAATTTACTTGATATAAAGTATTTATTCAATTCACAAACTGCATTACAAACAGTGTAGATCCTGATCAGCAAGCCATCTGATCTGGATCTACATTGTTTGCAAAGGTAATGGTTGACATGTTCAGCATGATGAGGGTTAAGGATGTAAAATCGGGCCTTTCTGGCACGGAAAAGCTAGATCAGTATGAGGCCTGAGGTAAGGGAAGAGGGGGACTGTTGCTATTTCTTCAGAATCACACACATCTGGGGCCAGTTGTTCAAAACTAACAATGTTGTTAGTTAGCATACCATTAAAACTTTGATCATTTAATATGGCAAATATGCTTATATTTTTGGTGGAAAAATGTGAGCAGCTTTTGCACACGCAAAAGCTGCTCACATTTTTTCACCAAAAATAAGAAAATTTTTGGTATTAAACCTGCTAGAACAGTTAACAATTTGACCACTAATGATCTTGTTAAGCTAACGATACTTTGAACAACTGGACCCAGAACCTCATTATAACGCTATCCATTGATTTAACACATTTAATAACGGATTCCAGAAATCAATGGTTTACATAGAAAAATAATCACAAATGGTAATTTTTATAAAACAATTGCTTAACAAGCACTTTTTCTGCTTTTGTCAGAAACAATTATGTTATAAAGAGGTAGTGTACACATAGTTCTGTGTTGTGAGTCCTTGTTAGAAGAACACCGCAACCTCGTTATAACACTGTTCATTATAACAGTGTGATGGATATTACACGGTTTAAGGATGGATCCCAAAAATGTTTAGATTATATAGAAAAATGACCAGTTTCTATATAATCTGTACATTTTTGTTTGGATATAACAGGGTTGTTTAACTAACAGTGTTATAAAGAGGTTGTGGTATACCACAGTGAGGTGTGAGTCGGTCTGTCCATGCTTATAAACCCTATTGGTTTCATTGGGCTACAGGGCTTGAGATGTCATATAATCTCAATATCGGGTAAAAGTCCCACAAAATTGGAAGCAGCGTCTCCAAAATGACCTTTGCAGTGTTGTTGGGGACGTTAAACCTCAAATCAAACAAACAAATACCACAGTGAGGAATATCTAACAATGAGGCATTTCTTACAGCTACCCTAATGACCCTAGGTATTGGCACCACTGTTTGCCACTCCATCTGCACCTTTTGGACTTGTTGCTGAAACTTGAAACAAATTTATTCAAATTTCAGTTGAATGAAAGCAAGTCCTTAAGGTGTCCCAATTATTAGTTTTTTTTATGGCACCTGCAACATATGTAAAACCATGACAGCAGATGACAAAACTTACAAGCAACAAAGTTACAGATCAATCTACTTTACCATGCTCTGGGCTAAAATAGCAGATGACAAATTTTTGATACTTTTCAGATTTTCCCCCAAATCAGGATTTGACATCTCATGCAAATTGTCTCCAAAGGAGACAATTTGCATGAGATGTCCAATCCTGTTTTCTTGAAAAAGAAGAAAAATATTTCAAAATTACGGCTGCTGAAAAAATACCCAGCATGCAGAGCATTAAGCCTTTCTATACCTTGTGGGCTACCTAGAGAGCAACAAGCAAAGGCTAGCCAGATAGGCGTGATGCAGAAGCTGATCTGAGTCTTCGCTAGCCATGAAGGTGTTATTATGGCAGGCTTGGATAAATCCAGATTTCAACTGTTTTCCCAGATATCCAACAAGTGTTTCATAAGGGCCCGAAATTGCAATAATAATTGCTCACATTAGCATGAAGTGCTTGTAGTTAGCTATTGTGATTGAACAATGTTTTGCGGCATGCCGCATCAACAGTTTGCTTTAAATGCTAACTCCTAAACAGTTAGGCTAGTTTCAATCAAACTTCACAGGAATGTTACTTACTTGACCCTCTACCAAAATAGCTAAAACTGTTCCACTCTAATCAGCAAAATGGCCACCAGAACTAAAAATAGAAAGTGTTCAACAATTTGCTTAAAATGCTGACTCTTCCCAATCCCTTGGGTCAATTTGATTAATCCCCTGCCGCGAAGCAGAGCGGGGATTATAGGAATGGCCTTCTTTTGTCCGTCTTTCTGTCCATAACACTTTCTTGTTGGCTCCATGTCTCCTGAACCATTTGATAGATTTTCATTAAAGTTTGGTCAATTATTCGTCTCAGTGAGCTGGTGTGCAGAACCTACAAATGAACCCTGCTGACTCAAGGTCAAGGTCACAGTTGAAGGTCACGCATTTGAAACTTGGAAATTTTTGTCGGTTCCATATCTCATTTACCCTTGGAAGGATTTTCATTAAACGTTGGTCAAATATTCTTCTCAGTGAGCTGATGTGCAGAACCCATGTCCATCTGTCTGTCTGTCAGTCCATCCATCCGTCTGTCTGTCTGTAACACTTTCTTGTCGGCTCCATATCTCCTGAACCCTTTGATAGATTTTCATTAAACTTTGGTCAATTATTCGTCTCAGTGAGCTGGTGTGCAGAACCTATAAATGAACCCTGCTGACTCAAGGTCAAGGTCACAGTTGAAGTTCACGCGTTTGAAACTTGGAAATTTTTGTCGGTTCCATATCTCCTTTACCCTTGGAAGGATTTTCATTAAACTTTAGTCAAATATTCTTCTCAGTGAGCTGATGTGCAGAACCCATGTCCAACTGTCTGTCTGTCAGTCCATCCATCCGTCCGTCTGTCCGTAACACTTTCTTGTCCGCTCCATATCTCCTGAACCCTTTGATAGATTTTCAGTAAACTTTGGTCAATTATTCGTCTCAGTGAGCTGGTGTGCAGAACCTATAAATGAACCCTGCTGACTCAAGGTCAAGGTCAGAGTTGAAGATCGCGAGTTGGAAACTTGGAATTTTGTGTCTGTTTCATATCTCCTTTACCCTTGGAAGGATTTTCATTAAACTTTGGTCAAATATTCTTCTCAGTGAGCTGATGTGCAGAACCCATAAATGAACCATGTCGACTCAAGGTCAAGGTCACATTTGAAGGTCATTGATTTAAAAGTTTGATTTTTGTGTCCGTTCCATATCTCCTTTACCCTTCAAAGGATTTTCATTTAACTTTGGTCAAATATCCCCCTCAGTGAGCTGTGCAGAACCCATAAATGAACCATGCCGTCTCAAGGTCAAGGTCACATTTAAAGGTCATGAGTTTAAAACTTTGAATTTTTTGTCCGTTCCATATCTCCTTTAGCCCTCAAAGGATTAGCCCTCAAAAGACTACCTGTCTTTGAGAGACCAGTTTTTGTTCTTCGCAAAGGTGGTCTCCAAAGACAGGTTGGACTGTACTTAAGACTTGATTTCATCATTTGTTAGAAAAATTATTAGAATTACCTCAGTGAGGAGATCCTAGCAAATACCCTAAACATACATTTTTATGGTGAAATATTAATACCCTAAAACTATTGTCATTACTCCTCTTTTTCTGACGCTGAGCTGATTTATGGCTCACTTTTAATCTTTTATTTTCCAGGGTGCATTGATCACAAGCTGTTCTGATGATAGTCTACACTTGTGGAATTTTCGCCAGAAGAGACCTGAAATTGTTCACACCCTTAAATTCCAGAGAGAAAGGTGAGTACTCTAGAGTTCCACACCCTTAAGTTTCATAGGATCCTTGAGGAGTGGTTTGAGTGTTCAACTCTTATCATGCTGTTCACAACAACCCATATATTTGGAAACAGTGTAGATCCAGATCAGATGGCTTCTGAAGAAGCCATCTGATCAGGATCTACACTGTTTGACATTCAGTTTATGAATTTGTAGGAATAAATTACATCAAGTAATCTGATTGGTTCAAAGTCCGAGATGGGTGTGGCTAAAATGAATATTCAGCAAGAGAAGGGTTAATTTTATACAAAACTAGAATGGGCAGTTGATGGCATGCCATCTCAAAACCCTACACTTTCTCCGAAGGGACTAAGTACCAAATAACAACATATTTCAGAAGTACAATATGTTTTACATATTCATTACTCATTACTTCTGCAACATGAAAATCTATAAAATTGACTTTGTAATTGAATTTTATTGACATTTTACCTCTGGATCCCTCCCCAAGGGCCCCAATCTGGCACATACATGTGATATCTCCTGATTTCGTCGGGATATACCGATTTCAAACCCCATCTCCCGGTCTCCCGTCCGACGGCCCTAATCTCCCGACACGACAATTTTCCTATAGTAGTTTTCCGTCGACCGACCATTTTAGTGTTTACCACAGTAAAATACCTATGCAGTTAACCGTTAGTGTATTTACTCTAGGGCTGTCACGATAAACTGGTATACCGGTAAATTGCAATACACACCTGCACAGGTATGATATCGCGATATGAAAAGAACGTATCAGTAAATACCGGTATTAAAATGCAACCATCAAACAAGCCGCAAACATGGTGATAAAAAGTGAGAAAATTCAATAATGTTTCAAATAAAAGGAAGAAAAGTAATGTTAATAATTATACTCCCCTGATCGCTGATTTGCTCAACTGGCCAACACTATTAAACCGTTAACAGACTGTTGCAGTCTAGATTGGGATTGTTGCAGAACTTTTTGCATCAATTTTCAACAGAGATATGGTCCTTGCCTGTTTCTGCTCAATATCTTAATAAATATATGATTAATTTTGATCATATTTAGTTTATGAATTTACACTGACGAGATCTAGCTTTGGATTATTACCCGGCATTTTGCGTCTGTTTTCAGCAGAATTGTGATTCTTGAAATTGAATGATGTCAAAAATTTGTTTCCGCTCAATATCTTGAAAGAATTGATGGGTTTTGATCAAATTTGGTATGTGAATTTATGTTGTCAAGATATAGCATAGGATTGTTGCACAGTATTTGGTGTCAATTTTCAGCAGAGTTATGACCCTTGAATGATGTAGAAAATTTGTTTCTGTTCAATATCTTGAGAAAGAAATGATAGATTTTTGTTAGCAAGATATAACTTTGAACAAGAAGCTTTTGACACAGAGCTTACAGATCTATAGTTTATGTACAGCTGCTAATATTGGCAGGGTTTGATTCCATTGGTCCGAGAGATCAAAGATTAACTCTTAGCCAAAGAATTCTAAGGGTCATTATCTGCCAACATTTCAACCACATGCAGATTCCATGGAGTGATTTATTACCTGCAAGTACTTATTAGTCCCCTAACAAAAACAATTCTTACAAGACTTACTAGATAGAGTGTGTTAGGAGATTTATTTACAACAATTCCATACACACAACAAGGGATTTATCTGATTTTAGTGAGGTGCAACATTCCTGTCTGACAACAGTGTTATGATTAAATTAGATCAGGGACTGAAAATGCCTGAAAGAAATGACCAGTCAGCTGTATTTTGCCCTTCGAGACCAGACGACATACCTGATAGCTCTGTGTGATGAGCTCTTGCTTTGGACTGTTACATGGATTTTTGCATCATTTTTCAGCAGAGTTAAGGTCCTTGAATGACCTCATAAATTCATTTTTGCCTAATATCTTGAGGAAGAAATGATGGATTTTGATCAAATTTGGAATATGAATTTTTGTCAGTAAGATGTAGGTTGGGACTGTTACATGGCTTTTTGCATTGATTTTCAGCAGAGTTATGGCCTTTAAATTATCTAAAAAATTCATTGATTGTTCAATATCTCGAGAAATAAGTGATGGATTTTGATCAAATTTGGTATGTGAATTTACGTTGACAAGATATGGATTGGGATTGTTACACAGCATTTTGCATGAATTTTCAGCAGAGTTACAGCCCGTGAATGATGTCAGAAATTTGTTTTGACTCAATATCTTGGAATGTGAATTTATGTTGGCAGGTTGTAGCTTGGGACTGTTACATGGCTTTTTGTGCCCCGCCACTCAAAAAGTGATGGGATATTATGTTATACCCTCCAAAATTTTGAGTGTTCATCCATCCTACATCCGTCCGTCAACACCTTATAGTTTGGTGTCTGTTCTATAACTCTGATACCATTTTAGATATTTTCGAGACACTTCAAAGATATGTAGAGCACCATGAGACAAGGTACAGAACATATGGACCATAAATCTGAGTTTCCTACTTCTGGAGTTATTGAACATAGCCATTTCTGTCATAGTATCGTGTCCGTTCCATAACTCTGATACTGTTTAAGATATTTCACAAAACTTCATAGATATGTAAAGCTCAATGAGAAAATGTGCAGAACATATGAACTCTGATTTCCCTACTTTTGGAGTTATTGTCCACTTAACATTGAACAGTCATTTCTATCATAGTTTCTTGTCCATGCCATAACTGATACCATTTGAGATATTTTCACAAAACTATGAGGCATCATGCAGAACATATGAACTGTAAGTTTGATTTTCCTACTTTTGGAGTTTTTTTGCCCCTTGAACATAGCCATTATGTTGTCTGTTTGAAGCACTATATCTACTTAACCTATTGATGGATTCCCACTAATCTTGCAGGGTTACACCACTAAAACAGGGGAAAACGCCTGTTAGGTTTTGATGACCTTGACCTTAATTTCAATGGCTCAGATCCCCAAACACAGTCAATTTTGGGCCAAAAAAGGTGCGTCTGCACCCTATCTCATGAAAGAATCAATGAAATTTGGTCAAACTTGGTATAATATATCATTATAACTGGCCAAAGATTTGATTAGATGTTGGTGACTTTGACCTTACAAGGACACAGGCCCCAAAACTGTCAATTTTGGCTTGTCTGTACCCTATCTCTTGAATTAATAGATGGCATTTGATCAAACTTTGAACAATATATAATTGCAACCTACCAAAGATTTGGTTTGCTTTTGGTGACCTTGACCTTATTTTCAAGGTCACAGGCCTCCAAAACTGGAAATGGCTCGTCTGCACCCTTTAACATGAAAGAATTGTTGAAATTTGGTCTATCTTGGTACAAGTGTGTGGCTCTTTGAACCTTGGAAGTAAGGGTTTCTGTGATATATTTGTATCTTCTCTGTAAACAGAGAACTATTTTGTGATATTTTCCGTAAACTTCACACAAAGGTTAAGCTAACCACTACGAGGTTTCTATAGAAAATAAGAACCGTAATTCTGGTTTACTTCCTTTGGAGCTATGGCCCTTTTGAATATTAGCCCTTCTCTTGCTGAATATTCATTTAAGCCACACCCATTTCTGTCTATCAGCCAATCAAATTACTTTATGTAATTTATTGCCACAAATTGGATCTACACTGTTTGCAAAGAAAGGGGTTGTCGTGAACAGCAAGATAAGGGTTAAAAATAGTCTCAGTCATGTTTTTATGTCTTTGTTTGTATTTGTTTAGGGAAAGACTAATACACCTTTTGACAGCGTCATTGCTTGATGTAAGTGAAGTGGTTGGGCATGATGCAATGCTTGCAGTACTTTTAATGCATCAGTTTTCTGAGGGGGGTATTTAGTAAGCCCTGCTTACTGACATCTAGTTCCTCAATAAAATGTATGTTGTAAATCCATACTGGAATCGCCTTGATAAGCTATACATTTTAAGGATCTCTTTTTGGCTCACCAGAGCCGAGGGCTCTGGGGGAACTTATAGGATAGGCAGTTGTCCGCCATCATCTGCGTCATCGTCGTCTGACGTGTGACGTCAACACTTTCAAACGACATCTCTGAAGCCACTAAGCCAATTGGGTCCAAATTTCATCTGAAGCATCCTTGGGCTGGGGGATGGAAAGTGTGTGTGTTTTACGAAATTCAGCTTTTTGGTTTGTTTGCTATGGCAACTCATAGTTCCCATAGTCTTATAATGGGGAAAATTGAAAAATGGCATAAAGTGCCAAGTCATTGCAGATTTTTTAATAAAACTTTTATAGAAATGTTACTTGAGTAAACTTCTCTCAGCCATATGCTTTTATGCCATCATGGGGGCCCCAGAGGTTGTGCCATGGCCATGCCCCACCCCCTCCACTTCATAAATTCCATATATCTCAGAAACCATTCAGATCCCCACCCCATAACTACCGTATTCGCCCTAATTACCTTACATGCTCCTATAAGCGCACACCAAAGCTACTTTTGAAAAGGAAATGCATAAGCGCACACTTTACAGTAACCTCCCCCTGGAAGCTCTCACATAAATCTATAAAAACTTACCGTTATTTCTTCAACAGTGAAGGCAATGCTTTAGTATCCTTTTCCATCGCATTTTATATCAGTATGCATCATCTCGGAAGCTATTGTTTTCGCATCGAGTGTGCGCTAATTAGTTAGATTTTTCACTGCGATTTTTTGACAAGATTTTGAAAAGACTAAGTGCACGGTGCGGTAATTAAGGCGAATACAGTATATATATTCTTGTTCCTCATGATAAGATGCATTCACTGACACCAACCTGGGGTGCCCCAGAATGTGCCAGGGCCATGCCCCACCCCCTCCACTTCATAAAAGGCCCAATATCTCAGAAACCTTAAAGATCACCACCTCTAAACCATATATATTCTTGTTCCTTATGATAAGACACATTAAGTGAAACCAACTTGGGGATCCCCTATGATGTGTCGGGGCCTAGCACCACCCCCTCCACTTCATAAAAGGCTGGATATCTCGGGGTACATACTTACAGATCCTCACCCCATAACCATATATATTCTTGTTCCTTATGATAAGACACATTCAGTGACACCAACCTATGGGTCAACCAGGGTGCGCTGGGGCCATGCGACCCATGCTCCACCCCTCGACTTCACAAAAGGCCATATATCTGAGAAACTGTTCAGAGCCCCACCCCATAACCATATATATTAATGGTTTTGTTTGTTTGATTTGAGGTTTAAAGTCCCCGTCAACACTGTAAAGGTCATTTTGGAGACGTTACTTCCAATTTTGTGGGACTTTTACCGGACATTGAGATGGAATGACATCTCAAGCCCTGTCGCCCAATGAAACCAATAGGGTTTATAAGCATGGACGGTCTGCCTCGCACCGCAGTTCCTGGACAGGCTTAGGCGTTTACCAGTACTAGTGTGCGGGCAGGATTCAGCTCTGGGTGGAAGGATGATGCAGCCCATATATTTCTTCAAGCCCCGATCGGTGGGGGTGTATATATTAATGTTAATGTTCCTTATGATAAGTCGCAATAAGTGACACCAGCATGGGGGTCCCCCCGGGGTGCCACGGAGTATGCCCCACCCCTTCACTTCATTAAAAGCCATATATCTCAGAAACCATTCAAATCCCAACCCCATAGTCATATATATTGTTTATTATTATCAGACACATTCAGTCACACCGACTTAGGTGGTCTGCAGGGGCCAGTTCTGTCCCCTCCATTTCATAAAAGGGCCTCCTATCTCAGAAACCGTTTAGATCCCCACCCTTTTACCATATATATTCTTGGTCCTTATGATAAGACACACTCAGTGACAACAATCTTGGGCTTTTCTGGGATCCGCCATGCCCCAATCTGTCCACTGCTTAAAAGGCCTAATATATTAACGGGCCTCCGTGGCCTAGTGGATAAGAGCGCTGACTCTTAATCGATCGGCTCGATATGAGTGAAATAATCTTGAAAGGGCTGTAAAACCCAAACCAAAAAAAAAAAAAAAAACCTGATATGGCTCTATACCTTTTGATAGTTTGGGAGACTTTATAATTGGTAGATTAAAATCATATCATGTTAAAATACATGGCTGCCATTGGGCAGTGCCCACCTGAGCTCTGGTGAGCATAGTAGCCCATGGGCCTCTTGTTCAGCCATGTTATTCTCATTACCATATTATAATGAACACTGTTATTTCAAGATCTGTTTATATTTTCTATTTTTCAGGATAACTCATTGCCACCTGTCTTTTCAAAGTAAATGGTTGTACGTTGGTACTGAGCGGGGCAATGTGCATATAGTTAACATAGAGTCTTTCATTCTCTCTGGTTATGTTATTAATTGGAACAAAGCTATTGAATTGTAAGTATTACTTAACCCTTTTTGTACCAAATAGAATCTTCCTTCTTATATATAGAACATGTGTTTTTCAAAATTTAGGGGTGTCAGTGTGTGTTTACTTCAAAATTGATTTGGAAAATGGCTTAACGTCCTTTTGCAAACAGTGTAGGCCCTGATCAGACGCCACATTCTGTGGCGTCTGATCTGGGGCTGCACTGTTTCCCAGGGCTTCTGGTACAAAATGGGCTAAGGACAGAATTTTTACATTTGTTTCAAGGGTGGTAATTTCAAGAAATAGAAGAACATACTTAGAAGAAGTATTGTAATATTTTGATACAAAAAAAATGGTTGTTTCTCTTATTATACACTATTCATTTATGCCAAGGGGTATATAGTTTACGCTTTTCCGTTTGTCTGTTTGTCAATTTGTATGTTCTTTGGGTTCGTTAATTTGTCTTTACATCACAAAGAATGGAACCAGGGTCAAAGATTTTGTGTGAATGTTTATAAGACCTTCTGATATAAGGACACTTCGATGGATTTCATTTATATTTGGCACAAGACTTTCATTTTGCAAATCTGGAGTGTATATAATCAGGGAATCTTCTGCCTGCTCAGCAGGGCCGAAATTCGGACCCATTCCCAATGCCAAATAGTCTCAATTTTTCCAAATTTCACCATATTTTCCCCCCCAAAAAATGAAGAAATAAAAGTCAAAACAAAAGGAAACAGACAAAACAATACTTAACATCAGAGGTTAACACTGGATAGTCAAGATGAAAATTCACTACAGTGAAGCTATTTCACTATTCATAAGTCACTCTCATGAGCAAAACTTCATCATGCTGGCATTTCTCTGACGAAATTGTGTCCCCAATTTTGCTATTTTGTCAGTATTTTTTTCCCATTTTCGCCCAGGGGCCTTTTCCCAAAATACCAGGATAAAGCCCTGATAATGAACACCGTCTGTGTACCCTTCTGGGGTTAAGGCATAACTGAAATTAAAAAAGTAAGAAAGAAAGATAAGGCTGGCACGATTAATCAGATAATCGATTATTCAATTTATAAATTTCACAAAAATAATCATTACTGATTGGCTTGCAATCGATTAATTGATAAGAACATTTTACTAACCAAAGTTGTGCCCAAAATAGCTTTACGAGTGGCAAACAGTGCAGACCCAGATGAGACGCCATATTCTGCAGCCTCTCATATGGGTCTACACTGTTTGCTCAGGTGTGTCTGTTCAAATACATATGGCAAAGTACAGCACATGGACAGAAAGCCAGACAGGTAAAATTATGACCATTTCTTCAGTGATTACTAATCGATTATTGATCGCAATGACAGGAATGATAATCGATTATCTTTTCAACTCCGATTAGCCAGCCCTAAAGAAAAAAAGCCTACATTCTTTAAAGTCCACATATTTTATGCCTTTGTCCAGCTATATAGATTTGGTACCCTTGTAAAATGGTATTGGGTGTATATTGCCCCGCTTGGCAGTGCTCTTGTTTTGTTTGTTTGATATGATGTTTAACGTCCCCGTCAACACGATGCAGGTCATTTTGGAGATGTTGTTTCCAATTTTGTGGGACTTTTAACCGACATTGAGATGAAATGACATCTCAAGCCCTGTCGCCCAATGAAACCAATAGGGTTTATAAACATGGACGGTCGAACTCGCACCCCATTGCCTAGGCAGGCTTAGATCCTCTGAGCGGTTTACCAGTACGCTTGTGCAGGCTGGATTCAGCTCTGCGTGGAAGCATCTTGCAGCCCATTTATTTCTTCAAGCCCCAGTGGGCGGGAGCCGCAGTGCTCTTGTTGTCTTCCGACTTGGTGTGCAGCCATTTTGTTCCTGTCTTTACAAACTAGTAAGAAATTGTCAATCAGGAAAGGCCACAATCAAAGAATGTGGCCATCTCAAGTCACCCCAAGAAAGTAAGTGACATGGAGGCACACACAAAAACAGATCTATGAAACATGAACCAACCGCACAAAGCCAATTAACAAATAAGACACTGCAAAAGAATGAGTGCCTTGAGATCAGAATCAGAATCAGAATTGTTACTGGTGACACGTCAAATGACATTCATACACCAGGACCTGTGATGTGGGAAGTTAGTCCCTAGCTCTAACCAAAGAGGTAAATTTAGCTACACAATCATCAGCACCTTCAGCTGTCGAAATAATCGAATCGGGAAGGGCATTCCAATCTCTAATGGTTCTGGGGAAGAACGACTCTTTATAAATGTCAGTTCTTGCGCTAAGGGTCTGAAACGCCAACGAATGGTGATTTATACAGTGTCTAGCTGGGGGAACAAGGTCATCTGTTGGAATGCTGGCAGCACCCTTTAGACCTTTGTATAAAAGGATTAGCCTACTGTCTTTTCTTCTTTTCTTGAGAGACTCCCATTTTAATTTTCCAAGTATTCCAGTCATGCTCCCAGTTTCAAAGCAGTAATTGCCTGTTACAAATCTAGCAGCTCTATTCTGAACTTTCTCAATTTCATCGTTAAGGACCACTCCACTGGGGTCCCAGATACAACTACCATATTCCAAGATTGGGCGAACAAGACCTTTATATGCTGCCTCTTTTACATCCTGAGGGCACTGATGAAGATTTCGCCTCAGGAAACCAAGCGTTCTATTTGCCTTAGTACACATGTTGCTAATATGAGTATTCCATCTCAAGTTGTGTGAGATTGTCACTCCAAGGTATTTAATGGAGTCCACATTCTCGAGGACCGTTCCCTCTAAGGTGTAAGAAGCCTCAACTTTATTAGATCTCTTCCTAGTTATCTGCATAATATTGCATTTAACTGGCTGAAATCTCATGCCCCATTTACGTGCCCAACATCCTAATCTATCTATGTCAGATAGAAAAATATTGCAAAGGTTCCGAGAAATGGATAGAATGTGAGGACTGTAACAAGCGCTTTCACTCCTCATGTTCTGATTTGGATAACAGTCAATTGTTAGAAATTGAATCTAGAGCTGGAACTTGGTATTGCAAAGACTGCAAAGCTGACTGTGGTCTTTAATGGCCACAAAGCCGTTCAGTGTGATCAATGTGAAATGTGGATACACACTGACTGTTCCTTCATTTCAGATGCAGAATATGGCACATTGGTAAATTCAAGCTGCCACTGGATATGTCCAAAATGTGAGGTCTGTAACTTTTCAGACTCCTTCTTTGATGAATATGTAGAACTGAGTAAGCCAAACAGGTTTGAACCTCTGTCAGAGGATAAGAGAGGCAAATCTTCGACTGCTGATGAAACTAAGTCAAATTTTGTGAAAGGTTTGAAACTTTGCAGTATAAACATAAATGGAATTAGAGGGAAAATTCTTGAACTTTTAGCTTTCCTCGATACATCTCAACCTCATATTGTTGCTATTCAGGAAACAAAGATTGACAGTTCAATTACTACGTCTGAGCTTTTCCCTGAAAATTGTCAGTACTGTGTGTACAGAAAAGATAGGAACTCTCATGGCGGTGGGGTGATGTTGCTCATTCATAGAGACATCCATGGAACTTGAAAATGACACCGAATCGGTCTGGGTTAAGGTTTTTGCAAATAAAACTTCCACTTCGTAGCAAGTTGGTATCGACCAACAAATGGTACAATCGAAAACTTCCAGTTGTTTAAAGACCAACTGGATTGTATTAAATTGCAGCATAAGGGTAAAAAACTCCCGGCTGTACATGTTCTAGGTGACGTCAACTTCAGAGACATTGCTTGGCCCGACAGGCTCAGCAAACAAGGCACAATGCTGACTCAGTCGGAAGGACAAATATTAATTGACATTATGAACGATCATGGTCTTGAACAAATTGTTAACTTCCCCACTCGTGATAAGAACACATTGGATCTGATCCTTAAGACTTTGCCAGGACAATTCGAAGACATTCATTCCCCAGATAAACTAAGTGACCACGATGTTGTCTCCGGATATTTAAAAATTCACATCCCACCAATAAAGAAACCTCGGAGGAAGGTGTACTCATATCAGAAAGGTGACTATGAAACTATGAGGAAGGATGCACTCAGATTTGCAAAGGAGAATTACTTTAATGGTCATTCAGATGCTCGGTCTGTACAGGAGAATTTTGATTTGATAACTTCTTTCATTCATACTTCGGCCGAAAATCATATCCCCTCAAAAACTAGTAGGTCTGTATCTTCTATTCCCTGGATCACTCCAGAGATAAGAAGGAAAATTCACAGAAGGAATAAGATTCATGCAAAGGCAAAAAAGACGGGAAGTGGTAAACTCCGGACAAAATTTGAAAACTTGAGACGTGAAATCAAGACTGATATAAAAAATCAGCATGATTTGTATGTGAATAACTTGGTAGGTGATGTAAAGGCAAATCCAAGAGACTTCTACAGATATATTAATAGCCAGAAGAAAGACAGGCAAGGTATCCCGCCCCTTAACCTTTAACCTGCTGAATATTCAATTAAGCCGCACTCATTTCTGACTTTGAACCAATCAGATTATTTGATGCAGCTTATTTCTACATATTCATAAACTGAATGTCAAACTGTGTAGATCCTGATCAGATGGCTTCTTCAGAAGCCATCTGATCTGGATCTACACTGTTTGCAAAGATAGGGCTTGTCGCCTACAGCAGGGTAAAGGTTAATAAAAGAGGAGGGGATGGGGTTGCTGAACTGATTAGATGGCCAGCGGTATAACTATTGGGGGGCTTCAACTCTGGAGTTTACAAAATTTCAACACTCGTTCTGAGTTCCAGTGCAGTATCAGTCATAATAACTATAACTAATTGATCAGTTTCATCTTTGAAAGTACAGCTACTGTTTGTGCAGTTTGGGCAAGAACTTTGGGTTTAGAACCTTCATCTGTCACAATAGATCCAAGGTACTTGAAGGCTGTTACTGTCTCTAGCCTTTGGCCGTTGATCTCTATATTATATCCTACTGTGTTTGTCACCATGAGCTTGGTTTTCTCGTTGCTATTTTATATTTCTTTAAATCTATGTGCATTAGATGTTCTGAAAAAAGGGTATGTAATCCTTTGGAAGTAAGGACTACAACACAACTCTAAATTATAGAGTGTACATGATTTTTCTGGGCCAGACTCGCTAGTTTCGGGCAATTAGGCCTCACCAGTGACCATCAATTATTTTCTAAATTCCGCAGTGAAATCAGTGATCCCAAAGGACTAGAAAATATAACCGTAGTAAAGCCCTCCTGTTTTTGAGAGAAAAGGCTCAGAATTTCATACAATTAGTCTGCAAGTCTTGATAATTCACATGAAATGTCAAAACCTGGTTTCCTGTCAAGAATGAAAAGGAAAGTAGACTGTCAACTGCTATGCAGTTTTTGCTGTGCAGTTTCAGTGTTGACAACTCTTGTTTCAGTGTGACAGATATGTTTAAGCTTCACAAAAAATGAAGGAATTTTGTCGTATCAAATGCCAATAAAGAAAAAAAAAAGAGATAAGCAAGGCATCTCATTTGAAAGTAAAACAAAAAAGAGCTGCAGTCTTTTTAGGCTTGGATTGATTTCTACCAATTAAATATGCATGAAATTGTTTTTCATTAACACTGCCTCTGACAGAAGTGAATTATAGGCACGCTGGCTGCTGGCTTTTCTTAAATTTAATCCAAATCTCCATTTGCCTAACTGTGGGAATTTCTGGAATTAAACATTTTTGGAAATTACATTATTTCCTGACTTAGAAAACTGCAAAAGATAAGATTTGACTTGAATAAAGGGGCACAGACAATGTCACTAGTTTCATTAGCCCATTTTTGTACCGGAAAACCCAAAACAGGTACCCTGGCAAACAGGGCAGGCCCAGATCCGACGCCGCAGAATGCGGCGTCTGATCAGGACCTACACTGTTTGCAAATTGTTAAGCCATTATCCAAACAAATTTTGAAGAATGCACAACCTGACACCCCTAAATTTTGAAATGGACTCCTGCCATATACAAGGAAGAAGATTCCATAAGGTACAAAAAGGGTTAAACAGGCATAGAAACCTACAATTTTGCAGAAAATGAATGTGAGTTGCTTTTGCCAAGCTGTTACATAAGTGACCTCTTATTTATAAAACCGGGTCTGGACATTTGCTTGGTTAGGTAAAAACATCGTCATTGCAACAGATAATATATTTTGTGATAATTGAAGGATATTTTTTGTCAATTCTCCATAAAAACCTGTGTTGTGGGTATTCATTTGGATTGCCTAGGCCAGCTGGTTCTGATGAATACCCACAACATAGGTTTATATGGAGAAATAAGGAAAACTATCCTTGAATTTGGAAAAAACAAAATAAAAAATCCCCATCTTACCTGTTGCTATGATCATAATCCCAGATCATCAGATCAGCCCCCGCCCATCGGGGCTTGAAGAAATAAATGGGCTGCATGATGCTTCCATGCAGAGCTGTATATGACCGCACAGGAGTACTGGTAAACCGCTTGGAGGATCTAAGCCTGCTGAGGTAAAGCGGTGCGAGTTGAACCGTCCATGCTTATAAACTCTATTGGTTTCACTGGGCAACAGGGCTTGAGATGTAATTTTATCTCAATGTCGGGTAAAAGTCCCACAAAATCGGAAGCATGTCTAGAAAATGACCTATACAGTGTTGATGGGGACGTTAAACCACAAATCAAACAGCTAGGCCATGATCAGACGCCACATTCTGCGGCGTCTGATCTGGGCCTGCACTATTTGCCAACTACTCGTTTTGGGGTTTCCGGTACTAAATGGGTTAACTTGGCCTTAGTATAAAATGGGTCTGCTCCAAAGGAGTAGACCACTTTTCTATAAATGTAGATTATCTATTCACTTCGGACAACGTAAATAAGTTCATGTGATCTTCAGTATGGTTGAAGTAAAATTACGTTTAGGACTGGGTCCCTGTTATCCATCAGATTCCATAATAGTTCTTTTGAAGAATTCACTGCCAGACCAAATTGTCTAAAGCTTAAACAGGCATTAACCAATGTTACAATAGAACTTAATCTATGACAGAATTGGACTGAGAATGTGAAAAGCTCCTCACGTTTTTGCACACCTAAGCACAAATTGATCAAGGTGAGCTATTGTGGCCACTTTGTGTCTGTTGTCCATTCATCTGACATCATCATCAACGATTTCTTCAGATGACCGCACCTATGAACCACAAAGCCAATTTTAAAATATTATTTGGTTTCATTGGACGACAGGGCTTGAGATGTCATTTCATCTCAGTGTCGGGTAAAAATCCCAAATAATTGGAAGCAACGTCTCCAAAATGACCTTTATAGTGTTGACAGGGACGTTAAACCTCAAATCAACCAACCAAATCAAAATTTTATTTCACAGAAATGTTTCTGTTATAGCTTATACAAAGCCAATTTCAATTTCAAGTGTCATTATGAGTGGTAAAGTGGTTCCAATCTTTTGGACAAGCTGACTACCAGAGCTTTAAATTGAAAAAAAATCTTAAAATGACATTATTTCTGTTAAACGAATAGACAGATATCAATAGAAAATCTTAAAATTCTGTCTCATATGGCCTTGCAACAAAATTGCTTAAATGGTTTCACTCCATTAACCCTTTTTGTACCAAATGGAATCTTCCTCCTTATGTATAACAGGAGTCCATTTCAAAATTTAGGGGTGCTATTTTGTGTTTTCTTCAAAATTTATTTGAAAAAATGACAGAACTTTTAGCAAGCAGTGGAGGCCCTGATCAGATGCCGCATTCTGCGGCATCTGATCTGGGCCTGCACTGTTTGCCAAGGATTAAAAAGTACAAAAAGGATTGATAACTTAAGATTTGATTATCTCCCATGGTAATGCATCTTGGCTCAGGCGATTCCTTTCAGGTCCATCATGGACCATCTGTGTTAGCAAAATCCATGTACATTACATACTCTACTTATTCAAATGGTTAACATATAGATGAGTTTAGGACGCCACCGGTCGCTAAGGAAATACTATCCCACGGTTCGGTATTTTTGCGCATGCGCAGTTTTGTGTGGCAAAAAATATAACCATTGTTCAGACTGCTCCGATAGTAGTCATTAATTTCTTTGAATATGACAATTTTAAATATAGCGTAAGGTAAAGGTGACGTATGTCTTGCGTCACTGGGGCGTCCACCTGATATTGGCTGACAGTTGGGTAAGACCTGCTATCCTTGCAGCAGGTAAGAGTAGAGGGGAGTGCTCTTATTCCTTCTGTTTGTACACTCCATTCATTTTCCTCTTTATTCTCTTTTATTACTTTAACCTACGATCTCTTCTAAATTGTTTCTTCCTTTCTCTGGGAGATGAGACAAAATTACCCACAGGGGTTGACGTGTCGTTAAACCCAAAACAATTAATAATCGAATAATTGACTGACAATGGTCGCGTCATATTGCGCTAATCGCAAGGAAGGATTACCACCCAGACGGGTTCAACATGTGGATGAAAAAGATCAATCGTTTACGACCAGTAACCGGGTTGTTTGAATATGGAAATTCACCGGCCCCGCGACCCCCGCCCATCGAGGCTTGAAGAAATAGATGGGCTACATGATGCTTCCACGCATAGATGAAACCAACGCACACGAGTACTGGTAAACCAGTAGAGGATCTAAGCCAGCAACGTCTCCAAAATGACCTATATAGTGACGGGGACTTTAAATCTCAACTAAAACAAAGAAACAACAAACGAATTACCGTCCCCGCCAACACCATTTGCGTCATTTTTAGACGTTGCTCCCTATACCCACATTGAGATTAAATAACATCTCAAGCCCTGCCACCAAATAAACAAATGTAGTTTATCATGTTTATAGCGGTTTTGTTTGAACTGAGGTTAAACGTCCCCGTCAACACTATTTAGATCATTTTAGAGACGCTGCTTCCAATTTTGTTGGACTTTTACCCGACATTGAGATGAAATAACATCTCAAGCCCTGCTCCCAATGAAACCAAAAGTCTTATATGCAGTAGGCGGTCTGACTCACACCGCTTTACCTGGGTAGGCTTAGTCCTTCTAAGCGGTTTACCAGTACTCATGTGTGGTCAGTTTCAGCTCTGCGTGGACGCACCATGCACACAGCCAAATCTATTTCTCCAAGTCCCTATGGGCGGGGGCGAGAATTTATAGCGGTTTTACCAGTACTCATGTGCGGTCAGTTTTAGCTCTGCGAACCCAGGACCTCTCGTATACAGTAGAAACACTCTACCGACTGAGATACCGGGCCACATCTTCGACCTTTTACATCCCCCACCCCCTGCCTAATGAGATTCGTCCCGAAAACCTAAGTTCTATCCAGTCTGGCTATGGGACTTTCATGTTCAGATTTTTCGAAGTATCGCTTCGAAAACTCTGCCTTAACTGCTCATTTTTTTCTGGCGAATCAGGTCAAAGATTTATTCAGGGCCCCGTTACTCAGAGTATGAGCATTAAACAAGCATCCATTTAAAACATACAGCAAAAGGCAGCGGCGGTGAACAACAAATAGCATGTACATGTATAATGGAATAGTAAAAAGAGAATTCGGAAATTCGGACATATCTGCCAAGTACTGTTGTGATTCAAAAGATTGTGAAGTTTGATTTTAGGTTTAACGACCCCGTCAACACTGTAAAGTTCATTTTGGAGACGTTGCTTCCAATTTCGTGGGACTTTTAACCGACAATGAGATTAAATGACATCTCAAGCCCTGCCGCCCAATTAAACCAATATGGTTTATAAGCATGGACGGGCCGACTCGCACCGCGTTGCCTAGGCAGGCTTAGATCCTCTAAGCGGTTTACCAGTAGTCGTGTGCGGGTCGGTTTCAGCTCTGCGCGGAAGCATCATGCAATGCAGCCCATGTATTTCTTCAAGCCCTGATGGGGGGGGGGGGGGGGGGCACTGAACTGCAGTATAAAAGTCTATGAATGTTGTGGATGAAATGACAAACACTATGCTTAAAAAATCTTATATTTCCTTAGTTTACTGTACACACGCAGGCTTGACTGATTACTTTTTGCCACACAAGACTGCGCATGCGCAGCGTTACCAAGGAAGTCAATCAGCCTAAACTCATCTATAGACTACTAACACATTTGTTAAGGGGAATGGGAACACCTTCAGGGGAGGCAACTCCTGCAAAAATACTTTTGTCTCCCATGTCAATATAAGAGTAGACCCCTTTTTCTGTGGGACAGGGTTTACAGAAAAGAGGAGTAGACCCATTTTTCTGTGGGACAGGGCTTACTGAAAAGCAAACAGGCAGTCCCAAAAGTTGTCTCCCTTTGAAAAATGGTGGAAAAATCTGCCAGGTGTTCCCTTTCTCCTTAACTTATTGATGCTTTGAAGAAGCAGACCCTGATCTCTTGCATTGCATTAAAGGTATCCATCTCTAGAGTGTGCATAAATTTTGTGCACTTTATGGCCAAGGATCTGCAAGGATGGATTATTTTGTGGAATACATTTGTTAGCTCTTCTGTATTTTTTCGAAGAAAAACTTTGAGCTGTTGTCCTCACTCCTGCATCTGCGTTGTTGTTATAAATGTTCTGAAAAAAACATTACCTTGGCTATAACTTAAAAAGTATTTTACCAACCCTCTTCAAACTTGGGGCCCACCAGTTTTACATAGACTTTTATTGGAATAAAATACAGTTGACTCTCGTTATCTCGACCCCGCTTATGTCGAACCGATTTCTAAGTCCCGTACACTTCACCTATATATTTATTGTATTTCAACTTCGCATGTGTCGAACTACTTTAAGTCGACACTTCGGCTATCTCGCCCATCATTTTCAGTCCCTGAATGTATTTTTCACTGTTTTTGCTACTGCGTATCTCGAACCGGGATTCAGGACGTAACGAAAAAAAAAAAAAACATGCGTCCGGTCCTTCAATTTTGTAATAGGCCTTTAGAAAACAATTCATCAATACTCACAATGTTGTTAATTATCCAATTTGTCCAGGTGCGTTTGCAATTAAAATTAGCACACACAATACCTTTTCGGCTACTAAGAAAATCATGTGCGTGTAATAAAGACTGACACACGGTGCTCAACCTTTAATCTTACACCGTCTCGTGTCAATGATTTGCAAGATTTCCGTGATAAAAGGCGGCGATGTCTTTCTTGCAGAAATGTCAAAAAAGTGACAAAAGTTGTGATAATCTCGGCGTGTTAAAAACGCAGTTGATCGGAACAATTCACGTGTATTGTTGTTAACCCGTCTGTTTCTTAACCGATGCAAATCCATGTACAAACAGTGTAGATCCAAAAGGGATGGCTCATAACGAGCTTTCGCGGCAGGACCTAAACTGTTTGCCATAGTGACGTTTAATCAGTTAGAGGGGAGATAAGTCAAACTACTGTATGACTTACTATGCATGTACTGCTCTCCGAAGTAATATAAGTGCTGCATTCACAAGCGGGAACCAGTCTTTTTAGTATCTAACTATATTTAGCGTATTTGGAAACCCAGATTTGTAGGAATTTAAAAGACAACAAAATACGTTAGAAATCTATCAGTTTTATTTATTTATTAATTTGTTCATAAACGCTATACTCTGACAAGCTCCAGTACTTTGATATAAAAGTTTTAAAAACTCAGTAAACCGTTCATGTAAGAATTATCAAGAATACCAAGCATATCATGGCAAACAATGTGTTCTAACATACATGTGACGTTACACTTTGGTTATCTCGTACTACGGATAACTCGAACTTTTTTATGTGTTCCCGTGAGGTTCGAGATAATGAGAGTCGACTGTATCTGAAACCAGAAGGCCCAGGTCTCTGATATTTGGTATGAAGCTTGATCTAGTGGACCTCTACCAAGATTGTTCAAATTATAGCCCTGGGGCCAAAAATGGCCCTGCCCCAAGGCCTACCTGTTTAACATAGCTTTATGTATGGAAACTGTTCTTAAAACTTCTCGTCTCAAACCAGAAAAGCCAGGTCTTTGATGTTTGGTATGAAGCTTCATCTAATGGACCTCTGCCAAGATTATTATCCCCCACCGAAGGCGGAGGGATATAGTTTTGGCATTGTCCGTCCGTCCATCCGTCCGTCCGTCCTTCCGTCCATCCGTCCTTCCGTCCATCCGTCACACTTTTTTGTCCGGAACCGTTTCTCAGCAACTATTGCATGGAATTAAATGAAACTTGAAATAAATATGTATTATTATGCTGTGGTGATGCACGCGCAATTTTTTTTCAGATTGACTTTTTATATCCAGAGTTATGGCCCCTTGAATGATTGAAATTCTGGATTTTTCGTCGTCTCACTTTGTCCGGAACCGTTTCTCAGCAACTATTGCATGGAATTAAATGAAAATTGAAATAAATATGTATTATTATGCTGCAGTGATGCACGCGCAATTTTTTTTCGGATTGACTTTTTACGTCCAGAGTTATGGCCCCTTAAATGATTAAAATTCTGGATTTTTTCGTCATCTCACTTTGTCTGGAACTGTTTCTCAGCAACTATTGCATGGAATTAAATGAAACGTGAAATAAATATGTATTATTATGCTGCGGTGATGCACGCGCAATTCTTTTCTGGATTGACTTTTTACATCCAGAGTTATGGCCCCTTAAATGATTGAAATTCTGGATTTTTCGTCGTCTCACTTTGTCCGGAACCGTTTCTCAGCAACTATTGCATGGAATTAAATGAAACTTGAAATAAGTATGTAGTATTATGCTGTGGTGATGCACGCGCATTTTTTTTCCGGATTTACTTTTTACATCCAGAGTTATGGCCCCTTAAATGATTGTAATCCTGGATTTTTCGTCGTCTCACTTTTTTGTCGGGAACTGTTTCTCAGCAACTATTGCATGGAATTATATGAAACTTGAAATAAATACGTAATATTATGCTGTGGTGATGCACGCACAAATTTTTTTCGGATTGACTTTTTACACCCAGAGTTATGGCCCCTTAAATGATTAAAATTCTGGATTTTTCGTCGTCTCACTTTGTCTCGAACCGCTTCTCAGCAACTATTGCATTGAATAAAATGAAACTTGAAATAAATATGTATTATTATGCTGCCGTGATGCACGCGCAATTTTTTTTTCTGATTTACCTGGATTGACTTTTTTATCCAGAGTTATTTCCCCTTAAATGATTGAAATTGAGGAATTTTGTCTATTCGGTGATTATATCGGGTTTTTTTAATATTCACGAATTTTATTTTGGTATCCTTGAAACCACATAACAGGTAAATAAACCTCAACTTTGACAGACAAGTTAATCTCTACTGATAATTAGGTCAGTAGGTCAGGGTACAGCCTCTCATCCAGGGAGTAGATGTTCAGCGGGGCCCTTCCTCATTGTCTCTAGTTATCTTCTTAGAACCATCCTCAATTTTGGCCAGATATATTTTCTTGCCATTCTACACGAAAAACCCATTCGGCGGGGGATATCAATTCAACGAATTTGCTTGTTCTATTTATAACCCTCTACCAAGATTGTTCAAGTTATAGCTCTGAGGCTCAAAATGACACCATCCCGGGGCCTACCGCTTTAACATAGGCCTATATAGGGAAACCCTTCAAAAATCTTCTCGTCTGAAACTAGAAGGCCCAGGTCTTTGATATTTGGTATGCAGCTTCATCTGGAGGATCTCTACCAGGATTGATGGATTTATCTCCCTTTCTGACATACGAAAAAATGTCCATTTTAAGAAAACGTTTTGGTCTGTCATTTAAATACCACTGCAAAATACATATGTATCTTCCTCTGGGCAAGACCTTTCCATTGATATTAAATGTTTTGACCTGTGACATTTACCTTTGAACTTTGACCTATTTTTCGAAAATTTAACGAAAAACTTCTACAGTGGCCATATTTCCAAAACTATTTGGCCCAGCCTCAAGAAACTTGATACTGATCTGTGTCTTCACAAGAGCTACATTCTGACCAAGTTCCATAACTCTATCATTTATCTCCCTTTGTTTCATGAAAAAAAAATAAAAAAAAACAGATGAGCATGGCACCCGCTTGTGGTGCTCTTGTTTGCATAAAGATCAAGTTTTTAGTTTATACTAATTTATTTTAGTTTGATTGTGAGGAAAGCTTGAAACTTATTTGAATTGCTCTTGAACACTCATGCTATTTGGTGGCAGTGACTTTTACACTGCTGCTACCCATTTACACCTGGGTGGAGTGGGGCAGTGGCATTACATGTCTTGCCCAAGGACACACCTCGCCTCCGGTGGCCGGATTCGAACCCACAACATCTAGATCATAAGTCAAACATGCCAACCACAGAGGCTGCCTGTCAAGTTTTCGACCACAACAGGAGGCAACTTTTTAAAAGTGCAGGACTCACGGTCTAGCACTGACTCCAAAACATTAGTTCTTATGGGTATGTGTTTGAGTCTTGCTCCAGTCACAGGTGTGATGCCGAGGTCTGCAACCTAAAGTGTGGTTCGTTTTCTGTCTGGGTACTATGGTGTTTGCACACCCCTGATTAATGACCCGATCTGTGAAAATAAAAAATTCTTAATATTGCCATAGAAACTAAATAACAAAAAAACAATAATTCAAAATATTTGTCTCCTTCATCAGTAGAGGTCTCTAGATATTTTTCCTGTTAGAATAGACAAACAATAAATCCAAGAATACAAGAATCCTGATAATGCTTACCGCGGTATGTCTTCAAGGATACCACTCAACAGTAAAGTTTAACCGTACACACATTATGTTTGTATGAATTCTAGGTAAGGATTATTTATTGTCACACTTTTCTTAACACCACACTCTGCGGTTATCATTGTCTAATAAAGTTCAACTGCGCACAAAGTTAGGTTATGAGGGCTGTTCAAATATGAATGCAACTAAGCACATAAAAATGATTCTGTGATAGATTTCAATGAAAAATTTATTTTGTCCCCTCAAAGTATTCCCCTTTAACACATATACAAACTTTCAGTCTTCTGATCCAATCATTGAATGCATTTTGGTAGTCTTTTCGAGGTATACTATGAAGGCACTGGAATATTGCAGAACAGAGGTGTTTGCGCTGTACAAATTTTCGACCAGAAAGGTATTTTTTCAGTCGGGGGAACAAAAAAAGTCACACGCGGCAAGGTCAGGGGAATACGGGGGGTGAGGGAGTTCAACAACCTTTTCCTGCTTCAGATAGTCTTGCACAATGAACGCCTTGTGCGATGACTCATTGTCATGTACCAATCTGACATTGGCCAAACCAGTTGCAGGTCTTCGTTCTTTGAAATATTTCTTCAATTTTCAAAGAACTTTATTCCTGTAAAACTTTGCATTTACAGATTTGCCTTTAGGCACAGCAACCTGAAAAGCAGGGCCCTGATTTGAAAAGAATATGGCATACATTACCTTCTTGACGCTTATGGTCCGCTTTGCAATGCATGGTCTTTTGCAAGACTTTGTTGCCCATATTTTGTTCTGAATCTTTCGTTTTGGCTCAAAAAAGTGAACCCATGTCTCGTCACCTGTGACGACATTAGTGAAAGACCGTGCAGTGTAATTTGGAAACTTTTTAAGCAACTTCTTGGCGCACTGAACACGTGTCTTTTTCTGCTCATCTGTCAACAGATGGGGAATCCATCTAGCACAGATCTTTCTCATTTTCAAACCTGTTTCAGAATTGTATGAGCTCTCCTAATGAGATGCCAACCATACAAGCTATTTGCCTAGCGGTGTATCGTGCATGGGTAGCAACTATTTCTTCACTCTAGCAACCATCTTGGCAGATGTTGCTCTTTTCGGCCGACGATCATGTTGTGCATCTTCTGTTGAGCCTAGCCCACAGCTGAATTTCTTACACAAACGAAAAACTGTCCCATAAACCGAACATATTTCATCAAAAATGTCTTTGCACCGTATACCAAGAATACAACAATTCTTAATATAGGACCATATTTCAATGGCGTACTCTGACCTTCTTCCTACCATGTTTTGTATTAGTATACAAGAGTAGATAGTGTTTATGGAATGATATACAGGCTAAAGTGCACGGATTTTAACACATTTGGTATCAATGTATAGGTTAAATGTTTTTCTACGCTGTGATATTTATTTCCAGGTGATTTTGGCATTAGTGCATGAGAAAACGTTCTACTTGCATTCATATTTGAACAGTCCTCGTAAAACCCATTTATTGGCTTGTAGAAATTTCTACACCTTTCTGATGCAGAAGCTGTTGGTGTTCGCATCACGTTGGCATAGCATGTTTGAAGCACTACATCTTCTGAAGCTATGGATGTATTCGGACCAAACTTGCATGGCTTCATCACCTGGATGGAGGAAAACAGGCACTAGGTTTTGATGGCCTTCACCTCATTTGCTACATCACCTGGATGGAGGGAAACAGGCACTAGGTTTTGATGGCCTTTACCTCATTTGCAAAGGCACAGGCTCAGTTTTGTGAAAAAAAAGGCTTGTTTGCTCCTTATCTCATAAACGTATTGATGAATATTGGTTAAATTTGATTTGGTACAATATATCACTCATTACAAATTCTCTAAGATTTTATTATATTTCGGTGACCTTGACCTCATTTTCAAGGTCACAGGCTAAAGAAAACTCAATTTTCGGCCAAAAATGGCTTGTCTGCACCCTAGCTCACAAACAGATTGATTCATTTTCATGAAACTTGGTACAATGTACAGTAAAACCTGTCTTAGTGGCCACCTCTATTAAGCAAGCAACCTGTCTTAAGCAAGCAGGCAGTGAGTTCCCAAAAAAGGACAATGCATTAAAATTCACCTGTGTTAAGCAAGCACCTGTCTTAAGCAAGCACTATTTCAATATCCCATAGGTGGTTGCTTAACACAGGTTTGACTGTATCATTACAACAAGATTTTGGTGCCTTTACATATTTTTAAGGTCAGAAGCTCTTGAAAACTGTCAGTTTTAAGCCTAAAAATGGCTTGTCTGTTTCTTATCTCCAAAATCAGTTTCTGAACTGTGTTTAGATGTGTGGTGCAATATACATATTATTTCAACCTACCAAAGACTTCGTTAGATTTTGGTGACCTAGACTTCTTTTTCAAGGTCAAATGGTTATTTAATTTACATTTATGGTGAGGGACATAGTTTTCCTCTCAAAACATGTCTAGTTTTATTTTTCATCACAAGTTCTACATCAAATGCCACACCTTAAGCCATGATCAGATGCCACATTCTTATCAGGGTCTTCACTGTTTGCCAATGTCCCATTTAGGGTGCTTGGCATATATGAGTTAATAAAGCAAAGCAACCGGAAATATGTCAAACTTTGTCTCAGTATTGATCTGGTTAAACAAAACAGTGAAATTCAAAGTTCAAGACCATTTTCCAAGCTCAGAGACATTGACCCACCAGTGCTGTCAGTGCTTTATGTGAAAGAAACCATTGCAAAAATGGCAGAATTTATGTTGAGTGTATCAGTTCACCTTAAAGGGTATTTGTCAAGTTCCCAGGAGGGCAGGAAACCAGAAAACAAAAGAAAAAAATGAGTATTAACTGATCCAAAAGAATGATAATTTTTGTGACTCGGAATCAGTCTGGGATATTAACAGAAGGCCTGTAAATCACCATTAAGCCTGTATGAGGAATCACATTAGTATTTATCATTGATTCAGAATAACAACCATTGTCTGAAAAGACCTCATATAAGGGGGATGGGTACACCTTGTATAATTTCTGTCATTTTTATGTCCCCTACTTTGAAAGAGTTGCTGTGGCATATTGGTTTGCCGTTGTTCATCCGTCCATCCACTCATCAGGCTTTTAGATTCACAACTTTGATGAAAATGTTCCTCAACCAAAAGCGCTTAAGTCGTTCTGCTCCTCTGTTCAGTGTTTCAGTGTTTTCTAATTTTCATGGGAGAATAACAGTTTTTATTTTGTTGGTATTATCAGCCACAGAAATTATAAACCGTGAACATTTATCCCCATACATTTTAGGCAAATCTGCAAATTATTTGATGATGTGGAAATATTCCAGAATACAGTGTACACATTTCCAATATGCTAACAAGTTATCGATACAGTCGTTTATACATCAGCCAACTCTGTGTGACATTGGAGATTCAAGTGTATAAGAGTGAAGGTCCTGTGATTTTACCTTTTATCTTGAAGACTATTTGTTGGAGAAATGTCATACCTGGGTTATTGGTTCCATGTTACCGGGTGATAGAACTAAACATATATCAAGGTCATTGTTACCTATTTTTCATGGTTCATTGATTTTGCCTTATATTTTGATTTTTTTGGGATGGAGAAATGTCAAACCTGGAATATTAGTTCCATGTGACCCAATGATTGACCTAAAAATATATTCAGGTCATTGTGATATATATGTCATGGTTCAATGATTATTTTGCCTGTCCAAAGTTCAAGGAGAGCTATTGTTGTCACATTTTGAGGGTGTGGGGGCTAGGGCTCAAAATCTAGGACACATTTGTAATATGTTATATGCATTTCAATTGTGCTAACCAAAGTTACAGACACAGTTGGTTATATTGGTTGGAGTAGTCATGGTGACCTGTATTTCAAGGTCCATGACCTACATTTCACAGTCCAGTGATTTTACCTTGTATCTTGAAAACTATTGTTTGCAGAAATGTCATACCCGGGACATTAGTTCCATTTGACCTGATGATTGACCTTAAAATATATCCATGTGATTGTGACCTATATTTCATGGTTCAGTGATTTTACCTTATATCTTGAAGACATTTCGTAGGAGAAATGGCAAACCTTGGATATTAGTTCCATGTGACCCAATGATTGATCCTAAAATATATCTAGGTCTGTATGACTTATATTTCATGGTTCAGCGATTTTGCCTTTTATCTTAACTACTATTTGATGGAGAAAGTTAAAACCTGGATTATAAGTTCCATGTGACATGATGATTGGATAAAAATATATCTAGTTCATTGTGACCTATATTTCATGGTACAGTGATTTTGCCTTATAACTCTAAGACCATTTGATGGAGAGATATCATACTTGGCATATAATATAAGTTCCTTGTGACCCGATGATTGACCTGAAAAAATATCTAGGTCAGTGTGACCTATATTTCATGGTTCATTGATTTTATCTCATATCTTGAAGACTATTTATAGGAGAAATGTCCATGTGACCCAGTGAGTGACCTTAAATTTTTTCTAGATTAGTATAACTTATATATCATGGTTCAGTGATTTTGCCTTATATCTTGAATACTATTTGATGGAGAAACTTCATAGCTAGTTTTTCAGTTCCATGTGATCTGATGCTTGACATGAAATATATCTAGGTCAGTATGACCTATATTACATGGTTCAGTGATTTTACCTCGTATCTTGAAAACTATTTGATGGATCAATGCCTAGACTAGCTATTAGTCAGATATCATATTTTAAAGTTAATAAGTAATATTCTTCTAATTTTTTTTTTTATTTCTTTTTCCCTCTCTGATAGCAACATGTTTTATCTTGGGAAGTGAATGCAATGATCAGTAATCGATGCAGTTAACCCACAGCGCCCATCAGAGACACCAAAGGGAAAGAAACACAAACTTGAATTAACTAGACCTGAATGGAAACATCAATAGCGAAAAGCCAAAAGGACAGTTACTTTCCCACAAAATGGCCATTTGGGTATCCAAAACAAAATAATATAAGCGATACACACACTCAAAGACAAACCATAACAATAATAATCTGTGACAGAAGAACAGCCTTGGGACAGTCAGTGAAACAAATTCCACTGTGGGGCTTAAATTGATTTTATGCTGCCGCAATCCTCGCCCTCACTTCCGTCACAGTTTAGACAAACACAGCACGAAACAACTACAATATAAACCAACAGACGTACTCCTTGAAGACTATTTGTTGGAGATCGTCCTACCTGGGATTAGTTCCAGGTGACTCGATGATTAACCTCAAAATATATCTGGGTCATTGCCTATATTTCCCGGTTCATTTATCTTTGCCTTTTATCTTTAATACTATTTGATGGAGAAATGTTATGCTTTGATTATAAGTCCCCAATGATTGACATTAAATATAGCTAGGTCAGAGTGACCTACATTTCATGGTATAATGATTTTGCCTTGTAACTTGAAGATTATTTGATGGACAAATGTCATACCTGGAATATAAGACCCATGTGACCAGATCTACGCGCAGTGGTTAACACGTTCGACTCATGATTGAGAGGTTGTGCGTTCAAATCCGGCACCCGGTATCGAGATGTGTCTTTGGGCAAGACATGTAATGACACTGCCTCACTCTACCCAGGTGTAAATGGGTAGCAGTGGTGTAATAGTCACTGCCCTTCTAGCACGCCCGTGAAAACATCCCGAATGAGTGTTCAAGAGCGATTAAATAAGCTTGAAGCTTCCATCACAATCAAACTTAAATAAATTAGTATAAACTTAACATTATCTAGGTCAGTTTGACCTTTATTTCATGGTTCAGGGATTTTGTCTTGTATCTTGAATGCTATTACTATTTGATGGAGAAACTTTATGCCAGGATTATAAGTTCCATGTGGCCCATTGATTGACCTCAAAATATATCTAGGTCAGTGATTTTACCATATATTTTGAAGACTATTTGTCACAGAGATATTAGTACCATGTCACTGGATGATTGACCTATATTTTGTGGTTGAGTGATTTTTACCATATATCTTGAATACTATTTCATGGAGCAATATGCATGTAATATATTTAAATTTGGTATAAAATCCTATAAAAATACTAATTGTATGAGCTGTTTTAAAAACCTTTCTCATTGATAGCAGACTTGGGTAGACCTTGAGGGAGCTTCATATGTCTAGCCATATTAGATGTCTGTGTACTCGTGCATGAAATCATATGTCTAGCCATATTAGATGTCTGCATACTCTTGCATGAATTCATATATCAAGCCATATTAGATGTCTGTGTACTCATGCATGAAATCATATGTCTAGCCATATTAGATGTCTGTGTACTCGTGCATGAAATTAATGTCTAGCCATATTAGATCTGCATACTTGGCATGAAATCATATGTCTAGCCATATTAGATGTCTGCATACTCGTGCATGAAATCATATGTCTAGCCATATTAGATGTCTGCATACTCTTGCATGAAATCATATATCTAGCCATATTCTATGTCTGCGTACTCATGCATGAAATCATAGGTCTAGCTAAATTATATGTCTGCATACCCGTGCATGAAATTATATGCCTAGCCATATTAGATGTCTGCGTACTCGTGCATGAAATCATATGTCTAGCCACAAAAGATTACTGCATACTCGTGCATGAAATCATATGTCTTGCCATATTAGATGTCTGCATACTCATGCATGAAATCATATGTCTAGCCATATTAGATGTCTGCATACTCAAGCATGAAATCATGTATCTAGCGATATTATATGTCTGCGTACTCATGCATGAAGTCATATGTCTAGGTATATTAGATGATTGCGTACTCGTGCATGAAATTATATGCCTAGCCATATTAGATGTCTGCGTACTCATGCATGAAATTTTATGTCTAGCCATATTAGATGTCTGCGTACTCGTGCATGAAATCATATGTCTAGCCATATTAGAGATCTGCATACTCGTGCATGAAATCATATGTCTATCCATATTAGATGTCTGCATACTTGTGCATGAAATCATATGTCTAGCCATATTAGATGTCTGCATACTCGTGTATGAAATCATATATCTAGCCATATTATATGTCTGCGTACTCATGCATGAAATCATAGGTCTAGCTAAATTCGATGTCTGCATACTCGTGCATGTAATAATATGTCTAGCCATATTAGATGTCTGCATACTTGTGCATGAAATTATATGTCTAGCCTTATTAGATGTCTGCGTACTCGTGCATGAAATCATATGTCTAGCCATAGTAGATGTCTGCATACTCGTGCATGAAATCATATGTCTAGCCATAGTAGATGTCTGCATACTCGTGCATGAAATCATATGTCTAGCCATATTAGATCTCTTCGTACTCATGCATGAAATCATATATCTAGCCATATTATATGTCTGCGTACTCATGCGTATAATCATATGTCTAGGTATATTAGATGTCTGCATACTCGTGCATGAAATTAATGTCTAGCCATATTAGATGTCTGTGTACTCATGCATGAAATCACATGTCTAGCCATAGTAGATGTCTGCGTACTCGTGCATGAAATCATATGTCTAGCCACAAAAGAGGTCTGCATACTGGTGGGTGAAATCATATGTCTAGCCATATTAGATGTCTGCTTACTCATGCATGAAATCATATGTCTAGCAACATTAGATGTCTGCATACTCATGCATGAAATCATGTATTTAAGCCATATTAGATGTCTGTCTACTTGTGCACGAAATCATATGGCTAGCCATATTAGATGTCTTCGTACTCATGCATGAAATCATATGTCTAGCCATATTAGATGTCTGTGTACTCGTGCATGAAATCATATGTCTAGCCATATTAGATGTCTGTGTACTCGTGCATGAAATCATATGTCTAGCCATATTAGATGTCTGCGTACTCATGCATGAAATCATATGTCTAGCCATATTAGATGTCTGAGTACTCGTGCATGAAATCATATGTCTAGCCATATTAGATGTCTGCATACTCGTGCATGAAATCATATGTCTAGCCATATTAGATGTCTGTATACTCTTGCATGAAATCATATGTCTAGCCATATTTGATGTCTGCGTACTTGTGCATGAAATCATATGGCTAGCCATATTATATGTCTGCGTACTCACTAAATTTGAAGAATTTGTAAATTTGAGTATTCCAAAGGGCTTTCTCCTTTGTATAGAATCTGCATTGTTGTAGTGGTTAAGCTTTAAAACCAGGGCAAAGTTGTTCAAAGCATCGTTAGCTTAACAAGCTTGTTAGTGGTCAAATTGGTAACTGCTCTAGTAAGTACAATATCAAAACAGTTGTATTTATTCTGCAAAATATTAGCATATTTGCCATATCTAATGATCAAAGTTTTAATGGTATGTTAACTATTAATGTTAGTTTTGAACAACTGGCCCCAGGGGTTTCGGTTCAATTCCAGGCTTCTCCAGACTTTCTGATTAGTCTTTAAACAGAGTCCGGCCTCCATCTCACCTTAGCTGTTGTTGGGACATTAAATTTAAACAAACCGAAAAGCTGCCTTTTACATGAATTTTGCTATCATATTACGAAGGGAGAAAACTTGTGCTGACGGAAAGTTTTGCTTGTTTGATTTTAGGTTTAACATCCCGATCAACACTATTTATGTCATTTTGGAGACGTTGCTTCCAATTTTGTGGGACTTTTACCTGACATTGAGATGAAATGACATCTCGAACCCTGCCACCCAATGAAACCAATGGGGTTTAAATGCATGGAATGTCCGACTCGCACCACTTTGCCTGGGCAGGCTTAGATCTAAGCGGTTTGCCAGTACTCATGTGTGGTCGGTTTCAGCTCTGCATGGAAGCACCATGCAGAGCAATCTATTTCCCCAAACCCAGATGGGCGGGGCCCCTAACGGAAAGTTACTGTCCTAGGGGATGTAAACTGAGTCCTATGGAGAGGGGACCTCGGTTTAAAGACTTATCCGAAAGTATGGAGAAGCCCGAAATCGATCCTGCGATCCCTGGTTTACAAGGCGAGTAGCGTAACCACTACACCACGGAGGCTTCTAGATGACAATTGTCGTGATTGGCATTTTTTGTGGGTTAACCCTTTCCCACTCAGATACATGTTTTTACGTGACTGCACCCCCCCCCCCCCCCCCCCATTTTAAGCCCCAGAAGCACCTAAAATCTGCATTTCTACTCCTGGATAGTTATGTTTGCTTTAGGATTTGTTGGGCAAAAAGTGACCTGTTTTTTTTGCCCACCTCCCCACTAAAAATATATTAGGGGGGATTGAAGTGGGGCAACGCCCCCCTTACATCCCGAAAAATTTTGGGTGTATGGCCCAACCGGCTGCTAAAATTTATATCTGAGGGTGTCTGGGGTCAAAAATGCCTGAAAATTGATGCTGATAAAACATGCTGCAAACAGTGAAAATGGCCAGTGCTAAACACCTTAATTGTTGCCTTGACAGCTGTGTGAAGTTTAAAATGTGGTCAAAAATTCATGTGAAAACACACTTTTTGCCATCTTTGAGATGCCCCCTCTTTACCATGACAACAACGATCAAGTCATGAAAGGTTGCATTTGAAAGGCTACTGCCCAATGAACATTCATACCGAGTTTGGTGTCAAACAGACCATCCATTATAAAACAATGGCTAGTTGAAGTTGCTGTCAGGTGCAACACTGTGAAAAACAGCGAAATTCACAAAACACTGAGTGGTAAAGGGTTAATGAAGGAAATCCCAACTGACCAAAATACACCTGTGGACACAAAAGCGTTCAAACTTTGATGAGCTTCATTTCATTTTGACTTGAAACATCATTCACTATATCCTAACATCATATCAGTCACCTGTCAGACAGAAATAAATTCAAAACACAAGGTGGTGTACATTTCATTGCTGACTCCTGCACTGTCCAATCAAAATACATTACAAAATGTCAATCAGAAAGTGTTTGCCAAAATGAGACCAATCAATTGCTTGATCTAGTTTTAGAATTCTTTAATGAATGACATTTACTTGTCAAACTAACTCGATGCAAAGAGATTCATTGAAAGTTATTTCATAGGAGTTTGAACGCTTTTGTGTCCACAGGTGTAATGTTTTTTCATCATTTTATTGCAAGAAACAATATTTCAGATATAATTCATGCATTTAAGACTAAAATTCAGTATGTTCCCAGATTTCAGTTAACCCTTTCCCACTCAGATACGTGTTTTTACGTGTCTGCACCCCCCCCCCCCCATTTTAAGCCCCAGAAGCACCTGAAATCTGCATTTCTACTCCTGGATAGTTATGTTTGCTTTAGGATTTGTTGGGCAAAAAAGTGACCAGTTTTTTCACGCGCCTCCCCACTAAAAATATATTAGGGGGGTTTGAAGGGGGCAACGCCCCCCTTACGTCCCGAAAAAGTTTTTGGTATATGGCCCAACCGGCCGCTAAAATTTATATCTGAGGGTGTCTGGGGTCAAAAATGCCTGAAAATTGATGCTGATAAAACATGCTGCAAACAGTGAAAATGGCCAGTGCCAAACACCTTAATTGTTGCCTTGACACATCTTTGAGATGCCCCCTCTTTACCATGACAACAATGATCAAGTCATGAAAGGTTGCATTTGAAAGGCTACTGCCCAATGAACATTCATACCGAGTTTGGTGTAAAACAGACCATCCATTATGAAACAATGGCTTGTTGAAGTTGCTGTCAGGTGCAACACTGTAAAAATCAGCGAAATTCACAAAATCCCCGAGTGGTAAAGGGTTAATGAAGAAAATCCCAACTGACCAAAATTATGTTTTTTCATCATTTTATTGCAAGAAACAATATTTCAGATATAATTCATGCATTTTAGACTTAAATTCAGTATGTTCCCAGATTTCAGTTAACCCTTTCCCACTCAGATACGTGTTTTTACGTGTCTGCACCCCACCCCCCCATTTTAAGCCCCAGAAGCACCTAAAATCTGCATTTCTACTCCTGGATAGTTATGTTTGCTTTAGGATTTGTTGGGCAAAAAAGTGACCGTTTTTTTCGCGCGCCTCCCCACTAAAAATATATTAGGGGGGATTGAAGGGGGGCAACCCCCCCCCCCCCCCCCCTCACATCCCGAAAAATTTTTGGTATATGGCCCAACCGGCCGCTAAAATTTATATCTGAGGGGGTCTGGGGTCAAAAATGCCTGAAAATTGATGCTGATAAAAATAATGTTTTTTTCATCATTTTATTGCAAGAAACAATATTTCAGATATAATTCATGCATTTTAGACTAAAATTCAGTATGTTCCCAGATTTCAGTTAACCCTTTCCCACTCAGATACGTGTTTTTACGTGTCTGCACCCCCCCCCCCCCCCCATTTTAAGCCCCAGAAGCACCTAAAATCTGCATTTCTACTCCTGGATAGTTATGTTTGCTTTGGGATTTGTTGGGCAAAAAAGTGACCTGTTTTTTCGCGTGCCTCCCCACTAAAAATATATTAGGGGGGATTGACTGAAAAATTTTGGGTATATGGCCCAACCGGCAGCTAAAATTTATATCTGAGGGTGTCTGGGGTCAAAAATGCCTGAAAATTGATGCTGATAAAGCATGCTGCAAACAGTGAAAATGGCCAGTGCCAAACACCTTAATTGTTGCCTTGACAGCTGTGTGAAGATTAAAATGTGGTCAAAAATTCATGAAAACACACTTTTTGCCATCTTTGAGATGCCCCCTCTTTACCATGACAACAATGATCAAGTCATGAGAGGTTGCATTTGAAAGGCTACTGCCCAATGAACATTCATACCGAGTTTGGTGTCAAACAGACCATCCATTATGAAACAATGGCTAGTTGAAGTTGCTGTCAGGTGCAACACTGTGAAAATCAGCGAAATTCACAAAATCCCTGAGTGGTTAAGGGTTAATATTGATGAGCAAGACAGATATCATATATTGATAAACTATGAAACGAACACAATAAAAGGGCCCTTAGCATTCTACTATATATCTTCTTCAAATCCACATGTACAGGCAAAGAGCACTTCTTACTTGAATGTCAAAGTCTCCTCTACACGCCTGTGGGTAACAAAGATTCTGGAAAGACTGCTCACATGTGCAGGGTCACTTGAGTCTTTGCTAGGTACCTATGTGATAAATACCTGTGTGATGAATAAGCTTTAAAACCTGGGCCCAGTTGTTCAAAGCATTGTTAGCTTAACAAGCTTGTTAGTGGTCAAATTGTTTACTATTCTACTAAGTACAGTATCCAATACAATGGTATTTTTGCTGAAAAAATATGAGCAGCTTTTGCATTTGCAAAAGCTGCTCACAATTTTTCTGCAAAAACTTTAGTATATTTGCCATATTAAATGTTCGGAGTTTTAACGATATGTTAGTTTTGAACAACTGGCCCCCGGTTCATATTAATTCAATACTCAGTAGATTTGAGCAAGTAAAATATATTGTAATCTTTGTGTTTGATTGTTTGCTGTATCATTGCAGGTCACGGAAGACTCATCCTGGGCCGGTGGTCCACCTTAGTGATAATCCATTAGACCCAAGCAAGGTATGTTATGTCAGTTGGGAATGTTATATACACTGCTTAAAACAATTAAAGGAGCAAACACACATTTCCTCATAGTATAAAGATGTTGGATAATAATGATGAAAAACCGATTCAGAAAGATGAACAACTTTATCTGTAACATGTTAATTGCAAACATTGGCAACCAGTTCACAAATCACGGCCTGTAGTGTGTTAAGGAAAAATTTGCATGAATGTTTGAGAAATCGCCATCTTTATGTCAGATTATTTTAAATCTCATAAACAAAATCAGTCACTTTTTCCTGTCAGTAATGTGTATGACCACTTCGAGCAGCACAACACTACATGCATCGCCGAGGCATGCTACAAACAAAATTTTGAACAGTTTGTACGAGGACTGTTCAAATATAAATGCAACTAAGCACATAAAAATGATTCCGTGATAGATTTCGATGAAAAATTTATTTTGTGACCTCAAAGTATTCCCCTTTAACAGATATACAAACTTTCACTCTTCTGATCCAATCATTGAATGCATTTTGGTAGTCTTTTCGAGGTATACTATGAAGGCACTGCAATATTGCAGAACCAAGGTGTTTGCGCTGTACAAATTTTCGACCAGAAAGGTATTTTTTCAGCAGCGGGAACAAAAAAAAGTCACACGGGGCAAGGTCAGGAGAATACAGGGGGTGAGGGAGTTCAACAATCTTTTCCTGCTTCAGATAGTCTTGCACAATGAACGCCTTGTGCGATGATGCATTGTCATGTAGCAATCTGACATTGGCCAAACCAGTTGCGAGTCTTCGTTCTTTGAAATATTTCTTCAATTTTTGAAGAACTTTATTCTTGTAAAACTTTGCATTTACAGATTTGCCTTTAGGCACAGCAACCTGAATAGCAGGGCCCTGATTTGAAAAGAATATGGCATACATTACCTTCTTGATGCTCATGGTCCGCTTTGCAATGCATGGTCTTTTGCAATACTTTGTTGCCCATATTTTGTTCTGAATCTTTCGTTTTGGCTCAAAAAAGTGAACCCATGTCTCGTCACCTGTGACGACATTAGGGAAAGACCGTGCATTGTAATTTGGAAACTTTTTAAGCAACTTCTTGGCGCACTGAACGCGTGTCTTTTTCTGCTCATCTGTCAACAGCTGGGGAATCCATCTAGCACAGATCTTTCTGATTTTCAAATCCCGTTTCAGAATTGTATGAGCTGCTCCTAATGAGATGCCAACCATACTAGCTATTTACCTAGTGGTGTATCGTGCATCGGTAGCAACTATTTCTTTCACTCTAGCAACCATCTTGGCAGATATTGTTCTTTTCGGCCGATGGTCATGTGGTGCATCTTCTGTTGAGCCTAGCCCACAGCTGAATTTCTTACACCAACATAAAACTGTCGGAAAAGACATTTCATTATGCCCATAAACCGAACATATTTCATCAGAAATGTCTTTGCACCGTATACCAAGAATACAACGATTCTTAATATAGGACCGCATTTCAACGGCGTACTCTGACCTTCTTCCAACCATGTTTTGTATTAGTATACAAGAGTAGACAGTGTTTATCGAACGATATACATGGCTAAAGTGGACGGATTTTAACAGGTTTGGTATCAATGTATAGGTAAAATGTTTTTCTACGCTGTGATATTTATTTCCAGGTGATTTTCATTTAGTGCATGAGAAAACGTTCTACTTGCATTCATATTTGAACAGTCCTCGTAAAGCTAGTGTTTCCCACTCATGTCTAAGGATGTTTGTGAGTTCTTGAATAGTCATTAGTGGATGATCGCCCTTTGAAATAGGTCTGTAAAGAATGTCCCCCACATGTTCTATGAAGAGCCTGACTGCCTGTCCATTACTTCAGTAGTCTCACGGTTAAGGTAATCACACACTAGCAGTATGGGGGTGCGCATTATCCTGCATCAGAATGAAATTGTCACTGATAGCCCCAGCGAAAGGCCTCGCAATAGGATCTTGAATTTCATCTCAATACCGTAATGCAGTCAATGTACTTCCGTTTATCACGTACAAGTCCGTTCGGCCTTCAAAAGAAATTCCACCCCATAGATTTAAATAGTTAAACTTTTAGAAATCTTTTTGCCTGAAACCAGAAGGCCCAGGATATTGATATTTGTTATTAAGCTTCATTTAGTTGACCTCTACCAAAATTGTTCAATTTATGGACCTGAGGCCAAAAATCGCCCTGCCCGGGCACCCGCATATAAATCTTTTAGCTCAGGTGAGCGATATAGGACCATCATGGTCCTCTTGTTTTGAGGTTATGGTCTGCCAAATATTACCAGAGTTATATCCCTTTCACAGATTTTTCTAAACATTCCATTTCCAGATAATTCTTCTTACATTTTACATCTGATGAAGCTGAAACTTTACATATAATAATACCATGATGTGGAACAGTGCATATTATTTTTAGGTTACAGTCCGCCAAATATATCAAGAGTTATTCCCCTTTCACATATTTTTCTAAACGTATTTTGTTTCCGGATAATGCCTTCCACATTTTACAACTGATGAAGCTGAAACTTTACGTATAGTTAGATTCTGATGTGGAGCAGCGTATAGTGAGTGAGTTTTAGTTTTACGTCCCACCAACAGCTAAGGTCATACGGAGACGGGACCTCGGTTTAAAGACTCATCCGAAAGTCTGGAGAAGCCCGGGATCGATCCTGCAATCCCTGGTTTACAAGGCGAGTAGCGTAACCACTGCACCACTGAGGCTTCTAGGAGCAGCGTATATTATTTCAAGGTTACAGTCCACCACTTATTTCCAGAGTTATGCCTGTATTATTTTGAGGTTATGGTCCACCAACTATTACCGACCATGAAAGTTATTGAGGGTTATTAATAGTGCCAGGTAAGGTTATATGGAGCAGATATTGTTCCGTGGTTACATTTCACAAACCCAAACTTGTACAACAGTCAGTATATATATGCTCCATCTTACTAATTGCTTCGGGCGTATAATGCCCCACTTGCAGAGCTCTTGTGTATATAATCTATACATTTTTGTTTGGATATAACATGGTTGTTTATCTAACACTGTTTCTGCTTTGGACCCAACCAGTAGTGTTATAAAGAGGTTGTGGTGTATGAAAACACTGGAAGAGCTGTAGCACAACTCTTTTCAACTGCATAAGTTTCCGCAGATTTTTGCAGTCTTTAACATTACTAGAAATTGAAGTGGTTGGGTGCATTAACACATTTAGTACCAGAAACCCCTAAAGGGATACCTTGGCAAACAGTGCAGGCCCAGATCAGACGCCGCAGAATGCGACGTCTGATCAGGGCCTCAACTGTTTGCTTAAAGTTCAGTCATTTTCCAAATCAATTGTGAAGAAAACACAGCCTGACACCCCCCAAATTTTGAAATGGACTGCTGCTATATATAAGGAGGAAGATTCCATTTGGTACAAAAAGGGTTAAATTATTGACCCTTCAAACTCTGATAACTTTTCATTTCATTTGTTCAGAGAGAAAAAAAGGATTGGCATGTTATATGAGTCATCTGCCTGGCATACAATTTACACAAAATGTCAAGCCCTTTTTCTGAAAAATGAAAAATGAAAAAAAAAGGTTGCAGTCTTCTCTAGAATATTCAGCAGCACTAAATTATTAAATACCAATATTTCTGAGTAATTCTAGAATTTCATCTGCACCAAGAGTAGAATCAATTTAGTCAAGTGCTTTTTGTAAATAAATCTTCTTAGCAGTCATGTCTAATTCTGGGCAATATTATTGCAGCAAGAGATATTAAACAGAGGGAGATCATAAGCCAGAAGTATAAAGACGGTGATTTAACCCATTTAGTACCAGAAACCCAAAAACGGGTACCCTGGCAAACAGTGCAGGCCCGGATCAGACGCCGCAGAATGCGGCGTCTGATCAGGGCCTCCACTGTTTGCTAAAAGTTCAGCCATTTTCCAAATAAATTTTGATGAAAACACAACCTGACACCCCTAAATTTTGAAATGAACTCCTGCAATATGTAAGGAGGAAGATTCCATTTGGTACAAAAAGGGTTAAGCATATTTAGACCCCCTTCCCCACCAATTATGCCTGCACACATTTATAAGTGTCACTGACAGAGATTGAAATCACCTTTTGGGTCCATGCAGGCATTTCAGCATCTTTGTTTTTCACTGTTTGAATGAGCAGGAATCAACCAATGGCTCTAGTGATTGGCTGATCGGAGTCTTTGATGAAAACACTTGCCATAGTACACTTTTTCGTGTGCAAAGGTTCCATTGGGCTTCTGGGCCCCATTACCTTAACAATTTGTTTATTTTTTTATTGCCCCAACTTCGAAAAGGAGGGGAGTGGGGTGTGTGTGTGTGTGTGGGGGGGGGGGTCGGGGGTGGGGGTGGTGGGGGGGCTTATTACTTCCTGGCCTAGCGTTTGCAAGAAGATTAAGCGGACGACATCTTCAGAATGTTGTTTTTCTCTGCAGCTTAAGGGTTAACATAGGTTGTTGATACTTGTTTCAATCGTCTGAAAGATGTGCTTCTAACAAGTACCCACAACATATATTTTTACAGTGAAATACGAAAAGTTAGCCCTTAACCCATTGCATGCGGGAAACCCCTAATAGGGTACCTTGGCAAACAGTGCAGGCCCAGATCAGACGCCGCAGAATGCAGCGTCTTATCAGGGCCTGCCCTGTTTGCTAACAGAATTTCCATCGAAAATAGAATAAAAACAAAAAATAGGCACCCCTTATATGGCAAATGGAGTTGTCCAACATATAGCAATGGAAGAGTCAACCAGTATACAATGGGTTAATTATTTTGATTACCCTCCCTATCTGAAGCTATCATTTTGTTCATACGTGTACTTCCAGCTCTCTGTAATACAAAGTTAGCCGGCCTCCGTGGCCTAGTGAGAAAGAGAGCTGCCTGTTAATTATTAACCCTTTTTGTACCAAATGGAATCTTCCTCCTTATATATAGCAGGAGTCCATTCCAAAATTTAGGGGTGTCGGGTTGTGTTTTCTACAAAATTAATTAGGAAAATGGCTGAAGTTTTAGCAAACAGTGGATGCCCTATTCAGGGCCTGCACTGTTTGCACTGGTACCCGTTCTGGGGTTTCCGGTACTTAATGGGTTAACCCTTCTCTTGCTGAATATTCAGTTTAGCCACACCCATTTCTATCTTTTAACCAATCAGATTACTTGATGTAATTTATTCATACAATTTCATCAACTGAATGTCAAACAGTGTCCTGATCAGATGGCTTCTTTAGAAGCCATCTGATCTGGATCTACACTGTTTGCAAAGATAGGGGTTGTCTTGAATAGCATGATAAGGGTTAAATTATTCACTGCCGGCCCCATCCATCGGGGCATGAAGGAATAGATGAGCTGCATGATGCTTCCACGTAGAGCTGAAACCAACTGCACACCAGTACTGGTAAATTGGGCGACAGGGCTTGAGAGGGCATTTCATCTCAATGTCATATAAAAGTCCCACAAAATTGAAAGCAACATCTCCCAAAATGACCTATACAGTGTTGACAGGGTGTTAAACCTCAAATCAAGCAAGCAAGTCTCTCACCTCTGTGGGCTTGAGTCTCTCTAGGGTCACATGTTCTCTAACAGAAGTTCAGGGCACTCCAGTTTTTACCTACCTGTGATTAACAATTGGCCCAAAATAAGTGAAATAATCTTGAAAGTGCCATAATATTATAACAAAACCCTGTCCACAGCGCAGAAACAAACTAAGGCATTCGCTGGAATCCAATGCTTTTCTCCTGATTTACAAATCCTTGTCGGAATTTATGAACTGACTGAAAATAGCTCAGTTGTGTGACACTCTGTAATGTCCATGTAGCTCTCTGATTACAAGGAAAATAGATTATGTTTGTTTTTGTCCAATATTCATCTATGTCTCTGTCTGAGCCGGGGCTCTTCAAAAAGACATCTTGACTAGGAAATCACTTAAGGGCACTGAATACCCCTGACATTTAGCATGTTTCTGCCAGTTTTACAATGGGGATACGCAACACCTGTTAACTCAGCCCTTAATGGAAAATGGCACCTCTTGTTGAAGAGAATTTCTCTCAAGGTTCTGTTCTCAAAGGAAAATGTTTGCTCCCTGTAAGGGTAGACCCTTATTGATTGTCATTTTTAGCTCGGCTGTTTTTGAAGAAAACGACGAGGTACTATTGTCATAGCTCTGGTGTCGTCGTCGTGCAAAAACTTGGACATTTTTGTCTGCGTCATGCAAAAACTTGGACATTTTGTAATATCTCTGTCATTACTGAACATATTTACTTGAAACTCGGACTAGTTGTTCATTATAAAAAGGGGCTGCAGCTGAGCGTTGGCACCCGAATGAAATGCTCTTGTTTATTATTATTACTATAATGGGCATAATTTTGGAAGCATTTGAATAGCTACACCCTTTGAAAGGGTATTCTACCACAGAGACTTTAACCTTTTTTGTACCAAATGGAATCTGCCTCCTTATATATAGCAGGGATCTATTTCAAAATTTAGGGATGTCAGGTTGTGTTTTCTTCCAAATTTATTTGGAAAATGACTGAACTTTTAGCAAACAGTGGAGTCTGATCTGGGCCTGCACTGTTTGACAGGCTACCCGTTTTGGGGTTTCTGGTACCAAATGGGTTAAATTGTTCAGAACGTTTATGTATCACATTATTCAGCAGGTTCATTGTGCTTGATACAGGCTCAGATTTTCTTCAGTTCAGATTCCGAGATTGGTCTTTGAGGCTAATCTTGGATGTAGCAGTAGAAAATAAGTCGTAATGCCATGTACCAAGTTGAGCTTGCACATTTTTGTAATCGGTCAGATGTCACGTGACATAACTATTTTACTAGTATTGTGAATTTGTTTACCTGATTTAAAACTCTGGGGCCAGATGTTTAAAGCATCGTTAGCTTAACAAGCTCGTTAGTGGTCATATTGTTATCTGTTCTAGCTAGTACAATATCGAAAATTTTGGATTTTTTGCTGAAAAAATGTGAGCAGATTTTGCATCTCACATTTTTTCCACAAAAATTTTAGCATACATGTATTTGCCATATTTAATGATCAAAGTTTTAACAATATGTTAACTAACGACGTCGTTAGTTTTGAACAACTGGCTCCTGGTTATTAAAATTATCTATACTGACCGGAAATAGAAACTATACACTTTTAAATTGTTTTTAAATTGTCTCGCCTGACAAAACAAGTGGATAATTCAGTTAAAAGTTACTGATTAAGGATTTGACTAACTATCGACATGAATCCTGTAACAATTTAAAGAACTCTGGTGTTCAAAATAACTGTTTTGGGGGAAAATGTAGAAAAGTGCATTTTTCACAAAATCTGTTTGTAATCGAATTTTGACTTCAACATTTTTGCGTGTAGGTAACAAGTGAAAAGCAAGAAATAAAAAAAATAACATAACATCTGAAAATTATCGAGAAGCAAACATTCTATTGAAATCTCAGAAATTGCTTTTTTCCGCGAAATTTTCAAAGTAATGTTTCAAGCCAAAAATCGACCAAAAAGTGCCTTGAATCGTCTTCAGCTGTGTCTTAAATATTGATAAAAACAAAAACCGCACTCAGAAATGCCATACTTTTTGCTCACTTCCGGTGGTTTGGTCCAATATTTAAACGTCGATAACATTTCAGCCATTGTGAAAATTTTCATTTTGTTAACAATATTTCCAACGTTAGATGATGCGTAATAACTGGTAAAAATGGGAATCACATTCACGACACAAAGTGTTTGACTCAATGGAAACTTTAACAGCAAGATTTGGACCCTTGCTTTGTACCTGTGGCTCTACCCGAAAAATCGTACTTATCATTAAAAAATTTATTCGATAAATCAGACATGCCAGTGATGATACGTTATATAATTGAAATTCAAAGTTCATTAAAATGTTTCGCCAGTGACAACTCAAAATTGAGTGTATAGTTTCTATTTCCGGTGAGTATATGTTGTCGGGTGGGCATTAACAATTTGTTTCTGGAACATATCTCCGCATCCGTTCAAAATATTTTAATGATACTTGATAGGATTAAAGAACAGGTCAGTGCATAGTGTTGCGTGCAAGAATGATAACTCTGCTTGTCTTCCTTTTTTAACTATCTCCCCTGATCCCTATTTTTACTTCATTTTCGTTTCCGGAGCATAACTCTGCAACTGTTTGAAATATTTTAATGATACTTGGTAGGATTATAGAACAGCTCAGTGCAGTGTCGCATGCTGCTTGTCTACCTTTTTGAATTATCTCCCCTGATCAATATTATTCAACATTTTGTCTCCATTCTAATTATCTCCCCTTATCCATAGATGTAATTGATTTCTTCCCAGTAACTTGGTAACTGTTAGAAATAATTTCATGATACTTGGTAAGGAAAAACAGTGGTTTTCGTGGACTTTCCACAATTCTTGTTTCTGATGGATCTTGATCCTTTATTGAATATAAAATGTGTTCTGGAGAAAGTATGTGACCCCGGAGAACTTCTCTGAAAGGGTAGTTTGTGTTTTTTTGGGATTGATTTATCCAAAGTTCTTTATGAAAAACAATTATTGCTACATGAAAGAATTTGATCCCATACAGATGTGATACTAGTCAAATTTACTGACAAATGACAATCAGTAGCTCAAAAACCCGTAAGACTTTTGAAATTTGTTACAGGTAGGGGAAGTTCCATTACCAGAGGATAGTGTTTCACGGGAGTTGGGGCCCTTTGTTTTTTAAATAATGCTTAAATTAGCGGTTTCCGGACTCTACAGACTGTGTTTACCTACTGATTTGTACCAAACTTAGTATGTGGCTTTGTATCCTGGAGACCTCACATGATTTTGATCATCATCAAAATCCGGCATGTGTCAAGGGAGTTATGGCTCTTTTTGCTTCAAATAAAGCTCAAGCTGAAATTAGCCGTTTCCAGACACAACAGTCTGTGTTTACCTAAAGATTTCCACCAAACTTGATACATGGCATTGCATTCAAGAGACCTCACACGAGTTTGATAATGGTCAAAATCTGACACGTATCATGGGAGTTCTTCAAAAAGTGCTGAAATTAGCTGTTTCCAGCCTCTACAGTCTACCTACAGATTTCCACCAAACTTGTACATGGCTTTGCATCCATGAGACCTTGCACGAGTTCAAAATTTGACGCATATCACAGGAGTAACAGGCCTTTGTACATGTAATTTTGTACATGTTCCTCATTTGCTCAAAAATACTTGATAGCAATCCATTTTATTGTCACTTGCTTGTGACCTTCTCCTATGACAGCTCAATTTAGCTTAACTAAGAAAAATGAATAAGGTATAAGCATGACAAAACTTATCCCCCATAGCATACAATAAATAGAAATGGACACCACTATTATGTATACTCACTTAAACATTTCTATGCCATTGTTAATACATGCTTGTAAGTTTCTTTTTTAGCTCGCCAAATGTCATTTACTGCCAAGCATTTGCAGATATTTTGACACAATTTTTACATAAATGTTCCTTGAGTAAACTTCTTTCAGCCATATGCTTTTATGCCAATCTGGGGTCCCCCAGGGTGTGCGGGGGCTTTGTCCCACCCCCGCCACTTCGTATAAGGCCCAATATCTCAGAAACCATTCAGATCCCCTCCCCTAAACCATATATATTCTTGTTCCTTATGATAAGACACATTCAGTGATACCAACCTAAGGGTCTCCTGGGGTACGCTGAGGCCTTGCCCCACCACTCCACTTCACAAAAGGCCAAATATCTGAGAAACTGTTTAGAGCCCCCCCCCCCCCCTTTATAATAAGACGCATTCAGTGATTCCAGCACCGGGGTGCCTCAGGTCATGTCCTGGATCATTCCTAACACCCTGCTTCATAATAAGCCTTATATCTCAGAAAACGTCAAGATCTCCACCCCTAAACCATATATTTTCTTGTTTCTTACCATTAGACTCATTCAGTCACACCAACCTGTGGGTCTCTTTATGCAGGGGCAATGTGCAGGGGCCATGCCCTGCCCCTTCTGCTTCGTAAAATGCCATATATCACAGAAGCTATTCAGATCCCCACACCAAAATCATACATATTCTTGTTCTAATGGTTAGACACATTCAGTCACACCAACTTGTGGGGCTGTTCCTCTCTCCTCCATTTCATAAAAGGGCCTCATATTTCAGAAGCCGATCCCGGCCCCTGAACAATGTATATTCTTGGTCATTATGATAAGACACATTCAGTGATAACACATTTTGGTTAAAGATTTTCGTCAAAGTTTCTAAGAGATTGTATCTTCTGAACCCTTTGATAGATTAGTTCATACTTACACTGAAGTTACATACTGGTCCAAAGATTTCATTGATGCATGTCCCACCCACCACAGTAACCTTGGGGTCAAGGCCCCAGACTTAGAAAATTTTATGTTTGGTTAAAGTTTTACGTCAAAGTTTCTAAGAGATTTATCTTCTGAACCCTTTGATAGATGTAGTTGATACTTACACAGAAGTTACATACTGGTCTAAAGATTTCATTGATGCATGTCCCACCCCCACAGTGACCTTCAGGTCAAGGTCACAGACTTAGAAATTTTACATTTGGTTGAATTTTTGTGACAAAGTTTATAGATCCCTGTATGTCCTAAACTCAAAGACATATCCAATTGATACTTGCATCGATCTTGCATACCAGTCCAAACATTTCATTGATGTATACCCAACCCTGCTGCTTCAGTAAGATTGATACCCCCACCCCTTCAGTAACTTTGATGCCCTCAGTCCCTTAGTCCATATAGAGATTTTATCTTTGGTTTAGCTTTCACAAGCACATTTATAGATTCTTATAGCTTCCATATTACATACAATTAAGCTCTAAAGATATATTAGAGGGTGGCACTGGCCGGGGGTATACGTGACCCACTGGTCGCTTTCTCTAGTTCCTTATGATATGGCACATTCAGTGATACCAACCAGGGCTCCGTTGGGTCCATGCCCCACCCCCTCCACTTCATAAAATGCCTTATATTTCAGATACAGAGCCCACATGAGTGCTCATTTGAGTATTGGGGTTCGTTTGAGAGACTTTATTATCGGTAGATAAAACAAATTGCTGTCAGTGGGCGGCAGTACCCATCTAAGCTCTGGTGAGCATATTGGCCCATGGGAAGAATGAGTTTGAATCTGCCATGGTTAATGAGTTAATGGTGTTGGAAGATCATTATTGTAAATACAGACAGTGACGACTCTTGAAAAAACAGTGAAGACTCAGATGAGACAGTGAGACTCAGATGGGACAGTGAAGACTTAGTTAAGACAGTGACTCAGATGATAAAATAGTGAAGACTCAGATGAGACATTGAAGACTCAGTGAAGACTCGGTCAAGACAGTGACTCAGTTGACAAAACAGTGAAGACTCAGATGACACAGTGAAGACTCAGTCAAGACAGTGACTCAGATGACAAAATAGTGAAGACTCAGATGACACAGTAAAGACTCAGTCAAGACAGTGACTCAGATGACAAAACAATGAAGATTCAGATGAGGCAGTGAAGACTCAGTCAATACAGTGACTTAGTCAAGACAGTGACTCAGATGAAAAAAAATATATAGTGAAGTCTCAGATGAGACAGTGAAGCATGACATAAAGGTAAAGTCTGATGAGACAGTGAAGTCTCAGATGAATCAGTGAGGTCTCAGTCAAGAATCTTGAGGATGGAGGAAACAGTAAAGACTCAAAAGAGACTCACTCAAATATTCATTCTCCTCTGCACCTTGACTGTTCAGACCCACACTGTATGATGTTGGAAGATGTTACAATTGAAGAATATGAGATATGGTCCCATTGGCAGCCTTCACATACATGTGATCAGTGATTGAATGAAAGCTTAGAGATCTGTTTTGGGTATAATGAAGCAAATCAGTATGCAGACATTGTGATCTTTCAGCATTAAGAATCCTGTGACAAATTTCTTCCATGATGCTGATGGGCAAAATTATTTAACCCTTGTGCTACTGAACCAGTACACTATCACAATCCAGATCAGATGGTTTCTGGAAAGTTGAAATGTAGCTGAATTGATAGGGATAATTATTCCAAGCAATTTGATTGGTTGATAGTCAGTAATAGGCGTGGCAAAATTAATTTATTCAGCAGAACAAGGGTTAATTCTGTTGGTTAAGTTCTTTCCTATTTGGCACTTTTAGTTTGCCTATTGCAGAAAAGAGCTCATTAACAAGTCCTTGAACATCCCACATATAAAAAAAGTGGGGAGCTTGCCAGGAAGAGCTATTGCACTATCTAGCATCGGCATGGGGGTTGGAATTGGTGTTGGTGTCCACATTTACCGTAAAGGTTTTTTTAAGAGCTCATGTTTTCCAAACCATACAGTGGATTTGGTTCATGCTTGGCATGATGATAGAAATAGGTCCAGAGTTTTATTCAGCAATACCCGCATCCATACCCTTGACCCCAAGGTCAAGATCATAGCTTAGATTATTTTTCTTAGTTTTTTTTTTCAGAAATTTTTATGTTTTCGAAGAAAACGACGAGGTATTGTTAAGCTCTGGCGTCATCTGCCTCGTCGTGGTGCAAAAACTTAGACATTTTGTAATATCTCTGTTATTACTGAACATATTTACTTGAAACTTGGACTAGTTGTTCATTATGAAAAGGGGAACTCATACCAATAGGTGAGGTAACCCTCAAAATATTTTTGGCACATTTATGCCCCTTTTTTGACTTAGAATTTTTGCAGCCCAGTGTTGGCACCCGCATGCGGTGCTCTTGTTCAATCCATATGATGGATTTTGTTCATATTGATATTATGATAGACATAAGGCCAAGATCAATGTCACAGACTTAAAAAAAATTTATGGTAAAGATTTTTTTCAAACCATATGACAGATTTGGTTCATATTTGCTATTATGATATAGGTCCAAAATTTTGTTCAGGTATACCCCCACCTTTGCCCATGAGCTCAAGGTCAAGGTCATAGACTTAGAATTTTTTAACAGGTCCTATTTTCTAAATCATATGATGGATTTGGTTTATATTTGGTATGATAATAAGATATAGGTCAGAAGTTTTATACAGCAATTCCCCACCCATGCCCATGACCTCAAGGTGAAGGCCACAAACTTAGAAATTTTATTTTAAAGTTTTTTTTAGAGCTCATATTTTCCAAACTATACATAGCATAACATGTCCTTTATTTTTCTCAGATCATACAAGTAAGATGATTCACGAGGAATATATATCTTCACTTTGTAAAAGATTGAAACTGTATAATTTAAACATTTTTAGCTTGCCAGGACGAAGCCCAGGAAGAGCAACTGCATTACCTGCAGTGTCAATGTTGGTGTTGACATTGAAATCAGCATTGGCCTCGACATTTACGTTTCAGTTTTAAGCCCCTCCACTCAAAAGTGGCAATGTATGATGTTATTTCCTCTGACATTTTGAGTCCGCCCATCCGTCAGAACCACATAGTTTGCTGTCTGCTCCTTAACTTTGATACCATTTGAGATATTTTCACGAAACTTGACAGAACTGATATGTAGAACACCATCAGACCATGTGCAGAACATATGAACCATAACTCTGATTTTCCTACTTTGGAGTTATTGCCCTTTGAACATTGAACATAGCCATTTCTATCAGAGTTTAGTATCTCGTTCATAACTCTGATACCATTTGAGATATTTTCACAAAATTTCATAGATATGTAGAGCACCATGAGATGACATGCAGAACATGTGAACCGTAACTCTGATTTTCTTACTTTTGGAGTTATTGCCCTGTGCACATTTTCAATAGTAGTTTCATGTTTGTGCCATAAGTTATTAACTCTGATGCAATTTGAGATATTTTCACAAAACATCACAGAGCACCATGAAATGTCATGCAGAGCATATGAGGCATAACTTTGATTTTCCTACTTTTGGAGTTATTGTCCCTTAAACATTGAATATAGCCATTTCTATCATGTAGTCTGTTTGAAGCAGCTGAACCTATTGATAGATTCAGACTAAACTTAACTTGCATGGTTACATCACTATGATATGGGAAACATCCATTAGGCTTTGATGACCTTGACCATATTTTCAAAGGCACAGGCCCCCAAAAACTGACAATTTTGGGCCAAAAATGCCGTGTCTGCACCCTTCTCCCTGAAAGAATCAATGTGACAATACAGACATCGGTCACATTATTTAAGACAATCTCAGGGAAACTTCTACACCACACTCTAACTACGGTTGGATTGAGGAATAGTCAACCAAAAAAATGGCATAAAATCTGCCAAATGCATCCATTCCTCTATGAATCTGTAAAAAAATACTTAACTTAAGTTTCAGGAAATTGAAAACGCATATCTGAGCTTGATGTGTTCTATCGGAGGTTTGAATCATCAAAGTAGAGAGATGATAGACAAGATAGATTTGTATTAAAAAACTTTATCTGTTACGACATTATGGAATACGCTTGTTGCGATTAGAATTGTTGATTTTTGGAATACACTTGTTGTGATTGGATTTCTTGATCATTGTAATGATTTGAGGGCCTTGGCCTTGGCGGAGAAATAATTTTGATCAGGGTAAAAGAACAGTCATCAGCTGTGATTGAAATGACCGTGTGAAAATAGAGGATCTTACACGAGTGGTCATTTCATATGAAATTAATGAAACAAGTCTTTGGCAAGTTTCATAAATTTCATTTCAGGCTCGTTTCATAAATTTCGTATGAAATGAACATGAGTGTAAGATTCTGTTTATCATATGACCACTTTAAATTGGATTTTATGGCCTTTAAATTTGACAAATGTATCTACAAAAAGGCATGGTTGACGTCATAACGTAAGTAAATCCCGCCAAAGTGTTATTACACGTGTGGTCATACGATTTTATTACATTACGTTATCCACTGCTTATCATCAACGTCATATGATAATATTATTTATCGTATGGTGTCACTGTTATTTAGTAGATAAAGTTGTTATAAACAAAGCACTGAGAGTACTGGTGGGTCGATTGTCTCTGAGTTTATTACAGCTAAAATGAATGATAGTTTATTAGGACAAAAATGTTATTAATTTTGCTTAAAAGATGTGAGTAGCCTTTGAAAATGCAAAAGCTCATGAAAATGAAAAAGCTACTCACATTTTTTTCAGCAAAAGTACCACTGTATTAGATGGGTAGATTTTGTTTGTTTGTTAGATTTGAGGTTTAACATCCCCTCCAACACTGTATAGGTCATTTTGGAGATGTTACTTCCAATTTTGTGGGACTTTAACCCGACATTGAGATAAAATGACATCTCAAGCCCTGTCACCCATGAAACCAATAGAGTTTATAAGCATGGACGTTCCGACATGCATCATTAGAAGGGTAGAAGAGTTTTGCATGCACAAAAAACATAGGACCAAGTTGGGTCGGCAGCAAAGAATAAGTACTTGATTTATGGAATGCTGTAGAGTGGCATTACGAAAACACCCCTAATTAAATAGACTTTACAGCTGAAAAAACGACCATTTTAAGGTGAAAAATGTGCAATTTTCTTATTTCTGCTCAAAATATAGATTGTGGGTACTGGTTAGAACCGCTTCTTCTAGGCAGTTCTAAAGTGTACCCAAACTCTATATTTCAGAACAAATATAGATTGTGGGTACTGGTTAGAACCGCCTCTTCTAGGTAGTTCTAATGAGAACCCACACTCTATATTTCAGAGCAGAAATAAGAAAAATAAGGTTTACCCCTGCAAACCCCAGTTTTCATTGCAATAACAAACCCTTGCGTCATAGTGCATTTTTTCACATCTTCAAAATGGCTACTTTTCTGATGAAAATCTGTGATACTTTTCTTATTTATACTACAAACAGTGGTTGTCGGTGCTTGTTAGAACCGGCTCATTGAGGCAGTTCTAACGAGTACCCACAACCTATGTTTAGGAGCAGAAATAAGAAAAATATTGTTCACCCCTTAAACCCCAGTTTTCTCTATATTAAGTGGGGTTTAGGGGGTGTCCATTTCATGGACTTGTTCACATGATGATTATATAAAAGTGGGGTTCAAGAGGGTCAGAATTATATAGGCGTGTTTTCGTCTAAAAACAGCAAGAAACTGGTCTCACTAGGCTTCCCCTGAATATGAGAAGCAGGTTATTAGTGACAGAGAAATCAGATTCTGTGATGAGGAAAAAATCAATACAGATATTCTTGTACACTAACTGGCTTATCCAAGCTATGTCAACATCTCAAATAAGTGAACAGCTCACCAGTAAAGCACCAATCTCAATTAGCAGATGACATCTACAATTTATTTTTTTTTTTTTTTCCTTATCAGAAAAAATAAGGCTTAACATACCTTGTGAATAATCATTTGCTCACATGCACCCGATTCACATGAAATTTCAAGCCTTATTTTCTTTGAAAAATAGGAAGGAAAAGTTGTCATCTGCTGTAGAACTTGTCTTGGTGCTCTAATTGCTAACAATGTCAATATCTGGAGTAGGGAACCATCCTATGGTAGTTATGATAGGTTTTACAGAAAGTGTAAATCAACATCGAATCCTTGAATTGCATTGTCCAGTATAGCATGGATTAGAAAATATAGCATGATTCCACGGATTCAAGAAGGATGGTTGTCAGTTTCTGGCTAAAGAATGTGCACTGTTCTGGTTAACCTTGTCCAAAAATATGTGGATAGGTAAACAGAACAGCTATAATGTTGACGGAGTCCCAAACAAAAACATGATTTTATGCTGTTGAACCAAAATAGAAAAAGCATTTCTGTTAGATAGGTACACAGTTCAGTTCGCCAGAACGTATTCTGCTGAACACGACAACCCTTCGTTAGCAAACAGTGTAGATCCCATCTATCTGAAGAAGCCATCTGATCAGGATCTACACTGTTTTTCATGCAGTTTTTAGCTCAACTGTCACATAGTGACAAGGTGAGCTTTTGTGATCCCTTTTTGTCCGTTGTCCATCGTCCGTACGTGCGTCTGTGCGTCCGTAAACTTTTTCTTCAAATGGCATCTCCTCCTAAACCACTGATCTGATTTTGACCAAACTTCACAGGGATGATCCTTAGGTGGTCCCCTTTCAAGGTTGTTCAAATGGTTCAGTTGCACATCAAGGTCACAGGAGCCAAAAATAGATTTTTTTTAATGAACACTTAAAAAATCATTTCCTCTGAAACCGCAAGGCCCAGGTCTTCAATATTTGATGTGAAGCTTCATCTAGTGGACTGCTACCAAGATTGTTCAAATTATAGCCCTGGGGCCCTAAATGGCCCCGCGGCGGGTCCCACCAGTTTTACACAGACTTAAATGGAGAAAACCTTTAAAAATCTTCTTGTCTGAAACCATAAGGCCCAGGTCTTTCATATTTGGTATGAAGCTTCATCTAGTGGATCTTTACCAAGATTGTTCAAAATATAGTCCTGGGGCCAAAAATGCCCCTGCGCCGGGGCCCACTGGTTTCACATAGGCGTATATAGGGAAAACCTTTAAAAATCTTCTTGTCTGAAACCAGGCGGCCCAGGTCTTTGATATTTGGCATGAAGCTTCATTTAGTGGACGTCTACCAAGATTGTTCAAAATATAGTCCCAGTGGCCAAAAATGCCCCTGCGCCGGAGCCCACTGGTTTCACATAGGCGTATATATATTTTAAAACCTTTAAAAATCTTCTTGTCTGAAACCAGAATGTCCAGGTCTTTGATATTTGGCATGAAGCTTCATCTAGTGGACCTCTACCAAGATTGTTCAAAATATAGTCCCAGGGCCAAAAAGCCCCTGCGCCGGAGCCCACTGGTTTCACATAGGTGTATATAAGGAAGAACCTTTAAAAATCTTCTTGTCTGAAAGCAGAAGGCCCAGGTCTTTGATATTTGGCATGAAGCTTCATCTAGTGGACATCTACCAAGATTGTTCAAAATATAGTCCCAGGGCCAAAAATGCCCCCGTACCGGAGCCCACTGGTTTCACATAGGTGTATATAGGGAAAACCTTTAAAAATCTTCTTGTCTGAAACCAGAATGTCCAGGTCTTTAATATTTCGCATGAAGCTTCATCTAGTGGACATCTACCAAGATTGTTCCAAATAAAGTCCTGAGGCCAACAATGCCCCCGCGCCGGGGCCAACTGGTTTCACATAGGCTAATACAGCAATAACCTTAGCAGGGCATTTTCTGCCTGTTCAGCAGGGCCGAAATTCGGCCCCATTCCCAATGCCAAAAAGCCTCAAATTTTCCCAATTTCAACATATTTTTAGCTCACCTGTCACGTAGTGACAAGGTGAGCTTTTGTGATCACTTTTTGTCCGTCGTGCGTGCGTGCGTCTCGTGCATCCGTGCGTGCGTCCGTCCGTAAACAATTTCAAATAAGTATATCTCTAATACCCCATGGTCAATCTTAATCAAATTTCATGGAAAGCATCATCAGGTAGGGGGAAAGGCTGCATAAGGTTTTTGGGCTGATCAGATTGGAATTCTGGTTGCCATGGCAACATATAGCTCCCATAGACTATCAATGGGAAAAAATTAAAATATCTTCTTCTCTGAAACCACAGGGCCCAGAGCTTAGATATTTAGCATGTTTTAATGGCCAGTGGCCACCTACATAATTCCTGCCAATCATGCCCCTGGGGTCCAAATTGGCCACACCCCGGGGCCCCTTCGCTCCCATAGACTCATAATTGTAACAAAAAGCTTCAAAAATCTTCTTCTCAGAAACCACAGGGCCCAGAGCTTAGATATTTAGCATGTAGCAACAGCAAGTGGTCACCTATATAATTCCTGCCATTCATGCCCCTGGGGTCAAAACCAGCCACGCCCCGGGGCCCTTTAGCTCCTATAGACTCATAATGGAAAAAAGCTTCAAAAATCTTCTTCTCTGAAACCACAGGACCAAGAGCTGAGATATTTGGCAAGTAGCAACGGGAAGAAATCACCTACATTATTCCTGCCAATCATGCCCCTGGGGTCCAAATTGGCCACACCCCGGGGCCCCTTAGCTCCCATAGACTCATAATGGAAAAAAAACCCTTAAAAAATCTTCTCTGAAACCACAGGGCCCAGAGCTTAGATATTTAGAATGTAGCAACGGCCAGTGGTCACCTACATAATTCCTGCCAATCATGCCCCTGGGTTCCAAATGGGCCACGCGCCGGGGCCCCTTTGCTCCCATAGACTCATAATGGAACAAAAAGCTTCAAAAATCTTCTTCTCTGAAACCACAGGGCCCAGAGCTTAGATATTTAGCATGTAGCAACGGCAAGTGGTCACCTACATAATTCCTGCCAATCATGCCCCTGGGGTATAAAAAGGCAACCCCCCGGGGCCTTTAAGCTCCTATAGACTCATAATGGAAAAAGCTTCAAAAATCTTCTTCTCTGAAACCACAGGGCCCAGAGCTTAGATATTTGGCATGTAGCAACGGCAAGTGGTCACCTACATAATTCCTGCCAATCATGCCCCTGGGGTCCAAATTGGCCACACCCCGGGGCCCCTTAGCTCCCATAGAATCATGATGGAAAAAAAAAAAGCTTAAAAAATCTTCTTCTCTGAAACCACAGAGCCCAGAGCTTAGATATTTAGAATGTAGCAATGGCCAGTGGTCACCTACATAATTCCTGCCAATCATGGCCCTGGGTTCCAAATGGGCCACGCCCTGGGGCCCCTTTGCTCCCATAGACTCATAATGGAACAAAAAGCTTCAAAAATCTTCTTCTCTGAAACCACAGGGCCCAGAGCTTAGATATTTCGCAAGTAGCAATGGCAAGTGGTCACCTACATAATTCCTGCCAATCATGCCCCTGGGGTCCAAACTGGCAACACCCCGGGGCCCTTTAGCTCCAATAGACTCATAATGGAAAAAGCTTCAAAAATCTTCTTCTCTGAAACCACAGGGCCCAGAGCTTAGATATTTAGCATGTAGCAATGGCAAGTGGTCACCTACATAAATCCTGCCAATCATGCCCATGGGGTCCAAATGGGCCACGCCCTGGGGCCCCTTAGCTCCCATAGACTCATAATGGAAAAAAGATTAAAAAATCTTCTTCTCTGAAACCACAGGGCCCAGAGTTTAGATATTTAGCATGTAGCAACGGCAAGTGGTCACCTACATAATTCATGCCAATCATGCCCCTGTGGTCCAAATGAGCTCCCATAGACTCGTAATGGAAAAAAAGCTTCAAAAATCTTCTTCTCTGAAACACAGGGCCCAGAGTTTAGATTAGCATGTAGCAACGGCAATAGGTCACCTACATAATTCCTGCCAATCATGCCCCTGGGTTCCGAATTGGCCACATGCCGGGGCCCCTTTGCTCCCAAAGACTCATAATGGAAGAAAACTTAAAAAATCTTCTTCTCTGAAACCACAGGGCCCAGAGTTTAGATATTTAGTACGTAGCAACGGCAAGTGGTCACCTATATAATTCCTGCCAATCATGCCCCTTGGGTCCAATAGGGCCATGCCCCGGGGCCCCTTAGCTCCTTTAGATTCATAATGGAAAAAAAAGCTTCAAAAATCTTCTTCTCTGAAACCACAGGGCCCAGAGCTGAGATATTTAGCGTGTAGCAATGGCAAGTGGTCACCTACATAAATCCTGCCAATCATCCCTGTGGGGTCCAAATGGGCCACGCCCCGGGGCCCCTTAGCTCCAATAGACTCAGAATGGAAAAAAGATTCAAAAATCTTCTTCTCTGAAACCACAGCGCCCAGAGCTTAGATAATTAGCATGTAGCAACGGCAAGTGGTCATCTACATAATTCCTGCCAATCATGCCCCTGGGTTCCAAACGGGCCACGCCCCGGGGCCCTTTAGCTCCTATAGACTCATAATGGAAAAAAACTTAGAAAATCTTCTTCTCTGAAATCACAGCGCCAAGAGCTTAGATATATAGTACGTAGCAAGGGCAAGTGGTCACCTACATAATTCCTGCCAATCATGCCCCTGGGGTCCAAAAGGGCCACGCCCCGGGGCCCTTTGCTCCTATGGACACATAATGAAAAAAAAAAAGCTTCAAAAATCTTCTTCTCTGAAACCACAGGGCCCAGAGCTTAGATATTTAGCATGTAGCAATGGCAAGTGGTCACCTACATAAATCCTGCCAATCATGCCCGTGGGGTCCAAATGGGCTACGCCAGGGCTCGAGAAAATGCCGGTTTCCCGGTCCTGGACCGATTTTGGGCTTACTGAACCGATTTTAACTGAAAAAGAAGACTAAAAAATCGGTCCATAATTTATTAAAATTTTCAAAAAAATCGGTTCGAAAATTTTCGCCAAGCCGTTATTTTGTAAAACCAATCTGACCTTTTTCCATTGACAATCCAAGCAAGTACACAAAAATGCCTGAAGCGCAAGGTGTTAGACTGGTTCATTATCTAACTAGGTGAAAATCGGACAAGTCCACGTCGGGGTCTTTGATCTTATCACAGCGAAATTTGATCCGCGTGTCAAAATCATGTAATCTGATCTGTCCACTTGGGTGAGCGCAATTTGACCTGTGTGTCCAAATTATTAATCCGTGAAAACTGGCCTGAGGCGTTATCGGCAAGCTGGCAAGGTGAGAAAATAAGGTCAATAAATGCAGGACATACGCTAGTTTGTTTAGACAAGTCATTAATTTATGGCTTACTATAGAACCGGTATTTGAATATAATTTTTTTTTTTTTCACGGGGCGCAATTTTCAATCCACACCTGTCATATCTGAACATTGCGTGTTATGGTTATGCCTTCAAGGGAAAATGCTTTATTTCACCCATTCTAAACGATATTTTTATTTAAGAATATGCTCCATTGAAACCAATAACATAAACCACGTCATTTGTAGACAAAGCGATTTGTTTCAGGTCTGTGTAATCGTGAAATATGAATTTATACCTTTTTAAACACGGTTCGGCCATGTAAGATTTTCAATGACTCTCGTTCGGCCATGTTTTGTTTCGAGAGTAAAGAAATGTTTTTCGATTTTTTAACCCGTTCAAAACGATTTTTTTAGAAATACGCTCTATTAAAATCAATCACTTAAAACAGGTGTGTGGGTTACGTCCTTGACTGCATTAATGTATATTGTGTAAACGGAAACCGTATGACGTCATTTTCCGACCACGTTGCTGCACGTTGTCGCCATTTGTAAACAAAGCAATTTGGGCAAAATAAAATGCGTGAAATAAGAGAAATATTTTAAAGGTTTTAAAAAGGGGGAAAAAATATAGTGACCATCGAACTGGTCTTTTACTGCCCAAGTCGGTTGTTTCCCTTTAGCCAGGCTTTCAAGTAGTCCTACTTTTTCCTACTTTTTCCTACTTTTCCTACTATTTTGGTCTCTTCCTACTTTGTTCCTACTTTTTCCAGAAAAACTCCTACTTCTCCTACTTTTTTGATTTGTTCAAAAACTAAGATCCCAAATAAATAAATAAACAAATAAAGCATTTAAAAGTATAACATATATCTCAGTCTATTTGTAGATTGTTTATTACATGACATATGTGCTGATGATCCTTCTGCTGTTTTTAGCTGTACCACTAGTTTGAATATGTTGATGTAAAGCAAAACTGCAATGACCATCTACAGTTTTGTCTTGTTGAACATGACAAGAATTTTTGCAGTTAGTAGTGTAGTGATGCTTTAACTAAATGACCAACTGGAGCTCTGTCTTGTTGAGAACGGGTAGGAAATTCTCTACAGCAATGCTTTGATGCCCTAACTGCTGTGACAAACTCTTCTGTCTTGTTTAGCATTACAGAAATTCATTGCAGCAGTCCAGTGATACCTTAACTGCAGTGACCAGCTATAACTCTGTCTTGTTAGCATTCAGCAATGCTGTGATGCCTTAACTGCAGTAACCAGCTTGAGCTTTGTCTTGTTTAGCTCTACAAAAATTCATTGCAGCAATGCTTTGATGCCTCAGCTGCATTGCCCAGCTAGAGCTCTGTCTTGTTCAGCAAGGCAGGAGTTCATAGCAGCCGTGGTTTGATTTCTTAACTGCAGTGCTATGTTTTGGTAAGCATGCGAGGAATTCATTGCAGCAGTGCTTTGAGGCCTTAACTGACCAGCAGTTCATAGCAACAATACTTTGATACCATGTCTTTGACGCCTTACTAGAGCTCTATCTTGTTTAGCATGACAGGAGTTCAATGCAGCAATGCTTTGACACCTTAACTGCAGTGATCAACTAGATCTCTAGTCTTTAGCACAAGAGAAATTCATTTCAGCAGTGCTGTGATGCCTTAACTGCAGTGACAAACTAGAGTAACTTGATAGAAATTCATTGTAGCAGCCATGCTGTAATGCCTTAACTGTGGTTACCATCTAGAGCTATGTCTTGTTGAGCATGACAGAAATACATTGCAGCAGTGCTCTGATGACTAAACTGCAGAGACCAACTGGAGCTCAGTTTTGTTGAGCAAGACAGAAATTCATTGCAGCAATGGTGTGATGCCTTGACTGCAGTGATCAACTAGAGTTCTGTCTTGAGCATGAAAGGGATACACTGCAGCATTCCTATGATGCCTTAACTGCAGTTTCCCACTAGGGTTCTGTCTTGTTGAGCGTGGCAGCAATTTATTGCAGCATTTCTGTGGTGCCTTAACTGAGTTACCAACTAGAGCTCTGACTTTTTGAGCATAACAGAAATTCATTGCAGCAGTGCTGCTTAAATTTGCCTTAAATGCAGTGACCAACTAGAATTATTGTCTTGATAAGTATGAAAGTAATTCATTGTTGTCATGCTTTGATGCCTTTAACTGCAATGACCATTTAGAGTTCTGTCTTGTTGAGCATGACAGGAATTCATTGCAGCAGTGCTGTGTTGCCTTAATTGAAGTTACCAACTAGAGTTCCATCTTGTTGAGCATGAAAGGAATTCATTGCAGCAGTGCTGTGTTGCCTTAATTGAAGTGACCAACTAGAACTGTGTCTTGTTTAGCATGAGAGAAAACAATTGAAACAATGCTATGATGCCTTAACTGCAGTGAAAAATCTGGAGATCTGTCTTATGGAGGATGACAGGAATTCAAAGCAGCAGTAATGCAATACATGTCTTAACTGCAGTGAACAACCAGCAGGAGATCTTTCTTGTCTAGCATGACAGAAATTCATTGCAGCAGTGCTGTGATGACTGGAGTGACCAACTAGAGCTGTGTCTTGTTTAGCATTACAGAAATTCATTGCAGCAATGTTGTAATGAATGGAGTGACCAATTAGAGCTCTGTCTTGTTTAGTATGACAGAAATTCATTGCAGCTATGCTGTGTTGACTAAACTGACCAACTAGAGCTCTGTCTTGTTTAGCATGACAGAAATTCATTGCAGCAATGCTGTGATGACTGATTTGTTTGTTTTTGTTTGATTTGAGGTTTAACGTCCCCGTCAACACTTTAAAGGTCATTTTGGAGACGCTGCTTCCAATTTTGTGATGACTGAAGTGACCAAATAGAGCTCTGTATTGTTTAGCATGACAAAAGTTCATTGCAACAGTGCTGTGATGACTGAATTGACCAACAAGAGCTCTGTCTTGTTTAGCATGACAGAAATTCATTGCAGCAATGCTGTGGTGACTGAACTGACCAACTAGAGCTTTGTCTTGTTTAGCATGACAGAAATTCATTGCAGCAATGCTGTGGTGACTGAAGTCACCAACTAGAGCTCTGTCTTGTTTAGCATGACAGAAATTCATTTCAGCAAAGCTGTGATGACTGAAGTGACCAAATAGAGCTCTGTCTTGTTTAGCGTGACAGAAATTCATTGCAGCAATGCTGTGATGACTGAAGTGACCAACTAGAGCTCTGTCTTGTTTAGCATGACAGAAATTCATTGCAGCAATGCTGTGGTGACTGAAGTGACCAACAAGAGCTCTGTCTTGTTTAGCATGACAGAAATTCATTGCAGCAATGCTGTGGTGACTGAAGTGACCAACTAGAGCTCTGTCTTGTTTAGTATGACAGAAATTCATTTCAGCAATGCTGTGGTGACTGAACTGACCAACTAGAGCTTTGTCTTGTTTAGCATGACAGAAATTCATTGCAGCAGTGCTGTGGTGACTTAAGTGACCAACTAGAGCTCTGTCTTGTTTAGCATGACAGAAATTCATGTCAGTTATGCTGTGATGACTGAAGTGACCAACTAGAGCTCTGTCTTGTTTAGCATGTTTAGCTCAGTGAGCAACTAAAATGCTGTCTTATTTTGCATGACAGGAATTCATTGTAGCAGTGCTATGATGCCTTCACCTGGACATCTTGTAGCTGATGCTTCTCACAAATGTAAAGTTTTAAAATTCATCAATTCTTTTGAAATAATATTTTGACATATGTCAATATCTAGGTACAGATATCTGCCAGTGACAAACTCTTGACAAAAGCATTGGAAGTTCAGGCTGCATGCATGAATAACTGTACTAGATGGGTTAGCCACTTTCATTTTACAGGTGCCTGCTAACTTTGATGTAAAAACATTAGACTCAAATGCACAACTAAAACTGCCCAAAATGAAAAACTGATAAAATGTGAGACATATGGATATGTTCGTGTCCATTAGCTCCTACTTTTTATATCAGGTTCCTACTTTTTTCCTACTTTTCTCCTACTTTTTGATATCTCAGGCGCCTACTTTTCTCCTACTTTTTCACCAGGAGTCACTTGAAAGCCTGTTTAGCGGTCTTCGGGTTCTGAGTGACCCGGATATTGGGAAAATGAAGGTAGATGAAATCTGGCGTAGAAAATGAAAGTAGATGAAATCTGAACAATGTGAGCAATAAATGCTGTTTATAATCGAGATACTGGTGCTCATATCCGTTGACAAGTGTAAGAGCAACATCGGTATATCATTCGTTACGCTATTAACACATTTTGAAATTGAAAATCGCCAACTGAGTTTACGGAAATTACCGAAACCGATCGGCAATTTCCGTAATTTTTTGGCGAAATCTGGCTGGACCGATTTGGATTCTTCAGTTTCTCGAGCCCTGGGCTACGCCCCAGGGCCCCTTGGCTCCAATAGACTCATAATGGAAAAAAGATTAAAAAATCTTCTTCTTTGAAACCACAGGGCCCAGAGCTTAGATATTTGGCATGTAGCGATGGCAAGTGGTCACCTACATAATTCCTGCCAATCATGCACCTGGGGTCCAAACAGGTGAGTAATATAGGGCCATTGGGCCCTCTTGTTTCCAATAATATGAGGGAAAAAAAATCTCAGCTGATTTTAACAAAAGGAAGCAGTGACAACATTACTTGGCTAGACTTTAGAATCTGTCCACCACTGTTTACTGAGTTAAGTGAGTAAGGAGTAGTTCACTGATGGTTAAAGTTAGATTAGGAGTAGGGCAATCATGGTAAGGATTAGGTAAGGCTAAGATTAAGGTTAGGATTTCTCTGATGAAATGTTTTCCCAATTTTAGTGTTTTGTCGATATTTTTTCCCAATTTTTTCCCAGGGGCCTTTTCCCAAAATACCTGAATAAAGCCCTGCTTAGGCTTATATAGGAAAAACCTTTAAAAATCTTCTCCTTATAGAAACCAGAAGGCCCAGGTCTTTGATGTTTGGCTTGAAGCTTCATCTGGTGGACCTCTACTGAGATTGTTCAAATTATAGCCCTGGCACCAAAAATGCCCCCACACCAGAGCCCACTAGTTTTACATTGGCTTATATAGGGAAAACCTTTAAAAATCTTCTTGTCTGAAACCAAAGGCCAAGGTCTTCGATATTTGGTATGAAGCTCCATGCTCCATCTAATGGAGCTCTACCAAGATTGTTCAAATTATAGCCTTTGGGCCAAAAATGCCCATGCAGGGACCCAATAGTTTTAACAGGCTTATTTAGGAAGAACCTTTAAAAATCTTCTTGTCTGAAAGCAGAAGGCCCAGGTCTTTGATATTTGGCACGAAGCTTCATCTAGTGGACCTCAACTGAGATTATTCAAATACTAATCTGGCACCAAAAATGTCCACTTGCCAGGGCCCACTGGTTAGCTCACCAGAGCCGAAGGCTCCGGGGGAGCTTATAGGATAGGCAGTTGTCCGTCGTCGTCGTCGTCTGGCGTCTGGCGTCAACACTTTCAAACAACATCTCCTCTGAAGCCACGGGGCCGATTGGGCCCAAATTTTATCTGTAGCATCCTTGGGCTGGGGGATTGAAAGTTTGTGTTTTTTATCAAAATCGGCATATTAGTTTGGTTGCTATGGCAACTTGTAGTTTCCATAGACTTATACATGTAATGGGGAAAATTGAAAAATGGCATTTACTGCCAAGCCTCTGCAGATATTTTGAGAAAACTTTCATAGAAATGTTCCATAGGCAATCTACTATCTGCTGTATGAGTTTAAGCCTTCCGCTCATTTTTATTGGTTGCCATGGAAACCAAAATGCAAAAAATAGACAAAAAATACTTAAAAATCGTCTCCTCAGAAACCATATGCTCTAGGAGGATGAGACGTTATGAAAATATTCACCATATTTGCCTTTACAGGTTTTGTGTTTTTTATGAAATTTGGCCTTTTTGTTTTGTTGCTATCGCAACTTAGAGTTTCCATTGACTTATAATGGGGAAAACTGAAAAATGGCATTTACTGCCAAGTCATTGCAGATATTTTAACAAAACTTACTTAAACATGTTCCTTGAGTAAACTTCTCTCAGCCATATGCTTTTATGTCAACCTGGGGTCCCCTAGGTTGTGCCGGGGCCATGCCCCGCCCCCTCCACTTCATAAAATGCCTTATATCTCAGAAACCTTACAGATCCCAACCCCTAAACCATATATATTCTTGTTCCTTATGATAAGATGCATTAATTGACACCAGCCTGGGGGTCCCCCGGGATGTGCCGGGGACATGCCCTGCCCCCTCTATTTCATAAAATGCCATTTATCTCAGAAACCATTCAGATCCCCACCCCTAAACTATATATATTCTTGTTCCTTATGCTAAGATGCATTAAGTGACACCAACCTTGGGGTCCCCGCTGGATGTGCCGGGGACATGCCCCACCCCCTCCACTTCATAAAATGCCATTTATCTCAGAAACCATTGAGATCCCCACTCCTAAACCATATATATTCTTGTTCCTTATGATAAGACACATTCAGTGATACCAACATTGGGGTCTCTATGGGGTGCGCTGGGGCCATGCCCCACCCTTCCACTTCATAAATGCCATATATCTCAGAAACCATTCAGATCCCCACCCCTAAACTATATATATTCTTGTTTCTTATGATAAAACGCATTCAGTGACACCAATCTGAGGGTCCCCTAGGATTTGGCGGGGCTTATGCCCCACCCCCTCCACTTCGTAAAAGGCTGAATATCTCAGAAACCGTTCAGATCCCCACCCCTAAACCATTTAAATTCTTGTTCCTTATGATAAAAGGCATTCAGTGATACCAACCTTAGGGTCTCCCTTGCCGCACGGGGGCTATGCCCGACCCCCCCCCCTTGTTCATAAAAGGCCCAATATCTCAGAAACCGTTAACATCCCCACCCCTAAACCATTATAAATTCTTGTTCCTTATGTTAAGATGCATTCAGTGATATCAACCTAAGGATCTGCCAGGCCGCACCAGGGCTGTGCCCCAACCTTCCACTTCATAAAAGGTGATATATCTCGGAAACCCTTCAGATCCCCACCCCAAAACCATGTATATTCTTGTTTCTTATGAAAAGACGCATTCAGTGACACCAATCTGGGGGTCCCCTAGGATGTGCCAGGGCTATGCCCCACCCCCTGCACTTAGTAAAAGCCCAATATCTCAGAAACCGTTCAGATCCCCACCCCTAAAGCATATAAATTCTTGTTCCTTATGATAAGACGCATTCAGTGTTACCAATCCAAGGGTCTCCCGGGCCGCACGGGGGCTCTGCCCCACCCTTCCACTTCATAAAAGGTGATAAGTCTCGGAAACCATTCAGATCCCCATCCCAAAACCATATATATTCTTGTTTCATATGATAAGACGCATTCATTGAAACCAACCTGGGGGTCCTCTGGGATGTGCCCGGGCCATGCCCAACCCCCTCCACTTCGTAAAAGGCTCAATATCTCGGAAACCATTCAGAACCCCCAACCCTAAACCATATATATTCTTGTTCCTTATGATGAGACACATTCAGTGATACCAACCTAGGGGTCTCTGGGGGTGTGCTGGGGCTCTGCCCCACCCTTCCACTTCATAAAATGCAATATATCTCAGAAACTGTTCAGATCCCCACCCCTAAAATATGTATATTTGTGTTCCCTATAATAAGACTCATTCACTCACATCAATGCGTCTTTGTGCTAGGGCAACATGCTGATGCCATGGCCCACGCCTCTACTTCATAAAAGGTCATATATCTCAGACACCATTAAGATCCCCATCTCATAATCATATATATTCTTGTTTCTTATGATTAGACACATTCAGTTACACAAACTTGGTGGTCCACAGGGGCCATTCCTCTCCTCATCATTTCATAAGAGGGCCTCATATCTTGGAAACTGTTCATATCCCCACCCCTAAACAATATATTTTCTTGGTCCTTATTATAAGACACATTCAGCGACAACAATCTTGGCTTTCCTGGGGTCTGCCAGGGCTATGCTCCAACCCCTTCGCAGCTTAAAAGGCCTTATATCTCAGGAACAGTACACATCCCAACCCCTAAACCATATATATTCATGTGCCTTATGATAAGATGGATTCAGTGATACCATTCAGGGCTCTGTTGGGTCCATGTCTCATCCTTCCTCCTCATAAAAGGCCTAATATTTCAGATACAGAGTCCACATGGGTGCTCATTTTTAAATGGGGGTTTGTTTGGGAGACTTTATAATCAATAAATTAAAACCTGAAACCATACATGGCTGCCAGTGGGCAGTGTCCGCCTGAGTTCTGGTGAGCATTGTGGCCCATGGGCATACCTGTGATACATCCCTCATCAGGAGGGAGACTCCCTCATTTTGATGCTAATTTTGCCCAATTTATGCTAAATTTTAGTAAAATTTTGGAGTCTCCCTCATTTGAACTGAAAGTTTCCCTATATATTCTTTACATCTCCCTCATCACAATTGCAAATCTCCCTCATACAGTTAAAAAAATTATCACAGGTATGCATGGGCCTCTTGTTTTACATAGGCTTATATAGGGAAGACCTTTAAAAATCCTAGAGACACTGATTCTCAGGTGAGTGATTCAGGGCCTTCTGGGCCCTCTTGTTGAATCAAGCAAATATATTACATCAAGTAATTTGATTGGTTGGTAGTCAGCAATGGGTGTGTCATAATGCAGCAGGATAAGGATTAACACTTTCCACCTTGTAGACCAGTAGAGATATATATTTTTGTTTGTTTGTTTTGAGGTTTAACGTCCCCGTCAACACTGTAAATGTCATTTTGGAGACACTGCTTCCAATTTTATGGGACTTTTACCCAACCTTGAAATGAAATGACATCACAAGCCCTGTCGCCCAATGAAACCAATAGGGTTTATAAGCATGGACAGTCCGACTCGCCCCGCTTTGCCTGGGCAGGCTTAGATCCTCTGAGCGGTTTATCAGTACTCATGTGCGGGTTGGATTCAGCTCTGCATGGAAGCCTCATGCAGCCCATATATTTCTTCAAGCCCTGATGATGTAGAGATATATATGCAAATAGTGTAGATCCAGATGAGATGATTCATAATTAGCCATCTAATCAGGATCCTCACCGGTGTCCGACCTGCTAATGACGATTCACTAAACCTCTATTTAGTAGAATGGTTGTGTCCATATTCAAAAATGGAAGAGTCCACTAGAACCTCAAAAACAGGAGGGTTAACCGCTGTTGGTTTCTGGTGTGCACCATTTAGTACCGGAAACCCCAAAACGGGTAGTTGGCAAACAGCACAGGCCCAGATCAGACGCCGCAGAACGCAGCGTCTGATCAGGGCCTTCGCTGTTTGCAAAATTTTCAGCCAAATTTAAACAGATTTTGACCAAAAAAACAACCTGACACCTCTTAATTTTGAAATAGACAAGGTGGAAGATTCCATTTGGTACAAAAAGGGTTAAAGACTTGAAAGCTTGCCTGATTGTGTAAACTGGCTGGCTATCTATGTCCTAAATAGTGCTGACTGGGTTGAAAAACTCCAAATAAATAAATAAATCAACCAATCAATTAATCAATCAGTCAGTGAATCATACGATCAATCAGACAGTGAGTTTGTTGTGTCAATTGCAGAGCTTGGCTTATTTATATTTTCAGTTGCTGATTGGGTTTGAATCTGGTGCAATAGTTTTCTGGGATCTAAAAAACAAGACAGCTGAATGTCGCTACAGTTCTCCAGAGGTAAGCTCTTAACCCTTCTCTTGCTGAATATTCAGTTTAGCCACACCCATTTTTTTGACTTTGATTCAATCAAATTACTTGATGTAATTTATTCCTACAAATTCATAAACTGACTGTTAAACAGTATAGATCCTGATCAGATGGCTTCAGAAGCCATCTGATCTGGATCTACACTGTTTGCAAAGAAAGGGGTTGTGGTAAACAACATGATCAGTGTTAAGATGACCCTTTACTTCTATAGACATATTTTTATCCCCCCCCCCCCATTCTAAACCCCCCCCTCCCTCTACTCCCTCCTTCCCCCCCCCCCCCCCCCCCCCCCGACACACACAAACACAAACACCCAAAGGGAGAGGGTTTGCCCATGCCCACTGGGTCTTGGAGAAATAGATAAGGCTGCATGGTGCTTCCACAAAGAGCTGAAACTGCTGTCCACACATTAGTACTGGACAACAGCCTTGAAGGACCATAAGCCTGCACAGGCAAAGTGGTGCGAGTCGGACTGTACAATGCACGAGCCTCTTGGTTTCATTGGACAGCGGGCCTTGAGATGTCATTGTCGCACCTGCTATTAGCATGGCGCGATATAGGCGCCCGGTTTTCCTTCCATTCATTGTCCGTACGTCCGTTTGTCAAGGCGTCAACATTTGTGACCACCCTAGCTTTCACCCTGAGGTTCATGTTTATTTCTCAAGAACAATTAGAGCTTCATTTATGATACTTGATACAAACTTGTATCAAGGTATGACAACTTACATGCAAGCAACAATATTTGACCAACACCTACATTTCATGGGTCACTTGACTTCTTAGGATATTGCGACCACCCTAGCATTCACCCTAAGGTTCAACTTTATTTCTCAAGAACTATAAGAGCTTCATTTATGATACTTTGTACAAACTTGTATCACAGGATGATAACATACATGCAAGCAACCATATTTGACCTTGACCTACATTTCATGGGTCACTGACTTTGTAAGATATTGTGACCACCCTAAGGTTCAAGTTTATTTCTCAAGAACTATAACAGCTTCATTTATTGTCGCGCCTGCTATAAGCATGGCGCAATATAGGCGCCCGGTTTTCCGTCCGTTCGTTCGTCCATCCGTCTGTTTGTCAAGGCGTCAACATTTGCGACCACCCTAATGGTCAAGTTTGTTTCTCAAGAACTATTAGAGCTTCATTAATGATACTTGGTACAAACTTGTATCTGGGGGTGGCAACTTAAATGCAAGCATCCTCATTTGACCTTGACCTACATTTTATGGTTCACTGACTTTGTAAAATATTGCAACCACCCTAGCCTTCACCCTAATGGTCAAGTTTATTTCTCAAGAACTATAAGAGCTTCAATAATGATATTTGGTACAAACTTGAATCTGGGGATGGCAACTTAAATGCGAGGCTCAATATTTGACCTTGACCTAAATTTCATGGTCCACTGACTTTGTAATATATTGCGACCACCCTAGCCTTCACCCTATTGGTCATGTTTATTTCTCAAGAACTATAAGAACTTCATCAACGATACTCGGTACAAACTTGTATCTCAAGATGGCAATTTAAATGCAAGCATCCATATTTGACCTTAACGTACATTTCATGGTTCACCGACTTTGTAAAATATTGCGACAACCCTAGCGTTCACCCAAATGATCAAGTTAATTTCTCTGGAACTATAAGAGCATCATTAATAATACTTGGTACAAACTTATATCGGTGGGTGGCTAGTTAAATGCAAGCATCCATATTCGACTTGACCTACATATTATGGTTCACTGACTTTGTAAAATATTGCAACCATCCTAGCGTTCACCGTAATAGTTAAGTTCCTTTCTCAAGAATTATTACAGCTTAATTAATGATACTTAGTACAAGCTTGCATTTAAGAATTGCAACTTTTATGCAACCGACTATGTTTGACCTTGGCCTAGATGTCATGGTTTGGTGACTTTGCGCCCCCACAGGCGTGACATAGCCTTCTTCAGAATTCTTGTTTCCTAGTGTTGGTATGTAAAAGTCACACAAAATTTAAAGAAACATCTCTAAAATTACCTAAATTGTGTTGATGGGGACGTTAAACCTGAATTCAAACAAACAAAGGAGATGGGGAGATTGTTGATGCTGATCCTGTTTAGGTTGGTGTCAGCTATTTGAAGTACATATCAGGGCCCTAGAAGAACCGTTTTTTTGCCGGTCAAGACCAATTTATGAAATTAAAAACCAATTTATTTGAAAAATCTACTGCTGAAAAATAGGTCTCAGAAAATTTTCAATGTACCCAAATTTTCAAATCAATTTCAGTAAAAACAGAGAAATAGCTGGTTAAGTGTCAGACTGTTTATTGTCTCAAGTGTCTGGATTGTAGTGATGTTTGGCAGAAAACACATTTACAAATCTCACCAGGTATTGTAGCCTCTTGCGAGATTAAGGCTTAATAACTAGACAGTTGGTTAGCCACAATTTGACGCGAGTACTGGTTAACCGCTTAGAGGATCTAAGCCTGCCCAGGCAAAGCAGTGTGAGTCCATGCTTATAAACCCTATAAACCCTATTGGTATCACTTGGCGGCAGGGCTTGAGATGTCATTCCATCTCAGTGTGGGGTAAAAGTCCCACAAAATTGGAAGCAACATCTCCAAAATGACCTTTACAGTGTTGACGGGGACATTAACCCTCAAATCAAACAAACAATGATGTATCTTGCAAGTTGAAAGCCCCCGCTCATAGGGGCTTGAAGAAATATATGGGCTGCATGATGCTTCCACGCAGAGCTGAATCCGGCCCGCACACTAGTACTGGTAAACCGCTTAGAGGATCTAAGCCTGTCCAGGAACCGCGGTGCGAGGCGGACCATCCATGCTAATAAACCCTATTGGTTTCATTGGGCGACAGGGCTTGAGATGTCATTTCATCTCAATGTCGGGTAAAAGTCCCACAAAATTTGAAGCAACATCTCCAAAATGACCTTTACAGTGTTGACGGGGACGTTAAACCTCAAATCAAACAAACAAACAAACAATATCTTGCAAGTTGAATGGTATTGAATGCGCCGAAAAGAAGTCAAACTGCACAGTTCATGAGATCATAACGGCTGTGGCAAGCCTGCTGCACATAGACATGTAGAATAAAAAAGTTTCTCTCGTGTGCGGGTTCATGAATTATCGATTGCCTTGAAAGTTATGGTGCATCATTTAGTGTTTGTTTGTTTGTTTGATTTGAGGTTTAATGTCCCTGTCAACACTGAAATGACATCTCAAGCCCTGTCGCCCAATGAAACCAATAGGATTTATAAGCATGGACGGTCCGACTTGCACCGCTTTGCCTGGGCAGGCTTAGATCCTCTATTTAAAGCAATTAACCAGAACACCAGTGTGCGGTCGGTTTCAACTCAGCATGGAAGCTTCATGCAGCCCATCAATTTCTTCAAGCCACAGAGACCACAGTTTTAGTCCAATCATTATCAAACTTGCTCAGAATTGTCCTCTTTTGGTAATACCTTGGTCAGGGAGGGATTCTTTTATGAATATAGTGCCCCCCCCTCCCACCCCCCGGGTAGCTTTTAGGATAGGCAGTTGTCCGTCGTCGTCTGCGTCGTCAACACTTTCAAACGACATCTCCTCTGAAGCCACTGGGCCGATTGGGCCCAAATTTTATCTGTAGCATCCTTGGGCTGGGGGATTGAAAGTTTGTGTTTTTATCAGAATCGGCTCATTAGTTTGGTTGCTATGGCAACTTGTAGTTTCCATAGACTTATAATGGGGAAAATTGAAAAATGGCATTTACTGCCAAGCCTCTGCAGATATTTTGACAAAACTGTCATAGAAATGTTCCATAGGCAATCTACTATCTGCCGTATGATTTTAGGTCTTCTGCTCATTTTTATCGGTTGCCATGGCAACCAAAATGCAAAAAATAGACAAAAAATACTTAAAAAAATCATCTCCTCAGAAACCATATGCTCTAGAAGGCTGAGACTTTATGAAAATATTCACCATATTTGCCTTTACAGGTTTTGTGTTTTTTATGAAATTTGGCCTTTTAGTTTTGTTGCTATGGCAACTTAGAGTTTCCATTGACTTTTAATGGGGAAAACTGAAAAATGGCATTTACTGCCAAGTCATTGCAGATATTTTTACAAAACTTACATAAACATGTTCCTTGAGTAAACTTCTCTCAGCCATATGCTTTTATGTCAACCTGGGGGTCCCCTAGGTTGTGCTGGGGCCATGCCCCGCCCCCTCCACTTCATAAAATGCCTTATATCTCAGAAACCTTACAGATCCCAACCCCTAAACCATATATATTCTTGTTCCATATGATAAGATGCATTAAGTGACACCAACCTGGGGGTCCCCCAGGATGTGCCGGGGACATGCCCTGCCCCCTCTATTTCATAAAATGCCATTTATCTCAGAAACCATTCAGATCCCCACCCCTAAACTATATATATTCTTGTTCCTTATGCTAAGATGCATTAAGTGACACCAACCTTGGGGTCCCCCCGGGATGTGCCGGGGACATGCCCCATCCCCTCCACTTCATAAAATGCCATTTATCTCAGAAACCATTGAGATCCCCACCCCTAAACCATATATATTCTTGTTCCTTATGATAAGACACATTCAGTGATACCAGCATTGGGGTCTCTCTGGGGTGCGCTGGGGCCATGCCCCACCCTTCAAATTCATAAATGCCATATATCTCAGAAACCATTCAGATCCCCACCCCTAAACTATATATATTCTTGTTTCTTATGATAAGACGCATTCAGTGACACCAATCTGAGGGTCCCCTAGGATGTGGCGAGGCTTATGCCCCACCCCCTCCACTTCGTAAAAGGCTGAATATCTCAGAAACCGTTCAGATACCCACCCCTAAACCATTTAAATTCTTGTTCCTTATGATAAGACGCATTCAGTGATACCAACCTTAGGGTCTCCCTTGCCGCACGGGGGCTATGCCTGACCCCTACACTTCATAAAAGGCCCAATATCTCAGAAACCGTTCAGATCCCCACCCCTAAACCATATAAATTCTTATTCCTCATGTTAAGATGCATTCAGTGATATCAACCTAAGGATCTCCCAGGCCGCACCAGGGCTATGCCCCAACCTTCCACTTCATAAAAGTGGATATATCTCGGAAACTTTTCAGATCCCCACCCCAAAACCATGTATATTCTTGTTTCTTATGAAAAGACGCATTCAGTGACACCAATCTGGGGGTCCCCTAGGATGTGCAAGGGATATGCCCCACCCCCTGCACTTAGTAAAAGCCCAATATCTCAGAAACCATTAAGATCCCCACCCCTAAAGCATATAAATTCTTGTTCCTTATGATAAGACGCATTCAGTGATACTAATCTAAGGGTCTCCCGGGCGCACGGGGGCTGTGCCCCACCCTTCCACTTCATAAAAGGTGATACGTCTCGGAAACCATTCAAATCCCCATCCCAAAACCATATATATTCTTGTTTCATATGATAAGACGCATTCATTGAAACCAATCTGGGGGTCCTCTGGGATGTGCCCGGGCCATGCTCAACCCCCTCCATTTCGTAAAAGGCTCAATATCTCGGAAACCATTCAGAACCCCCAACCCTAAACCATATATAGTCTTGTTCCTTTTGATGAGACACATTCAGTGATACCAACCTAGGGGTCTCTGGAGGTGTGCTGGGGCTATGCCCCACCCTTCCAATTCATAAAATGCAATATATCTTAGAAACTGTTCAGATCCCCACCCCTAAAATATGTATATTTGTGTTCCTTATAATAAGACTCATTCACTCACATCAATGCGTCTATGTGCTAGGGCAACATGCTGATGCCATGGCCCACGTCTCTACTTCATAAAAGGCCATATATCTCAGACACCATTAAGATCCCCACCTCATAATCATATATATTCTTGTTTCTTATGATTAGACACATTCAGTCACACAAACTTGGTAGTCCACAGAGGCCATTCCTCTCCTCATCATTTCATAAGAGGGCCTCATATCTTGGAAACTGTTCATATCCCCACCCCTAAACAATATACTTTCTTGGTCCTTATTATAAGACACATTCAGCAACAACAATCTTGGCTTTCCTGGGGTCTGCCAGGGCTATGCTCCAACCCCTTCGCAGCTTAAAAGGCCTTATATCTCAGGAACAGTACACATCCCAACCCCTAAACCATACATATTCATGTGCCTTATGATAAGATGGATTCAGTGATACCATTCAGGGCTCTGTTGGGTCCATGTCTCATCCTTCCTCCTCATAAAAGGCCTAATATTTCAGATACAGAGTCCACATGGGTGCTCATTTTGAAATGGGGGTTTGTTTGGGAGACTTTATAATCAATAAATTAAAACCTGAAACCATACATGGCTGCCAGTGGGCAGTGTCTGCCTGAGTTCTGGTGAGCATTGTGGCCCATGGGCCTCTTGTTCATCTCTGTCTGGTGCACTAGGACCTGACCCTTGTGCCCAGATAGTGACAAAGATAGTAAGCTCTGTATTTTCAAAGGGATGGATTCCACCCCATCCCAAACGTTGTCACCATGAGTCATTGTTAGTTAGTTATACTGAGCCCATTCATCTGTCTGGTGCACTTGGACCTGACCATAAATGTCCACAAGGTGCCCAGACAGTGACATACAAGTCGGCGCTGTCAATGGGAACATTTGACTTCTTCCTCAAAAAAGAAAACAATTTTGAAGGAATGTTCTTATTTGAAATCATTTATTTTCAGGCATTACGGTCAGTATCCTGGCATCATGAGGGTAAACAGTTCATGGCAAGTCATACGGATGGGAGTCTTACGACTTGGAGCATTCGGTCAGCGGGTAAACCATGCAATATTATGACACCACATGGTAAGAAAGCAAGTTATTCTTTCTACTTTATTAATTACCTACTATATATATATATTGAACTTTTATAAATACCAAAGGTTCAGACCATTTATTGACCTTTAACAAAGGTCCAAGACATTTACTGACCTTTACAAAAAGTCCAGTACATTTACTGACTCAGATTCTGTAATATTAACTCCTCCACTAAAACATCTATGCTAGTTGAAACCAAATTACATAATTTATAAAGCCTCTGTGGAATTGGAGAATACTTTTTAGCTCACCTGAGCAAGAAGTGCTCAAGGTGAGCTATTGTGATCGCCTTTTGTCCGGCGTCCGTCATGCGTCGTGCGGTGTGCGTCGTGCGTCGTCAACAATTCACTTAAATGACATCTCCTCCTAAACCAGTGAATGGATTTCAAAATACTTTCATAGAAATGTTCCTTGGGTGACCCTCTACCAAAATTGCTAAAATGGTTCCGCTCCGCAGAACAAAATGGCCACCAGAGCTAAAAATAGAAAAATCTTTAAACAACATCTCCTCCTAGCCCTTTGGCCCGATTTCAAAATAATTTTACAGAAATGTTCCTTGGATGACCCTCTACCAAAATTGCTAAAATGGTTCCGCTCCGCTGAACAAAATGGCCGCCAGAGCTAAAAATAGGAAAACCTTTAAATGACATCTCCTCCTAGCCCTTTGGCCCGATTTCAAAATAATTTCACTGAAATGTTTCTTGGATGACTCTCTACCGAAATTGCTAAAATGGTTCTGCTCTGCTGAACAAAATGGCCGCAAGAGCTAAAAATAGAAAAACCTTTAAACGACATCTCCTCCTAGCCCTTTAGTCCGATTTCAAATTAATTTCAACGAAATGTTCCTTGGATGACCCTCTACCAAAATTGCTGAAATGGTTCCGCTCCGCAGAACAAAATGGCCGCCAGAGTAAAAAATAGAAAAACCTTTAAACGACATCTCCTCCTAGCCCTTTGGCCCGATTTCAAAATAATTTCACAGAAATGTTCCTTGGATGACCCTCTACCAAAATTGCTAAATTGGTTCTGTTCTGCTGAACAGAATGGCCACCAGAGCTAAAAATAGAAAAACCTTTAAACGACATCTCCTCCTAGCCCTTTGGCCCGATTTCAAAATAATTTCACAGAAATGTTCCTTGGATGACCCTCTACCAAAATTGCTGAAAATGGTTCCGCTCCGCTGAACAAAATGGCCGCCAGAGCTAAAAATAGAAAACCTTTAAACGACACCTCCTCCTAGCCCTTTGGCCCGATTTCAAAATAATTTCACAGAAATGTTCCTTGGATGACCCTCTACCGAAATTGCTAAAATGGTTCCTCTCCGCTGAACAAAATGGCCGCCAGAGCTAAAAATAGAAAAACCTTTAAGCAACATCTCCTCCTAGCCCTTTGGCCCGATTTCAACATAATTTCACTGAAATGTTTCTTGGATGACCCTCTACCGAAATTGCTAAAATGGTTCCGGAGCTGAACAAAATGGCCACAAGAGCTAAAAATAGAAAAACCTTTAAACGACATCTCCTCCTAGCCCTTTGGTCTGATTTCAAAATAATTTCACAGAAATGTTCCTTGGATGACCCTCTACCAAAATTGCTAAAATGTTTCCACTCCGCTGAAAAAATGGCCGCCAGAGCTAAAAATAGAAAAACCTTTAAACGACATCTCCTCCTAGCCCTTTGGCCTGATTTCAAAATTATTTCACTGAAATATTCCTTGGATGACCCTTTACAGAAATTGCTTAAATGGTTCCACTCTGCTGAACAAAATGGCCGCCAGAGCTAGAAATAGAAAAACCTTTAAACGACATCTCCTCCTAGCCCTTTGGCCCGATTTCAAAATAATTTCACTGAAATGTTCCTTGGATGACCCTTTACAGAAATTGCAAAAATGGTTCTGCTGCGCTGAACAAAATGGCCACCAGAGCTAAAGATAGAAATACCTCTAAGCAACATCTCCTCCTAGCCCTTTGGCCCGATTTCATATTATAGCCTGGGCCAATAATGGCTCTCCCAGGGGCCCACTTGATACCCTATGGATCAGGTGAGCGATCCAGGGCCATCATGGCCCTCTTGTTTTAGCTCACCGTCACGTAGTGACCAGGTGAGCTTTTGGGATCACTTTTTGTCTGTAGTGCATGCGTGTGTGCATGATTGAGTGCATCCGTGTGTGCGTAAACGATTTCTTCAACTAAACCACTGATCGGGTTTTTGACCACATTTCACAGCAATGATCCTTAGTGGTCCCCTTTCAAAATTGTTCAAGTGGTTCTGGTCCATTTCACATCTGGGTCACAGGAGCTAAAAATAGATTTTTTAAACGAAAACTTTAAAAATCTTCTCCTCTGAAAATGCAAGGCCCAGGTCTTCGATATTTGGTATGAAGCTTCATCTAGTGGACCTCTACCAAGATTGTCCAAATTATAGCCCTGGGGGCCAAAATGCCCCCGCCCCGGGGGCCTTTTGTTTTACATAGGCTTATATAGGGAAAATCATTAAAAAATCTTCTTCTCTGAAACCACAAGGCCCAGGTCTTTAATATTTGGTGTGAAGCTTAACCTGTTGGACCTCTACTAAGATTGTTCAAATTATAGCCTTTGGGCCAAAAATGCCCCGCCCCAGGGGCCTTTGGTTTTGCAAAGGCTTATACAGGGAAAATCTTTAAAAATCTTCTTCTCTGAAACCGCAAGGCCCAGATCTTTGATATTTGGTGTGAAGCTTCATCTAGTGGACCTCTACCAAGATTGTTCCAATTATAGCCCTGGGGGCCAGAATGCCCCCGCCCTCGGGGCCTATGGTTTTACATAGGCTTATATTGGGGAAAATAATTAAAAAATCTTCTTTGAAACCACAAGGCCCAGGTCTTAAATATTTTGTGTGAAGCTTTACCTGGTGGACCTCTACTAAGATTGTTCAAATTATAGCCTTGGGGCCAAAAATGCCCCCACGCTCGGGTGCCTTTGGTTTTACATAGGCTTATACAGGGAAAATCTTTAAAAATCTTCTCTGAATCCGAAAGGCCCAGATCTTTGATATTTGGTGTGAAGCTTTATCTAATGGACCTCTACCAAGATTGTTCAAATTATAGCCCTGGGGCCAAACTGCCCCTGCCCTGGGGGCCTATGGTTTTACATAGGCTTATTTAGGGAAAATCATTAAAAAATCTTCTTCTCTGAAACCACAAGGCCCAGGTCTTTAATATTTTGTGTGAAGCTTTACCTGGTGGACCTCTACTAAGAGTGTTCAAATTATAGCCTTGGGGCAAAAAATGCCCACGCCGCGGGGGCCTTTGTTTTTTACGTAGGGTTATACAGGGAAAATTTTTAAAAATCTTCTTCTCTGAAACCGCAAGGCCCAGATCTTTGATATTTGGTGTGAAGCTTCTTCTAGTGGACCTCTACCAAGATTGTTCAAATTATAGCCCTGGGGGCCAAAATGCCCCATCCCTGGGGCCTATGGCTTTACATAGGCTTATTTATGGAAAATCATTAAAAAATCTTCTTCTCTGAAACCACAAGGCCCAGGTCTTTAATATTTGGTGTGAAGTTTTACCTGGTGGACCTTTACTAAGATTGTTCAAATTATAGCCTAAGGGCCAAAAATGCCCCCGCCCCTGGGGCCTTTGGTTTTACATAGGCTTATACAGGGAAAATCTTTAAAAATCTTTTCTCTGAAACCGCAAGGACCAGATCTTTGATATTTGGTGTGAAGCTTCATCTAGTGGACCTCTTTCATGTTTGTACAAATTATAGCCCTGGGGCCGAAAATGGCCCCACCCTTGGACCCTTTGGTTTTTCATAGGCTTATTAGCTCACCTGAGCCGTAGGTTCATTGGTGAGCTTATAGGGTGGTCATGCTGTCTGTATGTATGTATGTCAACATTTTCAAACATCTTCTCCTCTGGAACCGCTGGGCGGACTGAAGCCAAATTTCATGTGGGGCCTCAGTGGGATGGGGGAACGAAAGTTTGTTCGCGGGGTCGAGGTCACATGACCAAGATGGCCGCCATGCCCATATATGGTAAAAACCCTTCAAAAATCTTCTTCTCCGGAACCGCTGGTCCGATTTTCACCAAACTTGGTATGTGGCCTTGGGTACTCGGGCCAATCATAGTTTCTTCAAATAATGGCCCTTGGATGACCTTGACCTATTTTATGCCAAGGTCAAATTTGGTAATATAGGCTTTTGAATGGCAAAAAGTGAAAACGGTGGATTTTTCGAAATCTGTTGCAGCCTTTGGCCTGAAAGTTGGTAGATGACATCAGCTAAATGAGTTAATAAGTATATATGAGATTTATAGGTCAAGGTCATTCCGTGACCTTGGGTCAAGTTTTTTAATATGTCAAACTTTAAACTTATTTTTCAGGGAAACTACTTGGTCAATTTTGACCAAATTTCATATGCAAGCTTTATGGGAGAAGGACATGTAAATTAAGTTGATGATGTTGGGTCACATAACCAAGATGGCCGCCATGCCCATATATGGTTAAAACCCTTCAAAAATCTTCTTCTCTGAAACTACTGGACGGATTTTCATGACACTTGGTATGTAGCATCTGGGACGCGGGCTTATCATAAATTCTTAAAATGGTGACCCTCGGATGACCTTAACCTATTTTATGCCAGGGTAAAATTTAGTCACATATGCATTTGTATGGGAAAAAGTGAAAATGCACTATATCTAACAAACCGTTCAATATTCCACCACTAAATCATATATATTCTTGTTCCTTAAGATAGGGTGCATTTATTGACATGGGGTCCACCAGGTCCCTTTAAAAAAAACTTCAAAAATCTTCTTCTCCGGAACAGCTGGGCCGATTTCCACCGAACTTGGTATGTAGCCTCGGGACTTGGGGCCCATCATAGTTTGTTCAAATAATTGCCCTGGGATGACCTTGACCTATTTTATGCCAAGGTCAAATTTGGTCACATTGGCATTTGTATGGGAAAAAGTCTAAATGGCTGATATCTTGCAAATAGTTGAGAATACCACCCCTAAACCATATGTATATTCTTGTTCCTTGTGATTAAGCATGTTAAATGACATGGACCTTGGGAATCTAGGGGGTCCCCCGGGGACATGCCCCACCCCCTTCATTTCAAAAAGTGCCCAATATCTTGGAAACTGTCCAGATCCCCACCCATAAACAATATATATTCTAAGGGGCTTTAAGTGACATGCATCTTGAGACCCTGGGGGCATGCCCCACCCCTGCATTACATAAAATGCATCAAATCTCAGAAACTGTTCAGATCCCCTCCCATAAATCATATATTTTCTTGTTTCTTGTGATAAGGGGCATTTAGTTACATGGATCTTTGAACACCATAGGTTAAATTGGGGGCCGACACCCCCTTTAGAAATGGTTGAGCTCTCTACCCATTAACCATATATTTTCTTGTTCCTGACCTTTTAGCTCATCTAAGGCTTTATCTTGGCTAAATATAACTGAAAATTCAAACTCAAAAGTTTTCCAACTGATCTTCAAGAGTCAGGAATGTGATTAAGGACCACTTGGTCATACAGCCAGATGCATTTAGTGGCATGGACCTTAATTTGGGCCCCTGGGGGCATGCCCTACCCACATCATTTAATAAAATGCGTAATATTTCCCCACCCATTAACCATATATATTCTTTCTCTATATACTAATGTGGACATTTTCTCTTTTGATAATGGGTTTTCAGAAAAAACTCAATAAAAATTACATCAGGATAAAGAACAAGGTTTAAAACAACTAGCGTTGCAACAATTTAGAAAATCTGTTGACAAATAAGGATTTTATAACCAAAAACACATTTGAATAGGGAAATTTCCTTTGTTAAATTGCTAGCAAGGGAGGTAAATATTTCCCCGCAAACTTTCAATTTCTTCATACACTGTTACTAAATAACTGAAATAATCATAAATGATGCAAAACACATCATGAAGTTCAAAACATTTAATTAAATCGAGGCCAAAAAGATTCCAGAATCAAAACTTTATGATCATGGATTATCTCCCCTTTCATTGTAAAATCTCTATTCAAATCTTATTTTGGTCATAATTTTTTAAATAGTGAACCGATTTTCAAAATTTTTGTGGCACATGTTTCAAGAAATTTATAAGCAACTTTTGCTAAAGAAATCATCAATCCTTGTCTTTGTTTACTATAACGAATCTCCGAAATATCATTATCAGAGGACAAAAACAGAACATTAAAACACGTTTGGTGACATGGATCTTAGATCATAAGAGGTCTAGAGGGACCTTGGGTGCATGTCCCTTAGCCCTTTAGACCTAAGGCTGTCAGATGAGCGTCTTCAGGACCAATGGTCCTCTGGTATAGAGAAACCTTTAAAAGTCTTCTTCTCTGAAACCACAAGGCCGAGGTCTTTGATATTTGGTATGAAGCTTCACCTGGTGGACCTCTACCAAGATTGTTCAAATTATAGCCCTGGGGCCAAAAATGCACCCGTCCAGGGGGCCTTTGGTTTTACCTAAGCTTATGTAGGGGAAATCTTTAAAACTTTTCTACTCTGAAACTGCAAGGCCCAGGTCATTGATATTTGGTGTGAAGCTTAATCTAATGGACCTCTACCAAGATTGCTCAAATTATAGCCCTGGGGCCAAAAATGTCCCTGCCCCGGGGGCCTTTGGTTTTACATAGGCTTATAGGGAATATCTTTAAAGAAACTTCTTCTCAGAAACTGCATGGCCAAGGTCTAAGATATTTGGTGTGAAGCTTCATCAATTGGACCTCTATCAAGATTGTTCAAATTATAGCCCTAGGACCATAAATGCCCCCACCCTTGGACCCTTTGTTTTTCATAGTCTTAATTAGGGAAAATATTTAAAATTCTTCTTCTCTCATACCACAAGGCCCTGCTCTATGCTATTTGATATGAAGCTTCAACTAGAACACCTCTACCAAGATTGTTTAAATTATAGCCCTGGGGCCCCCACCCCTGGCGCCTTTGGTTTTACGTAGGCTTATACATGGAAACTCTTAAAAAAAATCTTCTCTGAATCCGCAAGGCCCAGATCTTTAGTATTTGGTGTGAAGCTTCATCTAGTGGACCTCTTTCAAGACTGTTCAAATTATAGCCATGGGGCCAAAAATGCCCCCACTCCGGGACCCTTTGGCTTTTCATAGGCTTATATATGGAAAAACCTTTAAAAATCTTCTTGTCTGAAACCAGAAGGCCCAGGTCTTTGATATTTGGTATGAAGCTTCATCTAGTGGACCATTACCAAGTTTGTTCAAATTATAGCCCTTGGGCCTAGAATGTACTGGAGACACTAATTCTCAGGTGAGCAATTCAGGGTCCTCTTGTTTAGCTTACCTATCACATAGAGACAAGGTGAGCTTTTGGGGTCACTTTTTGTCCGTCGTGCGTGCGTGTGTGCATGAATGAGTGCATCCGTGTGTGCGTAAACAAGTTCTTCAACTAAACCACTGATCGGATTTTGACCACATTTCACAGGAATGATCCTTAGGTGGTCCCCTTTAAAAGTTGTTGAAATGGTTCTGGTCCATTGCACATCTAGGTCACAGGAGCTAAAAATAGATTTTTTTTTACTGAAAACTTTAAAAATCTTCTTCTCTGAAATCGCATGGTCCATGTCTATGATATTTGGTATGAAGCTTCACCTAGTGTACCTCTTCCAAGAATGTTCAAATTGTAGCCCTGGGGCCAAAAATGCCCCCACCCCCGGACCCTTTGGTTTTACAGAGTTCCCACTCTCGCAAAATCTTATGTGAATCATGCAAAGAAAATAAAAATCACGCACGATTTTTTTCCGTCAGGCAAAATTGCGCGTAGGAAATTAACTGGGGCTAATCGGCCAATTTTTCCCATCGGACGAAATCAGCACATCCGAAATTGACTGGGACGAATCGGGCGATTCCCTGAAATAGATTCGGGAAAACCCGCAGACTTGAATCCGACTTATGGCCTGACTATCTAGTAGAGTATGATATCGCGATATGAAAATGTAAATACCAGTGTCCCAGTTTATCTTGACCCCTGGGTAGCTTTACCCCCAGGGGTAAAGGTACTCAGGGGTAGCTTTACCCTCGGGGATAAGGATATCCCGGGATAACTTTACCCCCACCTTGGATATCTTGACCCCAGGGGGTAAAGATATCCCGGCTTGGATATCTTTACCCCCGGGGGTAAAGCTTAACTGGCCAGGATATCTTTACCCCCACCCCAACTTTGTGGTATAAACTATTTTCTTAATACCCAATTTCTTCTAATATGTAAGAGAAGCAAGAAAATGGGCTCGATGTTTCACTTTAACATTTTTTCGTTTAAATCATGACTCAGACTAATAGAACTACCCTTAGTAAGAAATATGACCATATTATAGAGGCAAATGATCATTAATAACTTCTTTTTGTATATTTTCTTATTCAGAATGTTGCTTATGACAATCTTTCAAATTCTTGCATTATCCCTGTCAGTTGTGAAATTGGTGGTGTTGAGTGGAAAGGTGGGGGTAAAGATATCCTGGCTGGGATATCTTTACCCCCGGGGGTAAAGCTAAACTGGCATTGGGTATAAACTATTTTCTTAATGCCCAATTTCTTCTTATATGTAAGAGAAGCAAGATAGTGGACTGGATGTTTCACTTTAACATTTTCCGTTTCAATCATGACTCGGACTAATAGAACTACCCTTAGTAAGAAATATGACCATATTATAGATGCAAATGATTATTTAATTACTTCTTTTTGTATATTTTTTTATTAAAAATGATGCTTATGACAATCTTTAATAATCTTGCATTATCCCTGTCAGTTGTGAAATGGGTGGTGGTGGTGGTGAGTGGAAAGGCGGGGTAAAGATATCCCGGCTGGGATATCTTTACCCCCGGGGGTAAAGCTAAATTTGCCAGGATATCTTTACCCCCACCCCAACTTTTGGGTATAAACTATTTCTTAATGCCCAATTTCTACTTATATGTAAGTGAAGCAAAAAAAACAAAACAAGCATAATTAAAATATACAGCTTGCAAGAATAATTTTTTATATTACAGAGGCAAATGATTATTTAATAACTTCTTTTTGTATATTTTCTTATTAGCTCACCTGTCACGTAGTGATGAAGTGAGCTTTTGGGATCACTTTTTGTCCGTTGTCCGTCGTGTGTGCGTCCATCCGTGCGTGCGTGCGTGCGTGCATCCGTCCGTCCGTAAACAATTTCAAATTGAGTATATCTCTAATACCCCATGGCCAACCTTGATCAAATTTTTATGTGAAGCATCATCAGGTAGGGGGAAAGGCTGCATAAGGTTTATGGGCTGATCAGATTGGAATTCTGGTTGCCATGGCAACATATAGCTCCTATAGACTTATAATGGGAAAATTTTTAAAAATCTTCTTCTCTGAAACCACAGGGCCCAGAGCTTAGATATTTAGCTTGTAACAATGTTGAGTGGTCACCTACATAAATCCTGCCAATCATGCCCCTGGGGTCCAAATTGGCCACACCCCGGGGCCCCTTAGCTCCTATAGACTCATAATGGAAAAAAAAAAGGTTCAAAAATCTTCTTCTCTGAAACCACAGGGCCCAGAGCTTAGATATTTAGCATGTAGCAAGGGCAAGTGGTCACCTACATAATTCCTGCCAATCATGCCCCTGGGTTCCTAATTGGCCACGCCCCGGGGCCCCTTCGCCCCCATAGACTCACAATGAAAAAAAGCTTCAAAACTCTTCTTCTCAGAAACCACAGGGCCCAGAGCTTAGACATTAATTATGTAGCAACGGCAAGTGGTCACCTACATAATTCCTGCCAATCCTGCCCCTGGGGTCCAAATTGGCCACGCCCTGGGGCCCCTTAGCTCATATAGACTCATAATGGAAAAAAGCTTCAAAAATCTTCTTCTCTGAAACCACAGGGCCCAGAGCTTAGATATTTAGCATGTAGCAACGGCAAGTGGTCACCTACATAATTCCTGCCAATCATGCCCCTGGGTTCCAAATGGTCCAAGCCCCGGGGCCTCTTAGCTCCTATAGACTCATAATGGTAAAAAGCTTCAAAAAGCTTCTTCTCTGAAACCACAGGGCCCAGAGCTTAGATATTTAGAATCTAGTAACAGCAAGTGGTCACTTACATAATTCCTGCCAATCATGCCCCTGGGGTCCAAACTGACCACGCCCCGGGGCCCCTTAGCTCCTATAGACTCATAAAGGAAATAAGCTTCAAAAATCTTCTTCTCTGAAACCACAGGGCCCAGAGCTTAGATATTTAGAATGTAGCAACGGCAAGTGGTCACCTACATAATTCCTGCCAATCATGCCCCTTGGGTCCAAATGGGCCACGCCCCGGGGCCCCTTCGCTCCCATAGACTCATAATGGAATAAAGCTTCAAAAATTTTCTTCTCTGAAACCACAGGGCCCAGAGCTTAGATATTTAGAATGTAGCAACGGCAAGTGGTCACCTACATAATTCCTGCCAATCGTGCCCCTTGGGTCCAAATGGGCTACGTCCCGGGGCCCCTTAGCTCCCATAGACTCGAAATGGAAAAAAGCTTCAAAAATCTTCTTCTCTGAAACTGTGAAGCACAGAGCTTAGATATTTAGTATCTAGCAACATAAAATAGTCACCTACATAAATCCTGCTAACCCTGCCCCTGGGATTCAAATGGGCCACACCCGGGGCCCCTTAGCTCCTTTAGACTTATAATTTAAAAAAGGTTCAAAAATCTTCTTTTCCGAAGCCACAAGGCCCAGGGCTTAGATATTTAGTGTAGCAATGTCAAGTGGTCTCCTACACTAATGATATTCTGGTACACAGGTGAGCGATATAGGGCCATTGGGCCCTCTTGTTCAAAATATCGCTAATGACAATCTTTCATAAACTTGCATTATCCCTGTCAGTTGTGAAATGGGTGGTGGTGGTGAGTGCAAAGACGGGGGTAAAGATATCTGGGCTGGGATATCTTTACCCCCGGGGGTAAAGCTAAACTGGCCAGGATATCTTTACCCCCACCCCAACTTTTGGGTATAAACTATTTTCTTAATACCCAATTTCTTCTTATATGTAAGTGAAGCAAGATAGTGGACTCGATGTTTCACTTTAACTTTTTTTCGTTTCAATCATGACTCGGACTAATAGAACTACCCTTAGTAAGAAATATGACCATATTATAGAGGCAAATGATTATTTAATAACTTCTTTTTGTATATTTTCTTATTAAAAATGATGCCTGTGACAATCTTTCATAATCTTGCATTATCCCTGTCAGTTGTGAAATGAGTGGTGGAGAGTGGAAAGGCAGGGGTAAAGATATCCCAGCCAGGATATCTTTACCCCCGCCTCTCCCCTCATCAACACCACCCATTTCACTACTATTATAGTTCTATTAGTCCGAGTCATGATTGAACCGAAAAATGTTAAGGTGAAACATCCAGTCCACTATCTTGCTTCATCTAGTGGGCTGTCAGAAAACAGAAGGCTCAGGTCTTTGATATTTGTAATGAAGCTTCATCTAGTGGACCTCTATCAAGATTGTTCAAATTATAGCCATGGGGGCCAAAAAGGCCCCCTTCCCCGGGACCCATTGGTTTTACATTGACTTTTTAGGGAACATCTTTATAATCTTTATTCTTCTTGTCAGAAACCAGAAGGTTCAGTTCTTTGACATTTTGTATGATGCTTTGTCTAGTGGACCTTGAACCAAGATTGTTAAAATTATAGCCCTGGGGCCAAAAATGGCCCCGCGTCCAGACCTGCAGGCGGGGCCCGCATGTTTGATATAGACTTTAAAAATCTTTTTGTCTGAAACCAGAAGGCTCTGGTCTTTGATATTTGGTATGAAGCTTCACCTTTTAGACCACGACCAAGATTATTCAAATTGTAGCCCTGGGGCCAATAATGGCTCTCCTCGGGGCCCACTTGTTACCCTATGGATCAGGTGAGCGATTCAGGGCCATCATGGCCCTCTTGTTTTTTTTATGCGACCTGGGTCACATGACCAAAATTGCTATGGTAATCTTTGCAGGAACTGAATGGCTGATGACGCTGAAACTTGGTATGCAACATTTTGGACTCAGGCCTTATGGTTCTGTTGCAACCTATGATATCAGAGTTGATATTAGCAATCAGCTAAATAAACACTTATAGACACCAGTGGTCAAGGTCATGGCTGACCTTGATGTGCAGAGCATTTTCTGCCTATTCAGCAGGGCCAAAATTCGGCCCCATTCCCAATGCCAAAAAGCCTCAAATTTTCCCAGTTTCACCATATTTTTCCCAATAATATGACGAAAAAAAAATCTCAGCTGATTTTAACAAAAGGAAGCAGTGAAAACATTACTTGGCTAGACTTAAGAATCTGTCCACCACTGTTTACTGAGTTAAGTAAGTTAGGAGTAGGTCAATGATGGTAAGGATTAGGTAAGGGTAAGATTAAGGTTAGGATTTCTCTGATGAAATGTTTTCCCAATTTTGGTGTGTTGTCAATATTTTTTCCCCATCTTTCCCAGGGGCCTTTTCCCAAAATACCTGGATAAAGCCCTGTAGTTGGGCCCCTCAAATTTTGTATTTTTAACTTCTTTGAAACCATCGTGCTGACTGAAACCATATTATATGGGGGTTTGGAAATCAAAGTTTGTTTAAAGGATCTAGGTCATATGGCCAAGACAGTTGTCATGCCCATATAATATGGTTAAAAAGATTTTAAATTCTTCATCTCGGAAACTGGAATTTCTTGGTTTGCAGCATTGAGGACTGGCCCAACCAAGTTTGTTCAAATGATGACCCTTAGCCCATTTGGTACAAAAAAAAACCAAAACGGGTACCCTGGCAAACAGTGTAGTCCCAGATCAGATGCCGCAGAATGTGGCGTCTGATCAGGGCCTCCACTGTTTGCTAAAAGTTCCGTTATTTTCCAAATAGATTTTGATGAAAACACAACCTGACACCCCTAAATTTTGAAATAAACTCCTGCTATATATAAGGAGGAAGATTCTATTTGGTACAAAAAGGGTTAGTTCACCTGATCCTACTGCAGCAACAACAACAACAAAGCAGTGGTTGATAATGCCCCTACCTATTCGAAGAATAGCGGAAGGGCATTAAGGGTTACCATTGTCCGTACATCCGTATGTACGTTCGTACGCCCGTCCCACTTTTTAGCTCACCTGTCACGTAGTGACAAGGTGAGCTTTTGTGATCACTTTTTGTCCGTCGTCCGTCGTCCGTCCGTCCGTGCGTCCGTCTCGTGCGTCCGTAAACAATTTCAAATAAGTATATCTCTAATACCCCATGGTCAATCTTGATCAAATTTCATGAGAAGCATCATCAGGAAGGGGGAAAGGCTGCATAAGGTTTTTGGGCTGATCAGATGGGAATTGTGGTTGCCATGGCAACATATAGCTCCCATAGACTTACAATGGGAAAAAAGTAAAATATCTTCTTCTCTGAAACCACAGGGCCCAGAGCTTAGATATTTAGCATGTATTAACGGCCAGTGGTCACCTACATAATTCCTGCCAATCATGCCCCTGGGGTCCAAATTGGCCACACCCCGGGGCCCCTTAGCTCCCATAGACTCATAATGGAACAAAAAGCTTAAAAAATCTTCTTCTTGGAAACCACAGGGCCCAGAGCTTAGATATTTAGCATGTAGCAATGGCAAGTGGTCACCTACATAATTCCTGCCAATCATGTCCCTGGGGTCCAAACCGGCCACGCCCCGGGGCCCTTTAGCTCCTATAGACTCATAATGGATAAAAGCTTCAAAAATCTTCTTCTATGAAACCACAGGGCCCAGAGCTAAGGTATTTCACATGTAGCAACGGCAAGTGGTCACCTACATAATTCCTGCCAATCATGCCCCTGGGGCCCAAATTTGCCACAACCCGGGGCCCCTTAGCTCCCATAGTCTCATAATGGAAAAAAAAAGGTTAAAAAATCTTCTACTCTGAAACCACAGGGTCCAGAGCTTAGATATGTAGCATGTAGCAATGGCCAGTGGTCACCTACATAATTCCTGCCAATCATGCCCCTAGGGTCCAAATTGGCCACGCCCGGTCCCTTCGCTCCCATAGACTCATAATGGAACAAAACGCTTCAAAAATCTTCTTCTTGGAAACCACAGGGCCCAGAGCTTAGATATTTAGCATGTAGCAATGGCCAGTGGTCACCTACATAATTCCTGCCAATCATGCCCCTGGGTTCCAAATGGGGGATGCCCCGGGGCCCCTTCGCTCCCATACACTCATAATGGAACAAAAAGCTTCAAAAATCTTCTACTCGGAAACCACAAGGCCCAGAGCTTAGATATTTAGCATGTAGCAACGGCAAGTGGTCACCTACATAATTCCTGCCAATCATGCCCCTGGGGTCCAAACGGGATACGCCCCGGGGCCCTTTAGCTCCTATAGACTCATAATGGAAAAAAGCTTCAAAAATCTTCTTCTCTGAAACCACAGCGCCCAGAGCTGAGATATTTGGCATGTAGCAACGGCAAGTGGTCACCTACATAATTCCTGCCAATCATGCCCCTGGTGTCCAAACCGGCCACGCCCCGGGGCCCTTTAGCTCCTATAGACTCATAATGGAAAAAAAAACATTCAAAAATCTTCTTCTCTGAAACCACAGGGCCCCGAGCTGAGATATTTGGCATGTAGCAACGGCAAGTGGTAACCTACATAATACCTGCCAATCATGCCCCTGGGGTCCAAATTGGCCACACCCAGGTGCCCCTTAGCTCCCAAAGACTCATAATGGAAAAAAAGCTTCAAAAATCTTCTTCTCTGAAACCACAGGGCCCAGAGCTTAGATATTTATCATGTAGGAACCGCCAGTGGTCACCTACATAATTCCTGCCAATCATGCCCCTAGGGTCCAAAAGGGCCACGCCCCGGGGCCCCTTCGCTCCCATAGACTCATAATGGAACAAAAAGCTTCAAAAATCTTCTTCCCAGAAACCACAGGGCCCAGAGCTTAGATATTTAGCGTGTAGCAATGGCAAGTGGTCACCTACATAATTCCTGCCAATCATGCCCCTGAGGTCCAAATGGGCCACGCCCCGGGGCCCTTTAGCTCCTATAGATTCATAATGGAAAAAAGCTTCAAAATTCTTCTTCTCTGAAACCACAGCGCCCAGAGCTGAGATATTTAGCATGTAGCAACAGCAAGTGGTCACCTACATAATTCCTGCCAATCATGCCCTTGGGTTCCAAATTGGCCACACCCGGGGCCCCTTAGCTCCCATAGACTCAAAATGGTAAAAAAGCTTCAAAAATCTTCTTCTCTGAAACCACAGGGTCCAGAGCTTAGATATTTAGCATGTAGCAATGGCAAGTGGTCACCTACATAATTCCTGCCAATCATGCCCCTGGGTTCCAAATGGGGGACGCCCCGGGGCCCCTTCGCTCCCATAGACTCATAATGGAACAAAAAGCTTCAAAAATCTTCTACTCGGAAACCACATGGCCCAGAGCTTAGATATTTAGCATGTAAGCAACGGCAAGTGGTCACCTACATAATTCTTGCCAATTATGCCCATGGTGTCCAAACGGGCCACGCCCCGGGGCCCTTTAGCTCCTATAGACACATAATGGAAAAAAAGCTTCAAAAACATCTTCTCTGAAACCACAGGGCCCCGAGCTGAGATATTTGGCATGTAGCAACGGCAAGTGGTGACCTAGATAATTCCTGCCAATCATGCTCCTGGGGTCCAAATTGGCAACAACCCTGGGCCCCTTAGCTCCCATAGACTCATAATGGAAAAAAAAAAGCTTCAAAAATCTTCTCTGAAACCACAAGGCCCAGAGCTTAGATATTTATCATGTAGGAACCGCCAGTGGTCACCTACATAATTCCTGCCAATCATGCCCCTAGGGTCCCAAAGGGCCATGATCCGGGGCCCCTTCGCTCCCATAGACTCATAATGAAAAAAAGCTTCAAAAATCTTCTTCTCTGAAACCACAGGGCCCATAGCTGAGATATTAAGCATGTAGCAACGGCAAGTGGTCACCTACATAATTCCTGCCAATCATGCCCCTGGGTTCCAAATTGGCCACACCCCGGGGCCCCTTAGCTCCCATAGACTCAAAATGGTAAAAAAGCTTCAAAAATCTTCTTCTCTGAAACCACAGGGTCCAGAGCTTAGATATTTAGCATGTAGCAATGGCAAGTGGTCACCTACATAATTCCTGCCAATCATGCCCCTGGGTTCCAAATGGGGGACGCCCCGGGGCCCCTTCGCTCCCATAGACTTATAATGGAACAAAAAGCTTCAAAAATCTTCTACTCGGAAACCACAAGGCCCAGAGCTTAGATATTTAGCATGTAGCAACGGCAAGTGGTCACCTACATAATTCTTGCCAATTATGCCCCTGGTGTCCAAACGGGCCACGCCCCGGGGCCCTTTAGCTCCTATAGACTCATAATGGAAAAAAAAGCTTCAAAAACATCTTCTCTGAAACCACAGGGCCCCGAGCTGAGATATTTGGCATGTAGCAACGGCAAGTGGTGACCTAGATAATTCCTGCCAATCATGCCCCTTGGGTCCAAACGGGCCACCCCCCGGGGCCCTTTGGCTCCTATAGACTCATAATGGAAAAAAGCTTAGAAAATCTTCTTCTCTGAAACCACAGGGCCCAGACCTCAGGTATTTAACATGTAGCAATGGCAAAGGGTCACCTACATAAATCCTGCCAATCATGCCCCTAGGGTCCAAATGGACCAGGCCCTGGGGCCCCTTAGCTCCCATAGACTCAAAATGGAAAAAAAAACTTCAAAAATATTCTTCTCTGAAACCAAAGGGCCCACAGTATAGATATTTAGCATATAGCAAGGGCAATTGGTCACCTACATAATTCCTGCCAATCATGCCCCTGGGTTCCAAATGGGCCACGCGCCGGGGCCCCTTTGCTCCCATAGACTCATAATGGAAAAAAGCTTAAAAAATCTTCTTCTCTGAAACCACAGCGCCCAGAGCTTAGATATTACGCACATAGCAATCGCAAGTGGTCACCTACAATATTCCTGCCAATCATGCCCCAGGGATCCAAAAGGGCCATGCCCCGGGGCCACTTAGCTCCTATAGACTCATAATGGAAAAAAAGCTTAAAAAATCTTCTTCTCTGAAACCACAGGGCCCAGAGCTTAGATATTTAGCATGTAGCAATGGCAATTGGTCACCTACATTAATCCTGCCAATCATGCCCCTGGTGTCCAAATGGGCCACACCCTGGGACCCCCTTAGCTCCCATAGACTCATAATGGAAAAAAGACTTCAAAAATCTTCTTCTCTGAAACCACAGCGCCCAGAGCTTAGATATTTAGCATGTAGCAACGGCAAGTGGTCACCTTCATATTTCCTGCTAATCATGCCCCTTGGGTCAAAATGGGCCACGCCCCGGGGCCCCTTAGCTCCCATAGACTCATAATGGTAAAAAGCTTCAAAAATGTTCTTCTCAGAAACTGTGAAGCACAGAACTTAGATATTTAGTATCTAGCAGCATAAAATAGCCAGCTACATAAATCCAGCTAACCCTGCCCCTGGGGTCAAAATTGGCCTCGCCCCAGCTCATCACCTCCAATAGACTTATAATGGAAAAAAAAACTTAAAAGATCTTCTTCTATGAAACCATTAGGCCCAGAGCTTAGATTTTTAGTATGTAGCAACATCAAGTGGCCACCTACATAAATCCTGCCAGTTATGCCCCTGGGATCCAAATTGGCCCCACCCCAGGGCTCTTTAGCTTCCATAGACTTAAAATTGGAGAAACTTCAAAAATCTTCTTCTCTGAAACCACAGGGCCCTTATAAAGAAAAAAAAAAAACAACTTAAAATGGGGAAAAATCTTCTCTGAAACCATAAGTCCCAGAGCTTAGGTATTTAGCATGTAGCAATGTCGAGTGGTCGCCTACATGAATCCTGCCAATCATGCCCCTTGGGTCCAAATCCTGTGGCCCCTAAACTCCAACAAACTTATAATGGAAAAGGCTTCAAACATCTTCTTTAAAACCATGAGGTACAGACCTTAGATATTTAGTATATAGCAACACAAAATGGTCTCCTACATAAATCCTGCCAACCATGCCCTTCGGGTCAAAATTGGTCCAGCCCCAGGGCTCATTAGCTCCTATAGACTTAAACTGGAAAAAACTTAAAAGCATCATTTTTCTCCAAAACCATAAGGCACAGATTTTGTTTGATTTGTGGTTTTACATCCCCATCAACACTGTATAGGTCATTTTGGAGATGTCTCTTCCAATTTTGTGGGACTTTTACCAGACATTGAGATGAAATTACATCTCAAGCCCTGTTGCCCAATGAAACCAGTAGGGTTTATAAGCATGGACACCGCTTTGCCTGAGCTGAGGTATTTAGTATGTAGCAATGTCAAGTGGTCTCCTACACTAATGATTTTCTGGTACACAGGTGAGCGATATAGGGCCATTGGGCCCTCTTGTTAATTTTGACACTAACAGTGCATGTAACAGTGCACTTATGATATTTTCTTCTTGTAGCAAAAATGGGCAAGGACGGGAAACCAGACCCATGCAAGCCTATTACCAAAGTGGAGTGGAAGTCAGTTAAAAATGGGTAAGCAGCTTGTTAATCCCCCGCCCCGAAGCGGAGTGGGGATTATAGGAATGGCCGTCGTCTGTCCATCAGTCCGTCTGTCTGTCCATAATCTTTCTTGTCCACTCCATATCTCCTGAACCCTTTGATAGATTTTCATTAAACTTTGGTCAATTATTCGTCTCAGTGAGCTGATGTGCAGAACCCATAAATGAACCATGCTGACTCAAGGTCAAGGTCATAGTTGAAGGTCACAAGGTTTGAAATTTGGTCCGTCCATATCACCTTAACCCTTGGAAGGATTTTCATTAAAGTTTGGTCAAATATTATTTTCAATGAGCTGATGTGCAGAACCTATTAATGAACCATGCCGACTCAAGGTCAAGGTCACATCTGAAGGTCAGGAGTTTGAAACTGAATTTTGTGACCGTTCCATATCTCCTTTACCCTACAAGGATTCTCATTAAACTTTGGTCAATTATCCCCCTCAGTGAGCTGATGTGCAGAACCCATAAATGAACCATGCCGACTCAAGGTCAAGGTCACATTTCAAGGTCACGAGTTTAAAACTTTGAATTTTGGGTCTGTTATATATCTCCTTTACTTTTCATTAAATTTTGGTCAATTATCAACCTCAGTGAGCTCATATGCAGAGTTCATAAATGAATCATGCCGACACCAGGTAAAGGTCACATCGGAAGGTTACGTGTTTGAAACTTTGAATTTTGTGTCCGTTCCATATCTCCTTTACCCTTCAAAGTATTTTCATTAAACTTTGGTCAAATGTTGTCCTCCTCAGTGAGCTGATGTACAGAACACATAAATAAACCATGCCAACTCAAGGTCACGGTCACACTTGAAGGTCACAAGTTTGAAACTTCGTATTTTGTGTCAGTTCCATATCTCCCTTATGCCTGGAAGGATTCTCATTAAACTTTGGTCAATTATCCCCTCAGTGAGTTGATGTGCATAACCCATAAATGAGCCATGCTTACTCAAGGTGAAAGTCACATTTGAAGGTCACTAGTTTAAAACTTTGAATTTTGTGTCCGTTCCATACTCCTTTGCCCCTCAAAGGATTTTCATTATACTTTGGTCATTTATCCCCCTCAGTGAGCTATTGTGCAGAGTTCATTAATGAATCATGCTGACACCATGTCAAGGTCACATTGGAATGTCACAAGTTTGAAACTTTTGAATTTTGTGTCCGTTCCATATCTCCTTTACCCTTCAAAGGATTTTCATTAAACTTTGATCAAATGTCCCCCTCAGTGAGCTGATGTGCAGAACTCATAAATAAACCATGCTGACTCAAGGTCAAGGTCACAGTTGAAGGTCACAAGTTTGAAACTTCGTATTTTGTGGCCGTTCCATATCTCCCTTACCCCTGGAAGGGTTTTCATTAAACTTTGGTCAAATGTCCCCCTCAGTGAGCTGATGTGCAGTATCCATAAATAAACCATGCCAACTCAAGGTCAAGGTCACAGGTGAAGGTTACAAGATTGAGCCTTGATACAAAGTGCGGCTGGGGATTTGGTTGTCTCTCACACTGCTTTCTTGTTGTACTTACAGTAATACTGCTATACTGCTTGTCTATTCATCCATCATCATTTCTTCTCTTCATGCATCTTCAACAGATTTTCATTAAACCTTGTATACTAATGCAATATAGCCCAAAGGTATGAAAAGTGTAAAAATGGCTACTCTGGCTATCTTGGTTTTTAAGTTATCAGCCCATACAAAAGAATTTGATCTGTGACCTTGAACTTTGACCTACCTTAAAGAAAACCTTAACATTGGTCATAGCTTTTGAACCGTTTCAGTTATGGCCTTCACATTTGGCATGTAGGTTCCTTGTACCAATGGCTTTCCACTCAAACAAAAATTGTTGACCTGTGACCTTGACCTACTTTAAAGAAAAACTTATCATTGGTTAAAACTTTTGAATCGTTTGAGATAGAGCCTTCGTATTTAGCATGTAGGGTCCTTGAGACAAGGGCTTCGAACTCAATAAAAAAATCTTGACCTGTGACCTTGACCTTAACACATGACCAACTTTGAAGAAAAAATTGACCTTGCCCGGTGACGTGTTATTGTTTCACAAACACATTTTGTTTGCTTTTTTTGCCATAAAAAATTGACTATAAGACGATTCAGTAATAAGAGGGAGTCCCTTTTTAGCTCACCAAATGGTTTAGGTTTAAACCTATTGTGATCGGTCAGTGTCTGTAATGCGTTGTCAACAATTTGATGTTGCCTAGGTGGCTCCCAACCAAAATTAGCTAAAACTGTTCTAATGCAATGAACAAGATGGTTGTCAGAGCTAACAAAAGAAAAAATCTTTAAACAAAAACTCCTCCATTTACCCCTTGGCAAATTTCAATCAAATTCATGGGAATGTTGCTTGGATTACCCTCTACAACAAGTAGCTAAATGGGTTGGGCTCTGATGATTGAAATGGATTCCAGATCTAAAAATAGACAAATCTTTAAGCAACAACTCCTACTATACCCATGGGCCAATTTCATTCAAACTTCATTGGAATGCTGCTTTGGTGATCCTCTACCAAAATAGCTAAAATGTTTCTGTTTCAATAAACAAAATGGCTGACATAGCTAAAACAGAAACTCTTAAGCTAGATTTATTCAAACTTTGCAAGAATGTTGCCCAGGTGATCATCTATCTAAGTGCAAAAGTTATGCTTCATGGAATGGCTGTCACCCACATGACTGTCACAAGCTATGTGACAACTTGATATCAGGTGAGTGATTCAGGACCATCTTGGCCGTCCATTCATCCGTTTGTCAAGGCGTCAACATTTGTGCCCACCCTAGCATTCACCCTTTGGCCCTCGCTCATCGGGGCTTGAAGAAATATATGATGAGCTGCATGATGCTTCCAGGCAGAGCTGAAACCGACCACACACAAGTACTGGTAAACCGCTTAGAGGATCTAAGCCTGACCAGGCAAAGCGGTGCGAGTCGGACCGTCCATGCTTCAAAACCCTATTGGTTTCATTGGGCAACAGGGCTTGAGATGTCATTTCATCTCGGTGTCAGGTAAAAATCCCACAGAATTAGAAGCAATGTCTCCAAAATGACCTAAACAGTGTTGACGGGGACATTAAAACTCAAATCAAACAAACAAACAAAACTAGCATTCACCCTAATGGTCAGGTATTTCTCAAGAACTATTAGAGCTCCATTAATGATACTTGGAACAAACTTGTAACTGGGGATAGCAAATTAAATGCATCCGTATTTGACCTTGACCTAAATTTCATGGTTCACTGACTTTGTAAAATATTGCAACCACTCTAGCGTTCACCCTAATGGTCAAGTTAATTTCTCAAGAACTATAAGAGCTTCATAAATGATACTTGGTACAAACTTGTATCTGGGGATGGAAACTTAAATGCAAGCATCCATATTTGACCTTGACCAACATTTTATGGTTCACAGACTTCGTAAAATATTGCAACCACCCCAGCGTTCACCCTATTGGTTAAGTTCATTTCTCAAGAATTATTAGAGCTTCATTATTGATACTTAGTACTAGCTTGCATTTAAGAATGACAACTTTTGTGCAAGCATCTATGTTTGGCCTTGGCCTAGATGTCATGGTTAGCGGACTTTGCACCCCACAGGCGCGACGCCTTCGACAGTATTCTTGTTAAATTCTTAAGTTAATGATTATGCTTTTTGAATGTCTTCTAAACACATAACCTACCACTGTATGTTATTTGATCTACGTACAAACATGTAATCTGAAATTTAAATTATTCAGATATATTATTTGAATATTAATTTAAAGACCTTGGGTTTTTAAATTAGAAGAAGATTTTTTTTTTAGTTTTGACAGATTATTTTATTAATATTATCAGTTGGCTAAGTAATTTCTGTTGAGTATAAAACACCATATATATAAATTTTTAAAACATTAAAAAAAATTAAAGTCAGCTATGACATTATAGAGTACTTCATGTTTATTAATGAGGCAATTTAAAGTTGTTCTCACCATTTGAAATATTTCAGACTTCAAATTGCAATATCTCAGTAACTAATAAAGATATTTTGATCCCTTTTTTGGCAGATTACACTTGCATGGAGCAATGTGCTTTTAGTTTATAATGATTTCAATACTGTGATAAATGACCTTTAAAATTGCTTAGGAAAGATGAGCGGTTAAATGCAGATGTGACACCTTCCCGGAATTTTCAAATTTACAATAATACGGAAAAGTCAAACTATTTCCGAATACAAGCACGAGTTTAATACTAGCCAAAGCATTAAGCATTTTGTAACAAAACTTAATGTGACTGACAACATTACAACATTGCAGTGAGTGAGTCAGTGTTTGAGTTTTACATCCCACCAACAGCTAAGGTCATACGGAGACAGGATCTCGGTTTAAAGACTCGTCCGAAAGTCTGGAGAAGCCAGGGATTGATCCACAACATTGCAGTGAATTGAATCAGTAACTTATTAGCTCACTGAGCATGAAGTGCTCATGGTGAGCTGTTGTGATCGGTCAATGTCCATCGTGTATCATGTGGTGTGCGTCGTGCTTCTTCAACAATTTGCTTTAAATGCGAACTCCTCCTAAACCCTTGTGCCAATTTGATTAAAACTTCACAGGAATGTTGCCTGCGTGGCTCCCTAATCATTCCGCTCCAATAAACAAGATGGCCACCAGAGCTTAAAATAGAAAAATCTTTAAACGCCAACTCCTCCTGTACACTTGGGCCAATTTCATTCAAACTTCATAGCAATGTTGCTTAGGTGACTCTCAACCAAAATAGCTAAAACGATTCCGCTCTGTTGAGCAAAATGGCCATTAGAGCTAAACAAAGCTAGAAAAACATAGTAAATTTGCTTCAAACTTGAATTCCTCCTAAACCCTTGGGTCAACTGGATTCAAACTTCAAAGGAATATTGCCTAGGTAACGCCCTACTAAAATAGCTAAAATCAAGATGGCCACCAGAACTGAAAATAGCAAAAAATCTTTAACAACTCCTCCTGTACCCTTTGGCCAATTTCTTTCAAACTTCATAGGAATGTTGCTTAGATGACCCTCTACCAGGATAGCTAAAACAATCCCAGTCCAATGAACAAAATGGCCGCCAGAGCTTAAAAAAGAAAAAGGTCGTAAATTTGCTTCAAATGCAAACTCCTCTTTAACCAGTGGGTCAATTTGATTCAGTCTTCACAGGAATGTTACGTAGGTGACTCCCTACCAAAATAGCTAAAATTGTTCCACTCTGATTAACAAGATGGCCACAAGAGCTAAAAATAGAAAAATATCTTCAAACGACAATTCCTCCTGTACACTTGGGTCAGTTTCATTCAATCTTCACAGGTATGTTGCTTAGATGACCCTCTACCAAAATAGCTGAAATGATCCCGCTCTGCTGAACAGAATGGCCACCAGAGCTAAAAATAGAAAAACATCGTAAATTTACCTCAAACACCAACTTCTTCTAAACCCTTGGGCCAGTTTTATTCATACTTCACAGGAATGTTGCCTTAGTGACTCCCTACAATAATAGCTAAAACCATTCCTCCCTGATGAACAAGATGGCCACCAGAGCTAATAATAGAAAAAATCTTCAAACAACAACTCCTGTACCCTTGGGCCAATTTCATTCTAACTTTGTAGGAATGTTGCTTAGATAACTCCCTAACATTATCTAATATTTTTATACGCCATTTTGAAGAAAAGGTTGTATTATGTTTGCCCTCGGCATCGTTCCATCCATATGTAAACTTTTTGCAAACATTAGCCTTTGGCTAACTCCACCTACAATTTAGATCAGATTAAGATGAAAATTGATAAAATTATATGATGTGGAGCAGCACATATCGTTTTGCTCTTACGGTCCACCAAATATTTAAAGAGGTGTACCCCTTTGAAAATATCTGTGAACATTTCATTTCCGGATAACTGTTTCTACATTTTACATCCGATTAAGCTGAAACTTTATATATTATTAGACCATGATGTAAAGCAGCACATATGGTCCACCAAATGCCCCTTTGAAAATTTCTGTAAACATTTAGTTTCTTGTTAACTCCTCTTACAATGTCGGTCCGATCAAGATGAAACTTGATACATAGTTAGACCATGATGTGGAGCAGTGCATATTGTTTCGAGGTTCCAGTCCACCAAATATTAAAAAGAGTATGCCCTCTTGAAAATTTCTGTAAACATGTCATTCAAGATAACTCTTGCTCCATTTTAAAAACTTGATATATAAAGTAAGACCATAGTGTGGAGCAATTTTTAGGTTGCAGTCGGACAAATATTAATGCTACTTCAAAAATTTTTGTAAATGTTTGGTTTCTGGCTGTTTCCTCCGATAATTAAGATTCAGTCAAGCTGAAGCTGGATATATAGCTAGACCATGATGTGGAGCAGCACATATTCTTGTGAGGTTATGGTCCACCAAATATTAGCAGAATTATTTCCCTTTGAAAATTTCTGTTATTGTTTTGTTTCTGGCTAACTCTTCTAATGCTGAGACTTAATAAATAGTGACACCATGCTGTAGAGCAGTGCCTATTATTACTAGGTTACAGTCCATTTAATAGAGTTATGCCCATTTGAAAATTCATGTAAACTTTTTGTTTCAGGCAAACTCCTCTTACAGTTTACAACCTATCCAGCTGATTTGTTTGTTTGTTTTGAGGTTTAAGGTCCCCATCAACACTGTATAGGTCGTTTTGGAGACGTTGCTTCCAATTTTATGGGACTTTTACCTGACATTGAGATGAAATGACTTCTCAAGCCCTGCTGCCCAATGAAACCAATAGGGTTTATATGCAAGGACAGTCTGACTCTGCCACTTTGCCTAGGCAAATTAAGATCCTCTAAGTGGTTTACCAGCACTCACATGTGGTCAGTTTCAACTCTGCATGGAAGCATCATGCAGCCCATCTATTTCATCAAGATCCCAATGTGCGGGGGCCAGCAGTTCACCAAATATTAACAGAGTTATGCCCCTTTGAAAACTTCCGTCCAAAAACTGTGTCACTAGGTCAAATTTAAAACTTGTTCAGTCTTTTGAGGCCACAGATTTGCTTCAATATTCACAAAACTTTGCCCGGTTGTTAGTCATGTTGACATCCTTGCCAAGTTCCAATATGGATTTCTGTAAATCCTTTTTCCCTCTGTAGAAGCTACAGTTTTGCTTTAATCTTCATGAAATTTTACCAGAAAGGTTGTCTTGATGACATTGTCGGTCAAGTTTGACAATGGGTCAGGTCATAAGCTAACATTTCTTAAAACTGTTTTCTCTCTCAAGTGGCCACAGTTTAGATGCAATCTTTGAGAAACTTTACCAGCATGTTTGTCTTGATAAGACCTTAGTTTGGAATATGGGTCATATAAGATCAGAAACTAGGACACTTGGTCAAATTTCATGAAATCTGAGCACCCGAGGCACCAAAATACTCGGGTGAGTGATAAAGGGCCACCTTGGCCTTCTTGTTTTTTTTTGTTTGTTTTTTCAGGGAGACATAGTCTAGAACTTTCTGTTCATTTCCCTGTAAACTGAACACATTTGAAAAAGAGTTCTACTATTAATACTTGAAGTGTCACAGAAATATTTAGAGTAGATGGCAGTTTTATTTTCTAGATTATTTGCTTCCAGCAGATAATTCACTAGTAATGTCAGACCTTATTTTGTGCTAAAAAAAAAAAATTGAAAATGCTATCTCCTAAACATTTTTAGTACTTGAAGGTTAAAGGAAAAAAGAAAAAAAAAAAATCAGCAGCAAATTCTTGCCTTTAACCTTTGTCCTGCTGAAAATTTTAATCTGCCACACCCACTACTGATTATCAACCAATCAGATTATTTCATGCAAATTATTGCAACAAATTCACAATCTGAATGGCAAACAATGTAGATCCTGATCAGATGGCTTCGTCAGAAGCCATCTGATCTGGATCTTCATTGTTTGGAAAATAAGGCATATCTGGGCTCAGCAGGACAAGGGTTAAGTGTAGGCCCATATTGGGAGGCAGAAGTAATTCTGTAAGAGGTATTTCCCCTGAAGCTTTATTTACTCCCTCTAAGAATGTATGACACAATCAACCAATAATGAAGATATGACTTATACAACATTGGTTTTCAACCAATAATTTAGGTGGCTGGCCAGAACTTTCAGTGCCTGAAGCTTCTGTTAAAGTACTTTTCAAACTTGAATAAAGCTGGAGGTCTAAAATCGATAACAGACTCACCAGTTTTCATTGATTTTGCAATTAACTTAATTAAAGTTTGACAAAGATTGACAGATATTCTTAAATCAGCCAAGAATTAGGATTAATATAAAAACATACAGATCATTATACCACAACACCAACATCTCTAGAGAGACTGGGTAAGCCTTGGAGATCTTGTTTGTCACAATTGCAAAGATAAAAACTTTCAGTTCTTCCTGTTTGCTCTTCTTTTACTCAGTTTGAACTGAAAAGGAAAGAATTGGCTACTTCAGAGCAATTCTTTTTCCTTCAGAGCAAAATCTTCCCCCTAGATGTCTATTAAATTGAATGGATATTCCTTAAACCCCACTTTATATAGTGGAAACAGGGGATTACCAGGGTATACATTATTTTTAGCTAACCTGACCGAAGGCTTTTTTGACTGTGAGATGCCCGGCATCTTCGTTGGTGTGTCGTCTGTGAGTAAACTTTTTGTGAACACTCTAGAGGCCATAGTTTTGGTCCAATCTTCATGAAAGTTGGTCAGAATGATAATCATGACACTATCTCGGTCAAATTTGAATATGGGTCATGTCAGGTCAAAAAGTAGGTCAAATCTTAGAAAAACCATGTGAACACTCTAGAGGCAACAGTTTTGGTCCAGTCTTCATGAAAGTTGCTCCGAATGATCATCTTGACAGTTGCTTCGAAAGATCATCTTGACAATATCTGGGTCAAGTTCAAATATGGGTCATGTCGGATAAAATATTAGGGCAGTAGGTTAAATCAAAGAAAAACTTTGTGAACACTAGTGGCCACAGTTTTGGCCCAATCATCATCAAACTTGCTTCGAATGATCATCTTGACGATATCTGGGTCAGGTTTGAATATGGGTCATGTCGGGTCAAAAAGAAGGTCAGTAGGTCAAATCATAGAAAACCTTGTGAACACTCTAGAGGTCACAGTTTTGATCCAATCATCATCAAACTGGGGATGACTACAACTAGAATACCCTAAAACAACAGGTAACAAAACTAACATGGGTATAAACATTCCAGTTCTTGGTCAATGGGCAAAGACACAGGTTTATTGGGCTATAGGATTTTGTTGTATGAAATCACCCTATGACATTGACCAGCCCAGATGGGGTGGGGTCATTAAGTTTGTTGATATATATCTATGCAGCTAAAAGTCGAGCTCCACCCAATCACTTCATAAAAACCTATATCAAATATCCACCCCAAAACCATACATATTCTTGTTGCATATGATGACGCATACATTAACCCCAATCTGGGGTCTGCTGGGACTATGCTCTACCCCCTCCAGTTCATGTAAGACTTAATATCTCAAAAACCATTCAGAACCCCACCCCTAAACCATATTGTTGTTCCTTATGATAAGATACATTCAGTTACACAGACTTTCGATTCCCCAGGGATATGTGCCACCCCCTTCATTTCATGAAAAAGCTTAATAATCTCAGAAACTGCTCAGATCCCCACAGGTAAACCTTATATAAACCTTACATATTCTTGTTCTTTTTGATAAGATGCATCCAAAATGGAAGATATTAGTAATTTGGAGTAATATAACCTAGGTGGGTAGCATAAATAAAGGATTCCGTTTGCGTGTTTAGTAGACAAATCTGTGAATTGAGCCTCTTGTCTTTCTATTTCAAGCTGCTAACATTTTTAGCTCACCAGAGCCAAAGACCCCAGGGGAGCCTATAGGATAGGAGTTGTCCAGCGTTGTCATCTTTGTCGTTGTCTGTGTCGTCGTCTGGCATCAACACTTTCAAACGACATCTCTGAAGCCACTGGGCTGATTCGGCCCAAATTTCACCTGTGCCATCCTTGGGCTGGTAGATTGAAAGTTTGTGTTTTAAATGAAAATCAGCTCATTGGTTTGGTTGCTATGGCAATTTAGAGTTTCCATAGACTTACATGGCATTTACTGCCAAGCCTTTAGGCCCCCGCCCATCTATGCTTGAAGAAATATAGCGGCTGCATGATGCTTCCCCGCAGAGATGAAACCAACCCGCACACGAGTACTGGTAAACCGCTTAGAGGATCTAAGCTTGCCCAGGCAAAGCGGTGCGAGTCGGACCGTCCAGGCTTATAAACCCTATTGGTTTCATTGGGCGGCACGGGTTGAGATGTCATTTCATCTCACTGTCAAGTAAAAGTCCCACAAAATTGGAAGGAACATCTCCAAAATGACCTTTTCAGTGTTGACAGGGATGTTAAACCTCAAATCAAACAAACAAACAAAACTGGCCAGCCTTTGCAGATATCTTGACAAAACTTTTGTAGAAATATTTCTTGAGTGAACTTCTTTAAGCCATATGCTTTTATGCAACCTGTAGGTCCCCCGGACGCAGGGCCATGCTTCACCCCCTCCACTTCGTAAAAGCCCCAGTATCTCAGAAACCTTTCAGATTCCCACCCCTAAACCATATATATTCTTGTTCCTTATGACAAAACATATATAGTGACCTCCTGGGGCCAGGCCCCAGCCATAGGCCATATATCTCAGAAACCATTCAGATCCCTACCCCCAATCCATATATATTCTTGTTTCTTATGATAAGACGAATTCAGTGACACCAGCCTGGGAGTCCCCTGGGATGTGCCGGGGCCAAGCCCCACCCCTCCACTTCGTAAAAGGCCCACTATCTTAGGATGCTTTGAAAAACTAGATCCTGATATGATATAATGAAAACACTATTTCAAACACTGTATAACCATTTTCTTGTAGGGTAATAAAAGCTAGTTTTATAGAAACTTTTCCATGTTAAAGCTAAATCCCATTAAAATTGATTGGATGAAATATTTGTAAGCAGTTTTGTTAGGCTGTTGGATTTGTCAATAAGTGTAATTTGTTCAATCTTTTGAACTACAAATTGGGATATTGAATGCGATGTGAGTCAGGCAAACTTCTCCTCTCCTGTTATGTGTTTTCTCATTTTGAGAAATATTTCTAACACTGTGTTCCTACAAAAATATTGTTATTTATTTTCCAACAAAATCAGGGAAGATCTTGAAGTCATAAATTGAATGTCAAATAGTGTAGATCCTGATCAGATGGCATCTTCAGAAGCCATCTGATCAGGATCTACACTGTTTCCAAAGATAGGGGTTGTCGTGAACAGCAGGATAAGAGTTAACAAACTTGATAGTTGTCAAAATATTAACTGTTCTACTAATGTCAATAATACAGAGGTATTTTTGGTGAAATAGAACCCCCCCCCCCCCCCCCAAAAAAAAAAAACAACAACCCCCCCCCCCAAACCCCCCCCCCCCCCCCCCCCCAAAAAAAAAAGTAGCATATTTATATTTGCCACATTAAACCATTTTGTACCAGAAGCCCCAAAATGCTTACCCTGGCAAACAGTACTGGACCAGATCAGCTCAGAATGTGACGTCTGGTCATAGCCTCCACTGTTTGCTAAAAGTTCAGTCATTATGCCCGCCGAGAATCTTTGATTCAGGGGCATATAGTATTTGCCCTGTCTGTATGTTTGTTTGTTTTGTCTGTCTGTCCGTCACAAAAATTTTAACCTTGATCATAACTTCAAAAGTATTTGACCCAGTCCCATGAAACTTCACACTTTTTCACCATCACAAGGGCTACATTCTGACCAAGGGCCATAACTCTGTTGTCATTCTTGACTGAATTATCTCCCCTTGAAATTTTGCAAAAACTCAGAAATTGGCTCCCACGGGGGGCATTGGTCACCTGTAGTGACAGCTCTTGTTTTCCAAATAAATTTTGAATAAAACACAACCTGACATCCCTAAGTTTTGAAATGAACTACTCCCAGACATAAGGAGGAAGATTCCATTTGGTACAAAAAGGGTTGAATGATGAAAGTTTTATCGATATGTCAGCTTACATGTACAATGTTCTAAAAAACTGGACCAAGATTAATATTGATCTTGTTTGGGTTTTACGACATGTCAACCTTGTGGGTCATTTTGTGTCATCTGCCAGAGAAAGGGAGACAAGAGACAGAGAAGATAGTAGAGGAGATGAAAGAGAGAGTCAGGGGAGAAAAAGAAAATGAATAAAAGTGAAGAAACAAAAGAAACAAAATATTCTCCCTATACCCTTAACCCTTGTATACTAGTGGACTCTTCCATTGCTTTATATTGGACAAGTCCATTTATTATATAAGGGGCATCAGGCCTAATTTTTCGTTTTTTAATCTATTTTTGATGGAAAATTCTGTTAGCAAATAGTGCAGGCCCTGATCAGACGCCGCATTCTGCGGCATCTGATCTGGATCTGCACTGTTTGCCAAGGTACCCCTTTAAGGGTTTCCCCGCATACATTGGGTTAACTGCCTAAATGCCCAGCTACAAAGCCAGTATCATTTGGATGCCAGGGTGACATAAGATATAATTATGATAAGTTTATCAGAACTGATAACACATCAAATGACATTCATACACCAGGACCTGTGATATGGGAAGTTAGTCCCTAGTTCTCACCAAAGAGATAAACTTATCTACCCTATCCTCAGCACCAATGACCAAAGCGGGAAGGCCATTCCAATCTCTAATGACTCTTTATAGATGTCAGTTCTTGCAGTATGGGTCTGAAACACCAGTGAATGATGATTTCTACAGTGCCTAGCTGGGGGAATAAGGTCACCTGTTGGATTGCTAGCACACCATTTAGACCTTTGTATAAGAGTATGAGCCTATTGTCTCTTCTCCTTTTCTTGAGAGACTCCCATCTTAATTTTCTTAGTATTCCAGTCATGCTCCCAGTTTCAAAGCAGTAACTGGTTGTTACAATTCTAGCAACTCTAATCTGAACTTTTTCAATTTCTTCATTAAGGACCACTCCACTGGGGTCCCAGATACAAGTACCATATTCTAAGACAGGGCAAACTAATCTTTTATATGCTGCCTCAAAGATTTCGCCCCAGGAACCCAAGCATTCTATTTGCCTTAGTGCACATGTCAGTAATGTGTGTATTCCATCTCAAATCGTGGGTAGAAGTAATTTTCATGGTCCAAGTGTATGGGAAGCCAAATTCACATGAAGATCTGAAACCTGATATCTGACATAAATCAAGAGTTTACCTCGGGAAGTTTTACCTCTAGAAACCAAAAAACAAACAAACAAAAACACAAAAGCTACATATATCTTTTTTTGCAGGGTTGGGGATAAATTAACCCTTTTTGTACCAGATGGAATCTTCCTCCTTATTTACAGCAGGGGTCCATTTCAAATTTTAGGGATGTCAGGCTGTGTTTTCTTCAAAATCTATTTGGAAATAGGCTGAAAATTCTGTTAACAGTGGAGGCCCTGATCAGACGCCGCGTTCTGCGGCGTTTGATCTGGGCCTGCACTGTTTGCCAAGGTACCTCTTTAGGGGTTTCTGGTGCTGGATGGGTTAAATACTTGACTCACTCATGTTTCTTTTTTTTTCTTTTTCATAAAATGGTCTGAAAATATAATACCTGTATCTTTTCTTCTTGACCTAAAGAATTTGTGTTTTATATATTTCCAGGGAGCCACTGGTTATATTCTCTGGTGGGATGTCCTATGACAGAGCAGGCCGTACACCGTGTATAACAGTGATGACTGGAAAATCTACAACAGTTCTAGAAATGGAATACAATGTCGTGGATTTTGTTGTACTTTGTGAAACACCATGGCAAAATGGTTAGTTGTTTTTTAGCATGTATCTTTAAATTTTAGATGCATAAACAAGATTGAAAGAATCTTATATGGGTGTTGGTATGGAAACATCCGTCCGTTCTTCGGGATCACTATATGGCATCACTCGGCAAGCCTCGTGATGCCGGACAGTGATCCCAAGGGACGGATTTTTCTATCCACCCCTCACACCCATATAGAATCCTTTTTCTTGCATACCTTCCATTTCTTACAGTGGATTTTTAATGCTGAAGTCACTTCGGTTACCGACGTCCGCCATATTGTGATGACACTGCAGGAATATTTAGTGACGTCACGTAACCTGCTGTGACGTCAACCAAAACAATGGCGCATACAAGGTCATAATCAGCCAGTGCATTTATCAAACACGCCATTATATTCAATTTTGGGTCGGAACACCAGGGTCAGAACATAAATTTCTATCCAAGGGTAAAATCATGAATTTCTTTGTCTGGTGTGCAAGAACTATTGTCTTATCCATACAGTTCTGATCAGACTGTGGGATGGTCAGACTGATCACCACCTTTTTTGATCTTAAGGGGAATGGGAACACCTCACAGATTTTTTCCGCCATTTTTAAAAGGAGACAACTTTCGGGACCTCCTGTTCGCTTTTTAGCTCACCTAAGCCTTTAGGCTCATAGGTGAGCTTATAGTATAGCCATGGTCCGTCGTCCGTCCGTCCGTCCGTCCGTCGTCCGTCCGTCCGTCGTCCGTCCGTCCACCATTTTCAAAGATCTTCTCCTATACTGCAGGGCCAATCAAAGCCAAATTTCATATGGAGCCTCAGTGGGATGGGGGAACGAAAGTTTGTTCGCGGGGTCTGGATCACATGACCAAGATGGCCGCCATGCCCATATATGGTAAAAAGCCTTCAAAAATCTTCTTCTCCAGAACCATAAGGCCAGTGGCCTTGAAACTTGGCATGTAGCATATGGTACTCGGGCCCATCATGGTTTGTACAAATGGTGACCCCGGGTTGACCTTGACCTATTTTACAGCAATGTCAAATTTGCCGAAGTAGGCTTTTGCATGGGGCAAAGTGAAAATAAAGGATTTATAGGAAAACCATTTAAGACAGTGTCACCAAAATTTGTAGATCAGGTAAAGTAACTGAATACATGAAGATCTATGGGTCAGAAAGGTCAAGGTCATTCATTGGCCTTAGGCCAAGGTCATTCAGGATCCATATTTCAAACATTTTTTTCTCCAAAACTGCTGAGCCAATTTAAGTGGAATTTAATATGGAGCCTTTGTGAGTTGAACAAATGAAAAAATGCCAATACGGTCTAGATCACATGACCAAGATGGCCGTCACGCCTATATATATGGTGACCCCGAGTTGACCTTGACCTATTTTACAGCAATGTCAAATTTGCCGACTTAGGCTTTTGCATGGGAAAAAGTGAAAATAATGGATTTTTAGGAACCATTGAAGACAGTGTCACCAAAATAGTAGATAAGGTAAAGTAGCTGAATACATGAAGATCTATGTGTAAGAAAGGTCAAGGTCATTAATTGACCTTAGACCAAGGTCACGCAGGTTCCATATTTCAAACATTTTTTCTCAGAAACTACTGAGCCAATTGAAGTGAAATTCAATATGGAGCCTTTGGGAGTTGAACAAATGAAAAGCTGCCAACATGGTCTAGATCACATGACCAAGATGGCCACCACGCCCATATATGGTAAAGAAACTTCGAAATTCTTCTTCTCCAGAACCGTAAGGCCAATGGCCTTGAAACTTGGCATGTAGCATATGGTACTCGGTCCTATCATTATTTGTTCAAATGGTGACCCTGGGTTGATCTTGACCTTTTTACAGTAATGTCAAATTTGCTGACTTAGGCTTTTGCATAGGAAAAAGTGAAAATAATGGATATTTAGGGAAACCATTGAAGACAGTGTCACCAAAATTTGTAGATTAGGTAAAGTAACTGAATACATGAAGATCTATGGGTAAGAAAGGTCAAGGTCATTCATTGACCTTAGACCAAGGTCACTCCGATTTCATATTTCAAAAAAAACATTTTTTCTCAGAAACTACTGAGCCAATTTAAGTGAAATTCAATATGGAGCTTTTGTGAGTTGAACAAATGAAAAGTTGCCAGTACAGTCTAGATCACATGACCAAGATGGCCGCCACGCCCATATATGGTAAAAAGCCTTCAAAAATTTTCTTCTCCAGAACCGTAAGGCCAATGGCTTTGAAACTTGGCATGTATCATATGGTACTCGGGCTCGTCATAGTTTTTACAAATGCTGACCCTGGGTTGACCTTGACCTATTTTATGGCAGTGTCAAATTTGTCAACTTAGGCTTTTGCATGAGAAAAAGTGAAAATAAGGGATTTTTAGGAAACCATTGAAGACAATGTCACCAAATTGGTAGATCAGGTAAAGTAAATGAATACATGAAGATTCATGGGTAATAAAAGTCATCATTCAGTGACCTGGGACCAAGATTAACCAGGTTCCATATTTCAAACAGTTTTTTCTCAGAAACCGCTGGCCGGAGAATTTACAAAATACAATATTAGAAAATAGAAGTGAAGGCAGTGATCAGGAATAGATACAATTAACCCACAGTTCCTATCAGTGACACCAAAGGGAAAGAAACACAAACATGAAATAACTAGACTCTAATGGAAACATCAATAGTGGAAAGCCAAAAGGACAGTTACTTTCCCACAAAATGGCCAATTGGCTATCCAAAATAAAATAATGTAAGCGATACACACACACACACAAAAGACATACCATAACAAAAATAAACCGCGACAGAAGAATCGCCTTGGAACGGTCAGTGAAATGAATTCCACTAGACCAGTATCTCTCCTAAAAGTAATTTAAAAAATAAGCACATAATTTCTAGAATACCGAATTGGAAGGAATATATAATACAAAATTGGGGTTAATGCAAAAATTCAATCAAATAGGTCTCATCTGCTGTTTCTGGTCACAAAGTAGATAAAATGCAATGACCAGGAACTGATAAAACAAATTCACGTTGTGTCCCAGCCACCATACTGCAAAGAAACACCTATAATGTAGATGGTATTAAGTAAAACTGTACAAGTGGAAAATCAAGGAGTCAAGTGCTCTTTCCCAGCACATTGTCAATCAGACATTCCCTAAATAATATGAAAAGTTAAAAAAAATATGACAAATGGAATAAACCATAATGAAAGCATGGCCTTCGAACTGTCAGAAAGGTAGGAATAGGTGGAAAGTTTTATCACATTGTTAGACATCAAAAATGTCCCCACAAGTTGTGTACCCCTGCTCTGAGGCTATATACATATATAAAAACATTAAAATGTACACCAGGACCAGGTGTCAGGTGAGCGTTTTCAGGACCACTGGTCCTCTGGTCTATAAGCCCTGTCCCTCTGAAAAAGGGGTCTACTCTAAAAAGAAAGAATTTGCTCCTCAGAAGCAAATTCTTTCCTTTAAGAGTTGACCCCTAATGAATTTGGAGACAAAATACTTGTGCAGGAGTTGCCTTCCCTGAAGGTGTATCCATTCCTCGTATGTGAAAAAAAACAGGTTTTCTCATCAAGTGGCTGAAATGTGTCTACATCAAACACTACCGGTAAAATGAGACTGTGGATGTATGCTATGTGATCAGTGAAACTGAGTCTTCAGATGAGCTCCATCATGATTTGTTTGTTTATTTGATTTGATGTTTAACATCCCTGTCAACACTGTAAAGGTCATTTTGGAGACGCTGCTTCCAATTTTGTGCAACTTTTACCCGAAATTGAGATGAAATGATATCTCAAGACCTGCCACCCAATGAAACCAATAGGGTTTTATAAGCATGGACGGGCTGACCAGCACCGCCCTGCCTGGACAGGCTTAGATCCTCTAAGCGGTTTACCAGTACTCGTGTGCGGGTCGGTTTCAGCTCTGCGTGGAAACATCATGCGGCCCATATATTTCTTCAAGTCCCAATGGGCGGGGGTCGAGCTCCATCATGAGAAAACTCATTACGAAAACACACCTATACAAATAAACTGTAAAGTTTATGGCCGAAACAATGAAAATTTTAAGATAAAAAATTGTGATATTTTTCTCATTTCTGCTAAAAAAATAAATTCTGGGTAAGTGTTAAGGCGGTTCAACCCATAACCCACAATCTATATTTATTTTAGAGCAGAAATAAGAAAAATAAGGTATACCCTGTAAATCCCAGCTTTACTCTATAAAAGTGGGGTTCAAGGGGGTCAAAATTATATAGGGGTGTTTTCGTGATATGCTGTCTTTGGTGTCACCAGGTAACACACAAACCCGCCCCTGCCCATTGGGGCTTGAAGAAATAGATGGGCTGCATGATTCTTCCATGCAGAGCTGAAACCGTCCGCACACTAGTACTGGTAAACCGCTCATAGGATCTAAGCCTGTCCAGGAACCGCGGTACGAGGCGGACGGTCCATGCTTATAAACCCTATTGGTTTCATTGGGCGGCAGGGCTTGAGATGTCATTTCATCTCAATGTGGGGTAAAAGTCCCACAAAATTGGAAGCAACGTCTCCAAAATGACCTACACTGTGTTGACGGGGACGTTAAACCTCAAATCAAACACACAAATCCTCAGCCATACAAACAAGCATTAGACTTGAAATGTTAGATATAACAACTAGTGATGTTGATAGTACTATCCTGCAATAAACACAAAATTGTTGATCAGACTATATGAATGTACAGGCTTATCTGTACCTTTGTTGTTCACAAATGGCAAAAACAGGTTATTTTGTTTTGATGTGGCTCAATTCACTATAATCTTCTTGCAGTCTGTTCAGTGTTAAACCCATTGCATGTGAGAAAACCCCTAAAGGGGTTCCTTGGCAAACAGTACAGGCCCAGATCAGACGCCACAGAACGCGGCATCTGATCAGGGCCTGCGCTATTTGCAGAGTTTTCTGTCAAAAATAGAGTAAAAAGAAAAATTAGGCATACCACCCCTTATATGACAAATGGACTTGTCCAACATAAAGCAAGGGAAGAGTCCACTAGTATACAATGGGTTAATGTTTACTGTATTGAAGCTCATCTGTGCAGGCTTATCTGTGTCTGTGCTGAAATATTTCCCCTTGATATGATTTAAATATAGTTTCAAAAGTCATTTATCATCGGGTTTATCATACACCAGAATGACATTGACACACTTGCTTTCTGTTTTCTTCAAAGAGCGACATTATCTTTACTGATGCAGTCAATGAATTCTTAGCATCCCACGAAGGGGGCATTGACAAACAGTTCAGCCCCCAGATCATTCAACGCAGGATGCACCATCTGATCAGAGTCTATTTTCAAAGTGATCTATTTGCACATACGGTGTATACTCTTTGCAGACTTAGAAGTTATTTTTCTTAGAGCGCTATTCTGAATAAAAAGCTAAAATGTTGCCTTTGGAAACAAAGAACACATGAAAGAACGAAAATCAGAGACTCAGTTTTATTGAGTCTCTTCATACACAGCAATGTAGCAATAAACCTATATTGTTTTGCATTTCAGACTATAAGGCTCATGTATCAGGAAATAGTCTGACCAGACTGCACTGATCTGAGTCTGGTGGTCTGAGTGCAGTGCAGGTTTTGTCATGTGCTGGCTCATTTCTTATTTTAAGGATCAATTACAGTAAAATTTCTATATTAAGACCACCTTTGGGACTGTGCAAAAGTGGTCTTAAGACCACTTTTGAACAGTTCCAAAGGTGGTTCCTTACTAGTGCAAGACACTGGGTGTAGAAAACATAAAGAAAGAGAAATTGAAACTTTTAAATGCAGTCGAACTTCAATGGCTCGAACTCGCCGGGACCGCCGAAAAAAGTTCGAGCCATCGGTAGTTCGAGCCATTGGAGTCCAACTCGGCAAGATCCATCTTTGTGTACTGTGATTCTTTATCATAGCTGTGGCGATTTTGGTGACTTCCAATTTTAATTTGTGAAAAATATTTTGCCAGCTTTAATTTCCTTATGCCGCCGCATTAGCCCTGTGTTTACAATAAACTTAATTTCGACACTTTCTCAACGTTAATCTCTTGACCTGTTGATCAAAGGGATTACGCCAATCAAGTACACCTGTGTTATGTAAACAGCTGTTTCGGCAAGAGGCTTTGTCAATATCAAAGCCTCTTATGACACTGATCACGCGCCTGCGTGACTTACCGATAAAATTGGAATTTTTAAAAAGGTAATTAGTGCGAGCCATCGATGGGATTTTACATAGAAAATGCACTCTAGGGACCAGGCTTAGAGTTCGAGGGTTCTAGCCATCGTGGTTCGAGCCAAGGGTGGCATGTTTAGTTAAAATTTTGCCGGGACTGAAATGTCAGTTCGACCCAAACGTGGTGTTCGAGCCTACCGAGTTCGACCCATTGAAGTTCGACTGTATGTTTTAAAAGAAGTCGTAACTTTAGCTTGTCTCAATAGCGGAATTTTATTGTAGTTTCTGTTTTTCCACTTTCACTCTCTGTAACATTATTCTTCTGTATTTATCTCCTTGCTCTTCTACATTCCTTTTCCTCCTGTCTGTGGGAGATGACACTAGTTGATCCTCAAGTGTTGATTGGTAAGCAAACTCCCAACAAAACAGCAAAGCACTGATATTCTAGAACACTGATTATGTAACAGGTAGTTCAACATTTTTTTGCTCACCTGAGCACAAAGGTGAGCTATTGTGATCATTCTTTGTCCGTCGGACGTCGTCAGACCGTGTATGCGTGCGTCCGTTGTCAACTTTTGCTTTAAACAACTTCTTCTCCAAAACTGCTGGACAGATTTTGAATAATTTCACAGGAATGTTCCTTGGGTGACCCTCTACCAAAATTGCTTAAATCGTTCTGCTCGGGTGAACAAGATGGCCATCAGAGCTAAAAATAGAAAAACCTGTAAACGACTTCTCCTCTATAACCAGTGCATAGATTTGAAATAATTATACAGGAATGTTCCTTTGGTGACACTATACCAAAATTGCTCAAACCGTTCCGCTTGGATGAACAAGATGGCTGCCAGAGCTAAAAATAGAAAAACCTTTAAACGACTTCTTCTCCTTTATCCAGTGAATGGATTTCAAAATGATTTTACAGGAATGTTCCTTGGTTGACCCTCTACCAAAATTGCTCAAATTGTTCCGCTCGGGTGAACAAGATGGCCGCCAGAGCTAAAAATAGAAAAACCTGTTAACAACTTCTCCTCCTTAACCAGTGCATGGATTTTGAAATTATTTCACAGGAAGGTTCCTTGGGTGACTCTCTAACAAAAATGCTCAAACCATTCCGCTCAGATGAACAAAATGGCCGTCAGAGCTAAAAATAGAAAAACCTTTAAACGACTTCTTCTCCCTAACCAGTGGATGGATTTCAAAATAATTTCACAGGAATGTTCCTTGGGTGACCCTCTACCAAAATTGCTCAAATTGTTCCGCTCGGGTGAACAAAACGGCTTCCAGAGCTAAAAATAGAAAAGCCTTTAAACGACTTCTTCTCCTTAACCAGTGGATGGATTTCAAAATAATAATTTCACAGGAATGTTCCTTTGGTGACCCGCTACCAAAATTGCTCAAATTGTTCCACTCGGGGGGTGAACAAGAAGGCCACCAGAGCTAAAAATAGAAAAACCTTTAAACAACTTCTCCTCCTTAACCAGTGCATGGAGTTTGAAATAATTTCACAGGAAGGGTCCTTGAGTGACCCTCTACAATAATTGCTCAAACCGTTAATTATGAGCGGATGAACAAGATGGCCACCAAAATAGAAAAACCTTTAAATGACTTCTTCTTAACCAGTGGATGGGTTTCAAAATAATTTTACAGGAATGTTCCTTGGGTGGCCCTCAACCAAAATTTCTCAAAATGTCCCGCTGGGATGAACAAGATGGCCACCAGAGCTAAAAATAGAAAAATCTTTAAAAGTATTCTCTTCCTTAACTATTGGATGCATTTTGAAAAAAAAAATGCACAAGAATGATCCTTGATGGACCCTCTACCAAAATTGCTCAAACTGCTCTGCTCGGATGAACGAGATGGCCACCAGGGCTAAAAATACACAAAAACTGTAAATATCTTCTGGCCCTTAAAGGTGCATTATTGAGCTATCTAGAAAAAATGCTTCCAAAAATAAAATACATATAGCCGGTATTTTTTCTTTAAAACAATACAAATGAATACATTTTATGCAAAAATGCGAACAATTATGATGACAGGTAAACGAGTTTGAGAGGGATTCCCTAACTAGGTTTCGAACACTAGTTAGATCTATTTTTAGTTCGTGACAAAAAAAGAATCCCCATATATGACGTTATGCGACGTTCCTTTTTGGCCTTGTTTGCTTAGGCCATGCCTGAATCGGAAAAAAATATGACGCTGAATACCATGCCATAAGTAAAGACACCAAGAGACGATACTGTCGCCATGTATGTGTAAAGTGTTAGATTTATTTTTAGAACAGAAATTCCGAACACATGTTCAGAGCGAAGGGTAAACACAAATGAAAACGACCATTTTCACAAAGTTCTGAAGCTGTATTTGGCTCCAAAAGTGTACACATGACAAAGGAGTATGCATTGAAGATAAAAAACAGAAAAAAAAATTTGAGACCTGGTAGCTCAATAATGCACCAGGAAATAGTCTGGATGGATTTCGATATAATTTCACAGGAATGTTTCATGGGTGACCCTCTATTCAAATTGTTCAAACAATTCTGCTGGGATGAAAAAGGTGGCCGCTAGAGCTAAGAATAGAAAAACTTTGAAATAAATTTTCCTGCTTAACCAGTGGATGGATTTCGAATTAATTTCATTATGATAACACACCCGTGTGTCTTAGTGCATTTTTCATATCTCCAAAATTGCATCTTTGCTGATGAAAATCCATGATATTTTTCTTATCAATGCTCAAAACATAGGTTGGTGCTCGTTAGTACGGCCTCATTGACGCCGTTCTAACGAGTACCCACAACCTATGTCTTGGAGTAGAAATAAGAAAAATAATTTATACCCCCATAAACTCCAGTTTTCTCTATATGGAGTGGGGTTTAGGGGGTCTTCATTTCACAGACTTGTGTTAAAATTGCTCAACCCGTTGTGCTTGGGTGAACAAGATGGCTAAAATTATAAAAACCTTGTGTCAACCAAAATTGCTCAAACCCTCTACTCTACCATATATTATCTACAATTTCATGTGTACAATATGAATCATGTAAGCGATCCAGTGCCATCATGGCCCTGTTGTTCATTAAGATAACTCACCCGTGTGACATAGTGCATTTTTCAAAATGACTAATTTTCTGATGAAGGTCTATAATATTTTTCTTATAAATACAGTCGAACTTCGATGGGTCGAACTCGGTAGGCTCGAACACCACATTTTGGTCGAACTGACTTTTCAGTCCCGGCAAAATCCCTATTCATTTTAACTAAACATGCCACCCTTGGCTCGAACCACGATGGCTCGAACCCTCGAACTCTAAGCCTGGTCCCTAGAGTGCATTTTCTATGTAAAATCCCACTGATGGCTCGCACTAATTACCTTTTTAAAAATTCCACTTTTATCGATCAAGTCACGCAGGCGCGTGATCAGTATCATAATACGGACCAAAAATACGGCTCATCATTCACTCTTAAATTATGACCGATAAATGTACCGGAAGTCACCAAAATCGCCGCAGCTGTGATAAAAAATAATAGTACACAAAGATGGATCTTGCCGAGTTGGACTCCAATGGCTCGAACAACCGATGGCTCGAACTTTTTTCGGCGGTCCCAGCGAGTTCGAGCCATCGAAGTTCGACTGTAGTGCAAATATATGTTGTGGGTGCTTGTTAGAACTGCCTCATTGAGGCAGTTCTAATGTGTACCTATAACCTATGTCTTGGAGCAAAAATAAGAAAATAATGTATTCCCTGGTAAACCCCAGTTTTCTGTATATAATGTGTATAAATGTAAATGTTATAAATGTTATATGACAGACTGCATGCATGGTAGTTAACCCAATCACGGTTGACAACTTTGCTTCCCTCTTTAATTGCACGCCTGTGGGTCAGGCCTCAGATTCTGTGACGGTTCCAGCATAAAGGCTTATTGAGAATTAGAGAGATCTAATTCAAGGTAATGTTGGTTGGTGCCTGATGCTCTCTATCTCTGGTCGAGCCCATCAGAGTCTTAACTGTTGGTTTTCTTTTGCTCCAGCATTTCAGTGGTTTCTTGCTGTCGAGTCCTCACCGTTGTTTCATCTCTGTGGTTGTTTGATTAGTTGTGTTCACGGAGATGTTGCGCTGGTGAGTTAGGAGGCCTTCATGCGGCCTGAACAAATTATTTGTCTAAATCGCGACAGAAGTAAGGGGGAGGATTGTGGCCACGTAAAATCGATTTAAGCCACCAAGTGGAATTCGTTTCCGCTGACCGTACCAAGGCGGTTCTTCTGTCGGGGTTTATTTTTGTTATGGTTTGTCTTTGGTTGTTTGTGTCGCTTATATTATTTTATTTTGGATAGCCTATTGGTCATTTTGTGGGAAAGTAACTCCTTTTGGCTTTCCGCTGTTGATGTTACCATTAGGTATTTTGTTTCATGTTTGTGTTTCTTTCCCTTTGGTGTCTCTGAGGGGAGCTGTGGATTGATTGTATCGATTCCTGATCATTGCCACCACTTCTATTCGATGGGGTGTTCATTTCACAGACTTGTTCGCATTTATTTACATCAATTTTGATATTTTGTGGACATGCTCTATGTTTGTTTCTTTTCAGATTTTCAAGACCCTTATGCAATAGTAGTGCTTCTTCAGAATGACCTAGTTGTCATAGATCTCACGAGTCCAGGGTAAGTTCAATCATTCTTTCTAACAAATGGAATTTTCCTCCTTGCATTTAGCAGGAATCTGATAGGGGTGTCTGGTTGAAGTATTTTCAGATATTTATTTACACTGTTAGGCATTCAGTTTATGAATTTGTAGCAATAAATTACATCAAGTAATTTGATTGGTTGATAGACAGAAATGGGTGTGGCTTAAATGAATATGCAGCAAGATAAGGGTTAACATGTCTTGGTGCAAGTAGGAAATCACCTTCTTGTATTTTCAAAATATCTATGACAATTTTTCATGATATTGCTATAAATTGTGTTAATACATGCTTAACATAGAGAAAATAAATCAACACACTGATAGCACTGGCGAGTTGTGCAGGCTGGAAAAATAGTCCTGAAGCTGTACTTGTACGCTTAACCCACCCCTAAAGGGTACCTTGGAAAACAGTTCAGGCTCAGATCAGACGCCACAGAATGTGGTGTCTGATCAGGGCCTGCACTATTTACTAACAGAAAAATCTACTTGTCCAACATATAGCAATGGAAGAGTCTTGTAGTATACAATGGGTTAAAGCATGTTTCAGAACTAAAAAACATTTTCATGCTGGCACAGTGTTGCAGAGCCTTTGATGCTTACAGTCATGTGGTTGAGACCATGCGCTAGCAACCTGGGAGAACTTGTGCATCTAGTTGGTAGCTCATGATCATTTGAAGAAAATAAACTGTATAATGCTAAGGGGCCTATCTTATGTGTTTGCTCCTTAATTCTTGCAGGTACCCCTGTTTTGAGAATCCTTATCCAATGGATATCCATGAATCTCCTGTTACTGCGTGCCAATACTTTGCTGATTGTCCGACAGATCTTATACCAGCTTTTTACTCAGTAGGCTCCAAACAGAAAAGAACCGGCTTTAGCGAGAAGGTAAATGTTGGCCTAGTATGTTGAACATAGGTGCATGTAGATTGACCACATGTCTGGATAATCAGTGACGTCAATTTAGACCATATTTGGATACCTGCTGGGTTGACAACAGTCTTTCATGGAGATTGATCAAGAAATATTTCTCTCCCTTCCGCTGATCAAATAAGGGCAGTTGCCAGTTTCAGGGTAAAGAATGTGCAGTGTACTGGCTAAGAGCTTATGTATAAGCCTGTCCTGGAAAGTATGGTTTGGTAAACTGATTGGTTCAATATGGCTTTAATATTGCTGACTGAGCCATTAAACTCCAAACAAAGAAATTTATGAGTCATGTGGGAATCTTTATAGGCTCAAGGCTTGGTGGTTTTGTTTCTTTGTATTGGAGTTTAATGGCCCAGTCAACACTATTTAGGTCAGCTCCCCTCCCCTCCCCCCCCCATCGGGGCTTGAAGAAATAGAAGAGCTGCGTGATGCTTCCACGCAGAGCTGAAACCGACCTGCACACAAGTACTGGTCAAACCCTTAGAGGATCTAAGCCTGCCCAGGCAAAGCGGTGTGATTCAGACTGTCCATGCTTAAAAACCCTATTGGTTTCATTGGGCGTCAGGGCTTGAGGTGTCATTTCATCTCAATGTCGGGTAAAAGTACCACAAAATTGGAAGCAACATTCCAAAATGACCTGAACAGTGTTGACTGGGATGTTAAACCTCAAATCAAACAAACACTATTTAGGTCATTTTTTAGCCAGTCAGTTTACCTGCACACACTTTTCCTGGGCAGGCTTATACGCAAGAGGTTAACCAGCACAGTGCACATTCTTTCGCCAGAAACTGACAGCTGCCCTTCATGATTCAGCGGAAGGGTGAGAATGACAGTAGAAAAGATTTTATGATCAATCTCCACAAAAGAATCTTGCCGACCCTGACAAATATCGAACTCACATCCTTCTGATCACCAGTCAGATGCGCATCCGACAGAGCTACCGACACCGGCGGAGCTCAGTAGTATGGCAAGGCTCAGTTGTCTGTCTATTATCTGTGTGTTGTCTACCAACATCTTCAAACATCTCAACTGAAACCACGGTCAAATTTCATATGGAGCATCCATGGGATTTGGAAACCAAAGTTTGTGGGGTCCAGGTTACATGACCAAAATAGCCATGACCAAAATGGCTGCCATGCCAGTATATGGTAAAAACCCACCAAAAATCTTCTCCTGAACCAATGGGCAAACTATCATGAAACTTTGTACACAGCATTAGGGACTCAAGCCAATCATAATCTGTTCAAATGATGACCCTTGATCCATTTTAGGCCGAGGTCAAATTGCAACCTGGAATCTGAAAATTGGTTGGTGCAGTAAGCTAAATAAATACCCTACTCAGTTGCATATTGCCCAAAGTTTTTTCCCTCAAATTACAGGGTCAAGTTCAGGTTATGGGTAATCTGTCCAAATAATTTCGGGACTGCTTGTCAGCTGAAATTACGTTGTATCTCAATGTCAAGCTTTATCCTTTTACAATTCTCCTCATAATCAACTTAAAGGTGCATTATTGAGCTATCTGGAAAAAATGCTTCCAAAAATAAATACATATAGCTGGTATTTTCTTTAAAACAATACAAATGAAAGCATTTTATGCAAAAATGCAAACAATTATGATGACAGGTAAACGAGTTTGAGAGGGATTCCCTAACTAGGTTTCGAACACTAGTTAGATCTATTTTTAGTTCCTGACAAAAATAGGATCCCCATATATGACGTTATGCGACGTTCATTTTTGGCCTTGCTTGCTTAGGCCATGCCTGAATCGGAAAAAAATATGACGCTGTTACCATGCCATAAGAAACGACACTCAGAGACGATACTGTCGCCATGTATGTGTAAAGTGACGGATTTATTTTTAGAACAGAAATTCCGAACACATGTTCAGAGCGAAGGGTAAACACGAATGAAAACGACCATTTTTGCAAAGTTCTAAAGCTGTATTTGGCTCCAAAAGTGTACACATGGCAAAGGAGTATGCATTGAAGATAAAAACCAGAAAAAAAATTTTGAGACCAGGCGGTAGCTCAATAATGCACCTTTATAACGATCTCAATTACTCAGGCTTGAAAAGTCCTGGAATTTTACCTTGTTCCTGGAAAACTCCTTGAATTCTTAAAAAAGTGCACCTTGTCCTGGAATACAGTGTAGTCCTGGAATTTTGGAAAATTCTCCTTGAGATTAAACATATTTTATTGCAAAAAGCGCAAAGGAATTGGACTCTAGTTATGATGACATTAGATTGTCCTCTCTCTACAACAATACAATAAATAGTTTCAATGGTCAATTCCTTGAGAATTACAATATGTGCTTGAATTTTTGGAAATACTTCTTGAAAATAATGATAGGTCCTTGAAAACCATTCTCGAGAATGCGATGAAATGAAAGAAAATTGCTAAATTGGTAAAAAAAAAAACGCAGCATGGTGCCATATTTAGATTCAGTTAGCTATAGTCCTGGCATTTATCACTAGCGCCCATGTTATCTGGGTAGTACGAATCAAGCGCAACCGGAAGGGGACTGCTTGCACAGCGGAAAATAGGAAAATATCAGAAACCACAGCTTCATCTATTGGACCTCTGCCAAGTTGTTCAAATTGTTGCCATGGGCTAAAAGTGACCCTGCCCAGGGGCCCACATGTTTTCCATAGGCTTATATAGGGAAAACCTTACAAAACTCTTCTCATCTGAAACCAGAAGACCCAGGCCTTTGATATTTGGTACATACATTTATCTAGTGGAATTCTGCCAAGATTGTTAAAATTATAAGTGCTGTGCTAAGTGAAAATGTCCTTTAGCATGTGCACCCACCAAAGACTCAGATCAGGCTGCCACACATCTGCCCAGTTGGATGAGTATTCACTGCTGTATAGATGAGCTGTGGCCCAGTGTTTTATCATGTAAATATTTCAAGCTGTATCTTGACAGGGGATACTAGTGGTTTACACAGGCTGATTGGAGTGTTGGCTGAGCACAAATACCTGAAGACCCATTTTCACATGGCACTACTCATATGCTGTTTCATCATTTACCTTTTTGGGGAAATGGGAGCACCAGGCAGATTTTTCTGCCATTTGTTAAAGGGAGACAACTTTTGGACTTCCTTTATGCTTTTCGGTAAGCCCTCTCCCACAGAAAAAGGGGTCTACTCTTAACTCTCCTCAGGAGCAAATTCTTTCCTCTTAGAGTTGACCCCTTTTGACATGGGAGACAAAAATCATTTTGCAGAAGTTGCCTCCCCTTGTTCTTGCTTAAAGCATCATGTCAGATATCCACACCTTATTTGAGCCATGTAGTGAGTAAACTAGTTATATTGCACTTATGAACAACAAAAGTGTAGATCAGCTGGCACATCCCCACTGTCTGATCAACACCTTAGTACCCACAGCTTAGATAGTAAAATTTCTCTAGATTTAACCCATTACATATGGCAAACCCCTAAAGGGGTACCTTGGCAAACAGTGTAGGCCCAGAACAGACACCCCAGAACGCCCCCTGTGATCAGGGCCTTCACTATTTGCTGACAGAATTTTCCTTCAAAAATAGAAGAAAAACGAAAAAAAAAGGCCTGACACCCCTCATATGACAATTAGACTTTTCCAACATTTAGCAATGGAAGAGTCCACTAGCATAGAATGGGTTTATATTGTCAATTTCAAGACAGTTGCTAGTCTGTGTAGCTGAGGAGGCCTGTTTGGGTCAAACCTGTTCAAAATCACTGATGGCAGGTTTTCTTACAAAGAGGCTTATTTTGTGTTTCAGAGCTGGCCAGTCAAGGGCGGAGAATGGGGTACCGCTACCTGTAGTTATCCTGAGATTATTATTACTGGGTAAGAATGAACTGCATGAAATGTTCTACAATTTAGCTCAACCCTAGAAACACAACAGAATTTTTACAGCAGACACTAATTTTATGTTCAGCAAAAAAAGATCCAGGTCAGCTTACGCCATGCCCTGTTGTCTATAGTCCAACATCCGTCATCTGTCCATTGTTAGCTTTTTAGCTCACCTGTCAGGTAGTGACAAGGTGAGCTTTTGGGATCACTTTTTGTCCGTCGTCCGTCGTGCGTCCATCCGTGCGTGTGTGCATCAGTGCGTCCCTAAACTTTTCTTGTGAACACACTAGCGGTCACAGTTTTGGGCCAGTCATCATCAAACTTGGTCAGAATGATAATCATGACAATATCTCGGTCAAGTTCGAATATGGGTCATGGCAGGTCAAAAAGTAGGTCAGTAGGTCAAATCAAAGAAAAACCTTGTGAACATTCTAGAGGACAAAGTTTTGGGCCGATCGCCATCAAACTTGCTCAGAATGATCATCTTGACAATAACTCAGTCAAGTGCGAATATGGGTTATGCCGGGTCAGAAAGTAGGTCAGTAGGTCAAATCATAGAAAAACCTTGTGAACACTCTAGGGGCCACAGTTTTGGTCAGATCATCATCAGTCTTGCTCAGAATGATCGTCTTGACAATATCTGGGACAAGTTCGAATATGGGACATGTCGGATCATAGAAAAACCTTTTTGAATACACTAGAGGCCACAGTTTTGGTCCGATAATCATCAAACTTGCTCAGAATGATTATCTTGACAATATCTCGGTCAAGTTTGAATATGAGTCATGTCGGGTCAAAAAGTAGGTCAGTATGTCAAATCAGAGAAAAACCTTGTGAACACACCAGAGGCCACGGTTTTGGTCCGATCATCATCGAACTTGCCCAGAATGATCATCTTGACAATATCTCAGTCAACTTCGAATATGGGTGTTGTCGGGTCAAAAAAGTAGGTCAGTAGGTCTAATCATAGAAAAACCTTCTGAACACACTAGAGGCCACAGGTTTGGTCCAATCATCATCAAACTTGCTCAGAATGAGCATCTTGATAATATCTTGGTCACATTCGAATATGGGTCATGTCAGGTCACAATGTAGGTTGGTAGGTCAAATCATAGAAAAAGCTTGTGAATACACTAGAGGCCACAGTTTTGGTCCAATCATCATCAAACTTGCCCAGAATGATCATTTTGACAATGTCTCAGTCAAGTTCGAATATGGGTTATGCCGGGTCAAAAAGTAGGTCAGTAGGTCAAATCAGAGAAAAACCTTCTGAACACACTAGAGGCCACAGTTTAGGTTCGATTATCATAAAACTTGCCCAGAATGATCACCTTGACAATATTTCAGTCACGTTCGAATACGGGTCATGTTGGGTCATAAAGTAGGTCAGTAGGTCAAATCATAGAAAAACCTTGTGAACACACTAGAGGTCACAGTTTTGGTCCGATTATCATCAAACTTGCTCAGAATGATAGTCTTGACAATATCTCGGTCAAGCTCAAATACGGGTCATGTTGGGTCAAAAAGTAGGTCAAATCTTAGAAAAACCTTCTCAACACACTAGAGGCCACAGTTTAGGTTCGATCATCATAAATCTTGCCCAGAATGATCATCTTTACAATATCTCGGTCAAGTTCGAATACGGGTCATGTCAGGTCATAAAGTAGGTCAGGAGGTCAAATTATTTTAAAAACCTTGTGAACACACCAGAGGCCACAGTTTTGGTCCAATCATCATCGAACTTGCCCAGAATGATCATCTTGACAATATCTCAGTCAATTTCGAATATTGGTCATGTGTGGTCAATAAGTAGGTCAGTAGGTCAAATCATAGAAAAACCCTCTGAACACATTTGAGGCCACAGTTTTGGTCCGATCATCATTAAACTTGCTCAAAATGATTATTTGACTATGTCTAGGTTAATTTTGAATATGCGTCATGTCTGGTCAATAAGGTCAGTAGGTCAGATTGTTAAAAAACCTTGTGAACACACTAGAGGTCCCAGTTATGGTCCGATCATCATCAAACTTGCTCAGAATTATCATCTTGACAATATCTGGGTCAAGTTTGAACATGGGTCATGTGGTCAAAAAGTAGGCCAGCAGGTCAAATCATAGAAAAACGTTTTGAACACTCTAAGAGGCCACAGTTTTAGTCAAATCACCATTAAACTTGCTCAGAATGATCATCTGGACAATATCTCAGTTAAGCACGAATATGGGTCATGTAAAATCAAAAAGTAGATAGGTAGGTTAATTTGTCATAACTTCTGAACCGTTTGAGATAGAGCCTTCATATTTGGCATATAGGTTCCTTGTGACAAGGGCTTCCCACTCATATAAAGATTTGACCTGTGACCTTGACATGTGACCTACTTTATCATAACTTTAGAACCATATTAGATAGAGCCTTTATATTTGGCATGTATGTTCCTTGTGACAAGGTTTTCTTAACCATTTAAAACTTTTGACCCATGACCTTGACCTTTGACCTACTTTGTCATAACTTTTGAAGCATTTGAGATACAGCCTTCATATTTGGCATGTAGTTTCCTTTCTACAAGGGCTTTCTATTCATACATAAAATGATCTTTGACCTTTTTCCTTGACATTTGACCTATTTTATTTTAACTTTTGAACCATGTTGTGTAGATGACCGTCAAGGAAAATAGCATAAACGATTAACAAATGGTCACAACAGCTAAAAATAGAAAAACATTGTAAATTTGCTTCAAATGCGAACTCCTTCTAAACCCTTGGGCCAAGTGGATTTAAAACTTCACCGGAATGTTGCCTAGGTGACTCCCTACCAAAATAGTTAAAACTCATTCCACTCAAAAGAACAAGATGGCTGCCAGAGCTAAAAATAAAAAAAAACTTCAAACGACAATTCCTTCAGTACCCTTGGGCCAATTTCATTAAAACTTCGAAGTAATGTTGCTTAGATGACCATCTACCAAAAAGGCTAAAACGATCCTGCTCCGATGAACAAAATGGCCACCGGAGCTGAAAATGGATAAATATTGTAAATTTGATTCAAACGTAAACTCCTCCTAAACCCTAAGGCCAATTTGATTCAAACTTCACAGGAATGTTGCCTAGGTTACTCCCTACCAAATAAGCTAAAATCACTCTGCTGATAAACAAGATGGCCACCAGAGCTAAAAATAGAAAAGTACTCGAGACAGTGACAAACAGGTGAGGGAACCAGGGCCCTGTGGGCCCTCTTGTTAGCTCACCTGAGCTGAATGCTCCGGGGGAGCTATTTTGATAGGTCACCGTCCGTCGTCGTCGTTGTCCGTCCGTCTTTGATGTCTGTCCGTCCACAATCCTTTTAAAAGACATCGCCTCCTAAACCACTGAACAGATTTTGACCAAACTTGACTGAAATGATCTTTGGGTGGTCCTCTATCAAAGTTTTTCAGAGAATTCCATTCCATGTAGAACTCTGACTGTCATGGGAAAATAAGAAAAAACCTTGGAAAATCTTCACGTCTGAAACCAGAAAGCCCAGGGTCTTTGATATTTGATATGAAGCTTCATCTAGCGGACCTCTACCAAGATTGTTTAAATTATAGCCCTGGGACCAAAAATGGCCCCGCGCCGGGGGGCACTGGTTTTACATAGGCTTATATAGAGAAAACCTTCAAAAATCTTCTTGTCTGAAACCATTTGAGATATTTTCAATAAACTTCACAGATATGTAGAGCACCGTGAGAAGACATTGCAGAACATTTGAACTGTAAGTCTGATTATCCTTCTTTTGGAATTATTGCGCTTTTAACATAGCCATTACTGTCATAGTTTCATGTCCACTCCTTAACTCTGATACTATATGAAATATTTTCACAAAATTTCATAGATATGTAGAACAAAATGGGACAACATGCAGAACATTTGAACTGTAAAGTAGAAGTAAAACAAAGATCAGAAATCGACACAATTAACTTACTCCACCCATCAAAGACACCAAAGGGAAAGAAATACAAACATTAAGCGATCAGACCATAATGGAAACCCAAATAAAGGAAGGCCATAAGGACAGTTACTTTCCCACAAAAAGGCCATATGGCCAGCCAAAATAAAAAGACACAAGTGATACACACAGCAAGTAACAAACAACAGCATAAATAAATCGCGACAGAAGAACCGCCTTGGAACGGTCAGTGGAAAGATTTCAACTGGGGGGCTTAAATCGATTTTACGTCGCCACCATTCTCGCCCTTACTTCCGCCACGATTTTGACAAAAATTTGTTCAGTCCGCATGAAGGCCTTCTAACTCATCAGTGCAACATCTCCGTTAACACAAATAATCAAAGAACCACAGAGGTGAGACAATGGTGAGGACTCGACAGCAAGAAACCACTGAAATGCTGGAGCAAAAGAAAACCAACAGTTAGCATCCGATGGGCCCAACCAGAGACAGAGCATCAGGCACCAACCAACATTACCTTGAATTAGATCTCTCTAATTCTCAATAAGCCTTTACGTTGGTACCGTCATAGAACCTGAGGCCTGACCCACTGGCGTGCAATTAAAGAGGGAACCAAAGTTGCCAACCGTGATTGGGTTAACTACCATGCATGCAGTCTGTCGTATAATATCCATGTTGTACCCAATCTTTTTATATCGAAGAATGATTTTACGAAATTGGGTGCTAAAGTCATTGAGGTTATATATTTTTCTGAATTTATATACTAAGTCACCATGAAATTCGGGTTCCGATAGACCTTGTTGCAGGAGAGATGGTGTCTATAAAATTTTGAAAAGGCTTTGCGTAGTTTATGGTACCGATAACCCTGATTAAGAAGTTTAGCTGTTCATAATTTATTAAGAGTGTTGAAGTCAGTTACATGACTACACACTCTAGCAAATCAAATTAATTGCGAAATATAAACGCCATAGGATGTAAGTCTGATTATCCTACTTTTGGAGTTATTGACCTTTGAACAGCCTTTTCTATCATAATTTTGTGTCCACGCCATAATTCTGATAACATTTGTGATATTTTCAAGAAACTTCATAGATATGTACAGCATTTCTATCATGCAGTCTGTTTGAAGCACTATATCTCCTGAACCTAATGATGGATTCTGACTAAACTTGCATGGTTACATCACTATGATAGGGGAATACACCAGTTAGGTTTTGATGGCCTTGACCTCATTTTACAGGGCACAGGCCGCCCAAAACTGTCAATTTTTTGGCCGGAAATGACTTGTCTGCACCCTTTCACATGGACGAATGGTGGTATCCTTGTATCTACATGTACTCTGTAAACAGTAGATATTTTAAGGTAACTTCACACAAAGGTTAAGCACCATGAAAATAAGAATTGTAATTCTGGTTTACCTCCTCTTTTGGTGCTATGACTCTTTGAACATTGAAAATATTCCTCTGTCATGTATTCTTGTCAACTTTATTTAGGGAAAGACTAATGCACCTTGACTTTGAATTCCTTTTCGACAGTGTTATGGTACTCTTTTTTTTTCACGTAAATGTAGTGGCGGGGGAGGATGCAGTGCTTGCAGCGCTTTTATTTTGCTTGGGTTTCTTTCGAATATGGAAGCTTCTGATTGAATTATTCCCCTGTGACTGTTGGAAAGTTTGAAAGAATTTCGAAAATTTACCATTTTGGTGAAATTTAATATTTCGATGACAAAGTTGGAATCATATGGAATGAATTATACTTTGTGGATTTTATTGATGTGTAGACTCCGACGAATCACTCACAAACTTAACATAAAGCCCTTTGGGATTCATGCAGTTTGTGATTGACGGAAGTTTACACATTGAATGAAATTCATTCCTACAGTAAAACCCAATTATTGTTTATAAATGAGTTTATGGTTCTGTATGATGTCATTTAACTCTTTCTGTCCTGTACACTGAAACAGATACCTATGCAATTAGTGTAGATCCAGATAAGACAGCTCATAATCAGCCTGTTTCATCTGGATCTACACTCTACATCATGATAACAAGTCCATGAAATGAACGCCCCCTTAAATCACACTTTATATTGTGAAAATTGGGATTGACGGGGCTATACATTATTTTCTTATTTCTGCTCCAAGACATAGGTTTGTGGGTACTCGTTAGAACTGCCTCAATGAGGCGGTTCTAACGAGCACTCATAACCTATGTTTGCAGGATATATAAGAAAAATATCACAGATTTTCAATCAGAAAAATAACCATTTTGGAGATGTGAAAAAATGCATTATGTCAAACGGGTGTGTTATCGTAATGGTTTCTGAGTATAATTTTGACTTGAACCCTTATATGCAACAATGGATATGCCCACATGCAATGATGGAAGAGGTCATTTTAGGAACTCAAGAATGTTGGGTAAAAAGGCTGGACTATGGCAAGACTGTACTAAACATTGCTGTAATATGTTATTTCAGGCATGCTGATGGCTCTCTCAAGTTCTGGGATGCATCAGCAGGTATGTATAAGACACAAAGAATCTTAACCATTAACTTGCTTAATATTCCTTTAAGCCACACCCATTTCTGTCTATCAACCAATCAAATTACTTGATGTAATTTATTGCTACAAATTCATAAACTGAATGCCAAACAGTGTAGATCCTGATCAGATTCTTCAGAAGCCATCTGATCAGGATCTACACTGTTTGCAAAGATAGGTGTTGTCGTGAACAGCATGATAAGGGTTAAGTAAGTATGATATTTAGTAATGTCATTTGCAGCCCTCAGGTTTCCCTGACCAATCAGAATCAGTTCTGGTTAGTATAGGCATCCTGAGCATTGGAAATAACATAATGAAAACCATAATGAGATCACCTGCAACAAAGCCCTGAGCATGTCAGCTTATGCCGTGGCCTGTTGTCCGTCATCTGTTTTCTGTCCATTCGTCTGTTGCCCCTAGGTAGCTTTTCATATTTTCGACACACCACCCTATTAGTCCATTTGAGCCGAATTCTGACCCTGAGGGTTTGGTTGCACTAACAAATATAGGGATCATAAGTGACACGAATAAAATGATCCCTATATTTGATCCTCTATGTATCAGATACATGAGCATTTGACAGGTCTAGAGGAGGTTTGTTGAAGGTGGGGTCAAATTTAGTTCTGAGGGACCTGGCAAATGTTTATGCATTAAAGCAATCATGAATGATTTTATTCTTGTGTAGCTTATGATTTTACAGGTGATTTTTGTAAAACTTTTAGACCAAAGTCAAGATAAATTTGCCAGAATGCTATAAAAGTTGATAATAATTGGTTATTCTGGGTTGATGACACCCTGCAGCATAACATCACATACAGAAATTCTGGCTTTTCTTGAGAATTTTTAATTAAAAACAATAAACAGCAACTTCATTATTTGAACATGGATTTTTAAAACTTTTTTTAACATGACTTCTGGTCTAATCGACAATGTTTGAAAGTGTTGCTACAAAGATATGGACAAACTCATGATGGATTTTCATTCTCTGTTTCATAGGCTGCAGTATCCTTTGTGGTTTTACTGCCTGCTGGTTTCAGTGATACAGCAAATCATTGATCGGGGATGGGGGTGGGCATGTGGCTATTAACCCTTATCTTGGTGTTCACGACAACCCCTATCTTTCGAAACAGTATAGATCCAGATCAGATGGCTTCTGAAGAAGCCATCTGATCAGGATCTACACTGTTTGGCATTATGTTTATGAATTTGTAGCAATAAATTACATCAAGTAATTTGATTGGTTCAGAGGCAGAAATGGGTGTGGCTAAATTGAATATTCAGCAAGAGAAGGGTTAATCACAATTTAATATGGCAGAAGTACACTACAACCTCTTAATGACACTGTTCATTATTACTGTTTGGGGTGTAAAATGTTTAAACCTACTCAAAAAATGTATGAATTATAAAGGAAAATGACCCAAAATGTGATTTTTCTGTAAAATATTAACATTTTGGTTTGGATATAACAAGGTTGTTGAGCTAACACCGTTTTTTCATTGCACCCCATTGCAAACCTGTTATTATTTTAACTGTATGAGGGAGATTTGCCATTGTGATAAGGGAGATGTAAAGAATATATAGGGAAATTCTCAGTTCAAATGAGGGAGACTCAAAATTTTTAATAATATTTAGCATAAATTAGGCAAAAATGAGCATCAAAATGAGAGAGTCCCCCTCCTGATGAGGGAGGTATCACAGGTATGCCCCAACGACAGTGTTACAAAGAGGTTGTGGTGAACTGCATGTTACATATATGTTTGGGGAATAATGAAGAAAACTATTGCAAATTTGTATCTAAAAGCATACATGTGATATCTCCCAGATCATCCGGGAGGCTCCCGGAAATGGAGCTGATCTCCTGCACTCCCGGAAAGGACACAAAACTCCTCGGAAGCTGAATTTTTCTGGGGCAATTTTTTTCTGACTGTGAAAGTGACTCAGGTATCTTAATCTTTGGTGGGGGGTGGGGGTGGGTGTGGATGATTGACATCTATTTACGTACATACCCCATTTACTAAGTTACAGACTATAGGGGCCTTAATATGCTGACTCTAGTTTGTATAGCAAGACATTTACTAACAAGTTAAATAAATGTTAGTTTTTAGGACCGTCTGGAGAAAAATATAAAAATTTTGCTTTAAGATAAAGTTGCTAGACACAGTGAAATGAGTGTCTTCCTTACAGGAAGTAGAACCCAGTCTCCAGGAAATGAAAACCAAATCTCCAGCAAGGTCAGCAAAAGGTTATCACATGCATGTAAAAGACAAGGTCTAGCAATGTTACAGATGGCATTTAGTCATATAGTGTTGCTCTTATTCAGTACATAAAGTCATGTCTTAAAGATGATATGACCAGAAATGTAATAACACAATGGTTACTGGCACGTAACATCATGACACTGTCATAATATGATCAAACACAATTTTACTCTCATGGTTATTCCATATAAAATACAGGAAATTCCTCTATTAAGACCACCTAAAATGAAATCTAATTCTGCTATAAAAAGCTTATTTAGCAGGTTGCAGATATTCATCTTTTACATTTTCTGCATGCAGTGTCCTCTGGTCAGAGACCACCTTTGGTATTGTTCAAAAGTGGTCTTAAAGACCACTTTTGAACAGTCACAAAGATGGTCTTTAAATAGGAATTTTACTGTAATTGAAACTTACCAGAGGCTCTTTTCATAAACTTACATTTGAAATTACCAGGAGTGTAAGATCCTCTAATATATAATACATGTGTGTTATTGTTCTGTTATTTCTTTCAGTGACCTTACAAGTGTTGTACAAACTGAAAACTGCCAAAATTTTTGAAAAACCTAAGAACAAGACTTTGGAGGGTCAGGAGGATGACCCATTTGCCATATATTTAATATTCATGGACCAAGAGAGTCGACTGCTGTGTTTAGCAGGGGCCACTCATGTGATCTTGTTTAAATTCTCAAAACAGGAAGTGACTTTGGAAATTCCCGTAAGTGATTGGAGTGAATAGGTTGTAGGGCTTCAGTTAAGCAGCATTGGAGATAATTTAAATAGCATGGGTGGTAATGAAGGGAGCAAGCTCCTAAATAATCTCATTGAATTTCGTCCCTTGACACATCTGGGAACTGTTGAGCTTGTACCCTTGGTAGAAAAATGGTAAACAAAGCTGTTTGTTTGTTTGATTTTAGGTTTAACCTCCCTGTCAACACTGTATAGGTCATTTTGGAGATGTTGCTTCCAATTTTGTGGGACTGTCACCTGACATTGAGATGAAATGACATCTCAAGACCTGTCGTCCAATGAAACCAATTGGATATGCTTAGATTCTCTAAGAGTTTTTCCAGTATTTATGTGCAATCAGTTTCAGCTCTGCATGGAAGCATCATGTAGCCCATCTCTCAAAGCATTTTGTCTCTTATTTCTTTATTTGCGATTTATGAACAAATCTGGCTCTGCTGTCATGTGTACTTTGAACTTTGAATTTACCATTGAAATATGCAGGGCTTGAATATTATTTTGTCACAACCTTTGAACACAGAGCTAAACACTGTCAATTGATTTGGGTCCCTATATGTCGTGTTCTGTCTAATCTACAACCTTCAGACCTCTGAAGCATCTAGTGAAATAAGGCATAAAAAGTACACCAAAACCTCATTATAACATGGTTCATTATAACACTGTTTTGGATATAACACGGTTTCAAGACGGATCCCAAAAATGTATAGATTATATAGAAAAATGACCATAAATGGTCATTTTTCTGTACAATATATACATGTGTGTTTGGATATAACACGGTTGTTTAACTAACACGGTTCTGTTTTGAACCCCATTAATAGCGTTTTAAAGAGGTTGTGGTGTAATAAATTGGGGAAAAATACTTGACAAAGAACCAGTTTCATTGGTCATATTTTACTAGTGTGATAACTCCTTAGGATATTTGGGTCTTAATCAAACTTGGTCATTAAGTCAGCATCTCTGCCTCCTGGTGCCTCAGACGGTTTACTTCTAATGATCCTTGCACTTCAGGTATCTTTCTTGCATTCTGGTATTTTGGTTATGTTTTGGTAAATCTAGATATCATTCAGAAAGGGGTTAGTGGCTTTCTTTTGACACAAATGTCACAAATGTCACAAATATTCCTTTAGCTTGTTCTGTGAAAGAAAAGATCATATCACAATCATGTATGGTTATTGTGATGCACATTTAAATTTCACTTTTTTTCCTAACAAAAACCTCTTTTTTGTTCAGTGAAAAACATAACACAGTAATAAAAAAAAAAAAACCTTTTTATCAAAATGCTGCTTAACTGGAGTCCTAGAATTCATTGTTTTATTTCGATGGGATTTTTGTGTAATTCAAATTCAGTAAATTTGTGTATGGATTACTTACTGACAGTGTCAGACAGGTAAGTATAGTTTGAAATATTCTTGATTACAGTGTAACTTCATGAAAGTCATTTCATGCTGTTGATTCCTCACAGTAATCATTACGATGACACACCTGTGTGGCATTGTGTAATCTTTAAATCTCCAAAACTGTTATTTTCCGAAGAAGTTGGGTGATAATTTCCTTACTTTTACTCCAAACATAGGTTGTGGGTGGTTGTAAGAACTGCCTTATTAAGATGGTTCTAATGAGTACCCACAACCTATGTCTACGAACAGAAGTAAGAAAATGTATACTCCTGTAAACCCCAGTTTTCTCTATATAAAGTGGGGTGTGAGAAGGGTTCATTTCATGGACTTGTTAACATGATGATTGCTTGAGTTTTATGTTCTTGGAGATGTTGCACTTTGGAAGCCTTCATATGGACTGACATTATTTGTCAGCCCCCCCCCCCCCCCCCCCACACACACACACCTCTTCATCCACCAGGCCTGGCCAGTCTTCAGCTATATCTACTAACTGACCTGTGTTTGCAACATAGATACTGATCAGTCTCTTCATCCACCAGACCTGGTCAGTCTTCAGCTATATCTTCTAACAGGCCTGTGTTGGCAACATAGATACTGACCAGTCTCTTCATCCACCAGACCTGGTCAGTCTTCAGCTATATCATCTAACAGGCCTGTGTTGACAACATAGATACTGATCTGTCTTTTCATCCACCAGGTCTGGCCAGTCTTCAGCTATATCTACTAACAGACCTGTGTTGGCAGCATAGATACTGATCAGTCTCTTCATCCACCATGCCTTGCCAGTCTTCAGCTATATCTACTAACAGACCTGTGTTGGCAGCATAGATACTGATCAGTCTCTTCATCCATCAGTCCTGGCCAGTCTTCAGATATATCTACAAACAGACCTGTGTTTGCAACATTGATACTTATCAGTCTCTTCATCCGCCATGCCTGGCCAGTCTTCAGCTATATCTACTAACAGACCTGTGTTGGCAACATAGATACTGATCAGCCTTTTCATCCACCAGTCCTGGCCAGTCTTCAGCTATATCTACTAACAGACCTGTGTTGGCAACATAGATACTGATCAGCCTTTTCATCCACCAGTCCTGGCCATTCTTCAGCTATATCTACTACTAGACCTGTGTTGGCAAAATAGATACTGATCAGCCTTTTCATCCACCAGTCCTGAACAGTTTTCAGCTATATCTACAAACTGACCTGCGTTTACAACATAGATACTGATCAGTCTTTTCATCCAACAGGCCTGACTAGTCTTCATCTGTGTCTACTAACAGACCTGTGTTAGCAACATAGATACTATTTAGCCTTTTCATCCACCAGTCATGGCCAGTCTTTAGCTATATCTACTAACTGACCTGTGTTGGCAACATGGATACTGACCCCCCCTCCCCCCAACCTTTTCATCCACCAGGCCTGGTCAGGCTTTAACTATATCTACTAATAGACCTGTGTTGTCAACATAGATACCGATCAGTCTCTTCAACCACCAGTCCTGGCCAACTATGTCTAATAACAGACCTGTGTTGGCAACATAGATTCTGATGAGTCTTTTCATCCACCAGGCCTGGCGAGTCTTCAACTGTATCTACTAACAGACCTGTGTTAGCAACATAGATTCTAATCAGTCTTTTCATCCACCAGGCCTGACTAGTTTTCAACTGTATCTACTAACAGACCTGTGTTAGCAACATAGATACTGATTAGCCTTTTCATCCACCACTCCTGGCCAGTCTTCAGCTATATCTGCTAACTGACCTGTGTTGGCAACATAGATACTGACCAGTCTCTTCATCCACCAGACCTGGTCAGTCTTCCACTATATCTACTAACAGACCTGTGTTGGCAACATAGATACTGATCAGCCGTTTCATCCACCAGTCCTGACCAGTTTTCAGCTATATCTACTAACTTACCTGTGTTGGCAACATAGATACTGATCAGTCCCTTCATCCACCAGTCCTGGCCAGTCTTCAGCTATATCTGCTAACAGACCTGTTTTGGCAACATAGATCCTGATCAGTCTCTTCATCCACCAGTCCTGGCCAGTCTTTAGCTATATCTGCTAACAGACCTGTTTTGGCAACATTGTTACTGATCAGTCTCTTCATCCACCATACCTGGCCAGTCTTCAGCTATATCTACTAACTGACCTGTGTTGGCAACATAGATATTGATCACTCTCTTCGTCCACCAATCCTGGCCAGTCTTCAGCTATATCTACTAACAGGCCTGTGTTGGCAACATAGATATTGATCAGTCTCTTCATCCACCAGGTCTGGCCAGTCTTTAGCTATATCTACTAACAGACCAGTGTTGGCAACATAGATACTGATCAGTCTTTTCATCCACCAGGTCTGGCCAGTCTTCAGCTTTATCTACTAACAGACCTGTGTTGGCAGCATAGATACTGATCAGTCTCTTCATCCATCAGTCCTGGCCAGTCTTCAGCTATATCTACTAACAGACCTGTGTTGGCAACATTGGTACTGATCAGTCTCTTCATCTGCCATGCCTGGCCAGTCTTCAGCTATATCTACTAACAGACCTGTGTTGGCAACATAGCTACTGATCAGCCTTTTTATCCACCAGTCCTGGCCAGTCTTCAACTATGTCTTCTAACTGACCTGTGTTGGCAACATAGATACTGATCCGTCTTTTCGTCCAACAGGCCTGACTAGTCTTCAACTGCATCTACAAACAGACCTGTGTTAGCAACATAGATACTGATTAGCCTTTTCATCCACCAGTCCTAGCCAGTCTTCAGCTATATCTACTAACTGACCTGTGTTGGCAACATAGATACTGACCCCCCACCCCCCAATCCCCTCAACCTCTTCATCAACCAGGCCTGGCCAGGCTTTTACTATATCTACTAACAGACCCGTGTTGTCAACATAGATACCGATCAGTCTCTTCCACCACCAGTCCTGGCCAGTCTTCAACTATGTCTACTAACAGACCTGTGTTGGCAACGTAGATTCTGATCAGTCTTTTCATCCACCAGGCCTGACTAGTCTTCAACTGCATCTACAAACAGACCTGTGTTAGCAACATAGATACTGATTAGCCTTTTCATCCACCAGTCCTAGCCAGTCTTCAGCTATATCTACTAACTGACCTGTGTTGGCAACATAGATACTGACCCCCACCCCCCAATCCCCTCAACCTCTTCATCCACCAGGCCTGGCCAGGCTTTTACTATATCTACTAACAGACCCGTGTTGTCAACATAGATACCGATCAGTCTCTTCAACCACCAGTCCTGGCCAGTCTTCAACTATGTCTACTAACAGACCTGTGTTGGCAACGTAGATTCTGATCAGTCTTTTCATCCACCAGGCCTGACTAGTCTTCAACTGTTTCTACTAACAGACCTGTGTTAGCAACATAGATACTGATTAGCCTTTTCATCCACCAGTCCTGGCCAGTCTTCAGCTATATCTACTAACAGACCTGTGTTGGCAACATTGGTACTGATCAGTCTCTTCATCTGCCATGCCTGGCCAGTCTTCAGCTATATCTACTAACAGACCTGTGTTGGCAACATAGCTACTGATCAGCCTTTTTATCCACCAGTCCTGGCCAGTCTTCAACTATGTCTTCTAACTGACCTGTGTTGGCAACATAGATACTGATCCGTCTTTTCGTCCAACAGGCCTGACTAGTCTTCAACTGCATCTACAAACAGACCTGTGTTAGCAACATAGATACTGATTAGCCTTTTCATCCACCAGTCCTAGCCAGTCTTCAGCTATATCTACTAACTGACCTGTGTTGGCAACATAGATACTGACCCCCACCCCCCAATCCCCTCAACCTCTTCATCCACCAGGCCTGGCCAGGCTTTTACTATATCTACTAACAGACCCGTGTTGTCAACATAGATACCGATCAGTCTCTTCAACCACCAGTCCTGGCCAGTCTTCAACTATGTCTACTAACAGACCTGTGTTGGCAACATAGATTCTGATCAGTCTTTTCATCCACCAGGCCTGACTAGTCTTCAACTGTTTCTACTAACAGACCTGTGTTAGCAACATAGATACTGATTAGCCTTTTCATCCACCAGTCCTGGCCAGTCTTCAACTATATCTACTAACTGACCTGTGTTGGCAGCATAGATACTGATCAGTCTCTTCATCCACCAGACCTGGTCAGTCTTCAACTATATCTACTAACAGACCTGTGGTGGCCACATAGATACTGATCAGCCTTTTCATCCACCAGTCCTGACCGGTCATCTGTCCATTTGTTTGCTGATGATTGTGTCCTTTGTAGGAATATATATTCTTCTTCTGACTGTCTTATTCTACAAGATGACCTGAATCAACTAGCACAGTGGGAGGCCAATTGGCAGATGAAGTTCAATGTGGCCAAATGTCATTCAATGAGGGTGTCGCGACACCCTCCGGACAAACAAATTAAGTTTGACTATAAACTACACCAGCAAATCTTGGAGCAGGTTCAATCTGCCAAATATCTTGGTATCACCATCACTGATGATCTTGATTGGGGTCAACACGTTTTAGAAATAACATCAAAAGCAACTAGGACTTTAGGATTTCTTAGACGAAACTTGGCTTTTGCACCTAGGCAGACAAAGGATGTTGCATATAAAACATTGGTTCGCCCTCAGCTAGAATATGCATCACCCATTTGGCATCCCTATGTTAAAACTCAGATTCAGCAGGTGGAGAAGGTGCAGAGGACAGCTGCTCGATGGACCTGCCAACGATGGCGCAATAGAAGCAGCGTCGCTGACATGCTTAACAAGCTGGAATGGCCGTCCCTAGAGGCCCATCGTGAGCAGTCCTCTTAACCTTCTTCTATAAGATACATTAAGGTACAGTGGCTGTAAATAAAGATAAATACTTGACCCCTGTGACAGTTCCAACCCGAACAAGGGCATCAAAAGTAAACATTTACAGTATCACAAGTACAAGTCCTACAGTGATGCCCTGAAAAATTCCTTCTTCCCTTGGACTATTCCCCTGTGGAATAGTCTTCCCTCTTCTGTGGTAAATGCTAAGACTGCAGAGGAAATCAAAGCCCATACAGTGAAAGATTGAGACTCAGAGGTATGCCTTTAAGTATACCTCTGTTATTTAGATTCTAAATAGTTTTAAGAACTCATCCAGTGACTTTTTTTTTTAAGCTAAATTCTAAATTTAGCTACGCACCCAACTGAGGTAATGGCCAAATATGACCGACTCAGTATAAGAAGATAGATAGATAGTCTTCAGCTATATCTACTAACTGACCTGTGTTGGCAACATAGGCACTGATCAGTCTCTTCATCCACCAGTCTTGGCCAGTCTTCAGCTATATCTGCTAAGAGACCTGTTTTGGCAACATTGGAACTGATCAGTCTCTTCATCCGCCATGCCTGGCCAGTCTTCAGCTATATCTACTAACAGACCTGTGCTGGCAACAAAGATACAGATCAGTCTCTTCATCCACCAGGCCTGGCCAGTCTTCAGCTATATCTACTAACAGACCTGTGCTGGCAACAAAGATACAGATCAGTCTCTTCATCCACCAGGCCTGGCCAGTCTTCAGCTATATCTACTAACAGACCTGTGTTGGCAACATAGATACTGATCAATCTTTTCATCAATCAGTCCTGGCCAGTCTTCAGCTATATCTAATAACAGACCTGTGTTGGCAACATAGATTCTGATCAGTCTCTTCATCCACTATGCCTAGCCAATCTTCAGCTATATCTACTAACTGACCTGTGTCGGCAACATTGGTACTGATCAGCCTCTTCATCCATGTCTGGCCATTCTTCAGCTATATCTACTAACAGACCTGTGTTGGCAATGTAGATACTGATCAGTCTTTTCATCCACCAGACCTGGTCAGTCTTCAACTAAATCTACTAACAGACCTGTGTTGGCAACATTGGTACTGATCAGCCTCTTCATCCACCAGGCCTGGTCAGTCTTCAGCTATATCTACTAACAGGCCTATGTTGGCAACATAGATACTAATCAGTCTCTTCATCCACCATGCCTGGCCAGTCTTCAGCTATATCTACTAACAGGCCTGTGTTGGCAACATAGATACTGATCAGTCTCTTCATCCACCAATCCTGGCCAGTCTTCAGCTATATCTACTAACAGACCTGTGTTGGCAACATTGATACTGATCAGTCTCTTCATCCACCAATCCTGGCCAGTCTTCAGCTATATCTACTAACAGGCCTGTGTTGGCAACAAAGATACTGATCAGTCTCTTCATCCACCAATCCTGGCCAGTCTTCAGCTTTATCTACTAACAGGCCTGTGTTGGCAACATAGATATTGATCAGTCTCTTCATCCACCAATCCTGGCCAGTCTATAGCTATATCTACTAAAAGGCCTGTGTTGGCAACATAGATACTGATCAGTCTCTTCATCCACCAATCCTGGCCAGTCTTCAGCTATATCTACTAACAGACCTGTGTTGGCAACATTGATACTGATCAGTCTCTTCATCCACCAGGCCTGGCCAGTCTTCAGCTATGTCTACTATCTGACCTGTGTTGGCAACATAGATACTGATCAGTCTCTTCATCCACCAGGCCTAGCCAGTCTTCAGCTATATCTACTAACAGACCTGTGTTGGCAACATAGATACTGATCAGCCTTTTCATCCACCAGTCCTGGCCAGTCTTAAGCTTTATCTACTAACTGACTTGTGTTGACAACATAGATACTGATCATTCTCTTCATCCACCTGTCCTGGCCACTCCTCAGCCATCTACTATCTGACATGTGTTGGCAACGTAGATACTGATCAGTCTCATCATCCACCAATCCTGGCCAGTCTTCAGCTATATCTACTAACTGACCTGTGTTGGCAGCATAGATACTGATCAGTCTCTTCATCCACCAGGCCTTGCCAGTCTTCAGCTATATCTACTAACAGACCTGTGTTGGCAGCATAGATACTGATCAGCCTCTTCATCCACCAGGCCTTGCCAGTCTTCAGCTATATCTACTAACAGACCTGTGTTGGCAGCATAGATACTGATCAGTCTCTTCATCCACCAGTCCTGACCAGTCTTCTGCTATATCTACTAACAGACCTGTGTTGGCAACAGGCACCGATCAGTCTCTTCATCCACCAGGCCTGGCACTCCCCAGACAAAAGATCTGTCAGTTCCCAAAGTTTCAAGTTTCTATCTATAACCATCTAGGAGGAGATATCCGGAAAGCTGGATTGAATGAAGTACAGGCAGAAGGATGGACGCCGAAGACCATTGCAATATCCCCAGTTTTTCTTTGAAAAGCGTGGTGATAAACATTGAACAGCACTGAGCACTGGTGATAAGGTGTCTTGCTGAGAAACAGTACAGATTTGAAGCAACTACCCAACACAAATCTGTGACTGTAGCACTTCTCTAAAAAGTTCATACCCTTTTAAAATTGCTTTGAAGGGATTATTGTGAGTGCATATGATTTGGTAAAACCTTTTGAATATCTAGATTTTATGGAAAAATGACAAAATCAGCACTAGCCAATATTTGTTGTTTAATTCTGTTGTGTTGAACCCTGTTACTTTTCAGTCTATAGAGGTGTCAATTGTGTATGAAGTATTCGATGATTTAGACTCCCCAGACCTAGAGTATCCAAAGCCTAGCCTGAGTGTAATGTCACAACATCAACAGAGTGGCAGCGTAGGGTCATACTCCAGCAATACATCAGACAGTACCAGAGTAAGTAGTGCCTTTGCTCCAGATTAGGAGCAGTAACGAGGATATTTTATCCATTTTGTACCAAATGGAATCTTCCTCCTTTATATATAGCAGGAGTCCATTTCAAAATTTAGGGGTGACAGGTTGTGTTTTCTTCAAAATTTATTTAGGAAATGCTTGAACTTTATTCAAACAGTGTAGGCTCTGATCAGACGCCGCATTCTGCCGCATCTGATCTGGGCCTGCACTGTTTGCCAATTGCCCATTTTGGGGTTTCTGGTACAAAATGGGTTAACACTTAAGGGTCACAGAAATTGTTTGGGCAGAAGGCAGTTCTATTTTAGAGTATTGTTATGTTAAGGGGTATGGCTTCAGGCCGTCCATCTTCGCGTCCATCTGTCCATAAACTTTACTACTACAGTTTGCATCCAATCAAGCTTAAACTTGATTTATAATTAGCCCATCTTGTTGAGTTCGAGATTACAGTCTACCAAATATTAGCAGATTAAGGTCTCTTTGAGAATTTCTTTTTAAAATTTTCTTTGGTGATAATTCTTATAGTTTACATTGAGTCAAACTGAAAAGTAATAAATACTTACAGCATGATGTGGAGCAGTGCATATTGTTTGGAGGTTACATTCCACCAAATATTAGAAGAAAGCCTCTTTTGAAAGTTTCTTTAAACAAGCTAACTCCTACAGTTTACATCCTATCATTCTGAAACTTGTTTAGTTGTGAGATTAATGATGTGGAACAGCACATACTGTTTCAAGGTTACAGGCCACTTAATGAGAGTTACGTCTACGTCCACCCCCTCCCCACCCTTTAAAAATTCCCATTTCCAGCTAACTCCTGGTATAGTATACAATCTAGCAAGCTTAACTTAGCAAATAGTTACACCATGCTGTGAAGCAGCACATATTGTTACAAGGTTGGTCCACCAAATATTAGCAGAGGTAATAATATTTCTGTAACCTTTTGATTTCCGGGTATCCTAGTATAGTTTAAATCTAATCAATTTATTTATTGTTTCGAGGTTTTAGTCATCAAATATTAGTCTCTTTGAAAATTTCTGTAACTCTTTTCCTCCTGCAGTGCTGAGTGAGACCATGATGTGGAGTAGCATATATTGTTTTGAGGTTACAGTCCACAAATACTGACAAGTACAAGAGTCTGTATATGTGCAACGTCTTGTTAATGGCAACAGGCATATCATGCCCCACTTAAGGAGCCCTTGTTCACATTATTTTTAAGAGAAAATATATATATACATCAAATTTGAAAGGTTTGAATCTTTTCTTGCTCTCAGTAGTGCAATTTTTTTTTTAAAGAACTACCTTGGGAATATATCCTTAGATCGCCCAGCTTTTGTGAAATTGTGGCTGAAATGGGGGAATGGGAGATCATTTAACCTGGAAGCTGATGTTAAAGGAAAGCTACTGTGGTTGCAGAGCTTCTGCACTGCTCCAAGCTTTGGCACTGGCATTAGTGTTAAAAAATGCATTAAAATTTTTGACACATCATATTTCCCAAAGTCAAACTTGGATTGAGTTTATATTTTACAGTGAGGTCATGGCCATGGACTTAGAATGCATTTTGCTTAAATACTTTAAGCATGACCGGAATGTTTAGAGCAGACATAGTTTAATTTATTATAATTATTATTTTCAAGAGAAAGTAAGGCTTGATATTAGATGTGTAAAGGATGATTTACAAGTAATGTCAAGCCATATTTTCTCTCTAAAATTAGACAGAGTGTATACATTAAGATAACACACCCGTGTGACTTAGTGCGATCTTTCATATCTCCAAAACGGTTATTTTCTGATGAAAACTTTTGATATTTTTCTTAATTATACTCTAGACATAGGTTGAGGGTGCTCGTACCCACAATCTATGTCTAGGGACAGAAATAAAAAAAAATATGTATACCCGTAAACCCCAGTTTTCTCTATATAAAGTGGGGTGTAGAGGGGTTTTCATTTCACTGACTTGTTCCCGTGATGTAATGTACACCATCAGTGTCCCCTTCGGGGTTAATGCAAAATGGAAGAAAGAAAAGAAAGAAAGAAATGTTTGAAAATGGTGTCTGGAAATGTCATGATTGGCAGTTTAAGGGTTAAAATCAAAAGCTCGAGGAGGCAAGCAACAAGCCTAGTTATTAGCTCACCTGTCACGTAGTGACAAGGTGAGCTTTTGGGATCACTTTTTGTCCGTCGTCCGTCGTGCGTCCATCCGCACCAACGAAACGACATTTAGGGGGCAAAAAATTTGGACATTTTGACACTTAAGTATATATTCGTAGGTCCAAATGGGGTTTATTCCGTTATTTGGGTACTTAAGTGGCAAAAATTCGCTCTTAGGTGGCTTGCCGCTTAAGAGAATTTGCCGCTTAAGTAGTCAATATGCCGACGCCTAGCCACTAAAGTATCCGTTCGTGAGAGCGTGTGTGCGTCCGTGCATGCATCCGTAAACTTTTCTTCAAACGACATCTCCTCCTAAACCACTGATCGGATTTTGACCAAACTTCACAAGAATGATCCTTAGGTGGTCCCCTTTCAAAGTTGTTCAAATGGTTCCGGTCCCTTGCACATATAGGTCACAGTAGCCAAAAATAGATTTTTTTCACCGAAAACTCAAAAAATCTTCTTCTCTGAAACGACAAGGCCCAGGTCTTTGATATTTGGTATGAAGCTTCATCTAGTGGACCCCTACCTAGATTGTTCAAATTATAATGCTGGGGCCAAAAATGCCCCCGCACGGGGGCCCTTTGGTTTTACATGGGCTTGTATAGGGAAAATCTTTAAAAATCTTCTTCTCTGAAACCACAAGGCCCAGGTCTTTGATATTTGGTATGAAGCTTCATCTAGTGGATCCCTACCAAGATTGTTCAAATTATAGTGCTGGGGCCAAAAATGCCCCCACACGGGGGCCTTTGGTTTTACATGGGCTTATATAGGGAAAATCTTTAAAAATCTTCTTCTCTGAAACCGCAAGGCCCAGGTCTTTGATATTTGGTATGAAGCTTTATCTAGTGGACCCCTACCAAGATTGTTCAAATTATAGTGCTGGAGCTAAAATTGCCCCCGCGAGGGGGCCCTTTGATTTTACATGGGCTTATAAAGGGAAAATCTTGAAAAATCTTCTTCTCTGAAACCGCAAGGCCCAGGTCTTTGATATTTGATATGAAGTTCATCTAGTGGACCCCTACCAAGATTGTTCAAATTATAGAGCTGGGGCCAAAAATGCCCCCGCATCAGGGCCCTTTTGTTTTACATAGGCTTATATAGGGAAAATCTTTAAATATCTTCTTCTCTGAAACTGCAAGGCCCAGGTCTTTGATATTTGGTATGAAGCTTCATCTAGTGGACCCCTACCAAGATTGTTCAAATTATAGTGCTGGAGCTAAAAATGCCCCCCGCACGGGGGCCCTTTGGTTTTACATGGGCTTATATAGGGAAAATCTTTAAATATCTTCTTCTCTGAAACCGCAAGGCCCAGGTCTTTGATCTTGTTTTACATAGCTTTCTATATGCAGGGTAAACCTTTAAAATCTTCTTCTCTGAAACCAGAAAGCCCAGGTCTTTCATATTCGATATTAAGCTTCATCTTGTGGACTTCTACCAAGATTGTTCAAATTATAGCCCTGGGGCCAAAATTGACCCTGCCAGGGGCCCACTTGTTATACATTGGATCAGATGAGCGAACCAGGGCCCTCTGGGCCCTCTTGTTTTGTATATGGTATAAGAGAGATTATAAAAGCATGTTTCTGGTGTCTTGAATTCCAGAATTCTAAGCCTAGTTTAAGTGTGGTAGCCCAACAACAAAAATCAGGCAGCATGGGCTCGTACTCCTCTGATAGTACAAAAGTAAGATAACTATTGTATGGCTATGATTTTCCCTTGTTCCAATATTTTATCTTCTCGCTATTCTTGCTCTGCATACAGAGGACCAGGGCTGATTGTTCAAAATTAACGACCTCATTACCATATATCTCTGACCCAATATGCACGGACTTGTAACTGAGTGAGTTGCCAAAATATCTTGTCATGTCTTGATCATGCAGCCATTTTGATTAATCAAAGTCAATGAAAATAACTTAAATCAAGTAATTAAATGTAAATTGTCAATTTTGACACAATGTGGTTGGAAAATTTTGATAAATTAAATTATTAAATGACAAATGTGCAGAAAGCACCTAAAACAGGTGCCTAGGTTTCTCGTTAAAATTTACAAAAACTGTTAAAAGTTTTACTGAAATGATGTTACATTTCTACAAGCAATACATTCAACTACTGCTTTTTAAAGAAAAATAATACAATTATGTTGAAATTAGGGATACCTGAGGTGATGAAACTGTCTTTTGCAAAAAAAAAATTCAGGCTCAGTCACGCTTAGCCACGACAGAATTTTCCGTTACTTACAGTGTAGAGACTAGTCCGTGTGTATTGGGTCCGTGGAGTATGAATTGTTGAAACTTTGGCATGTGCACTAATATTTTTGATGAAAAATGTGAGTAGTTTTTGCAAACACAAAGTTACTCACATGTTTTCAGCCAAAGATACTGTACTTGCTAGAATGGTTAACATATTGACCACTAACGAGCTAGTTATTTGAACAACTGGTCCAAGATAAGCTGTGTAGTTGATAATAATTCTGAGATCTTATCGTTTTGTGATCATTCTAAAAACAGTCATAACATTCCTATATATGAGGCAGCACACAAGAAAACTTGCAGAATTGACAAGCAAAAACAAAGCTCAGTCTGCTCATACAGTCAGTCTGGACAGTCTTTGACAGCCGGCCTCTGTAGCTCAGTCGGATGCCCGTCTGACTGGTGATCAGGAGGACACTAGGGCTGACTATCGATGCCAATTTTGACTATCGTGATAGTATTGCTATCGTGGAAACTACTATCACGATACTATCACTATCGTGGCATACTATCACGATACTATCGTGATACTATCGGGAACACTTATAAATGATTCATAGATGTTATATCACTCACATAAAATGGCTAAGAGTGACAGAACGAGTTAGGAAAATTCCAATGGCCTAAAATTGTATGTTTATTGTGTGTTTCAATATCAGCATTCATTCCCTCGGGGCTATTCCAGAAAAAAACATCATGGGGAGACGGCTCTTTATATATATCCCTACCACCGCCTAAAAATAGTTTGCTGCTTCCAGTATATATGCCTGTAAGTGATGGTTATCATAGCTTTAATACCTTTGCAGTGTTTGAGATTTTCTGCTTGTGAAAACTGACACATGCTGATCGTTCTTCGATTCTTTGATGTTTGCCGCCTGTGTTAAATTAATCTGTGGATTCAGTTAATTAGGTAACCCGATTATTACATAGTATTACGTAATCACAGCACGCTATTTTAGCACCTCTTTAAGGGCGACATGAATCTAACAAACTGCATTAAAACTTGAACTTACATATTTTTTATTTGAAGTTAGCATCAAAAGCTAGACTATCAAAATAGAAGTAAAGCAATTATCAAGTCGTTTTTTTCATTTAGCAATATGTACAGGGCTTGACCTAGGCTCTTTGACTCTGTGGACATTTAGTCCTTGCACAAAAGACAGCTAAGACAAGCAGCAATAATAAAACAAAGTTTTCATGTAATGAAATTTGGCCGTTTCGACATGTTATTTTTTCTGGAATATCCCTCTATTATAATACAAAGACAACCAAAAATAGAATCAGAAAGACCCACGAAAAATAAAAACGCCACTTTGTCCCGGGGTTCTCCAGTGTCCACCATCAAAACGTCCAGAATCACCTTAAGAAAGCACTTGATAGACGGAGACCTAAGGCCTCGCACTGCACGTTTTTTCCCCCTACAGGATGACGACAGGAAAATAAAACTTTGTCTGCTTAAATATTCCCCCAAGAATTCAATCCCAATCGGTCAGGCCAGCCGACTGATGATATCATCATTGATGCATTTGTGCATACTTGCCGACTTATCTGAGTCTATCATGTACTCGCATGCACATTCTGTGCATTTTTCGAGAAATGCTGCGCAAAAAAAAGAGTCACATATACAACAAGTTAAACTGCATTATACAGTCATTTATTACGCATTTATTTACATATATGAATAAGTCAGCACACAGCAAAAACAAACATTTCTTCATTCAAAAGATCAGCTTGTGCATCTTGCAAATGTCTTCGAAACTGAACAGGGAAATGGCGTTTGTCCCAGAAGTTATACTACGCAAGGATAGTACAAACAGCAAACATTTATATATGACTGCGCAGGCTGATCTGAGCCTTCACATGTCGCACAGGTTTCACTGTCATGTTTTCAAAAAGTTGCATGCAACAAACGGGTGATCAAACTATCATTGACGTTTTGTTATTGAAAAACGCGGGAAAATTTCTGACTGCCTCAACTGCACGTGCAAAACGCGGGAAATTCATCGCCGCAAGAAATTCACCACACGGCAAAAAACTATGATACACATGTGCAACCAGCGAAGACTCAGATCATCATGCACATATGTGAAGGCTTATCAGTCTGTCCTGATTACAGCTGAATGGATTTCCTAAGCAAAAATGCTTGCGTAATTACACAACAGTACAGGTATATTTTCAAAGTATATTCAAGAAAAATACAAAAACAATCGAAACTATCGATAGTTGAGTGAACTATCGGCGATAGCTATCGATAGTCCAAAGTACTATCGATGCATTGCTATCGAGGCAGTCCCTATCGCGATGCATCGAACTATCGATGCATCGTTACACCCCTAGAGGACACAGATTTGATACCTGCCTGAGTCGGCAACTTTCTTTCATGGAGATTGGTCATGAAATCTTTTCTACGGTCATTCTCTCCCTTCCGCTGATTAAAGAAGGGCAGTTGTCAGTTTCTGGAGAAAGAATGTGCACTGTACTGGTTAACCGCTTATGTATAATCAGGCTCAGAAAAAGTGTCGGAAGGTAAACTGACCGGCTTAAAAATAAATCTAAATGGTGTTGACTGGGTTGTTAATCTCCAATACAAATAAGACATAAGACATAAGAAACTTTATTTAACGTCGGTTTTCATACATGAAACAAACACAACATTAGCCATATTGGCTATTTTACCGACAGAACAAGAAGTAAGAAGCTGTACATGTATATGAACAACATATCACAATTTAGAGGAACTCATCACAGACTGTTAGCTTTTCAAAAAGGGCAGACAGAAGAGCCATGCCAACTAATTTCAGTTTTCCTTAAAATAAAGGAAAACTTGCCAGCACAAGCCCTTCCCTCCCTCTAAATATACTGTATGTACATACACATGTCATATGTACAAAGACACAACATGCATATGCACCGACAGTATACAAGTACTCAGCAATATTGAGCATGGAAGAGAACCCTGTCCCACAGCCTACAAAAGCGAAAGGGTCGAAAAATTGGGAGTAGACTGCAGGGAGAGGTTTCATAATGTAATGATAAGAGTGTCATTATTCATAAGCAGGTTTAGTATACCTATATTAAAAGCACATGTTTAGTATAAAACATAAGGATTGTAGAGCTAAAAGGTTACAAGGAACAAAACTAATGGGGATTAAACTCAATACACTGAAAGCACAAAATTTAAGCATAAAATGATCTAGTAAGCAAACAGAACAATGATCTAGTAAACAAAACAGTCTTTGACAATAATTGCTCTGTTGGCTAGCCAAGCATTACGAAAACACACCTGTACAAATATTTTGAATATTTACCACCCAAAAATGGAGAAAAAAAATCCACCAAAAAAAAAATCTGTTATTTTTCATATTTCTGCTCAAAAGGTAGATTGTGGGTACTCCTTAGAACTGCCTCAAAAAGGCAGTTCTAACAAGTACTAACAATCTATTGATTGAGCAACAGATAGATTATGGGTACTCACAGGCGTTTTTTCATGATGGAGACACTAGAAGGCTCAAACAAAGACTCTGACAAGACTGTCAAATGAGCAGGGTGATCTGAGCCTTTGCTGGTGGTGTAGGTCATAATGTAGGTTTTGTTGTGTGCTGACTCTTGTTGTGGTTGTTTCATCTGTAATTGTTGAAACTCACCAAAGTATCATTGCATAGATTTCATATGTAAGATTTAGCATTAAGTTATTCAAATACCATAGCATTCATATATTTTTGTCAGAAATAATCTCTCAGAGTCAAATCATACACACCTTGTCTCCTCCTCTACATTTTGCATTTATAGAAAAAAAGTTTATTGCAGTCCTCAAAGGAAGTGAATAATTATGTGGTGTACATTTTCATCTCTCCAAAAATCCAAATCAGGTAGTAACAGTGTCTTATAATGGACTCTATATTTTTGCTAGATTTGTAGCTCAACTGTTTTTCAGCCCTCACTGTACACCTGTACAGAAACTAGGTAAAAAGTGTAGATCATGATAGGACAGCTCATAAGGAGGCATCTCTTCAGGATATACACTGTTTACCACCTTATTAATAATTGGGAATAATCCTACCTATTTATAAGAATGGACTTGTCCAAATTCAAACTTGGATGAGTCCACTTAAAAAACATGTTTGAAGTTCTAGTAAGGCTGTACAATTTGGGGCAAGAAGAAAATTGCTTACAAGAAAACCATTGCTGTAGTAATCATCACATTAACACTTATCCTGCTGTTCACAACAACACCTACCTTGGCAAACAGTGTAGATGCAGATCAGTTGGCTTCTTTAGAAAGAAGCCATCTGATCAAACAGTGTAGATCCAGATCAGATGGCTTCTAAAGAAGCCATCTGATCAGGAGCTACACTGTTTGTCATCAGTTTATGAATTGAATGAATATAATATATCAAGCAATCTGATTGGCTTACGGCTTGAGACCTTTAATGTGGCTTTATCAATATATTCAGCGGGATAAGGGTTAAACTGGTCTATTGAAAGTATAAAAATGGGCATTGTCTAAAAATTCTGGCTGCAAGATGAAAAAATATGTCTTACTTCGTTAATTTGAGTTCTGCAATAAAATCATCTTTCTCTAAAATCCAAACAATTTCCCTGCACAGTGGTATGCACCCTATTGTGTATGTTCTTTAAAGAAACAAGAATGTTCCTGTTTGAGTCAGTCCATGACAAAACTTACGGTAAGACCTGTGCTACCATTTGCCTGCATATTGATGCAGTTTGATCAGAGTCTTTGCTAATAGCATGAACCCTGTATATCCTACAGGAGCCTCTGTGGTGTAATGGTTATGCTATTTGTCTTGTAAACCAGGCCGAGCTTCTCCAGACTTTAGGATGAGTCTTTAACCCTTATCTTGCTGAATTTTCAGTTTAGCCACACCCATTTCTGACATTGAACCAATCAGATTGCTTCATGTAATTTATTCTTACAAATCCATAAACTTCATGTCAAACAGTGTAGATCCTGATCAGATGGCTTCTTCAGAAGCCATCTGATCAGATGGCTTCTTCAGAAGCCATCTGATCTGGATCTACACTGTTTCCAAAGATAGGGGTTGACGTGAACAGCATGGTAAGAGTTAAACCGAGGTCCCATCTCAGTATGACCTTAGCTGTTGTTGAGAAGTAAAACTCAAACACTCTGTACATCCTATGGGTTATCTAAAAAGATGAATGAAAGCTTTATCCTATTGGGTAGATGTTACCGGGAAGATTTGCAGGCTTGTCCAAGTCTTTCCTGGTTGCACAGGGTCTTATTATAGGGTTTGTCATGGATTATTCTTATTATCTACTATATTTTTTGCATCATATTTGTAATAGTGGGGGAAGGATGCAGCCCTGTTAAAACTGGATTTGCATCTTTGCATCATGTTAATTAACAAGTCGATGTAATGAGACCTTTATTAACCCCACTTTATGTTGGGAAAAGTGGGTTTCACAAGGGTGTACATTGTATTTCCGCTCTAAAACATAGATTGTGGGTACTCTTTAGAACCACCTTTTCAAGATGGTTTTAACAAACACCCTCAGTCAGAATTTGTTCCAGAGATATGAAAATATAAAAAATAATCAGAGAAATAGCCATGAAAGAATGTACTATTGCACACAGCTGTGTTATCTTAATCCATTGTTTCCATTGCTGTATGTTGGGCAAGTCCATTTGTCATATTAGGGGTGGAAGGCCTATTTTTTCGTTTTTATTCTATTTTTTTGATGGAAAGTTATGTTAGCAGATAGTGCAGACACCGATCAGACGCCGCATTCTGTGGCATCTGATCTGGGCCCTCACTGTTTAGGGGTTTCCCTGCATGCAATTGGTTAATGGCTAATCATGGCCTACTCATGAAGCAGAGAATTTGCTCCAAGGTCACAGAACTTGTGTCTCTTGCACAAATTTCAGACGAAAAAAGGCTGTTTAGTTCTGGGGAAATACAACAGGAAAATGGCAAACAGTGAAGGCCCTGATTAGACACTGCATAATTGGTTTCAAAGAGTCCAGCCATTTTCTCGCCCACTGCAGTTTAACAGTTACCTTGATACAAATTGAATAATGGTGAAAGGGCTGTTAAATCAAAATTAAATTAAAAAATCAGCCATTTTCTTAACAACATTCTAAACCACCACTCAGTCTGACACGCCTAAATTTCAAAATGGACTACATATAGTGAGGAAGATTCTGTAGAAGGTTACGATGACTTTTATCACATTTTGCTAAGAGGAAGACAGGATTATAGCATGTATTTTTTAAGAAGAATACGCTGTGAACAGTTGTGGGAGCTCAGTCGAATGCACATCTGACTGGTGATTAGGAGGATGTGGGTTTGATACCTGCCTGGTTCGGTAACATTCTTTCGTGGAGATTGATCATGAAATCTTTTACGGTCATTCTCTGCCTTGTGCTGATTCAAGAGGGGCAGTTGTCAGTTTCTGGTGAAAGAATCTACACTGTACTGGTTAACTGCTTGCATGTAAGCTTGCCCAGGTCAAGTGTGGATAGGTAAACTGACCAGCATGACCTAAATAGCATTGACTGGGGTGTTAAACTCCAATACAAACAAATCTGGAGCTTATTTTCTCCATTCCATGTTGTTTGTTAAGTCATTTTTGCCATCTCAGTGTTACATCTCCTGTGGCTTTTCAGTGTATATGTGTTGTGGTTTCCCAAGTTGTCAGTGTGCATTGTCTTCCATGTTGCTTTCATTTTCACTAGAGTAAGAAAATCTGATCCTATCCCAAGTTACAAGAGAAACCTCAAAAATGTGGTACTCCCAAACACACCCAGATCAGATGTGGCTGAAAGTGGCATCTCATCAATGGTCAGGGCCATCTGTTTGGAAAACATTTAAAAAAAAAAAAAACTCTAAATGGTTCATTGTGACACCCTTAACCCATTGCATGCAAGAAACCCCTTATGGGGTACCTTGGCAAACAGTGCAGACCCAGATCAGATGCCACTTAATGCGGCATCTGATCAGGGCCTGCACTATTTGACGACAAAAATAGAATAAAAATGAATATTTATATGACAAATGGACTTGTTCAACAAAGAGCAATGGAAGAGTCCACCAGTATACAGTGGGTTAAATTTCAAAATAGATTCTTTCTGTATACAAGCCAGAAGATTCTGTTAGGAGAACATAGATGTTTGAAATTGTCAATATACCTTGTTCCTCTCTGGCTGCATTAACACTAAAGCCATAATCTCTACCAGATTCTATTGTGGATAACTAGATATACCAATCTGGGCCCAGTTTTTCAAAGCTGTTGTTAAAACTTTCAGCATTTAACATGGCAAATTTTTGGTGAAAAAAAATGTGAGTAGCTTTTGCAAATGCAAAAGTTACATTTTTCAGCAAAAATATGTGAGTATTACATGTTGTAGTTTCTAGAACAATCAACAATTTTACCTTTTATGAGGTTGTTAACCCATTGTATGCTGGGATCCCCTGAAGGGGTACTTTGGCAAACAGTGCAGGCCCAGATCAGACGCCACAGAACGCGGCATCTGATCAGGGCCTGCACTCTTTGCTAACAGAATTTTCCGTTAAAAATGGAATAAACACAGGAAAACAGGCCTGACACCCCTTATATGACAAATGGACTTATCCAACATATAGCAATGGAAAAGTCCACCAGTATACAATTGGTTAAGCTAATGATGCTTTGAACAATAGAGCCCAGGATCCTCATGCCACAGCTCGATCTCACAAAATAGCACAGTATCAGATTGATCCAACAGTGCTGTAGGTGCTTTCTTTGTCTTCTGTCTTTACTTGTCTTTGTAAGTTTTATTTGTTTGTTATATGCGAGTTTAACTGCCCAGTCAGCACTATTTTAGGTCATTTTTGAGCTGGTCAGTCAACCTATCCACACTTTTCCTGGGCAGGCTTATACATAAGTGGTTGACCAGTACAATGCACAACTGCCCTTCTTGAATCAGCTGAAGGGAAAGAATGACCGTAGAAAAGATTTCATGATCAATCGCCACGAAAAAAAATGGTGAAAACCCCAGCAGGTATTGAACCCCCCTCCTCCTGATCACCAGTCAGATGCACATCAGACTGAGCTACCCGGGCTGGCTAGTTTGTCCTTGTAAGTCTGTCTTGTTTTGTATGTAGCCTTTCGATATCTGTGTATGCGCAATAAGGCATTGCTTAGGGCGGTACAGAACAGAATAGTAACTAATAGGTCAGACCAAATTCAACGTCCTTGAAGGAAATGAACTGTATAACTATTATTGTCTCCATCCAAATCATCTCATATTATGTATCTGTATAATATGTATGTATGTTAATTCATTACTTCTGAATAAATAGGTTTGACCCTCAAGAAGCTAAGAAAAACTACATCTGAAAATGTTGTCTGCTAATGTCGTCTGCTGAATTTTCTTGCAAACTTTTAAAAACATTTTTGCAAACCGGCAAACAGTGTGGACCCAGATCAGACTGCTCCTACAGGAGCAGTCTGATCTGGGTCCACACTGTTTGCAACAATGACCTTTATGGTAACTGACTGACAAAGCAGACGACATTTGTCGTGATTGTCATTTTATATGGTTTAAACCACATTCAATGACACCACTTCTTCATATAATAATCTGCACAGTCTAATCAGCATCTCTGTGTTCACTCCTTGAACATCACAATATCTCTAGTTTTTTTGTCTAGAATTTCAAGATTTGCTACACAGAGTAGCTTAGCAGAATGGTTCAAGTCTTACCTGGTAACAAACCCCAAAAACAAGTCCCTTCTGACAAGGCTTAGCATAATTTCAATATTCATTTGGCCTTTGTTGCCTAGTGAGTAGGAGCCCTGACTCCTAATTATTTACGCTAGGTATCCAACTGTTGTGGGTTTTAGCCTCATTCACTCAAGTTCTGCAATAATTTAATACTGTTACAATTATTCCCCCTTGTAATACTGTGAAATTTGGTGTCTGTAACACTTTTGTTTTTCCTATCTATCCTTGCTTAATAATTTTTGGAGTCTTATCATATTTTGCCTCAATGATGCTATTGCAAGGGAAAAATCAGGGTCCAGGCATCAAAACTTACATTGTTATTCCCCTTTGCAGTTCTTGAAAAATGTTTTTCCCTGCATATGAGGGTCCTTCAAAATTTTTTGTTGTTGTTTTATAGTATATATTTCTGATAATACTTTATTGCACTTGAATAACCTTTCAAATAGCTACTGATAACAATTTGTTTTCATGCAAATTGCTTTTATAATGACTGAGATCTGTCAAAAGTCATATACACTGGCCAGTTTACGAGTTACATTGTAAAATGGACAGAAAGGCTGAAATTCGCAGCTACATTAAATGCCATGTTAGGCTTGACATAGGTTCAAGTCAGATATTTGATGAATTGTGTTTCATATATGAACCTCTTGTCATTTCAAAGCATACAGTTTATCAATGGGTCATTGCTTTTAAAGCTGGTAAATAAACGGTCAAAGATGATGCCTGTGTTGGTAGGCCCAAGACCTGTATCACCAAGGCAACCATCGCTGCTGTAAAGGCAGCAGTCGAAGAAGATGAGCGACTGTCAGTGAAAGAGATAGCTAAATGCACTAGCATATCAGAAGGTTCTGAAAAAGCACTTGGGCTTGAGAAAGATTTGTGCTAGGTTGGGGCCCCATTTGCTCATTGAGGAGCAAAAGAAGCAATGCCTAAAATGTGCCCAACAGCTCTTGAAAAAATACAAAAACTGCAACACCCGAGTTATTTCTAACTTGCTAACAGGTGACAAAACCTGGGTGCACATGTTTGAGCCACAGAGAAGAGCTGATAACAAACAGTGGAAGCGCAAAGACCATAAGCACTCCAAGAGAACCATCAGCTCCAAGAAGATGTTGCTTGCAATCTTCTTCAATTCTAGTGGGCCAGTGGTTCAAGTGGCTTGTCCTTCTGGTCATACAGGTACTTGGTGATTCTATAAGAACGCGGTACTAAAGAAAGTCAAAGCATTCCAAGTCAAGGCATTCTACAATAAGAAGCATCCAAGCAAAGGTTGGTCAGGAGTGCACCTGATCCATGACAATGCCTCCTCTCACAAGTTTGAGGTTTGTTAGGTTTGCTAGGTTTTATTTGGCTGCTGAAAAGGTCGAGGTTGTAAATCATCCTATTCTCCTGAGCTGAGCCCATGTGACTTTCTTGTCATCAAGGCTCAAGAAAATGCTTTTTGAAAAGAAATATAAGTCCAGGGGCCAGTTGTTCAAAGCATCGTTAGCTTAACGAGCTCGTTAGTGGTTATATTGTTAACTGTTCTAGCAAGTTTAATATTCAAAATTTTGGTAATTTGCTGAAAAAATGTGAGCAGCTTTTGCATTCGCAAAAGCTGCTCACATTTTTTCAGCAAAAATATTAGCATATTTGCCATAATAAATGATCGAAGTTTTAACGATATCTTAGCTAACGATATTGTTAGTTTTGAACAACTGGGCCCAGAAGTGCAATTGGCAGCGGGATTTGTCCGTGCCTCCAACAGGTACCCAAAGGAGACTACCAAGCAGCTTTTAGAAATTGGATATGAAGGTTACAAAAATGCATTTAGGCAGAGGTGGGGAGGGGTACTTTGAGGCCTGCAATAGGGAAAAAATATTGTATAGAGCGTTTAGGAAATAAAACCCCAGGGACGAAACTTTTTGAAGGACCCTTGTATATTGATTAATCATATTGTGCATAAATGTTGTTGCTATTACAGAATAAGAAGGTCAAGGGATCAATTCTGTAACAGTTATTTCCCTTTGCAGTTCTTAAGTGTCCATTGCACTTTTGTTTTTCCTGTCTATCTTGCTTAATATTAACCCTTTTCTCGCTTTTCACGACAACCCCTATCTTTGCAAACAGTGTACATCCAGATCAGATGGCTTCCAAAGAAGCCATCTGATCAGGATCTACACTGTTTGGCATTCAGTTCATGAATTTGTAGCAATAAATTACATCAAATAATTTGATTGGTTGATAGACAGAAATGGGTGTGGCTTAAATGAATATTCAGCAAGATAAGGGTTATTAATTTTTGGAATCCTATCATATTTTACATACTTTTGATAGTATTAGCGAAAAATCAGTGTCCATGGGTCAGTACTTAAATATATATTGTTACAATCCTTTGTATTCTTGAAAATTGTTTTTTTTTATCTGCATGTCTTTATTAACAATATTTAATATTAGGGATCTTATCATACATGTTGATAATTATTCATGAGATGTTGCTGCTACTGAATAGGGTCAAAGGATCATTTCTCAATACTGTTATACTTATTCCTCTTTGTAATTCTTTATAGTGTCCGTAACACTTTCATTTTTCCTGTTTAAGCTCACATGCACTACCCCCGACGTTAGCGTTAGCATTGGAGTTGGCTTTGGAATCGACATCCCCATTAACATTAACCCTTATCTTGCTGTTCACGACAACCCTTATCTTTGCAAACAGTGTAGACCCAGATCAGATGGCTTCTGAAGAAGCCATCTGATCAGGATCTTCACTGTTTGGCATTCAGTTCATGAATTTGTAGCAATAAATTACATCAAGTAATTTCATTGGTTGATAGACAGAAATGAGTGTGGCTTAAATGAATATTCAGCAAGATAAGGGTTAAAGTTTTTTAAGAATTCATATTTTCCAAACCATATGATTGATTTGGTTCATGTTTGGTATGATGATAGATATAGGACCAAAGTTTATTCAGCAATACCCCCACACAGGGCTTGAAAAAAATGCTAGTTTAGCCTGTTCTAGACCGTTATTCTTTGCCCTGATTCAATTTGACTTCAGAGTTGGCATCTATTAACATGGGAAACAAAAATGTGTTTCCTCGGGTTGCCTTCCCTGAAGGACCAAAAAATAGCCCCACGTAGGGGCCCACTGGTTTTACATAGGCTTGTATGGGAAAACCTTTAAAAATCTTCATGTCTGAAACCAGAAGGCCCAGGTCTTTGATATTTGTTATGAAGCTTCATCTAGTGGACCTCTACCAAGATTGTTCAAATTATAGCCCTGGGGCCAAAAATAGCCCCGCCCAGGGGTCCACTCATATTACATAGGCTTATATAGGGAAACCCTTTGAGAAGGCCCAGGTCTTCGATGCTTGGTATGAAGCTTCATCTAGTGGACCTCTACCAAGATTGTTCAAATTATAGCCCTGGGACCAGGGCTCGAGAAAACATCGGTTTTCCGGTTCTGGACCGAATTTGCCCTCCATAAACCGATTTTGACTTCAGAAGAAGGTTAAAAAATCGGTCCATAATTCTATAACATTTTTAAAAAATCGGTTCGAAAATTTCGCTAAATCAAATATGTTGACCGTTTGCCACTGGTAATCCAAGCATGTATATAAAAAACGCCTACAATACAAGGTGTTAGACCGGTTCATTATCTAACTACGGTAGGTGAAAATTGGACAAGTCCACGTCGGGTTCTTTGATCTTATCGCAGCGAAATTTGACCCGGGTGTCAAAATTATTAAACCGTGAACACTGGCCTCAGGCGTTATCGGCAAGCCGACAAGGTGAGAAAATAAGGTCAATCAATGCAGGACATACGCTAGTTTGTTTACACAAGTCATTAATTTATGGCTTACTACAGAAACGGTATTTGAATATAAAATTGTGTGTGAGTTTTTTTGTTGTTTTTTTATTCACAGGGCGCAATTTTCAATACACACCTGTCATGTCTGAACATTGCCTTCGAGGGAAAATGCCTTATTTCACCCATGTTTTTATTTAAGAAATACGCTCCATTGAAACCAATAACAAACCACGTGTGTGAATGAATTAAAATGAAGCCGCATGACAGGATTTTCCGATCACGTGGCTTCAATATCGGTCGTCATTTGTAGACAAAGCTATTTGTTTCAGGCTTGTGTAATCGTGAAATATGTATTTATATTCTTTAGAACCCGGTTCGACCATGTAAGATTTTCAATGACTCTCGTTCGGTCATGTTTTGGTTCGAGATTAAAAAAATGTTTTTTCGATTTTTTTAACCCGTTCAAAGCGATTGTTTTTAGAAATACGCCCTGTTAAAATTTGTGACATAAAACATGCGTGTGTGTTACGTCCTTGGCTGCATTAATGTGTATTGTGTAAACGGAAACCGTATGACGTCATTTTCCGACCACGTGGCTGCAAAATCGGTCGCAATTTTTAAACAAACCAATTTTGGCAAAATAAAATGCGTGAAATAAGAGAAATATTTTAAAGGTTTATATAGTGACCATCGAACTGGTCTTTGACTGCCCCACATCGGTTGTTTCCCTTTAGCGGTCTTCAGGTTGTGAGTGACCCGGATATTGGGGAAATGAAAGTAGGTAAAATCTGGCGTAGAAAATGAAAGTAGATGAAATCGGAACGATGTGAGCAATAATTGCTGTTAATAATCGAGATACTGGTGCTCATTTCCGTTGATAAGTGTAAGAGCAACATTTGTATGTCATTCGTTATGCTAATAACACATTTTGAAATTGCAAATCGCCAAGGACGTTTACGGAAATTACCGAAACCGATAGGCAATTTTCAGATTTTTTGGCGAAATCTGGCTGGACCGATTTGGATTCTTCAGTTTCTCGAGCCCTGCCTGGGACCAAAAATGACCCCGCCCAGGGCCCACATGTTTAGACTTGTATAGGGAAAACTTTGAAAAATCTTTTTGTCTGAAACCAGAAGGCCCAGGCCTTTGATATTTGGAAAACAGCTTCTTCTAGTGGACCTCTGCCAAGATTGCCCATAGACTTTGGTATACACCTTTATCTAGTGGGCCGCTGCCAAGATTTTAAAACTATAGCCCTGGGGCCCAACATGGGCTGACCCAAGGAGTCACTTATTTTACATCAAGGAGTCACTTATTTTACATAGACATACTAGGTAATAAAGGGAAAAACATCAATATAAAGTATTTAAAACGCTTAGCTCAGGTGAGAGATATTGGACCATCATGGTCCTCTTGTTGCTCTTCTCTGAATAAAGATCAGCTCCAAGTAAGTGAAATAATCTTGTAAGGGCCATAAAACCAATACAAAAAATAATAATAAAAAAAACTTCACATCAAAACAAATATTCTTCTATTTTCAATTTCAGCCTGAACAAACAACAGCGTTACGGGTGAGATCTGGTGCCAGGAAATGGGGAACAGGGTATCAGCCAGATTTTGTGTGTTTGTTAACGTGGAATGATAATGAACATCCAGGAAACGTTACTAGTATATCAGTGAACTCGTCCTATGGCCTGTAAGTGCTAAAGAAAGCTTTATATGTAAATCCAAATAATGTGTCTTTTGACCTGTCAGTATGGTATGTTCTGTACCCAGATAACTCCTCCTACAGTTTTCATCTGATGAAGCTGAAACTTGGTAAGACTATGAGGTGAAGTAGCACATATTGTTGCAAGGTTACAGTCCATCATATATTTACAGAGTAATGCCCCTTTGAAAATTTTATGAACTACTACATTTTCAGATAACTCCTACAGTTTTCATTGGATGAAGCTGAATCTTGGTAGATATGTAGCGCATATTGTTTCAAGGTTATGGTCCACCAAATATTTGCAGCCCATCAGGGCTTGAAGAAATAGATGGACTGCATGATGCTCACACACAGAGCTGAAACTGACTGCACATGAGTACTGTTAAACCGCTTAGAGGATCTAAGCCTGCCCAGGCAAAGCGGTGCAAGTTGGACCTTCCATGCTTATAAAGCCTTGAAAGTTGATGAGTGGATTATTAGTGATGAGCAGATGACCTAATTAACTTCAAAAGAAATTCAGAGAAATACTTCATGAGTTATTGCGCTTTGTTACTTTGGGCATTTGTACATTGCATGCTTTGTGATGCGTAGCATAACTTTAATACAATGCTAGGGTTTTGAAATTTCATATTTAGATTCATCTGACACATATTTCTTTCTCATCAGGATTACCTCCCTTTCCTGAGTTATGGCTCTCTGAAAAAATTTGGATGAAATCTTGTCAGAAAAATATCTCAAAATCTATTAAAGCTGGAGCCTTGAAAATTGATGAGTGGATTGCTAGAAGATGACCTGATTAACTTTTGCCGAAATTCCGAAACCTACTCCTTGAGTTCTGGCCCTTTGTGACTTTGGGCATTTGTACAATTGAATGCTTTGTGATGCATAACATACCTTTAGAACCATGTATGTTTAATATATGGATTCCTCATGAATAAACAACACAGCTGACAAATATTTTTTTTTGTCAGGATTATGCCCCTTTGCCTGAGTTTTTGAAAAGTATTGGATGAAATCTCAGACCTGTTAAGTTTTGAAAATAAAAATGAGGGAGACAGAGCATGCGAGGAGGATTGGCGAGCAGCGAAAGCACAAAGCCTTGCAAGGGGGTGGGGGTCTGGCGGCCTGCTCCCCCGAAAATTTATTTAGGAAAGGTCCAAAAATGGTGCATTCTTATGGCTTTTTGAACACTTTTTTGTTTATTCTTTAGACTAACTCCTTTTCATCGATAGATAAATAGATAAGATAGATATTCAAAGTGTTAGAACACTTTTGCACCCAACAATAACAATTACTTTCTTACTTTGAGAGATGTGTGGTCACGAAAACATATGAAAATGCTCACTCACTGGTAAATACTTGCTTGCAGTCTGGCTGAAAGCGATAGAATAGTTGTTTCTAATGTATTCCCATGATTATATCAGCATGTAACCTCCAATTTTACAGAAAAAGGAAACTTAATGAAAGAAAGAAGGAAATTTACCAGTATGATTTACTTTCATTTTCGATTGCAAACCTGCTCAGAAACGACTGTTTTCTTAGGTTTATTTGGTTGATTTTCCATTATTTAAAATAATGTATATAACATTTTTGGGTGGCCTGTTTTAAATTTTTCACCATTTTTAATGTCCATTAATCCTCTCCCCATTTTTAATGAATAGTAATTTTCTCTTATCTAAATAATGGCCATTGAGATTATGGACATTAAATAATGTATGCATTATTTAATGACCATTAATTAATGACTACCTTCACATTTCATTTTAATGGTTATTATATTTTGTTAAATTTCTGGAGTAATGACCAAAACAATTAATGGCCATAAAAATCCTTTACTAATGATCCTATTAATGGCTGTTTTTCATGGTCATTAAAAAAACTTAAAAATCAAGTGGCATTAACACTAATTTGGAATTGATGATTTAATGGGCATTATTTTTTTCCAATGATACTATAGGACCATTGGTTTTATTTTGGAATAGTTTTAATGTCTAAATAATTGCCATTTATATTTAATGGGTTTATTTAATGGTATTTTGATAACCATTTAACAGATTTTTAACATTTTTGGTGTGTGTCCCTGTTAAAATTGCGGCAATTTGCCCATTTACAGATCCATTATTGATCGCTTTCAATGGTATGTTTTAATAGGAATACTTAACAGGATTTCAATTGTAGTTTATGCAGTAGTGATATGTGGATGGTTTGTCTTTTAATCCACGAAAATATGGGAGAGTGCATTTACTATTATCAGTTTACCTATTTACTCATTATGTCTCCCCCGAAAAATTTTTTTTCGGAGAGACATATTGTTTTTCCCCCGGGCGTCTGTCTGTCTGTCCGTCTGTCCGTCTGTCTGTCTGTCCGTCTGTCTGTCTGTCCGTCTGTCTGTCACACTTTCGTGTCCGCTCTATAACTTGAAAACCGTTGGAGCTATCGTCACGAAACTTAGTATAAATATAAATCAGCATTAGACGACGTGCAGTGCGCAAGAACTATAACTCTCGCATTTATACTTTTTGAATTATCTCCCTTGGAAGTTTGTTGGTATGTATATATGTATGGGCAAATCGTGTCCGGTCAATAACTTTCTTATTTCCAGATGGATTTTAAAATTACTTGGCAGAAATATTAACAACCATAAGACGATGTGTGGTGCGCATGAATCGGGTCGGTACCTCAAAGGTCAAGGTCATACTTAGAGGTCAAAGGTCAAAAAAAGGGCCTTTTTTTCGTATTTGGTCAATAACTTTCTTATTTTGAGATGAATTTTAAAATTACTTGGCAGAAATATTAACCATCATGAGACGATGTGTGGTGTGCATCAGGCAGGTCAGTTACGCCAAGGTCAAGGTCATACTTAGAGGTCAAAGGTAAAAAAAGGGGCCTTTTTTTTCGTGTTTTGTCAATAACTTTCTTATTTTGAGAAGGATTTTAAAATTACTTGGCAGAAATATTGACAACCATGAGACAATGTGTGGTGTGCATCAGGCAGGTCAGTACCTCGAAGGTGAAGGTCATACTTAGAGGTCAAAGGTCAAAAAAGGGGCCTTTTTTTCGTGTTTTGTCAATAACTTTCTTATTTTGAGATGGATTGTGAAATCACTTGGCAGAAATGTTAACCAATATAAGACGATGTGTTACGTGCATGACCCAGGTTGGTACCTCAAAGGTCAAGGTCATACTTAGAGGTCAAAGTAAAAAAGGGGCCTTTTTTCCAGTTTTGTCAATAACTTGCTTATTTTTAGATAGAATTTGAAGTTACTTGGCAAAAATGTTAACTATCATGAGACGATGTGTTGCATGCATGATTCAGTTTGATAGCTCAAGTGTCAAGGTCATACATAGAGGTCAAAAGTAAAAAAAGGGGCCTTTTTTTCGTGTTTGGTCAATAACTTTCTTATTTTTAGATGGATTTTGAAACTGCTTGGCAGAAATGTTAAACACCATGAGATGATGTGTTGCACGCATGACCCAGTTTGGTACCTGAAAGGTCAAGGTCATACATAGAGGTTAAAGGTCAAAAAAGGGGCCTTTTTTGTGTTCTGTCAATAACTTTCTTATTTTTAGATGGATTTTGAAATTACTTGGCAGAAATGTTAACCACCATAAGACGATGTGTTGCGTGCATGACCCAAGTTGGTACCTCAAATGTCAAGGTCGTACTAAGAGGTTAAAGAACAAAAAGGGGCCTTTTTATGCCTCCAACTTTGAAAAAGTTGGAGGGGCATATTGGTTCTGGTTCGTTTGTCCGTTCGTCTGTCCGTTACGCTTTTGATGCATAGCATAACTAAAGAACCGTGTATGCTAGGGTTTTGAAATTTCATATATGGATTCTTCATGGAAAATTAGCTGACGCGTATTTTTTTTCTTGTCCGGATTATGCCCCCTTCAAGAGTTATTGCCCTTTGAAATTTTTTTAATAAAATCTTGTCAGCAAGATATCTCAAAAACTATTGGAGCTAGAGCCTTGAAAATTGGTGAATATATTGGTGGTGATGAGTTGATGAACTGTTTAACTTTTGACAAAATTCCGAAAAATACTTGTGAGTTATGGCCCTTTGTCATTTTGGTAATTTGTGCCCATTGTAATGTATGCTAAAAGTGATGCATAGCATAACTTTAGAACCGTGTATGCTAGGGTTTTGAAATTTCATATATGGATTCCTCATGGAAAATTAGCTGACTCATATTTTTTTTCTCGTCCGGATTATGCCCCTTTCAAGAGTTATTGCCCTTTGAAATTTTTTCAATAAAATCTTGTCAGCAAAATTTCTCAAACACTATTGGAGCTAGAGCCTTGAAAGTTGTTGAGTATATTGATGGTGATGAGTATACGAACTGATTAACTTTTGACAAAATTCCGAAAAATACTTTATGAGTTATGGCCCTTGTCATTTTGGTAATTTGTGCCCATTGTAATGAATGCTAAAAGGGATGCATAGCATAACTTTCGAACTGTGTATGCTATGGTTTTGAAATTTCATATATGCATTCCTAATGGAAAATAAGCTGACGCATATTTTTTTTCTCATCCGGATTATGCCCCTTTCAAGAGTAATTGCCCTTTGAAATTTTTTGAACATTTTTAAAGTAAATTTGCAGAAATGTTTATCTTCATTAGATGATGTGTTGCACACAAGACCCGGCTCAATACCTCCAATGTCAAGGTTATAATTAGAGGTCAAAAACGGGGGAGACATCTGTGTTTTTGTAGAAAAACAAATTCTAGTTATTCAGAATTGTCTGCTGAATTTCACGGAAATACAAGCGTGGCTTATTAAAAAAAGACGGAATTTTCATTTTTTTTTTCGGGAGCTTTTTCCTGAATTTCGTGAGGCGGGAGAATAGCTCGCGATTTCCAGGAGACTTAACATGTCTGAAATCTTGTCATCAAACTATCTCAAGTTTTTGAAAAGTATTGGATGAAATCTTGTCATCAAACTATCTCAAAAACTATTAAAGCTAGAGCCTTGAAAGTTGAGTGCATTACTAGTGATGAGTAAATGACTTAACCAGCTTCTGATGAACTTCATGAGTTCTGGCTCTTTGTAACTTTGAGCATTTGTACATTGCATGCTTTGTGATGCATAGCATAACTTTAGAACCATGTATGGTAGGAATTTCATATATGGATCCCTCATGAAAAAATATCTGACACATATTTTTTTCTCGTCAAGATTACGCCCCTTTCCTGGCTATGGCCTCTTGAAAAAGTATAGATGAAGTCTTATCTGCAAAATATCTCAAACTATTGAAGCTAGAACCTTGAAAGTTGATGAATGGATTGGTGGTGATTAGATTTTTTGTTTGATTTGAGGTTTAACATCCCCGTCAACACTGTAAATAGAGAATACAAGGTGAGTATCTTTCGATATCAAGTTTATCAGGCAAGGCTTAGAGAACGCTTATAGAATCGCGAGGCTTGCCGAGCGATTCTACATGCATTCTGGAAGCCGAGCCTGATAAACATGATATCAAATGACACGAATCTGGTATTCTATTTATCAGTTTATCCCCTTGTAAACCCTTTAAATTGGCAATTTTCTATCACTTACCGGTTGTCCTCAGTGCGTCCCAACATTCCGGTGCGGAATAAAATCGACCAGTAAAATTACAATCATCTGACCGTTATTTTACTTTTGATAATTTTCAATGTATTTTTTTTTTCGATTTTTCCAGTAATAATAACATATTGGCCATTTATCCGATTGTCTGGTTCATTCAAAAAGTGCAATGTCACATTGATGTGATAAAGCTCACTTGTCCTGAGATAGCATATCTTTAATCAGGTCAGTGCATTACAATGCAATATATATAGGGGGTAACTGATTAAGGTCATTTTGGAGACGTTGCTTTCAATTCTGTGGGACTTTTACCCGACATTGAGATGAAATGACATCTCAAGCCCTGTTGCCCAATGAAACCAATAGGATTTATAAGCATGGTCAGGCCGATTCGCAGCGTGGTTCCTGGACAGGCTTAGATCCTCTAAGCGGTTTACCAGTACTAGTGTGGGGATGGTTTCAGCTCTGCGTGGAAGCATCATGCAGCCCATCTATTTCTTCAAGCCCCAATGGGCGGGGGCGGAAAAGGTAGTGATTAGAAGTTGACTCGAATAACTTTTGAATAAATTCTGAAAATAAAAGGATGAAATTTTGTTTTTTAGTTATGTCCCTTTGAAAATTTTGGCATTTAGGAGCAAGTATATAGTTAGGGGCATAGTGTTTTACGAATACCATTTCTAGTTGGACTTCCTTCTCTGAATCAAGACAATGTAGAAATGGGGTCTTCTCTTTAATGAAAGACATCATGAAAACACGTCTATATAAATACATTGTAACCTTTATTGCTGAAAAAATGAAAATTTTACAATGAAAAATTGTGATATTTTTCTCATTTCTGCTCAAAATATAGATTGTGGGTACTCGATAGAGGCGGTTCTAACAAGTACCCACAATCAATATTTTAGAGCAGAAATAAGAAAAATAGCATTAACTCCTGTAAACCCCAGTTTTACCGTAGTGTTTTACGAATACCATTTCTAGTTGGACTTCCTTCTCTGAATCAAGACAATGTAGAAATGGGGTCTTCTCTTTAATGAAAGACATTATGAAAACACGTCTATATAAATACATTGTAACCTTTATTGCTGAAAAAATGAAAATTTTACAATGAAAAATTGTGATATTTTTCTCATTTCTGCTCAAAATATAGATTGTGGGTACTCGATAGAGGCGGTTCTAACAAGTACCCACAATCAATATTTTAGAGCAGAAATAAGAAAAATAGCATTAACTCCTGTAAACCCCAGTTTTACCGTAAAAAAGTGGGGTTCAAGGGGGTCAATATTATATAGGCATGTGCTCCTGGGGTACATTTTCTATCCTCTTAGAGTAGATATTGATAAGGGAGACAGAAATAGTTTTGAAAGTGTTATCATCCTCTAGCATTGCCCTTATGGATCCCAAAAGTGAATAGATTTTATTGAAAAAGGTGACACAGTGAACAGTGGCCAAGTGAACATTGTTATGGATAGGATTCTTCATATATTTTTCAGGTTAGCATTTGGGAATGAGTCTGGTCTTGCTATAGTTGATATTGTACAGAAATCCTGCCTGCTCAACCTGGGAACCCCTGATCTGTATGGTATGTAATTACTTCTTGCTAAAGATGAAGGTGTCCATAGTCTGAGGTAGCCCCTGTATACCTTTGCTGCCAGATTCAGGTGAACACTAGGTAGACCAACTTTCATGGATCTATTAAGAAATTTTTAGAACAAAAATCACATAAATTTAAATGCCACCGGAATCAAAGATTCATGGATGTATAGTTTTGGTCTGTCTGTCTGTCCATCTGTTTGTTAGCAGAAACCTTAACATTGAACTTAACTTTTGAATCGTAACTAAAGAGCTTTCGTATTTCACATATGCATTCCTTGTCACAAGACCTTTCCAGTGATACCATAATTTTTTACCTCATAACCTTGACCTACTTTTTAAAAACTTTAA